>JARFIW010000858.1:5442500-6152500 GCA_036346225.1 Platerodrilus igneus
TTAATCCAATGAAAGACTTTAATTGTGTTACGTTCTGTGGTGTTGATGCGTCGACGATTGCCTTAATTTTGTATTCGGAAGTGTGCAAACCCGTTTTGTCAATATTAAAACCTAAATATGAAATAATGGTTTGAAAAAATTTGCATTTTTTTAAGGAAATTTTTTTACCTGCTTCTTGTAAAGATGTTTAACACCTTAGTAAAGCGTTGTAAATGTTCTTTAGAGTCTTTCCCAGTAACTAGTATATCGTCCTGGAAAACGACTACTCCGTCAAGGCCTTCTAAAAGCGAATCCATAATTTTTTAAAATTTAGCGGGAATACTACCTACTCCAAAAGGTGCCCTATTGTATCTATAAAGTCCCTTGTGTGTAGAAATATTGACTAAATGTTTAGATTCTTTATCCAAACACACTTGATGATATGCATTTAACATATCTAATTTAGTAAAAAGTTCACCGCCTTGCAATTTTGAAAACAGCTCTTCCATACGGGGCAAAGGATATATTGATCTAACTCAATATAGGGGTTAAGAGTAACTTTAAAATCACCACACAATCTTACCGCACTGTCCTTCTTTAGAACAGTTACAACTGGAGTTCCCCAGTTACTAAAATCTACTGGTTCCAAAACACCAGAATTGGTTATACGTTCTAATTCGTTTTCCACTTTCTTTTTAATTGCAAACGGCAAAGAACGCGCCTTAAAATATTTTGGGGTGACATCCGGTCACTTTAATTTAATTGTGATAAATCCTTTATTGAAACAACCACCGGTTCAAAAACACTCGCGTAATCTTTGATTAAATTTTAAGTTTATCATCCTGCATATTCAAATGATTTATTTACGAAATGCATAAATTAAATTTTTGTAAAAAATCACGGCCTAAAAGAGGAGGTTCTGTAGCATTTTCAATTATGTAAAAATTCATTGGTTTGCTATTATTCAAATAAAGAACTTGACAAGTCATATATCCTAACGGAATTATTTTATCTTCGTTGTAAAGTTAAAAACTTTACTTGTTTTTAAATTCTTACCAGCAAAATTCCTTTGATAAAACTGGTGAGAGATAACGGAAAGACTAGAACCTGTGTTAATTGTAAAATCTAAAGCCTTATCATCTATAAACACCTGCAACTTAATAGAATTTAGTGTTACTTTCTAAATTATAAAGAATAATCCTCAATTTCCATAAAATGCTGTGAATGATGCGGTCTTTGCACGTTTCGATTCTTAGATGTTTTGGATGCTTTATTTGGACACATTGGAGCCAAATGACCCTTGATGCTGCAAATATGGCAGACACATTCTCGAAACGAACATTTGTCGGTTTGGTTATTAAGACGACCGCATACGAGGCACTTTGATGACTTGTAGAAGTTTTCAGATTTAAGTATGCCTATGCTCAAACGTCTTCTCAGGTCCACCACTTTTGACTTTATATCTTTTTTTAATATAGTTACGCTCGGATTCCCTTTTGATAGTTAGTTCTGGTTCGTAATTTGATGTCAACCTAGCTGATTTTGCGGTAGCAATTTCTACAGCTTTCTTTAAACTAAGGGATTTTGTTTCTTCAAAAAGACTATCTTGAACCGATCCCTGGTTATATGCATTGACAAAATGATCGCGCAAAACTAAATCTAACTCTGTGGCTTCAAAATCACACAATGTCGCAAAATTGCGTATTCGTGCACTCCACTCTTGGCGATTCATTTTCTAATTTCCAGGAAGTATAAAATTTATACCGCGCTGCAAAGACAGATAATGTGGGCTTAAATGATAGGATAATAATTTGATTAAACCCGAATACTTTTTTGTTTCCGGTTCTGCTGGCAAGCATAAATTATGAATTAATTTATAAGCATCGCCGTTAAGAATATTTAATAAAATAGCCACTTTGTGATTATCATCTGTGACAGCATTAGCTACAAAATAATTTGCTAATCGTCTTTTGAAAATTGACCAGTCCGAATTTGAGGGGTCGAATTCGTGGAGATGTCTAACGTTCCCAGTTGTAACGGCCATTATTTAAGGATGCGGAAAAAATTTTAATATCCTCGTCGCCAGTTGTGAAGTCCTTGATAGAAATAAACCTCAACTTGAGTTTTGTAATGTATAATAAAATAAATGTTCTCACTTATTATAAACTGTAATCGTAAAGTATTGACATGGTTAAACCCAAAGGTGTAGACCGACTGACAATGTATATATGATAACAATTAAATTGCATATTAACAATATATCAAGTTCTGTTATCAACCGTAATACAATTTACATATTGATACATTACACAAACGGAGGACAATTTAAACACAATTTAATTATTAAGTTATTAGTTTATTTTTAATAATAAAATTGTGACCGATAACTTTACGGTAAATAATTTTGTTTATCTTAGATGTACACATTCATTAAATACTTGTACCGATGTTTTCTTGTAAAAATGTTATTAAATAAATTTAAAAAAAACAAACAAATATTGTAAAAGAAAAAATGAGCTGCAAAATGGTACAGTAAAATTAACAAGTTCCCATTTAAAAACAATTTCGCGGACAGACGTAATTCAAAACAATTGAAGAAGAAAAATTTTCAAGCATTCAAAATGTAGAAAAAATTTCATAAAAACTGGTGTTGAACATAATTTCCTAAAATAAATATTAACGATAATAAAGCGCAGTCTCCATACTTCTTTAATGAACCCTGTAATATAGACTTGATAATTATCCATTAACTGTGGTGCTTGATTAGTTAGTGGTGCTGGTCTGTCGATTGGAACCTAAGGGCACTATTGTAACTACTTATTTTGTATCTTAAGTTTAGTAGATTCTATTGAGGTCAAGCCCTTCACCTTTGACTGTGTTAGCATGTCATTCATTTTCCTTCTTTCCCTTCTCGGTTATCGAAGCCAGGCAAACATTCAGTCTGATTTCGTTCTTTTCTTCCTGGCTGTTTGTCTTACATGTAACAAGAAGATCACATAAACATAAACTGCACTTGAGTTTGGTAATATAAAATGGAAAATATTACTACCCATCATAAATAAAATGATTTAAAAAATCACTTTTTTTGTTTATTTTTATTTTCGAAAATAATAACAATCAATTTGATGCATTTAAATATCAATCTATCTATAAATTAACATATAATTTTATAATATTTGTCAGCTTCATTGGAACTACAGTTGGACTACAAATGTTTCCCCAGTTAATGAATATCTAAAACAAATAGACGATGTGAATTACTAATCGGCGAATAAATCAACATTAAACAGGCATTAATTAAAAGGAATAATTAAAATTATAGTAATTGTAGTGTAAAAATATCTGTTCCAACACCAGCTAATCATTCTTTTGATATCTTGTTTTAAAAATGTAACTCTGAATACGTGTTACGACAATATTAACCACAACGGATTTTATTGGAAACGCCATAGTACTATTAAATAACTATCAAAATAATACATTATACTGTGAAAAATCTTGTTTTCAACTGTATAAAAAATTTGTAGTCAGAAAAGCCTCGATCAAAAAGTATGGCGAAATATTTAAAGTACTCAACCTAATAACGTACAGTTTTGCTATTATTTAAAGAATAAACATGCATGCATGCATACATCTTCGCCCCATGCATGCTCCTACCACATACACATGCACCACCCACATATGCACACACACCTACTACAGTTTTATAGACAAATACTTACTGAATCGTAATTTGCATTGTTGCATAGCTTCATTAAAGCCTTGACACAATGACAAATCAGACTGGTTCGCAGCGCATTCTAAAAATTGCTTGATTTCCCAAGCACAAGGTCCATTTTCAGCAGCAGCACCAGACTGGTTATACTGAGCTGGTGGTGCTTGTTGTTGCACTGCAGGTTCATCATGGCTGCTACCGCCACTAAACATTCCTGAAATAAATATCGATTAGGATGTATGTTATACAATGAGAAATAAAAGCAAGTTGATAATATCAGTTAAATGTGACACTAAATTAAAATAATAAGAAATAAAATACACATTTTGTAAAGTATCATTTTCTAAGTCCTTTAAAAAGTATGCCTATTTTGAGTAATTTACAATGCACACATTGCTCAGATTGTTAATTTTCAAAAATATGGTCAGCTCATATAAATTGTGCTTCCCATATACGACATCAAAACTACAATATTAAAGTTGAGTCATCATCATCATTAGGTCTTCAGTTCTGGAACTGGTTAGAAGTGTACCATCAATGCTTCCTATTCTGAACTAACCTACACATATCCCTGAAATTTCCAGTCTGCACCGTTCACTATCTGCGTGCATTAGTCTGATCTAGGCCTACTTTTACCCTTTTCGTCTATCTCTGCTTTAATATATCCCACACTATTCCCCAAAAATGCCTTATAACGTAGCCCTTCTATTTCTCCTATTTTTTTTTGTTTTCCACAGATATCTTTATTCTTCTACTATTTCCATAACCTCTTTGTTATTAACTTTGTCTGTTTATGCTATCGTCCTGATACATTTAAAGCACAACATTCCAAAAGGTTCTACCGTTTTTCTGTCTGTTTCTTCTACTGCCCCTATTTCATAGACGTACTGTGCAGTGCTCCACAGATATGCTTTGAACAATTTTCTCCTTTCCATGCTTGCTCTCTTTGAACATAGCCGCTGCTCTTTCTTGTTAGATGCCATTCGGTTCCCCTTCTATTGTTTTACAAATATATACCCTATTTCCCCAATATTCAGTGGTATGTGAAGGGGTTAAAATCCTCCAACACTTGAACATTTGCCGAATTAATAGTTTTCCAATAAATCCTTTTCACAATCAACATTAATTGAAAATATTTCACAACCAACACCTGTAGTTGTTTATAATAATCATCAGATTTATGTGCAATTATTTGTTTCATCATTGGGTTTTCTGTCTTCAAACTGGTTGGACATGTAACTCCATGTATTTCTATTCTGAGCTGGCCTACACAGTTCCCTAAAATTCCCACAACCTAGATACAGCTTGGTTCCCCTTCCATTGTTTCCTAATTACATGCCTATTTCACAGAGATTCCTCTTCTGTCGTTTCCTAATTATATGCCCTATTTCACAGAGATTCAGTGCTACGTGAAAGGGGTAAGCAGCCTGTGTCTACCAAGCTCCCCCGACACTTACACATTTGCCAAATTAATAGTTTTCCAGTAAATCTTTTCACACAATTAACATTAGTTGAGAATTAAATCGAAAAGTAGAGTACTTTAAACCAAACCCACAAAATAATCGTATAATTCTTTATTTATTCGATGACTATAGTTTCGAATACCAATGTATTCATTATCAAGTACAAGTACACTTAAACAAACTATTTAAATGTCACATAAATGCAATTTAATAATTAAAACCTATTGTAATTATGAACTACAAATACGATTTTATTAGTTCGAGAATATTGCAAAACCAATACCTGTAGTTGCTTATAATCATCCCCCAGTTGAAGTACAATTATTTTTTCGTCATTAGCATTTTCATCTTGGAACTGGTTGGACGCGTACTGATTTCTATTCTGAGCTAGCCTACAGATTTCCCTGAAATTCCCATAGCCTACATTTTCCACGATCTATGTGCAATAGTCCAACCTAGGTCTACCTCTACTTCTCTTTTTTCCTATCTCTGCTTCCAATATATTCCGCACTATTCCCTCATGCCTTAGTATGTGGCCTACCATCCTATCTCTCCTATTTTTTACTGTTTTCCATATATTTCTTTCTTCTACCATTTCTAGTACCTCTTTGTTCGTGACTTTGTCTGTCCATGATATTTTCATCATATATCTAGCACCACATTTCAAAGGCTTCTATCTTTTTCCTGTCAGCTTCTCCTACTGCCCAGGTTTCACAGACGTATAGTGCTGTGCTCCACACGTTTCAAGAAATTTTTTTCTTGTTAAATGTAGCACAACCTTGTGTTAATATATCTTTTGTGCTCGTCCTGTCTTGCATTATTTGACTTCCTAGGTAGCAGAAATCCTTAATCTCTTGTAAGTTCTCGTTACCTATTTATATTCTTGTTTTTATTTATTTTCCCCTTCCTTAGAGTACTAGTATTTTATTTTTATTTTTGTTAATTTTTATACCATATCTCTCTGTTAGAACTGTTTCCATTTCATTAAGAGCACCTTTGAACTCTTCCTTGCTGAATGCTAATGCCGCTATATCATCTGGAAATCTAAGCATATCAATCTTTTGCTCCTGCATAATAATTCCAAATGTCTGCCTGCATTTGACAGTATTTATTGCCCTCTTCAATGTACAAGTTAAAAATTAATGGGGATAAGGCATATCCCTGTATCACCCATTTCCTAATATTTACTTCTCTTCGTTCCTGCTCTAATTCTATTACCGCTGTTTGCTCTTTGTATAAGCTATGTACTATTTGTCTATCTCCAAAATTCATTCCAATCTTTTTAAGTATTTTGGACATTTTTTGGTAATAGTTCGGTTTAGAAAGACAAACATTTTTAGGGGTCGTATATATATTTCGATTCGACTTGGTCCCCTGAGTCTAACGACATACGACTTTTGTTTAGGAAACGACTCCTTAAAAAGTTATGGTCAATAAACTAACCCATGTTAAGCCTATGGGAATTTTTTTTCTACCAAAAAAATTTTTTTCCCCGTAAAACCAAACCTAACCTAACGTAACCTAACCTAACCAAAACCTAACTTAACCTAACCTAACCAAACCTAACCTATGGAGATTTTTTCTACCAAACCCCCGTAAAACCAAACCTAACCTAACGTTACGTAACGTAACCTAACCTAACATAACCAAACCTATGGTTTTCCACATAAGCTTAACATGGGACAGTTTATTGACCATAACTTTGTAAGGGGTCATTTCCTAAGTCTTTAAACTCACAGGATCAAAACTAATCTAAATATATATACGACCCATAAAAGTATTTGTCTTTCTAAACCGAACTCCAGCCCATTTTTTCCCATTCTACATTTTCGAATGCTTTTTCCAGATCTACAAACCCTTTTTCTATTGTTTTCTCCATTATCACCCTCAGAGCTAAAATAGCCTCCTGTGTTCCCTTGTTTCGCCTAAATCCAAATTGATCTTCTCCTAGCATGTCTTCAGCTCGCTTTTCCATCCGTCTTTGTACCATTCTAATTAATATTTTTGACATGTTTGCTGCCTAACTTATTGTTTGAAAAATTTTCATATCTATCCGAGTATCTTTTTTTTGGTATGAGTATGATGTTATGTTTGATATCTTTGGGGGTATCTCGCCTATCTTATGCATATAGCTTACAAATTGGAAGAGACGTTCTGTTACTGCTTGTCCAGTAGCTTTTAGAGTTTCTGCTTGCATCTTATCTGTACCCGGTGCCTTGCCATTTTTCAGACCTTTTAATTCAAACTCATCCCTTTAAATGTCCGATTCCTGTTCTAATGCAGTTAGTTCCTCTCCTGCATATAAATTCCCCATATATTCTTGCCATCTAACCACTCTCTCTACATTATCTATAATGACGTTTCCTCCCACGTCCCTTATATTTTTGCTGTTATGGTTTTATACCATAAAATTCATTCTAATTTATTTGTATGCTTCGTCTGTCTTTCCTATTCCCATTGCACTTACATTAATCCATTGTTGTTTAGCTTTCTTGCATTTGCGAATAATTTTCCATTTTATGGCTTTGTATCTGTTTTCCTGTTTCGTTTGATCTATTTTTGTATTTTCATCTTTCTTCTATTAAATTCAGGATATCCTTTGTTATCCATGGTTTCTTATTTTCTTTTTGTATATACCCCAGAATATCTCTGGCCGCCATGTATAAGCTGGATTTAATGTTATTCCATTCTGTTTCCACTTCCTTAGTATCAGAAATTTTTCCGATCTTTCAGCTTTTCAAATCTTTCGTGGATATCTTTATCTTTTAGTTTCTCAAAGTCAAAGTGCCTTTTCTGTTCCTTTTCTCAAATTTTTAAATTTAAGAGCAGACTTCATAATTACGAAGTTGTGGTCAGTGTCTATATCTGTTGCTGGGTAGCTTCTGCAGTCTTTCACTTGATTCCTAAACCGTTGTCTAACAAAAATGTAAGCTATTTGATATCTTCCTATTATGTCCTGGCATCTACCACGTGCATCGTCTCCTAGCATGATGTTGAAATAATGTTTGTGATAATTACCAGCGTATTTCCCCTGTCGTTTCTCGTGCCTAAACCAAATAAACCACTACTGCTCCTTCCCTACCCTTATCTACCACTACATTAAAGTTCCCCGTACTTATTAAACATTCATGTCCTTTTACATATATTAGTATGTCTTCGATATCTTTGTAGATCGCTTATACCTCTTCGTTACTGTAGCTAGAGGTGGGCATGTATACTTGTATTATTACTGTATTTACCAGTTTAAATTCTAATCTAACCATGAGTACTCTTTCGTTCTTTTGTAAGTAATTTTCTACAGTGTTCTATCTTTTTTCGCATAACTATCGCACCACCCGAATTTCCTTCCTCCGATCCTGTATAAAAGTTGAATAACATAAGATTAATCAAATCAGTTTATTTCAAACAGTTTGAATTACATTTAATTATCAACGCTAATCCAGCCACATTTAAGATATTAGAATAACCAAACAAAATAGAAGTTAGAGTCGCGTCAAACCGACCTTAAGGTCGAAAACAAAATGATGATGAAACAAAAATGCCATATACAATTTGAGCATTATGTGATTACAATTGAGCTACTGAAACTGTTATCCTTTTTTATTAATAATTAAATTTGGTTTTAATGTGGTTCTATATCTTTTCTGTCCAGTAAATTTCCTGAATATGCATCCCTAAAAATTGTATTCCAAAGACATGAACTTGATGCATGATAATAAAGCACTGTTAGAAACTGGTTTTTGTGCATTATTGCAACCCTTAAAAGGTGTAGAGTTTGAGGGAATTCGTTGCTGAGATTTTTTATGGCTTTGGATCAGTCTTGTATATGTGGCCAGTTATTTACTGGTAGTTCAGTAGGTGGCAAACGATCACAAATTGTAGGTAAAATAAATTGTTTCATATTATACATGGATGTGGAACAGCCAAGTGGGTTGACAATGCAAGATACCTTGCCACACACTGATAACAAATTCCAACCCAGTCTCTGAACAGTAATATTGTCCTCGGTATTCCTTGAACCTAACTTCGGACAACACATCTGTCATGAACCTCTCCATACTTCCGTTACAATTATTAACATTCTAACAGACTGCGATTGACCTGAATAATCTAGTACAGAAACCACTGCTGTTGCTTATAAGGTGATAGTCTGGTCTAACGAAGTTGAAATTAACAAATTAGTGCTGGTTTGTTGTTTAATGTATCAATCAACGTGTAAAATAAGCTCATTTCCTAGAAAAAAATACATCAGCAATCAGACGCACGTTTCTAAACGGTAATGACATAGAAATCTATACTATATAAACCGCTGAAATAATCAGAATGAGATCAATTGCAGATTGTCATTTTGTCGGTCAATTACCAATCGTCTTTTTGTCAGTGAATGAAATTTAGTTCACATTAGTATTTTACTAGATGTTTAAAATATTTGTCTATCATGTATTTAAAAGTTATTAAGTATAAAGATCCGACGTTCCAAGTGATGCATTTGAAAATGAAGAATTCAGATTGGAAGTAAATAATACAAGTTCCTGAATTTAAATAGAACAATATGACTTGAATTTTCAAAAGCATTTATTGGTAAATTACTTTTAAAAGAAGGGAAAAATATGTATATAGATATAAAGGTGGAAATTTAATTTTGGACATGGATGAATTTATGAATGTTATCATAATTTAATGGTAAAGTAAACACAAGTATATCATTGTTTTAAAAATCTTTTGAAGGACAATATTTGTGTGCTCTATTTATTTTAAATAGGTTAACTTGCATAAGAGTTTGGCATGTTAAGTTTTTTGTAAATGGATAAATTTACAAATTTTAGGAGATCGAATTTGATTTAATTTAACCATTATAAAAAGATTTATTTAAATGTATCTGATCAGCTATGTTTTACCACGAGGTAAGAAAGATAATTAAAATCATCCATGCGAATTTCTAAAAATGTGTACATAGTGAGACTTACACGAGGAAAGGCTTGTGAAATATTAATATGAGAAAATTTATAAACTCTATTTCAGTATCTTATAGTTATAAAATGTTTTAACTAGACTTAAGATGAGCGGACGATATTGAACTTTATTTGTAGATTTGAATGCTTGTATGTAAGTAAATATTCTTTGGATAATGTGTATTGATGAAAGATGTTTGTGGATGTAGCAATTATTATTATTTAAAGGATTTTGTTAATGAATTTTTGATGTCATTAGAAGTTTTATGTTGGATTGTCGTTGTTTCATTTAATCTGTTGTGATGTTGATAAGCTCCATGAGTCAGACACTAAATTTTGTAAAGTGAAATTGAAAGGTATATCTTGTGTTTCCCAACACAGCAGAGCAGATACAGAATCTCCAATTTAAATTCAAGAATCCGCTTCGACTATTTCAGATAGTGCAACATTAAAATACCCCAGTTCGAATAGATTAGTGTATTAACCTCTACTAAAATTTTAAAGCACAAATATTTACAAATAGGATAAAGAAAATTAAAATTTTTACAGTTTAGAATCGCATTAAAAAATCCCAAAGTTTCAACTTATATACAGAATAACCTTATATTGCACTTCCAGCATCAGAGATATTCTCACAACCGCACTTACTCTTTTAAAATATACATTTTTATCAATGATATGTGCAAATGGCCCTTTGTGGTAGAAATAAGTTTCCTAAGCAAAATCTTGAAATTTTAAATTAATTAAGCCCGAGAGTTATTACTTCTCACAATAAAACTATTAAATACTAATTGCAAATTTAAATATCTTCTTAAGTGCCTTCTACAAAAAAAATCACAGATCTTAAAAGTTACTCTAACTTTTGATCTCTCGTGCAATGAACAAATCAGGACTATCAGTTCTCAATAATTTCAACTTCAAACATAAAGTTCCTTCAACAGCGAAAAGCTAAAAACTCATGAGTTGAATTGTAGTAGAATTAAATTAAAGTGAATTTAATCGAAGTAGCATAAAATTTCAGTCAGAACAGTACATGAACTAGGGTTATAAGCCCTATAATAACCCATATTACTTGCAATAGTTTAAAATATGCAAATCTACTTATGATTTCTCAAAATTAGCGAAACCAACTCACTGCAAACATTTTGTATCAAATTACAATATTTTAATTAGTACTAATTTTTATTAGGTACGGTTATTTTTAAATTACTACCTTTATTTGCAGAAGAACGGCCAACGGGAATAAAAAATCCTCTCACATTACTCTAATCGTTTATATAACCATTCCTACTACAAACAACAATATCTACAGAAAATTCACTCTAGTATCCCAGTAAGAAACTCTTGCAAACCACTAGTCCAAACAAATAAAAAAACGTTTCATTTCATAACAAAGTATTTGATTCATCAATGCAAAATCGACTTCATTTGCCATACCTAAATTCTGACCATTATAATTATTTTTCTCTTCAAATAAATACTTTCTTCACAAATAGAAAATTTGTTGCGATATCTCGGCTCATCATGCAAATGTTAGCTCTTAATGAATAACAAACAATTACATGACTTTTTACCTGTAATAGAATAAATGCTATTTTCAGAGAATTAAACGACTCGTTAAAAATTTTGCATTGATATTGAATGCACGATCCAAGTAAAATATCCATGATTTAACTAATGTAAAATGTAGTTTTATACAGAGTGTTTTTATTGAATTCGCGCCTTTAGTATGAATCGTTTTGATATAGAATTTTGCCTTAATTGGCCAAAATGGAACTCCTTTCACATGAACAGTGACTTGTCTGCCACTACACCATAACTTAAATGCTCAGTTTATAATTTACCCTTTTCTTAATTTTTTAGTGAGGCCACAAGATGGACAATGGTTTTCTTAAAATACTGTAAAACAAAGTTTCAGTTGCCCGACATTCCAATTTGATGAAAATATGTCATAAGAACTCAATATAAACACTGATATGCCAAAAAATGCTCATTTTGTTCATTTTCATGTTGGATAAACGTTTGAATAAATCATGATAAAATTACCAACCTAACGAGTTTCATTTCCAAACAATTATAAATTTACAATATGTTTTACAGGAACAAAGCAAAACATGACTCAATCTATAAACCTGGATATTCAGAACTTGCTTTACAGCATTTGAACTTGAAATAAATAACAGAACCAACATCATTAGTCTTATTTGATTGAGCTGCCACTTTATTAAAACAGAATTGTTCACTAACCTCAACACAGTTGTTGGTTTTGTACGAGTTCAAAATAAGAAACATTTACTACATTTATCTCAATGCGTTCGATCCGATCAAAGTCAAACCGATCGAAGTTAGAAGTTAAAAATGATCGACATAAACACTTCATCAACCGGATCAAAGCACTGAACTCAACTCCCTTCAACAAGAGGTTATGTATCGAAATTGACGACATAACGGTCGCATTGATCGGAACTACAATTGCTGCTAATTTCATTCTCGTTACTGGCCATGTCATGAGGTTTGATTGTGTTATTTAGTACTTTTGTGAATATGTCGTCCCACGCAAAAAGTTATGTTTATCTCAGAGCTAACAATATGTCTGAAGTTGTGTACATAATTCAATGCAGATCGAAAGTGTTCGTTCGAGCAGGTTGATTACGTTCCGTATAAATGCGTTCAAATTCGATCGGGTTGGTTTTCAATTGGGTTCGAAATAAACGTAGTAATTAATAAATTGCAACCTCAAGATCGTCAATAAACAATGGAGAAGAACCAACAATCTCGGTAAGAAATTACAGTCATAAATTACTTCAAATCTAGGAACATCCATAAAAATCAATCAAACTTTTATTTGTTTTTAACGTTTGGCATTTTGATATAATTTTCGCCGCACATAATCTTAATGAACAATATCAGAATAGTAGATTTAAACAAAATTTTTAATAGAATGTAATGATGTCAGTAACTGTTCTACAAGATTGAAACTACATTATATCCTTTATCGCTAAAGATAGTATTTTGGATATTTAAAGACTAACACAATTAATACCTCCACCTAACACTTACCTGTTACAGCATGTCCAACAGTATGTCCAATGGCAGAACCAATGGCAACACCTCCAGCAGTAGCAGCCATTTGGCCAAACAAGCTAGGTTGCTGGGGTGCTGCAGCTGCAGCAGGAGGAGGATGTGCAGGAGCCGTTTGTTGGTATGTTTTAGCAGGAAGTGTTGTTCTGAAATACATGAAATATATACATTAAGTTTCCTACTGCGTTGCTTTTAACTTAACGAAATGCATTGTTGTTCTATATACAAAAAAAAATTACCTAGGTGGTGGAGAACTAATTCGCGGAGAAGCTGCAGCTCTTGCAGGAGCACGTCCTCGTCTTGTCATTGTGTATGAATTTTAGTACCAGTTAAATATTTTCTAATTGTATTCTCGCACAATTATTGCAAACGAGTATTTCACAACGCAGAAATTATATAAAATGACAGACGTCAATTTTACAAATCACTATTCCAGAAAATTCCGATCACGTGGGCTCTAAATAGTAGAGAGCAATACCAAATGCTTGGAGAGTGAAAAGAGATAGGAGATGATGCCACTTGATCTTATGATTACTGCCAAGGCCAATATAAATTTGATTTGCCAAAAAGCAAAAATAGACAGACACCAGTTTGGATTTGTGTATCAATGCCAGTCACTGGGATATTAAGTGCAGAAATGAAAAAAAGGGGCTTTTTGCAAAACCTCCAGGATTACGTAAGTCTAAAGCTAAAGAAAATTCTTTCTCCTTAAGAATCAAATGCTACCAGTTCAATCTTCGTAAGATTATTGGAATATTCAAAATTAATCAAAGTTACAAATCGATAGAAGAAAAGTTATTAGAAAATTAAATATGTACAGCAAATAATGCATTCAAACTACGGATTTGATAGCACAAAACGAATAGCAAATAATAAAGTTTATAAAAAAAAATTAAAAAGGTCTATAAAGACGTAAAAAGAAACACTGACATTAAAACTATTTAAAATTACAGATCCTAAAAAAAAAATTTAAATAAATGTAAGCAAGTTAAACATTTGCAAGTGTTTGAAGAAGAAATGGAAAGATTCGAAAAGAACGAAATTATTGGAGACAGCCAATAACAACAAAATCAAAGTGCCAATAAAATTGTAGGACAGTATGTACCATCAAGTCACAAGTACCATCAAGCCACCTCTTAAGAGGTGGATAATCTGTGATCAAGTCAAATACAGCTTCAGCACGGACGTACCTAATCCGCTGTGACAATAGCAATAGTTAATTAATTTTTTTTTAGATAGTTTGGTTGTTGTTTAGTTTGATTTTACTTTTAATTTAGAGTTTGCGGCTGCATACTTTTCCCTTCTAAACTCCCGTTATGTTAACGATACTAAAAATAAGCTATAACCTTAACGTAAATTTGTTCTTAATGCTATAAAATAGCGTCAACCAATTGCAAAATTCGACGCTAAACTTCTCCAACATGGATGCGCAAATTACACGAGCGTCTCGCGGTAGAAATAACGCTGCTGTAATGACAGTTGTAAACAGATTGAGGTTACGTAATTTTTTTGTTTACATATAGTGAATGAGATCCATGGAAATTACCTATTAATTTTGTTTATCGTGTTATTTGTAAACGAGGAGTAAAAATGAATACTTGCGAAGATTGTGGTTTCGAGTTTATACAAAAGAAGAATTTATATGCCCATTTAAGAAAGATTCATAATTTTGAATATAGGAAACCAGTTACTTTAACTAGTAAATTTTTGTGTGATACATGTGGCAAATCCTTGACCAGTAAAGCAACTTTACGTCGTCATTGCAGAACTGTTCATAAAAGTATTCCAATAATTCTCAACTCGTCAAGAATCAAGTGCATTTATGAAAATTGTGCAACACATCTAAAGGGATATAAAAAACTTCGACAACATTTGGCAAATGAACATCAAATTGAAACTAAACTTGATCAACTACTTTTTAATTCACAATTAGGTTTGAAGATTATTATGCAAAGTGTTAATTATATACTAATTTTATTCTGTTCAACAGAGTTCAAAACTGAAAAACCAAGAACAGGAAAAATCTTTGGCAATGTATATATTTCACACTTCAGCTAAATTATTGTCTGATGGCACCAAAAAGGAGTACTATAATTGCCATCGATCGTACAACTACATTCCAAAAGGCAAGGGTTTTAGAATCTTAAAATGCACAGGCACTAATAAAATTGGAAGTGTTTGTCCCTCAAGAATGGAAGCGACGATAAAGAACGATGGGTCTGTTGCAGTAGACTTCTGGACAACTCATGTTGGACATACCAACGATATTGGTCGAGTTTTTTTAAGTAAAGAGAGTAAAGCAGAAATTGCAGGTATTTTCGAACATAAAGTTCTAGTTTGAAATTTTACAATTGATGTGTTTCAGGAAAATTAAAGGAAGGTATTACATTTCAACATATATTTGATGATGTTCGTGATTCTGCTTTAAAACAAGAAAATTCACAGAGAATTTTGTTGTTAGAAACAAAAGATATGCACAATATTGTTAGGTACTTCAATATTGAGTATGGTGTGAAACGTCACCTAAATGATGCAATTAGCGTACGGCTCTGGGAAGAGGAGATGATGAACTTAGGAAGCGAGTGCCCAGTGTTATATTATAAAAGCTAAGGTGTAGAAGGAAACCCAAATAACTCAAAAATAATTTTAGATGTTCAAGATTTTGCATTAGTCATAATCACTTCTTTTCAACGTGAACAGTTGCTTAAATTTAGGAACGACAAGGTGTGCGTTAATGGTACACACGGTACAAATAGTTACGATTTTCAGCTCTACACACTAATAACAGTGGATGAATTTGGTTCAGGGTGCCCAGTGGCATTTTGTTTTTCAAATCGTGCTGACGAAATGATTTTCAAGTTGTTTTTTGGAAAAATTAAATCAAGAGTGGGTATTATATCAACTACTGTTTTTATGTCTAATGATGCTCCAGCATTTTATAATGCATGGTCTTATCTTATGGCCAAGGTACCTCACCAGTTGCTATGTACCTGGCATGTGGATCGTAATTGGCACAAGAATTTGTCAAAAATCAATGGAGGGATTGAAAAGAAAGTAGTAGTATATAAATCCCTTCGTGTTTTATTACAGTGTGTATCTATTGATGAATTTAATGACATTTTAAATCAGGTAGTAGAAGATCTTTATGACGATGTTGATACACAATCATTTGCTGAATATTTTCATAATAATTATGCAAATCGTCCAACATCTTGGGCATATTGCTTTCGATTGGGTTTAGGAATAAACACTAACTAATCTTGAATCGATGCACAAAGTTTTGAAGTATGTGTATTTGAAAGGTCGGAAAGTAAAACGTTTGGACAAAAGCATTAATGCAGTAATGAAAATTGCTTGAGATAGCTTGTTTAAACGTATAATTAAACTTGCAAAGAATACTTCCAATGACAAAATTAATAGTATTAAACAAAGTCAAGCAAGTCTAACAATTACATCAGATTTTATTAGACGTCTTGAAAATGATAAGGAATTATTAGTTACGTCGTCCACTTGTGCTTTTCAACAGTATCAAGTTACTAGAGTAGATGAGGCCTGTGAAGGTCCATGCCTAAGTTGTACAAAGTGCAGCATATATGTTCATACATTTCAATGCACCTGTATTGACAACATGATAAAGCTTAACATTTGCAAACACGTAACTGCTTGTGCGATACAGTTTTACAAATCGAATCTTGACACATTTGCATATTAGTAACGTTAATGAACTTTTCAGCAGTAATATTTTACATGAAGCAAAATCTTTAAAAAATGATATTATTAAAAAAAAGAGCCGAGCTAATAATAGGCCTATGTGAGAATGCTTCGTTAACTGACGACGTACATCTGGCTATAATGAGGCAATTTGATAAAATCATTGACACATTAAATAAAGCAAAATCTATTGATCTAAAAACTACAGAAGAGATTAATATTAATAAAAAAGTTGAACATCAGGTGCGGCTTTTTTCAACAAAGAAGAAATCAACAAGGAATAATGATCTTAAAAAGCCTACCCTAACAGAAGAAATTTTTATTAGGGATGGTTTGGTTAATAACTCAAACCTTAATGTTAATGTTCATACAAGATCTGATCATACATCACTTGATTTTATGTTAAGATTAGACAGTGTATTATCTCAGTAGAAAGTAGGTTTAATTAACACTAAAGCTTATAAGGTTAGATTTTGTTCTGCTTTCTCTTGTTTGGGAATAAAATCCGATGGGGAAACCACTCGCAGAAATACATGAACAAATTACTGGAAATTATTACAATCCCAGCGATTTTGAAGGGAAACCTACAAGTACGCGACTAATCTAATTTAATCCTCAGTTTTCACTTTGTTTTATGTGTTACAAGCACTGGTAAGTTATTGTAATTTTGTCAAATCTGTCGGATTGAGTGTTCTTATATTAACGGTGCAGTATTTTAGTTTTACTTTTAGTCAGAGTACCAAAATAATCTTAATTTTCTACCTTGTTTTTTTACATATTTTAGTCGACTGACAGTGCAAACAAAATTCTCGACAAAATAAAATTAGTTTCTTTCTTAATTAATTTAGGTATTTATTGAGAATGTATATGGGTACACAACGTGTTTACTTTTTAAAGAAATAAAAATACAATTATTGAAACCTCAAGCCTCTATTACTATTATTAAACACATTTCACTCAAGTAATTAATAATTTACAAATCAAATTAAAGAAATCCCAGCAAAGTACCTTTAAACTGCATATTGACACAAGTACGAAAGATACCTAGAATAGAAACAAGTTAGTACAAAATACCAAGTTGTTTACATACAAGAGCTAACATATATAGATAACATTCGTGTAAAGTTAATTTCCTTCATTGCACTAAATTTAACTTCTTTTTTATCCAAAGTTGGTTGCTTATAGAAACTGGTCTGTTATATTCAAATCATGAAATTTTCTTAAGTGGCCATACAAAGTTTTATTTTACGTAAATTCAGAACCACAATCTAGGCAAATATTCATTTTTTACTTCTATATAAATAAGGAGATAAACAATCAATTTAACATTAACACAGATCTCATCCAATTTATGTAAACAAAAAAGATTACGTAACCTCAATCTGTTTACAACTGTCATTACAGCCGCGTTATTTCTACCGCGAGACGCTCGTCAAATTACAGTTGTCAATCGTCATACTTGTTAATATTTTTCTGCAATATAACCTCACTTTTTACAAAGTTGAATTTTTATCTGTCAAACATAAGCTTAACGTAAACGAACAACCGCAAACAAGATATTTTTCTAATACTTATACTATTTTATACGGTATAAATTTAACATAACAATTGTAAAAATACTCTTATAGAAAACCTACTAATAATTATTATAAACCTTTTTTGGGTTCATTTGTTTGTGAAATCAACTAAGATAGGACAGGAAAAGTGCTTAAAAAGGTTCCAATAACCAAATATAAATTAATCTGAATAATATATCGAAATAAATGCCTTATATATTCTATGAAACGTGCAAAGTAGAATAAGGCAAATGTTTTAGAACGACACTATTTAACAAACGCTGCTATAAATTTTGAATTAATAAATTTAATAATATAAACCAAAGTTAACGTAATAATTATACGGGGAATTATAGCTGTCTATTTCAATTGCATTTATCGTATAGTGGGGGTGCAACGGTGCTACTAATATCCTTCGTAGATTTTGTCGTCGCTAAGTTGTATTCTACTAACAATCCCTGCATTTGACGGCATAATAGAATATTACAAGAAAAGTAGTTACGCAGACTACTCAGTGCATAAATGGCACGATGTTAGACCTGTTTATAATTTGTTTCTTCTTGGTACAAAGTAATTTAAACCGCGATTCTGACTTTATATACAGATACGGGAAACATCCCGAGCTAGCCAAGTATATTGTATTGCGTGTTATTAATTGTCTATAATTATTAAACGTGCCAAAAGGATTATAATAACGCTAGCGGTGAGAATATGACCTAAATTTAACTATCTTATTTGTCTGGAATGCATTGCAGTAGTAGATGTATAATTATTATCCGATGGTAACAGCGTAATCTATGCACTTTGTGTTTACGGATGCTGTATGTCTATCTTACGTGGTCGAGTTAATAAATCAATCTAGAATGTTTAGAAATGAAACATAACGAAAGCATTTTTAGAACAGGCTAAAGCAAAAGTAGCGAAGTAACTTACGCGATTAGCAAAATCTTGCTCATCTTCGAATGAAAGAATTGTTTAAAAACGTTTGATTCAAACTTGGATTCGTATAAACTATAATGCACGATGCATTCTTACATTTAAACGAGACATTTGGTAAACACATGATTGGTTAACAAATAACTAACAATTGACCTGTTCAACCATCTGTGTGAACTTTTTGCTCCCAGGATTATTCCCTGTGCACTTTATCTATAACTCTCTAGTTTGTTTTTCTTTTGTAGCATTTAATAGATATCTAACGTTAAAAATGTAATTAAAGGCAGTTTATTTCTTAACTAAAATAAATGTAAACTTACTTGTAATAATTTCGGCTTGTATCAGAGGAAGGAGGTTGCCTAGTAGGTGGAGGAGATCTCCACTGATTTGTTTTTGCAGCTCGAGATTTCGCTCTTTGATTTACAGTGTCTCTCGCCATTTTATGTTACAAAGTATTTTTTAAATATTTATATTCACTTGATAATTTTGATACAATCTTTTGACAAATTTTCTGAATTTAAGTAAAAACTGTCACTTGGTATCTAAGCAGCATAATTTTATTTCGACCATAAACGAGTTAAGAATATTTAACAATGCAAACCCTGTAGAATTCACATGCTCAAATTAAAATGGAAAGATTTAGACATGGTTTGAGTAGATTTGATATGGTTGCCACTAACAAAAAAAATTTAATAAAGTTAGTACCAAAAATCAAATAATGATAATGGTTACCCTAGTAAATATATATTATTGGGACTGTTAACAGATTGAACAAGTACAATCGTCGAGCTTAAAAACTTGTTAAAGTTTTCTTTCTCTGAGATGCAGATTCGTAGGTGCTAATAAAAGAGAACTATATTTAACGATGTATCTCGCCATAACGTTTGCATCCTATTGCATCAGATACCAACTGATAACGAACATCAAGTTTGCCGATCTAGTACAATCTGCTACATTGAGGAGAATGATAACCTGAAATAAGCATTTATAAATTTACTTTTATGTAGCGCACATATTTGTTTCGATGACTAGTAATAATATGTGTAGAAGATAAGGAGGTCCAATTTGTTACATGCCAAAAATCAGTTATGTATCACATTTAGATTAAGTATAAATTATAAGGTAGTTCCCGCGAATATTTTTAAATGAACTTGTCAATTTCCGTCATTCCGGAGAGTTGCGTTTGCGAAAAAGAATGCGTAGGCGCGGAGTGAATGGCGCAAGTGCGCGCGGTGTGATACGACGTCATTAGACTACGAGCCCTGAGGCCAAGAACATCTACCGGTGTTGCGTGTCTGTCTTGTCTCTTTTTAGGATGAAGGTTCCCTTCTACCTTATCTTGCCTTATCGTTCCTGATACCTGGTTGTTCCTATCCTTCTGCTACGAGGGGAAAAGAAGATAGACGGATTTGGAATCTGAAACAACGATAGGGTAGCCTACCCACACCATAAACAACGAGTAGGCCCGGGGATTTGGCGGTAAGGTGCGATTTAAGTGACTACATTACTTTTATTCATATTGTAAATTTGATCATTGTATCAATTTTAAACGTTGTTGGTATTTGACACAAATGTCGCGTAATTTGCCGCGTAATCATGTTATATTAAACGATTGCGCAATAATATGAAAAGCAATCGTAGCAAATTTACCAATTAATTTGTTACGTACAATGACGTAGTTCTAGAAAATAACAGAAAGCGAGGACACAAAAGAAATTGGCCGGGCTCAATTGTCGAGCGGGCAGGGTATTATATATCCAAAAATAAAGAAAACCTGAAATAAATATGCACTCACTCATTCACACTCGTAACAACATAAACAAAAAAGAAACCTATAATTAAACAAAATATGTACAAGGCATAGTAGTACATAAAAAGGAAACAAACAATCAATAATTACAAACTAAACCTAGCGAAGAATATTAAAAAAAAAATTATTTTTAGAATGGTAAGCTGCCGGTTTTAAGTTAATACCCTATATTAATTTTTAACCAAAAGAAAGAAACAAAATAAAACCAACAGTGCTGGATCAGCATGGTAAGTAGAGAATCAAAAATACAAAACTATCCTAATAATGTATCTGCGGCACGTGACCAAAACGGGTGTGGTTAGCTGCTTGGAGGATAAACAAACCAGAGACATAACCTCAACTGTTAGCTCACTTGTAACATTCTATGTGTTTGAAAAATTTCTATTGTATTTATATTTTATAATTAGCATGTTTAGTGATTATTATTACAAGTTTGATGTTCAGATTACATCTCAGTATAACAAGAAAGTCGATATACTCGGCGTGAATCCATATATGGTGAATTTGAAAATATGCAGTACCAAAATAGAAGTTTTTTTCACGTATATTGTATCCTCACATTGTCAATTATTTTGTGTGTTAGAAAAATGCATACAGCATGAAGATTTCAAAGCATTTAAAGGATTGGTCGCCTACAAACAGGTAACTTATGGTTGGATTAAGAAGGTTGCAGTAAAGAAATATGATGAAAACATGTTACTTTTAGGCAAAGTTGATTCAGAAAAATTTCTAGACCAATAATAATTGAAATTATCTATAGGCTATGCATTCGCAAAAACTAAATGAAAGATTTTGGATATTTTGTAGAATTGCATTCCATAAGTAATAAAGGAACTCTCTCAGGATTGGTTGTATCGCATACTTTTGCAGGCTTATCTAGACCAAAATAATTAAACATGTTTAGTAATTATATGTGCTAAATTCCACTAGAAATAAAATGTTTGGCACATATTATTCCATATTTTATTTTGGAATCATTAAGATCTTTCATTTTTTACGCTTATAATCCAAACATTTCGCCGTTCTAGTGCAACAGTATTTAAAAGTTTCCAATTATCAAATTCCGATGGTATTCTATAAAAATTTAATTTGTCTCTTAATGCATCACTCCCGCAACCTACCACCATGCAAAAACTACAAAACTAGTGAAAAATAATCAAATCGGTGCAGTCAACAAGGGAAATATATTGATGTTAATTTTTTGTTTATCCTCTAAGCCAAGACCTTGAGATTTATGACGTCAGTGCAGATGCTCTATAAATCCATTAGTCATTGTACAACCAACAAGGTCATTCATCCCGAGAACCGTAAACATATGTAGTTTCAACAACGACCTGGTACCCATATGATAAAATATTTAGCAAACACTCACCCTCGATGTCGGAGTGTAGGACGGATCACACCCTCTTTAAGGGCAGGGCCAAGCGGATGGAATTTGGCTCACGTATCCCGTGTATGCCCTTCATAAAAGCAAGGGGTGAAGCGCCTCATCAATCAGGGCCAGGCAACTAACGATTCTATCCACCGGGAGGATCTATAAAAGTACAGGTAAAAATTAGACCCCTTACCAAAAAAAAGTACCCGTTTTTAAACAATAAAAGTACTTACCACACAGTGGTGTGTGCACGAAAAGTTTTTAGAATAGAAAACTAACGAAAATGACCATTATGTTTGAACGTAACGTTGCATATCTAAACGGAAAATGAACATCAATTTTGTTTTCTTAAATAATTAGAGCACCAAGTTATATCGTTATTCCGGATTAAACTGGAAAAACAGGGTGTATTGAGATAATACGCGGTTTCAGTTCGACGAACCTTTCTATGGAAAACACATACGAATCCATTATCGGATACTTAGAACACGTTATTACTAATTAGGCTCTAGGACTTAACAATCGAAGTCGAATTTATGCGAACTAAGAATGAATCAACAAGGAAAAGGGTTATTTTAATTTACGGAATAAATTTTCGTTTTTAACGCCAACGGGATTTGAGTTGAAAATTATTAGAATTAATTTATGCTGAAAATAAACGTAACAAATTGAATTTTGTTAATACTTTCACGTCGCGTGTTCAGAGCCACTACCACAGCTGGCAACACTGGTACTATCCACGTTCACATTATTACACAACAAAGATATTACGACATAATTATGTGACAAATTGTATCACATGCCAAATTCGTTTACAATGATACAAGTTGCACCTTAAAAGATAAAAAGTACTTACTTAAAAATGTGAAACTCTTCACGATTTTGCGGGTCATCCTTGTGCAGGGGCCATGCTAATTTCCGGGTATCTCGTTTTGGTGTGGGTTGCGTTATGCCATCGTTGAAACCAAATTTAACGTCTTCCCTATTCTTCGTTCGTAGGCAGGACGAAAGGTTAACCAGGTAAGGAACGATAAAGCAAGATAAAGAGGACACCTACATTCTGAAAGAGAAAAGAGAAAAAACGACTTCGGCAAACGTCACCGTTCGAAGTCTCGTTGGCTAATAATGTCGTGTCACACACCGCGCACTTGCGCCATCACTCCGCGTCTGCGCATTCTTTTACGCCGACGCAACTGTCCGGGATGGCAGAAATTTAACAAGTTTATTTGAAAAATAATGGCAGGAATTCACTCATAAATTTAAAAGTGTACATCTCCAAGTTTGGAATGTAACAATTTGTATGGAACATTCAAGGCAATTTTATCCTGCTTTTGATCATTCCATACGACATAAATATTGATTCTCTAAGAAATAACAAATTGAATATTGCAGTATTAAAACGAAAGGTTTATAGCATCACCTCGGAGGGTGTAGTGTTTTTATTAAATTTGGGGGGGGGGGGTGTTTCTACATAAAAATTCGAAGAAAACCCCAGTATACTACTTTCACAAATAATTTTATTGGTAACATACAAATTTGTCACTTACCTAACAAAACTTACCACTAATCTGATGACATATTTCATCTTAAATCTTAATCTAATTAAACAGGCTTTAAACAGAAAAATTGGTGACGCCATCCTAAAAATAAAACCTTTTTCTTAGTTGTTCAGTGTTGAACCCATGCAGCTGTGGTATAATTGCCGATTAATTAAAAGTGATGGTCGTATTTAAATTCAACATTCAACCATATGATGCTCTTTATAGTTAAAAAATAATTACGCTTCTTCTCGTTGTAACCAGCGAGAACAGACTCCCCCTCGCCGTCACTGTGGTCCGTGCGCTTCTCTTCTTACGAGTGCCTACTTAGTGCGATCGGCGTATTCCGTCATACCACGACAACCAAAGCTATCGAATATCCGGTTACGCATCACATTATTCAATTTTAAATATTGTACACAAATTTAGAACCACTACAAGGGTCAAACACTATGACCAAAGACCGCACTTTGAAATTGGTGAAGAACACTGTACATCTGCATTTAATGCTATTTGAAGACGTACTGTCCTAATCGTCTATTTACACTTGCACATCTGTGTTTTTAACAACGTCTCAAAGTTGCGTGATAAACTATCAATGTGTTTTTTGCTTGAGGAAGGAAAGGCAGAAAACAAAATACACTACAAATTATGTTAACGTGCACAAACAAACAATGTGCACCTTAAATGTGATTTACCAATGCTCCGCCCGAGGATACTACATTGGCAGGAAGCGATTTTTTTTTACATGTGAAATTTTGAATTTTGCTGAACCCTTGCTGTTCCAAGCAAGGTAGGGATCTTTAACGTGCGTGACAACACTCACACACGGGACCTCCATTTTATCTCTCATCTGAACGAGGGTGTATTATTGTGAAAAATGCTTGCCTAACATTTTGCAAGCGGACCTTGTCGGAATTCGAACACAGGACCTTGGGCGTAATAGTCACACACATACCAACTACACCACGGAGCCGCCAAAAAACAATGTTCACTACTAATTATTTTGGGAAAAAAATGCTTAAATACATTAAACGGATACAATCAATGCAATTAAGTAAAAGGTATTTTGGTTTTCGTTGAGCACAGACAATATTATTGTTTTTAATTAAGCAACAAACAGCATATCGTCTTTAACGCTGTTATCGACAAGTTCAGCCACACATATACTAGACCAAATCCCTGACGAGACAATATTGCTAGCGATATGTGTGCCGACAATAATATAGTGATTCTATCGTGGTCAAGAACATTAACATACTTCCGTGTCCAACTAGGGAAGTGGTATTCTGTAACCAGTTTTACAGTGTTAGATGTGAAACCTTGTCGTCTGACTCGTACATACTCATACCTAACGAGGTGAAGTCTAAACAGGAGATCACCAATCTTGGTACGAATAGTATACTGTTTCCATTGCAATCTATACATTTTTTCATGGTAACATAACAGATGTTACTAGGTTATATTAGATTTAATTATAAACATGTATTTCATCTAAAAATCTATTGCAGTTAATATAATTTCATTTTTGTTAGATGAATTATAAAAATCGACTAATTGTATACAATTTATATTTTTCCGTTTGTAATTAAATGGTGCTCACTTTTAGTACTAGTTAAGAAATTATTTTTTTTATAGCATACTGGTGGATTTTTTGCTATTAACTTTCACTTGTAGTAAAATCTCAACTGCTAATCGTCAAAGTTAATTATTCTGAGCTGCCTAAAAATTAGGATTTAGGACATATCTAACAGATATGTTATATAAATATTTAAATAAAATTTTCTTTCTTAAAAATGCCACTGAAAAAGTGTTAAACTAGCGTAAGAAACGGCGTACAAATTATTTACTTAGGGTCATTTGTCTTGTACATTTTAAGTAACGTTTGTTACGCTCTTTGATTTACATTTATATTAATGTTTAAATCGAGTAAATTTTTAAACCGAGCATGGGAACATTTTTTTCTCATCCGTAATTGAAGTTCTTCCGTGTATGTTTCACGATTATATCTTCCACGCATTTCAGGACATAAATCTATGAGTTATAGTATATATAATGCATACATTTTGTGCCCAGGCTACAAGAGTGCAGACGTGGTTAACGGTGTAGGTCGTGAGAGCGTAAAAAGTTGTGAAGTTATTAAAGCTCGTGAGAACCAAGTCTCTTAGAAGAGGCGACTTATATTAGTTGTCTATGGACTTGACTATCGGCTTTTGACGAGGTCGGACGTGCGAATGGTTAAGTTCGGCGAAGCGATTCCGTTTATTATGTCTGTACCTCCCTATATCTAAAAACTATCTGTGCTTTGTCGTTTTAAATCTAGAACTCACCAGGAAGAAACACCATAAACCCTCTAGTCTATGACTTGGACCTGAGAAACAAGAAACCGCCTTTGTTTTAGTAAAAATCAGGTAAGCTCCTTGTTGTTTTTATTAACTTGTGTACGTACTTCACTCGTGACGGTTACTCATGCAACCAAATTTATTGGTGTAATAGTTTTAAGTCATGGTCATGCACGGTTAATCGACGTCGGGAAAGTTCTGTTTTACTGAATATGAACCGAAATTACCGTAAATATAACACATTTATAATAAGAATGAAGAAGTAACCAGATGACTTTTATAATGTTATTTAATGTTACTGTTTTCTTAAACTCCGATTAGTTAACTGGGGAAATCTAGTATAGTCCATTCGCTTTAATTTTAGGATGACGTCACAACTGAATAAAATACCACAGTGTCAATGTTATAGCTTAAATTATTATATGATTATATGAATGATATAGGAATATTCCCATTGGCAAGAGGAATTGGTGCACTAAATTTGATTTAAATTTTTAATTATTATTGATTCATGTGATATATAATCAAACTTAGCTTTATCAAATTTTATTTTCTGTCACTTGTACTACGTCCAATCACCGACAAGGTTATTCTGTGCCCCAATATACACAAGTGTTGATTATTCGATGTCTTGTGACTTGTCTTCGGCATCGCCCAGTTTTTATAAGTTGAATATTTTTTGATGTTAGTTTATAAATTTTTAATTTAGTTTCCAAAAATAATTTATTGTTTAGTTTTAGAATTCGTCTCTGTGAAGTCAAAACCTAACAATGCAAGCTCTATTAGGAAAAATCTTCATTGGATTAGCCACTGCTGTTATAATAATTTTGTCCCTTTACCACATACTAACAGGAAAAGGCGAAAGAATCAGTGTTGGATGGTTTCTCACAGATACATCACCCCATATGTGGGCAACAATTGGAATTGGATTTTCGGTAGCATTATCAGTTGTAGGAGCTGCTACTGGTATTCATACAACTGGCGTAAGCATAATTGGTGGTGGAGTAAAAGCACCACGTATTAAAACTAAGAATTTAATATCTGTAATTTTTTGTGAAGCTGTTGCAATTTATGGTCTTATAACTGCAATTGTTTTATCGGGATATTTAGATGATTTTTCAATGGCTCAAGCCCAAGCAGACTTTAGTCTTAAAAGTAAAAACTGGACGGCTGGATATTCAATGTTTGCTGCAGGACTATCGGTTGGATTTGTAAACCTTTTTTGTGGTATGGCTGTTGGTGTTGTAGGATCTGGAGCTGCTTTAGCTGATGCTGCAAATGCAGCACTGTTTGTTAAAATTTTGATTGTTGAAATTTTTGGTAGTGCGATAGGTCTTTTTGGATTAATTGTCGGTATTTATATGGTTTCTAAAGTGCAGATGGGTAATGCAGTTTAAACAGTATTTTATTAATTCCAATCTTTATAATTTGTTAATTAGTGAATTAAGCAGATCTGATTTTATTGTAATTAGTTAAGTAACCTGTACATATTTTGTATTTTCCTTTTATGTGGAAAATTTTTTCAAATATGCACTTTAAAGTAGGTTATGTAAGTGTTGGTCGTGAACCACGCCCTTGAATGTTGAATACTTAAAGTAAATTATTACTCAATGTAGATATTTCCTAAATCGCTTGAAAAATGTGCTTTTATTATTTAACTAAATAAAACAAATATTGATATTGTGGATTTTAAATTACCAGTTTCAGGGACTTTCCATATCGGTATGAACTTATGTAATGCACGGTCAAAACTCGGAACAAAAATAAATGCTGTAGTTTGTAGTAGAGTCATGGTTTTTTGTTTAAAAATACGGTATCTGCTGGTATAGTCCCACTCCAACGTTTTAAACTTTACTCGTTTTATAATGAAATGAATTAAACAGATAAAATGTATATATTTTTGAAATTGTGTATACAAATATGAACTTTTCTGCAAATTCTATGACAAAACCTACGGTAATGTGTATAACTTATGCTTACTATGTGGCATATTGTAGGTGTAGTCCATGGAGAACATTATTAAGCTGGAATAGCACATCACTTTCACATTATAGTTTAACAAAAAATTTACCAATTTAACCTAGTGTAGCAGGCTTCCTTGTGTGCAGAATATTGATTTTCAGACCTGTCATCAGTTGATGCGGATGTAGCCTGTTCTATCCTAGCATCACTACTAACGAACTGTGATGAACTTCACTTTTGCATTAATTTGAAGTGCTAGCTGTAATGCCGATCATGTTGTGTGAGATCATAATAGAAGAATGTGGTCGTGGATGAGATTCCTTCTGTGTATGTGTCGTTTTGAAAGGTACATGACATAATTGATATGTTTCATACATTAGATATCCTCATGTAAACAGTATGTAGAAGTTTCTAATATGGAATTGATTGTTTTACGAATTTCCAAAAACTTAAATAGTTATAATTTTGTGCTAAAACTGTCACCAAGTTAAAATATCAGTTTTGACTTTATTCCGTATATTCTTGAACGTGATTTTGTTTTCTAGAAACATTCGATGTATAACTAGGGTGTATTGAGTCGTATCTACACAATGGATGCCAGGGCAGATGCTTTGCAAATAGTTGTATATGGAATAGTGCAATGCCTCATCTTGCTACTTCCACTCTTCGGACCTCTTTTGAATGAACTCACTAGATTTTTGACCGTGCCGTTCGTGCTTAGCTGATGCAGTCTGGCATAATGTATTAAACAGATTTTGCTCTATGAACGATACACATTGGCTGAAGTGTTATCAGACACATTTTTGTAAATCCAAATCAAGTAAAAATTTGGTGTAATTGACTTATGGTAATAGCAGTTGTGATGTTTCGTACTTTATGTCTATGCATCTGGTCAGTGAATATGAAATGAAACTATTGCACTATCGAAAAACAGTCTATTTTATTTATTAGTGTTCTAATTACATGAGGTGCAATTCCAGTTAACTACATAGCCTTTAGCCACGTCCGCTCAACCCCCTGGTTCCGTGCCGTGTGCTATGTTGCTTGATTTTCACCTGCAATGCCAAACCTTACAAATAATCTTAATACTAACACCTTACACCCACCCTTTTATTCTAGAGAGTCAAAATCATATACTACATCTACGATATAGTCTTTTAAGTGATCTGGCACCTTTTTTATTCTAACAGGTCTTCCAGAATTTACATTTGTCACCTTAGGTACAATTTGAAAGGAGTCAAATATATTATTGTCCTCATACAGAAAGTAGTTACCGCCAGTTTT
Organism: Platerodrilus igneus; assembly: GCA_036346225.1. Classification (NCBI taxonomy): domain Eukaryota; kingdom Metazoa; phylum Arthropoda; class Insecta; order Coleoptera; family Lycidae; genus Platerodrilus; species Platerodrilus igneus. The sequence continues at coordinate 5,472,205 of JARFIW010000858.1, forward strand.
AGTTAGCTTTAAAAACCCGTTTTTCGTATAAATATTACCATATTCATCCTTCACCATATATGATCTATCATTAACAATATCTACCATTTTACCTTTTATCCACCTATCACGTTTTTGTAATAAGATATTTTTATTTAATGCTAAATCTACAAAGTTCTTTAACATTCCTCATCGTTTTGTTTTCGACACTACTTAAGGTCGGCTTGACACATCACTTCTTTTCTATTCTGTGCTAATCTAAAAAGTTCTACACACCCTAAATTTCTAATAACTTGACACATATAGCTTGGTCTAGGTCTTCCTATAATCTTGTATCTTTTTTTTTATCTGCCTGGCTCTACATAGATATTAGCAACCTGATAGTTGTGAAAGAACTCCAACATGTTTACATGATTCCCATTTATAAGGAAATTAAATATTACCTGATTATCCTCTCCAAAAAGAAAAAGTGTTAAATTATATGTTATGGTAAGGCTTAATTCGCGAATCGCTGCCAACATGCCAGACCGTAACTAATTGTGAGTTATGTCATGTCATGGTGACATTTAGTTAACTGATTTATATATATATATTTTTGTTTTGTTTCCATACTTATTGAAGGTCGGTTTGACACAGCTCTAAATTCTTTTGTATTCTGAGCTAGTTTAAAAAGGTCTACATATCCTTCACAACATAAATTTCTAAAAATTTGACTAATATAGCTTTGTCTGGTTCTTCCTACTCTATTTTTATTTGGTAGTTTATAATCTAAGACCTTAGTAAGTTGTTTCGTTCCTAAACCCATTTTACCTAAGTTATCTTTCAACAATAAGGAACCACAATGGGTGCATGTAATAGAAACTCGTTTTGTGCGCATCATTTTATCATACAAGTGATGGTTTGTGTAGCTGACATTGAGTTAACATGTGCTTTTTCGAGTAGTAACAAGTTTTCGCAGTATGTTCGTCATAGAACCAACAATCAGTAAGTGCTCAATCATTTACATACACATTTGAATAATTAATTGCATCCAAAGTCATATTTAGTGGTCTTTTACAATCAAACATCCATTAGCAGCTCTCAATAAGTTCCTTAATTAATCCGCATTCATAACATTATGGTCCTTTGAGCCGGATTCAGCTTTATGTTTTAATTACAATTAATTAAGAAAAGTATACAATTGAGTTTATTAAGATTGCAATGTGAATCTATACAATTCTGCATTCGTATTTCGCATAACATTGTAGGGTAAATTAACTGGATTTTAATACTAGTTCATCCCTTTCCTGTCATCATCATTAGGTCTTCAGTCCTGGAACTGATTAGACGCGTACCTTCATTGTTTCCTATTCTGAACTAACCTACACATTTTCCTGAAATTTGCAGTCTGCATCTATCACTTTCTGATCTAGGTCTACAACTACCTCCTTTTTCCTATCTCTGCTTGTAATATATCTCATACTATTCCCCAAAAATGCTTTAGAACATATTCTGCCCTTCTATTTCTCCTATTTTTTCCAGATATCCTTGTTCCCCTACTATTTCTATAACCTATTTGTTATTATCTTTGTCTGTCCATGCTATCATCCTCATACATCTGAAGCACAGCATTCCAAAAGGCTGCTACCGTTTTTGTCTGCTTTTCCTACTGCCTGTATTTCATAGGCATACTGTCCTGTGCTCCACACATATGCTTTCAACAATTTTCTTTTTGTTTCAATTTTTGTTGTCTTTGATTATAGGCACTGTTCTTTCTTGTTAGGTGCAGTTTGGTCCCCTTCTATTGTTTTATAATTTTATACCCTATTTCTCTGACATTCAGTGGTTGTGAAGGGGGGTAAGCAACCTGTGGCTGCCAAGTTCACCCAGCACTTGAGCATTTACCAATTTAATACTTTCTCCAATATATCTTTTCACACAGTCAACATTAGTTGCAGATATTTCACAACCAACACCTGTAGTTGTTTATAATAATCATCAGATTTATCTGTGCTTATTTTTTCGTCCTTAGGTTTTCTGTCTCAAAACTGGTTGTACACATACCTGCACTTATTTATATTCTAAGCTAGCCTACACAGTTCCCTGAAATTTTCACACAGCCTGTATAGAGCTCGGTTCTCCCTTTATTGTCTTTTAATTTTATGCCCAATTTCACCAAGATTCAGTGACGGGGATTAAGCAGCCTGTGGCTGCCAGGATCCCCAACACTTAGACATTTGCCCAATTAATAGTTTTCCAGTAAATTCTTTCACACAATTAACATTATTCGAGAATATAGCCCAACCAATACTTGTAGTTGCTTATAATAATCCTCATGCTTAGGTACAGTTACTTTTTTCGTCATTGATTTATCCATCTTGGGACTGGTTGCATGCGTACCTCCATTGATTTCTATTCTGAGCTAGCCTACACATTTCCATGAAATTCCTACAGCCTACATCTTTCACTATCTGTGTGCAGTAGTTCAACCTAGGTCTACCTCTACTTCTCTTTTTTCCTATCTCTGCTTCTAATATATTCCGCACTATTCCCTCATGCCGTAGTATGTGGCATTCTATCTCTTCTATATTTTACCGTTTTCCACATGTTTCTTTCTTCCCCTACCATTTTTAGTACCTCTTCGTTCTTAACTTTGTCTGTACAGGATATCTTCATCATACGACGGTAGTACCATATTTCAAAGGCTTCTACTTTTTTCTTGTCTGCTTCTCCTACTGTACAGGCTTCACAACCATAGAGTGCTGTGCTCCACAAATATGTTTTAAGAAATCTTTTCCTTGTTTCTATGTTTGTTGTCTTTGAACACATTAGTTGCTTTTTCTTGTTAAATATAGCATGACCTTGTGCTAATCTTTTTTTTATATCTTTTGCACTTTTACCATCTTGCGTTATTTGGCTTCCTAGATAGCAGAAATCCTTAACCTCTTGTAAGTTTGCGTTCCATATTTTTATTCTTGTTTTTTATTTATTTTCCCCTCCTTTGCATACTAGTACTTTAGTTTTAGTTTTGTTAATTTTCATACCGTGTCTGTCTGTTAGAACCATTTCCATTTCATTAAGAGCAGCTTCTAACTCTTCCTTGCTAGATACTAATACCGCTATATCATTTTAAAAAATTTGCATATCAATTTTTTGTCCTTGCATAGTAATTCCAAATGTCTTCCTGCATTTGACAGTATTCATTGCCTCCTCAATGTACAAGTTAAAAATTAATGGGTATAGGGCACATCCCTGTCTCACCCCTTTCCTAAAGTTTACTTCTCGTTCCTGCTCTAATTCTATTACTGCTGTTTGCCTTTTGTATAAGCTATGTAGTATTCGTCTATCCCTATAGCTCATTCCACTTTTTTTGAGTATTTCCAACATTTTTTTCCATTTTACATTATCGAATGCTTTTTCCAGATCTACAAACTCTATATACACGCTTTCCCCTTTTTCTATTGTTTCCTCCATTATCACTCTCAGAGCTAAAATAGTCTCCCATGTTCTTCTGGTTCACCTAAACCCAAATTGGTTTTCTCCTAGTATTTCTTCAGCTCGTTTTTCCATTCGTTTTTGCACAATTCTAGTTAATATTTTTGATACGTATGCTGTCAAACTCATTGTTTGAAAATTCTCACATCTATCCGCGTCTTTCTTTTTTGGTATAGTTACCATGATGTTACGTTGGAATTCTTTGGGTATCTCGCCTGTCTCGTACATATAGCATACACGTTGGATGAGACGTTCTGTTGCTGCTTGTCCAGAGGATTTAGAGGTTCTACTTGCACTTTATCTATACCCGGTGCCTTACCATTTTTCAGACCCTTTAATGCTAATTCAAACTCATCTCTAAGTATAGGATATCCCAAGTCAACATTTTCGTCTGGTTCCTGTTCTAATGCAGTTAGTTCCTCTCCTGCATTTAAATTCCCTATATATTCTTTCCATCTACCTACTTTCTCTACGTTTTTTATAATGACGTTTCCTCCCGCGTCCTTTATATTTTTGCTATATGGTTTTATATCTCCAAAATTGATTCTAATTAGTTTGTATGCTTCATCTGTCTTTCCTACTTCCATCTTAGTTTGTATCTCTTTGCACTTTTCGTCAATCCATTGTTCTTTAGCTTTTCTGCATTTGCAAATAATTTCCCTTTGTATCTCTGTTTTCCTGTATCGTCTGATTTATTTTTGTATTTTTGTCTTCGTTCTATTAGATTCAGGATACTCTTTGTTATCCATGGTTTCTTATTTTCCTTTTGTGTATACCCCAGAATATCTCTGGCCACCATGTCTAGGCTGGATTTAATGTTATTCCATTCTGTTTCTACTTCCTTAGTATCAGATATTTTCCCCATATCTTTGAGCAATTCATTTGACTTTTTTTCGAATCTTTCTTGAATATCTTTATCTTTTAGTTTCTCTAAGTCCAAGTGCCTTTTTCCGTTTCTTTTTTTCAAATTTTTAAATTTAAGGGCGGCCTTCATAATTCCGATGTTGTGGTCAGTGTCTATATCTGCTTCTGGGTAGCTTCTACAGTCTTTTACTTGATTCCTAAACCGTTGTCTAATAAGAATGTAATCTATTTGATATCTTCCTATATTTCCTGGCATCTTCCACGTGTATCGTCTTCTAGCATGATATTGAAATAATCTGTTTGTGATGGTTAAATTGTTCTTGTCACAAAATTCTACCAGCCTATTTCCCCTGTCGTTTCTCGTGCCCAAACCAAATAAACCTACTACTGCTCCTTTCCTACCCTCACCTACCACTGCTTAAAATCCCCGGTAGTTATTAAATGTTCATGTCCTTTTATGTATCTTAAAATGTCTTCGATATCTTTGTAGATCGCTTCTACCTATTCGTCACTGTAGCTAGAGGTGGGTATGTATACTGTATTATTACTGTGTTTACCGATTTAGATTCTAATCTAACCATGAGTACTCTTTCGTTCTTTTGTAAGTAATTTTCTACAAAGTATCCTATCTTTTTTTGCATAACTATCCCCACACCCAAATTTCCTTCCTCTGCTCCTGTATGAATTACCCTCAAGTCCACTCCAAAAATCCCCCGCCTCTGGTTACCGAACTTCGCTGATCCCTACTATGTCTAGTACTAATCTATTCATTTCCATCTTTAAGTTCTCTAGCTTACCTACTTGCTTCGTACTTCTAACATTTCACGCTCTGACTCGCAAAATGTTCCCAACTCTTATTCTGGACTGTCCGACTTATCAGCGGAATCATGGCACTAACTTCGTCAGAGCCAACAAAGAGCTCATTTCGCATAAGAAAAACGCCGTAGGGGGTGAAGCAATTGCTTGGAGTTTTCATCCCCCGTTCGCACCTCTTCAGGCCAATGGTAAAGCTTTGTGCCTTGCCTACACAATGATCTATTAGTTTTAATTTTGTATATATGTATTTCTTGCGCACATTGCAATGTATATAAACTTAGTTTTTTTGCCTATAAGTACATATAGTTCATATTATCGTTTGGAAATTGCCCATTTTTTGGTAATTTCGGTGGGCAGTATGTTTCGTCCCTAAACCCTTTTTACCTAAGTTATGCTTCAACAATAAGGAACCACAGTGGGTGTGTGTAATAGAAACTCGTTTTGCACGCATCATTTCATCATACAAGTGACTGTTCGTGTAGCAGCCGTCGAATTAACATGTGCTTTTTCGAGTAGCAACAAGTTTTTGCAGTATGTTCGTCATAGAACCAACGATCATTAAGTGCTCAATAATTACATAAACATTTGAATAATTAATTGCATCCAAAGTCATATTTGGTGGTCCTTTACAATCAAACATCCATTAGCAACCCTCAATAAGCTCCCTAATGAATTCATTCATAACAGTAAATAGTCCCTCATGTCTTAACGTGTGCCCTATCATTTTATCTCTCTGACCTTTAATTGTTTCCACATACAAGGGTTCCTCACCTATCCTTCTATAAACTTCCTCATTTGTTACTCTATCTGTCCAACTAATCTTTAACATTCTCCTATAACACCAAGTTTCAAAAGCTTCTATCTTTTTCTGATCTACCTCTTTAATTGTCCAAGTCTCACTACCGTATAATAGAACGCTCCATCAGTACGACTTTAACAAACTTTTTCTATTATCTACACTAATACTTTTAACTATCAGTAAGTTTTTCTTTTTTAAAAACATTTTTTTAGCTTGAGCCATTCTAGCTACTATATCCCTTCTGCTGCGTCCGTCCTTTGTAATTATACTACCTAAATAGCAAAATTCATCTACCTCCTCCAACTCGGTATTACCTATTTTTAATTTTGGTTTAGAACTAGGCTTTAACTCACGTGTTATTATCTTTGTCATTCCTGTAGTTAATTCTCATACTATAGTTACTTTGTAGTATCTCATCTAAAATATTTAAAAACTCTCCTAACTCATTTCTAGACTCTGCTATAATGGCTATATCATCTGCAAAACACAACATATCTATTTTCTGTCCCTGTCATAATAAAATTTTTGTTTTCTTGGTTTCTCAGTTATTTTATTACTGATCAGTTCAGGATCGATATTTGTAGATTTAAGTCACTTTTCAAAGGTAAGTACTTTTGTTTTCAACATTTTGGCAGAAGTTGAGATGGCGAGTAATTCATGTCAACTAAAGGTATATTTCTGTATTTCATTAAATATACTTCTAGATCAGAAGTAGGGTCTTTTTTCAACATGCTTTTAAAAATTCCTACATATTTTTCTGCTAGTCCATTTGATTGATGGTAATGTGGGCTTGAAAATTTTATTTTAAAATTCCAGTTATATGAAAATTCCCGTAACTCCAAACTATTATAAGGGATGTTATCCGCATACAATATATATGCCACACCAAATTTGGAATAACAATTTTTTAGAAATTGTTACACCCCAAAAATTGGCATTACACACTTTTTAATTTGTGAGTGAATTCGTGCCAATAGCAGACGTGGAGTGAGGAAGTAAATGCGCGGTTTCCGACACGTCGGGGATTAGCCAACGAGACGTTGAAAGTGAGGTTTATCTGTCTTTTTTTCAGAATGTAGGTTTCCATTTATCTCTTGCCCTATCGTATCTCTGCCTTTACCTTATTCCTCCGTCCTACCTACAAACAAAAGAAGTGGGAAGACAAATTAATCTGGCTTCTTCGACGACGTTCCACATTTTAAGTGAGTATATTTTATCATTTTCTTTAGGGCGCCTCTTGTATCACTGTAAACATTTTTGGTATGTGATACAATTTGAGACGCAATTATGACGTAATATCTTGTTGTGCAATATTATGTACGCTTTAGTAGGTATTGCCAGCTATCGTAGTGGCTCTCAACACGCGCGTGCGGGACTATAACGGTTATACCTGACACTATAACAAAATTTTATTACAGATTCTGCTGTTTCATTATAAATTTCTACGGCTTCTATCCAGTTAGAGTATTGGTCTACCACTATTATGTAATTTTTATTTTTGAATTCGCAAATTAATAAACTGAAAATAAACTTTTCCAAGAACGAGTTGGTACTTCGTGATTTATTAGCTGTTCTTTTTGGTTGCGTTTCTGATACATTTGACAAAGTTCACAGTTTTCTATATCGAGTGACATTCGTTGCCAATAAAATACTTGTCTGGCTCGTAATTTACATTTATTTATTCCGAAATGAGCTTCGTGAATTTTTGATAGCATTTCCAATGATTTTGGTATGATAAGTTTTTTATTCAAAAATAATAAATCGTTTGATACATAGATGCTATCTTGTAATTTGTAGAATAGTTTCAATTCGATATCGAGACCTTTATTTGACTTCGGCCAGGATGTATTACAAAACTGTTTTACCTTTTTTAAAACCTTATGTTATTAATCGCTTGCACAAATATTTTCTTTTTTCCTGTAATGGAAATATTATTCGACAGTGAATGTATTATGTAATCCATTTCAGGATCATCTACAGAATTAGTATTTGTACATGATCTAGACAATTTATCAACCACATGCATTTCTTTTCCTGATAAATATTCAACAGAGAGATTGTATTTGAGCAATTTTAATAGCATCAGTTGCAAATGGTCTGTGACAGATTCCACATTCCTAGTTAATATTGGTATTAGTGGTTTGTGATCCGATTGTACGAGAATATTATGACTATAAATGAAATAGTGAAACTTTTCACAGGCAAACAATTGCGAGTAACTCTTTCTCGATCTGTGTATACTTGTTTTCACTTACCGATAATGAACGTGATGCAAATCAGGTGTGGTCTACCATCCTGCAATAATACACAGCCTAGTTCTTTGCTAGACGCATCACATAGTATTATTGTGGCCTTTTTAGGGCAATAATTTTGTAAGGTGGGAGAGCTAGTGATGAAATATTTTAAATTATTTAGTTCAACTACGTGCTCTTCTTTCCATTCAAATTTTGTATTTATTTTTGTTGAAGAAGTAGTTTGAGACAAATTAGGTATAAATTTTGAAAAAAAGTTTGTCATTTCCAGTATTTTCATTAAATAGTTTATTATCGGACGAGTTCATTGAAACTACTGCTTTCACATTTTCTGGACAGGGTTTTATACCATGTTCCGAAGTAATTTGTCCCATAAAAACAACTTCGTTATGTTAGTATTGGAACTATTTAAAATTAAATTTTACACTATTTTTCATTGCCTTTTTAAATACTTCATTTAAGGCTATCACTAAATATTTCACAAGTTTTTTCTCTGAAATATTTCAGGCACTGACGAAATACCAAAGGAGAGGCTATTAAACTTATACCTACCGTATGGTGTATTGAATGTGCATAAATCAGAGCTGCTTTTATCTAATTGGATTTGCCAAAACCCGTCTTTCATATCGATAACCGTAAATACCTTTTTACCAGTTAGGTTAGAATTCTATCCTTACTTGTTGGGTTTATGTGTATTTCCTTTTTGATATATTTATTCAATGGTTTTGGATCAATACACAAGCGTAATGATTTATCTGGTTTTTCAACTATTAATAAGCTATTAACCCACCGGGGGGGTTTGAATGATTTGTTTTTGTTCAAAATTATTTAGGGATTCTTTTAATTTATCTAGCAAAGATAATTGCACCCTTCTTTGACACTGAATTACTGGTTTTGCATTTTCTGTCAATTCTATTTTACAAATACCTGGAATTTGTCCTAAACCTTCAAATGTCTGCGAGTATTTTTTCTTGTATTTCTAGTTTACATTTTGATAATGTCTCTTCTACATTATCTACAAGGTTAACTGTAGTAATCAAACCAAAATCAGTACATTCATTCAAACCTAAAATTAGCTGAGAATTCAAGTTTACAATGATAAATGTAACATATTTTTCATTATTTTTAAATCTACATAATAACAATCTCACCTATTTAAAAATTTGCATATATGATTAACGTTACCTTCGTATTTCTAAGCTTACTTTATTTGCTTTACTAAATTTCCTGAAATAATTATTCGGTAAGGTACTTGTTTCTGTTCCAGTGTCCACCTTGAGTGTGATGCTTTGTTGTTCTACAAGGAATTCTTCCACCCATACATTTTTGCTAACATTTGTACATTCATTTATAAATAGCACATCAGTGTATTGTTGGCTTCTTCTAGCGCACCGACAGTACTTGCTTCGTTAGAAATTTTTTTGATACTGCTTTGTGATTTTGCTTTTACACATTTTTGCAAAATGATTTCTACGTTGACACTTCGGACACGTTTCATTTTATGCTGGGCATTTACCTGCCTGATGATTAAAACTATATCTGCCACATGACTTTTTTTTGAACAAGCTGCTCGCTGATGCACTACATCATAACACTCTGCCCTTTCATTAAATCCGTGGGCAAATGAAATAAAGTTATTACAAACACATCCTGGAATATTATTTGATGTTTGTAGTTTCAGGGGCAGTCCATTCTGCTTTGTCCTGTTGAGTTATTGGAGTCGCTGCGCCGCCTCTGCAGGTAGGGCTTCACTGACGAGGCGATAGGATAGCTAAAAAAATGTTAGGAACGAAAGCACTCGTGCCAGAACTACCCGGTAATGGTATGATTAGTCTATCGGTAAGGTAGATGTGGCGGTACAATTTGGTGGTCCCCTTCTTAATTAAATTGTACACAAATTAAATAACCTTTTAGGTTGGTAAGGAATTTTAACATGTATAATTGATTGCTATTTAATATGAGTGAAAAGAACACCATAGTTGTTGAAACTAAATATCTTCTTTAAAAAAAAAAAAATATGTCATGTTAAGCAACTTGTTGGTTACTTAGATGTAAATCGTGATCATAATTAATTATTGTATATTTTTTTTGTATGAATGAAATGATATTTGTCAGGTTGTGTTTCATGTTAATATCACAAGGAAAACCCAAGAAAAACTTGCAATGCTCTCTGGATATTGAAGGTATTGAATTTTCTTTTATTATTTCTTTTAGTAAAAGGATCCTTTGTTTGCTACACAGTTATTTTTAGGTAACATTATAGAAGCAACTTCTTTAATTTTGCATTTTTGGTCGTTTTGTTCTTCATTGATGATTTTAGCATCTTCCCATTTTATTTTATGGTTAGTCTCACGCATGTGGGCACATCATGGATTTTTCAAATTTTCCAATTTTTTAAATGTTTTATGTTCTTTCAATGTAACCTCAAATGATCTAGAACTTTCTCATATATAAAACACTTATTACATTCACATGATATTTTGTAGATGCAATTTTTTGAGATTTGTATTTTACTTTCGGGTTTTGTTTTTGTCAATTGTTTTCTTAATGTATTATTGGTTCTAAATATTGTTTTTGGTTTGAATTTGTTTCGTATTCTTTCGTTTTTTTGAAGAATTCTTTTATGTATGATATCAAAAGTGTTTTTAAATTATGTGTTGCTTTTGTTTTCTTCCTTATTTTTATGGAGTTTGTTCTTTTTCTATTATTTTTTTTAGAATATTTGTTTTTAATTAGTGTGTATTTTGTTAAGTGTTTTTCTTTTTTTTACAATTTTTTGGTTTGATGATATTAATGTTGCCGTTTCATACGTGGTTTTGATAATTTCATATTTAACACAATGTGGGCGGTTTGAATCAAAGGTTAAGTATCTGTTTGGTAAATTGGTTTTCTGTATACCGACATATTAACTAAGGTATCGTTTTTGCCAATTAATATATCCAGAGAGGGTTCCTTTCCATGTTCTTTGATTTCATATGTAAATTTAATAGTTGCTTCTATTTTATTAATCAAATTTATAAAGTTTTCAATTAGTTGTATATTACGATGCCAAATAGCATAGATATCATCTATGTATCTCCCAGATTAAGGGTTTTAATTTGGACAGTGCTCTGAATATCATATATTCAGCACTAACACTGATTACTCCCACTGCTGTAATTATGCCTTCGTCATGGCATCTGAGCCTCAATGTCATATTAATTAATTGTACGTTACTCAATACCCTTAAATATAGTTCGTCAGAAATAACAGTACAAGTGGACCCACTATCCATCTCAAATTTAGTATCATTATCATTTACTTAAACTTGACACTCAATGGTTTGGACTTATTATCTTCTAACCTAAATAAGGAATCTAGATTTAAATTATTCTTTCCACTATCATCTAGCAAAGAAAAATTATTAATAGCCTTTTGTTTACATGCATGCTTAATGTGGCCAATTTTTTTATGTCCTACATTTAAATTTCTTAACCTACAAAATTTAAAATTATGATTTTCATTACCACAAGCATAACATGCTGATTTTGCTTTGCCTGTCCTATATGTCACTTTATTGGGAATTTCAATACTCTTCTTTTCTTCTTGGAAAACTTTACCTACATAACCCAAAGAAATGCTTGTTATGAAAAGGCTTCTAGTGTTGGGGGTTCTTCAAATTAAAAAAACTCTTTTTCCTTAATCTTTGTTGAGAATTAAACCACTCATAGTTTTTAAAATCATATTTATTTACATTTCGATCCATGACCTAGGATCGTTGTCAAAATAATAAAAACTTCAAGTTTGAAATTTATGGCATAAATTTTCGTTTGCATACCACACACTTACAAACTCTTTTGTGTACTGTTTTGCATAGTAAAAATTGATCTGCTCCTTAAATACAGACACAGCGGAAGTGAAATGATTTTGTAATAATGTGGTAAACTGTGCATAGGACTTTTGTTTCAGTAGATCCGGATCGCAGAGGTTTTGTAAAACCATATAAAGTAGTGTACCAACCATTGTTAAAAAAATTGCAACTTTCCTGCTATCATCAGTAATTCCATTAGCTAAAAGTGTTGGTCTAAGCCTTTGGAGTATAACGTTTGGAAATATTATCAATTGCTATTTGTCTAATGACAGTCTGCTCCTGTGCCACTATTAAATAAAACGTAAGGAACAAAAGAAATGCCCTTTGTTTTGAATGAACCTTAAATAAAAAAAGGGATTAACCTCCAAACTATTTACAGTGTCAGAAATTTGTTAAACTGTATTCATCCAGTTCATCTTTTATCTAATTAATGATAATGCAACTTTCTATATTTATATATCATTAACAATGTCAATTTATTTATGTTTTTCTGAGAATATTTTCAATCAAAAATGTATACACTATCTCACAATACCTAAAAATTAAGTAGTTTATGAAATTTACTCTTAAGAATAATAACTCGTGGTAACGTCCCAGAGCAGATTAAATACATCCAACATTAAACGATCTAAAAACAGAATAAGACATTTATGCTAATATCACACCAGAAATATTTATAAATGTGAGAGTTGAATTTCAGGACAGGCTAGTTTATTGTCAGAAGGTGCAAGGACGACATTTTGAACAATTAATATGTTAATTCAAATAGAAAGTTAGTTTTAATCATAAGACATAAGTAAAAATTAACACATTAAATGAATCGCTCATAACTCTGTAACAATTCATCGGATTTTAGCAAACAAAAAAGCGTTGAATTGAAAAATACCTTTCAAATAAGGCATCACAAGACCACCCTCTCCATTTGAAAACAAATTTGATAGTACCCATTTGGCTCTGAGTAATGTGGCACATGTCAATTTTATGTGAAAACTTAGTTTGATTGGCAACATTTTACGTGGTTTTTGTTCGAAATCGATATCTGTTTAAAAGTTAATAACAATTTTGACAAGATATTATTGTAGTATGTGTTTTGATTAATGTACTTAGAAGATGATCATTAATTAAAATATGTAAACATGTAACTTGACATTTATTAACTTGTTCGTCTCAACCTTAATCATGATTAGTTATAACTAGATAGAGTAGCTATGATCTAATTATATCTAAGCCGTACACATAAACCTCATAAGTTCCCCCTTTAAAACATTATGGTTACATTCAAGACTTAATCACTACGATTCATGTTTTGATAAATAGCTGCACAATGATAGTCATCTAACACTTTTGGTCTTTTACCTTCACAATCTGATCTTGTGCACAGCTTCCGTGGTACACTATACTTTGCGTGATCTACCGTATTACTAATAAATTTGTTATTACCCAATTTTGAAGCTTCTTCATTGGTGTCCTAAGCTGAATTGCAACCTTAATGTGTCTCATCCTCTGCAGAAGTTTCACAATCGTTTTCAAAATATCCTTGCTTATAAAAGTCCTTAACTAGGTGCTCTCTATTTCGCTCAACAATGTTTCCCGTTCCTAATTCTATTCTATAAGTTCTAGGCCTATTTGCTTACTCTATTACCCTGCCAAGATTCATGTGACCTTTATTAAACACTTTAACAAATTATCCTTTCTTAAAGGTATTAATGGTTTAACACATGCCATTATGATATTTTTTTAGTTTAATTGCCTATCCTTTAGAGTGCTGTTAAAATTTGTAACTACCTTTGGTTTAAGCATATGCATTGTAGTTGGCAAGATACCTTTTAACAGCCTTGTAAATGGTAGTTTGGCAGTTGACAGTTCCCTGTAACTATAGGAGTATCACAAAATATTTGTAACGTGTAGCTTCCAAAGCTTTTTTAAGTAATACTGTTCAAACATTTCGCTCAACACACCCATTGGATTGTGCATAATTAGGACTGGACGTCTTTATGTAAAAACCACAATCATTTGAAAATTATATGTATTTAATATTATTGAATTGAGTCCTGTCATTGGAATAAACTAAAGCTGGAAAACCATGTCTAGCAAACACGAATTTCATGTGTTATTATACACTCTGCCTTCATTCCCTGTAATAATGCAACTTCAGGATATTTTGAATAATAGTCCACAATCAATAAATAATCCTTTTCGTCAAGTTGAAATATTTTCCACGGTCTCAATGGGAGATCCCCATTCAATAAATGTTGCTTTGAATTCTTTCTCCTAAATTTTAAACACATGTACCACTGTTCAATCGTCTGCTCGATTTCGTTATTTAAACCCCGCCAAAATATTCTTTGGTCTTTTTTCCCCAAATGACTATAATGCAGGTGCTTTAACATTTCCTTCTTCACGGACTTCAAGTTCTTTTATTGTGTCCTCGGTCGTACAGAATTTAGAGCTATAACAAAACATCGGCAATGACAATTTTTTTCCCAGTTTGTGCATGACCAATAAGTCAAAATACTTTGTTTATTCGTATCTTCTCAATCGACTTATGTTTTCACAAGCACTTGCTTATCATAAATATACTGTCTAAACTGCTCACATCCAAGAGGAATCGCCAGCATTTCCTTTTTGATTTGTACATATTGCCTTGACAATCTGTTAACGATTTAGATGCATATGCTACCTGTCCGCCTTTTTGTAGAATACCAGCTCCTAACCTGTTTGTCTACTATCTACTGAAAGTGCAATCATTTGATTCGGATCAAAATATTGTAAGACCAGAGTATTTGACAAAATTTCATACACAGTAACCTCAGACTGTTACTCAGTTCCGATAAATTTGGAATGAATTTAGCAACATGAGTAATCATATCTAGCATACGTTGCACATCTAGCACGCGGGTTGGTAATTAATTTATGGCCTCAACTTTCTTCGAATCTATTGCAATCCTGTCCTTATCAAATATATGTCCCATATATTTGGCACTCTGTACACCTATCCGACACTTACTCTTATTAAATTTGGCTCGCATTTCCTGAGCCTTTTCTAAAACGCAATCTAATCTCTGATTATGTTCCTCCTTTGTGTTCCCAAAATAAATTAAATCACCTCATAAATATACACCCCCTTGAATTCCTTAAATACTTTAGAGAAAACTGCATAAAAAATCTCTGGATTTGGCAAAAGGCCCGATAGTAGTTTCTTGTAATAAAAATGACCCCACTCCATTTGAAACATAGTCAACTTTGCACTTTCTTTAATATTAATTTGTAAAAACCGTGATTAGCATCTAACGTACTAAAATGTTTCGCTCTTCCTAATTTAGAGGATATTTCTTAAAAACTGGCAAATGAACATATTCTCTCATTAGCATTTTGTTTAAATTTTGCAGATTTAAACATAAACGAATTTTGCCATTCGCCTTCCTGGCTATATCTAACGCATTTACAAACTCAGTTGGTTCATCGATGGCTTTAGTGATACCTAACTTTATTAGTCTATCCAGTTCCAGCTTAACCTTTTTCTGCAAGTGAATTGGTATTTTACGCATAGACATATACAGAGGAATATAGTTTAACTTTAAATGTAATTTATTTATTTGAAATTTTTATTTCGCCTATCTCCTCAAACATTATATTTGGTAATTTTTCCAGTATTTATAGCGCTAAAACGCATTGTACTACATTTAACACCTGGATCGTATGTAAGTGCAATACTGGAGGTGCTTGTTAAGAATTTATTACTTGTAACTCCAGACTAATTTATTTATTCGGCTCATGGTCCATAGTACATTTCAAGAAACCAACCACTCACTGATATGGCACCATTATTATACCCCATCAACTTAATTTTAGAGCAAAATGTTTTTAGTTTCAAAATTTAAAAAATCGACGTTAATACAATTTACTTGTGCCCATGTGTCCAATTTAAAATTATAACTGGCTGGTTATAATTCTAACGACTTGAACTCATCGTCTGCTGGATCTCTTGTATTTATACTAGCATCTAGAAAATAGTTATTGTTACCTGCACAGCACACCATTTCTTGCGTCTGCACGTAATTAATCGATATTTTTTAACTTTAACACAATTGTGGCAAAGTGATTTAATCTTTTACACTAATTACAAGATTGATTGTATGGTGGACATCTGTTCAGTGCAACGTGAAATCAAACTTCCTACAATTGTTTATTACATTACTTCTCTTGAATAAATCAACTAAACATCTTGAAATAACTTTAATTCTTATTATGGACTGTATTAATATCAATTTACATATTTTATAGAAAAATAACATGTCATGGAAGACAGGACTACTCGGCCATCTTCCTTCTAGTAAAAATTAAATTATATTTTCAAAAGCCAATCGTGCTTGTTATAAAGACGAGTATAAACGAAGAGCGCCGGAAATACATGTAAAATAAATGGCGCACTATTTAAATTTAAAACTACGTAAAAATACTAAAGTAAAGTCTTAACATATTGCCCGACCTAGCGAGATACAACCTATACTAAAGAGTAACTGTACATTACTTATTAACTAATACATTGTCAAGTGGTAATACACAAATCTTAGCTACAGCACGTTTTATTTTTCCACTGGCGCACTGCAATGTTACAACGCGAACTATACCATCGGCTCCAGGATGCAGCTCTAGGATTCTTCCAAGCCGCCATTTTAAATGTGGCATATTCTTGAACCAGAACTAGGGCACCAATTTTTAAAATGTTTTGAACAATCTGTTTCCATTTCATTCTTTTCTGCAACTCTGGTATGTATTCAGATTCCCAACGTCTCCAAAATTGCTGCAACAGTGACTGAAGATACTGGAAACGCGACAAACGATTTTCTGGAATATGCAGAAGTGATGGATCCGGAAGAAACTGCATTGATCGGCCAATAAGAAAATGACCAGGAGTGAGTGCATCCAAGTCCATAGGATCAGACGACATGGGGGAAATAGGACGTGAATTAAGTACACATTCTATCTGCGATAATACAGTATAAAACTCCTCAAAGGTTAATAAGGCATTACCTAATATTTTCTGTAAGTGAATCTTTGTGGATTTAACCCTGCTTCCCAAATCCCCCAAAATGTGGAGAATTTGGTGGAATAAAATGCCATACAATTTCATCATTGGCTAGTGATTCTTGAATATTATTTTGAACTGACTCATTTTTAAAATTGGCCAAGTTCCTTTAAAATAGACTGTGTCTCAATAAAGTTTGTGCCATTATCAGAAAACATATTTGATGTTTTTCCACGCCTTGCAATAAAACGCCTTAGAGTGGCGAAAAACGCTTCTGAACTCAACTCTGTAACTAATTCGAAATGCAGTGCTTTAGTTGTAAAGCAAATGAATAAAACAATATATGCCTTTTGTGTTTTAAATCCTCTAGACTTTTTATCCCTTAAGAGAAATGGTCTTGCATAATCCACACCTGTGTTTTCAAACGTAAATGAAGTTCTTACACACTGTTAAGGTAAAGAACCCTGTAGGTATTGAACATTACATCTAGGTTTATCCTTTGAGCAAATAATGCGTCTGTGAACAACTCCTCTTACTAAGTTTCTCCCTGAAATTGCCCAATGTTTTTCCCATAGTTTAGCTAATAATAGTTGTGGTCCACATTGTAGAAGACGCTTATGCTCCGACTCTATAATTAATACTGTTAATTTGCTATTTTTAGGCAAACTAATAAAGTGTTTTTATTATACTGAAAATATAATGTGTGTTGGCGCCACCCCTACACGTAAAACACCATTGTCTTCAAGAAAAGGGTTACAGGCAGTAGCTTGGATTTTGCATTTATTTCTCGTTTATTTTTTAAGCATAAAATCTCTTCATAAAATACTTGCTTCTGAGAGAATTTAATTAATCTCAGTAAAGAGTGTTGCAACTCTTCAACAGATAAAAATCCAATTAAACGCGCTTGAGGGTTTTTCAGATTGTATAAAAATCGCAAACAATATGCAAAAACCCTTTGTAATCTGCAAACCGATGAATACTTGAAAAATAAATCTAATTCTTTAGATTCTATAAAATAACAATTAGTTTTTGCTTTTTTTAATTCTGGCATCTCAATATTTATTTGATTTGGTTGAGGTGGCCATTCTGACATACTTTTTTGCAACCAAGGAGGTCCATGCCACCAAAGGTCAGAGTAAAGCAATGTACATGGAGTAACCCCCCGCGATGCTAAGTCAGCAGGATTGTTCTCAGACCTAACATGACGCCAATTGACGATATTGGTGATTCTCTGAATTTCTGCGACCCGATTGGCAACAAAGGTATTCCATCGCCAAGGATCAGACTTAATCCAACAAAGTGTAATAACAGAGTCAGACCAAAAAAATTGATTTTTAATGTTAATATCTGTGTGTTTCACTGCACTGAGAAATTTCTCTACGAGGTGTGCCAATAAAACTGCAGAACAAAGTTCTAACCGAGCAATCGATATATTTTTGAGTGGTGCTACACGAGTTTTCGAACAAATTACATTAATCATATGTTCTCCTTTTTCGACTTCACACCTTAAATACAAGCATGCACCGTAAGCACACTCACTAGCATCACAAAACCCGTGTAGTTCGATATCATGAGTGTTTTTGGAAACTATACCTCTTGGAATCTGTATATTGTTTAATTCATGTAACTCATCCTTGAATTTAAGCCAATTCGTGCTTAAATCCTGCGGTATCGATTGATCCCAAGAATATTCATATTTCCACAATTTTTGTATAATTAGTTTGGCAACTATAGTGACTGGTGCCAATAAACCAAGTGGATCAAAAATTTGCGCAGTTATGGACAATATTGTGCGCTTTGTTACATGATTTTGACTTTTCAAGTGATTGACACAGAAACCAAATAAATCTGATGAAGGATTCCAAAGTATACCCAGAGTTTTTGATTGATCGCTCTTACAAAACTGGTAAGAATCATCACCAATACTCTTTTCATCAAGAATTTCTGATTTATTGGACTTCCACTTACGTAAACGAAAACTGGCACTTGCTAGAATTTGTATTATCTGCAAAAGTATTTCTTTTGCTTCTGACACAGAATTGAATCCTGCTAGTAGGTCATCTACATAGAAAGAGGTTTCTATAATGCTACTCGCTTGAGGATATTTATCTTTACTTTCAATAGCAAGCTGTTTAAGACATCTTGTTGCGAGAAATGATGCTGATGCTGTTCCATAAGTAACGGTTTGTAATTCATAACAATTAAGCTCATGTGAGACATCGTCTCGCCAAAAAATTCTGTGCAAGGCCTGATCCCCCTTACACAGTCTTACCATCCTGTACATTTTGGCTATATCCGCCGTAACAACGTAAGTATAAAACCTAAACCTTACTAGAAGAGCAAATAATTCATCCTGAACCACCGGTCCTACCATTTGGACATCGTTTAAAGAAAAACCATTGCTTCCCTTACAAGATCCATCAAAAACAACACGAAGTCTGCTAGTTGTGCTATCCTCCTTAAAGACACAATGATGAGGCAGATAAAATATGAATTTGCTGTCAGAAACTTCATTGATTTTAGTCATATGGTTTAACTGAATATACTCATGCATAAAGTTTGCATATTCCTTTTTCAATTTGGGATTTTTGTTCAGACGTTTTTCTAAATGATAGAAACGTTTCAAAACTATTTCCCTAGAATTGCCTAAATCAGAAAAATTGTCCCTCTTGGGAACAGAGACGATAAATTTTCCATCGGTATCCTTGCTTGTAGTTTCAACGAAATGACTTTCTGCTCTTTCTTCTTCATCAGTGAATTTATTATCCCCTCCTTGACAATCCTCAATAGACCAAAATTTTTCAACTTGCTTTAAAATAGCATCATCTGTTTCTCTAATAAAGAAACTTGATGAGGGTTGTATTTGTTTATCTAGTGGAAAATTTAAATAACCAGAAATTAGCCAACCAAAATGAGTTTTTTGAAGAGAAGGTAAATTTTTTCCCAAAGAAATTTGGCCTACACACAAAAGCTGCCAAAAGACCGAGGCACCCAAAAGTAAATCCACCTTTCCTACTTCATTAAAACTTGTATCCGCTAAACATATGTTTGGTGGAATTTTTAGCAATGAGGCATCAAATGGATTTGCTGAAACTTGTTCTGTAATCTTCGGTAAGATTAGACATGTAACCTTTATAGCAAATGCATTTACATTTGATTTTACTATTAATTCAGTTTTATGATGTATATTCGAAATACTTTCATTTATTCCAAAAACCAAACAATCTACCTTTGTCTTCGGCAAGTTTAACAAATCTACAAAATCTATAGTCACAAAATTTGACATACTTCCAGAATCAAGCAAAACCCTACAGTCATGAAATTTACCATGGCTGTCGCTAACCTTAACTCTTGCTGTAGACAACAAAACCTGAGAAGTTTTATTTTTTATACTTGAAGATTGTACTAATAGTACCGATTCTTTCAGATTCAGTTTTTGAACCCATCTGGCCTTGTGCAGCACCAGTGTGTGTTTGGGATACTTCTTTAGTATGAGCATTCATATTACTCTTACCAATATGCAACAAAGTGCTATGCTTTTTGTTGCAAATAGTACATAATTTTCGACTTTTACATTTACTAATAAAGTGATTAGTTTTTAGACAATTTAAGCACAAATTTAAACCTTTAGCCTCAGCAATGCGAACGTGTGTATCTAAATTCAGGAACTTTTCACAATTGTAAATACTATGCTCTGCCTTACAGTACAGACAAGAAGCCGGAAAAACTACTGCATTATAGCTATTAGAATGAATAGCTTCCTTTTATTTTTGCCTTGACCCTTTGATCAATGTTTAACGCTTCCAGCAGCTCGCACCGTTGCTTTAAAAATACCTTTAGATCCTCAGTAGTAGGCAATTCACCCGAGTGCTTATGAGTTTGCCAAGCTCTTTGCGATATCATATCCATTTTAGCAGACACTATATAAATGATCAATGTGTCCCAATGCTGAACCGGTTGACCCATTGCTTCCAAAGAACGCAAATGTTTTAACATGTTGTCATTTAATTGCCTCAAGGATGAATGCGATTCCTTGTTTATATTAGGCATATCAAAAGTGCTTTAACATGATTATGAATTATTAATCGCTTGTTTTCATATCGCTCCCAAGCAAATTAAACGCTATTGAATAATTTGCATTACTAACCTCTAAATTTTTAATTGTGTTTGCGGCCTCGCCCTTTAAACAATTACGGAGATAGAAATGCTTTTGTGAATCTGTTAAGGTATCATTTGAATTGATAATGGCATTGAAAATGTCGTAAAATTCTTGCCATTGTTCGTAGGCTCCAAAAAAGACCAGAAGGGACAAAGACGGAAGATTTACATTAGCAACTACATTGTTTCCATTTGCTGAAGCTTCTTTGACCACTGGCGCACCAGGCCTTTGCCTTTCATACTGAGCAATGATAGCTTTAGCTGCAGATAACATATCAAAATACAAATTTTCAAAATGCTCACGTGCTTCTTCAGATTGTTCTTGGGTCTCAAGAGGCTTCTTAACCTCAAATTCAATTGATAGTTGAATAGCTTGGAATTCCTCCCACAAAGGTTCAACTTACGCCAACCTAAACTTCAGAGATTCTACAATTAAATCATCTAAATCATTAACCTTACTTTGTGTATTAATTAAAAATAGTTCAAACCTGCTTAACTGCCCTTGAATGGCAGATCGTTTTGTTTTTAATGAAGATTTGTCACCCATTTTGCATAAATTGTAAGACTATTCAAACAAATAATGAAATAAACCAAATACTGTAATTTCGCAGACAAAGGAAATACGTAATTCCACTAATTGCGTCAAAATACAAGAGGTACAAACGAGTATGGACTTACTTTTTATGTTGGCTTGACTTAATATGTTCTATATTTTCAACAGAAATCATAAAAATAGATTATGAAAGGTCGAAGGTCGCCACATGTATATCCAATTTTGGCGGTTTCAATGTGCTCACTCATCAATCCAGCAAGAATGGACCATGTTTATTACATTACTTCTCTTGAATAAATCAACTAAACATCTTGAAATAACTTTAATTCTTATTATGGACTGTATTAATATCAATTTACATATTTTATAGAAAAATAACATGTCATGGACGACAGGACTACTCGGCCATCTTCCTTCTAGTAAAAATTAAATTATATTTTCAAAAGCCAATCGTGCTTGTTATAAAGACGAGTATAAACGAAGAGCGCCGGAAATACATGTAAAATAAATGGCGCACTATTTAAATTTAAAACTACGTAAAAATACTAAAGTAAAGTCTTAACAACAATTATTAATCACTTTGGTATTAATTTGAGACCTGAACTTTGTATTTGCAATTTCTGTTGACATTCGATTAGATTGACTCCGTTCTCCGTGTTGTAGCCTTCAATACCCATGATTACTACATCCTACCCGTTCCCACTTCTTCCAGATTGTTGCACACTGTGGCATGAACCTTGTGTCCTAGACCTCTTCGAGCCTATCATAGGTTAATTCTGTTGATTTGACAATATCACTTGCCTTCTCAAGGGTCAACTTCTGCTCACGTAACTCCTTATCCTTGATACGAATATCTGTTTGCCACATGCAGTACGATCGGTTATGAAACTGTCCTTCAAATCACCTATTCACAGGTTTTACTTAAGTTTTTTATATCGTTCACAACTACCTCAAATGACTCATCCTGCTTTTGCATGCGGATGTTGAATTTATGACAAGCAATACTTAAATTGACTTTTGGAACGAAATGGTTATCGAATTCTACAATTATGCATTTAACGTCTTCTTTTGCCGTCTCAGTTAGGTTGAAATATAAATATTTTAATCCCCTCACCTTATAGAGATAAAGCGACTAGTACTTTTTTCGACATTGTGCCAGCACCAGATGCAATTAGATACAATCAAATTTCCTCTTCCAGAGCTTCCACTACTCTGCTAATTTGGTAGCTTCAAAATTTAAATATGCCGGTTGTGTAACTTTATCCATTTTAGCTATTTTTCTCTTTTTGTAATTTTAGTTATATACGTTAACTAGCAATATCTGTAACGCAATTACATTATATTTGATTTTCCAATGCTCCACCTGAAGGTACTACATTGGCCAGGAAGCGAGTTTTTTTTACCTGAAGAATTTGGAATTTTTCCGAACCCTTGCTGTTCCAAGCAAGGTAGGGATCTTTAACGTGCGTGACAACATTCACACACGGGACCTCCATTTTACCTCTCATCCGAACGAGGGTGTATTTTTGTGAAAAATGCTCACCTAACATTTTTCAAGCGGACCGTGTCGGGATTCGAACCCGGGACTTTGGGCGTAGTAGTCACACACATACCACTACGCCACGGAGCCGCCTGTAACGCAATTACAACCTATTGTCACAGTGCCATGTTATAATTAATGCACTTAGAAGATGGTTTCTTTCTCAACTTTAACCATAACCTACTTACAACTAGAGAGAGTAGCTATGATCTAATTATATCTAAGTTGTACACGTGAACCTTACAACAGTATGGATATGAACAGTTCCCGTAGTATTAGTTATGAAGGAATGATGTAAACCACAGCAGAGTTTAAGCAAAGTGTTAGAGCATTTAATACTACATATAATAAGTACATAGTTGATTATAAAACTCTGTGTAAAGACAAACCCAATTATATTGCAGTGTAGTTATTCTATTAACTACCCAAAAATTTTTTATACAAATGAGACTCTTACTATAGCAAATATTTTTTTAGATAGAATAATGTTAGAAATACTCCTTATATTATCATTAGTTAAAGTAAGCTGGGAATAGCCTATCAGTTTTTGTTATCTTTTGACAGTGGTCAATTGCATTTTCATGAAAGAAGCAGTAATTGAACAATACTCCTTTTACATCATATTTAATATACATTTTGAATAGTACAAGTAATTCATTTCAAGTAATTACACAAACTGTTCTGGTCCTCCAACAGCTATAACCATCAACCAACTCTATCAAAATTCTGGTCCTTTGAGCCAGATATGAAATCCAGATTAATCAATACAATACAATGATATCACACAAATTAATAGCTTCAATTTCAGTCCAGTTAAAAAAACATGAAGACAAGGCAACCTAATAAGTATTGCAATTTGCAAATCCAACACGGCACATAAGCATCAAGGAAAATTCAATATTGCATCACTCAAATTAGTACACATTTGACATCTACCAAGCAAAGAAAGGCAAGGAATCTAAAATCCAAGGTCAGTAAGACAGTGCTGCTTAAATACAATGCCCTCTTATCTAGCAAAATATAGCGGCTACAAATTTGAAGTTCTCTTGGTTTCCTCTCCCACAACACAAAACTGCACTACACACTACTCTATAGCTCATAGTTTGGAGCATACATAGCTATAATACGTATTTGCATAACACCAAAGCAAGGACTTATTTAGCTTTCAAAGTCCAGCTTTAATAACTCGTTTAATCTTCAAAAATGTAGTCCATTTAACGTCAAACATTTGCTAGTTCATTCAAAAGATTTAAAACTTCAAAATGACAGCTCTCGGTAGTTTAATTTGTAAACGAGATCGACTTAAAGCTCGCTTGAATAGCTTTCCCGATTTTTTGCAGATAGTTTCACCAACTGAATTAGATTCAACCATAATAGGCGATCCAATACAAATGCGCACTCCAGTTTCAAAATCGGTTCTTGCACAATTAAAACCTCGTACACCTGCATTTGAAGGTACACTAAGTACAATTCGAAGCAATTTATAATAATATTGTTAATTTAGAAAGTGAGCAAAATCTAAATCAGTGCTATCAAGAATTTGAAGATTTTGAATCTTCATATTATGAGTTACTAAGCTCAAGCAAAAGATTTATGTCAAAAAAATCAGTTGCAGGCTCAGAGTGTAATTCCGTATAATAATGTGTCAGTTGCGTCAAATATTGCACATAGTCCAACAATCGGCAACAAAATTGATGTAGATAATAATATCAATACACATCAGATCAATAACATTAAAGTGCTTGTCTTTAAGATTCCAACTTATAAGGGTGAATCCGAACAATTTTTATGGTTCTACAAAAGCATTACAACATTGATTCGCAATAACAACAAATTAGACAATATTTCTTATATTTAATATCTTGTCTTGGAGACGAACCTTTAAAGGTAATAGAATCTTTAAAGATTAGCGCAAGTAATTACCCAATAGCTCTATCTTTAATCGAAAGGTGATACAAAAACACAAAACTAATTATTCAATCTCATATCCAGGGCATTGTTAATTCTCCAAAAATTACAAGGGAATCACCATTGGCCTTACAACAACTTTCAGATTCCTTACAAGCCCATTTAAGGGCACTAGGGGAATCAGTTACATCATGGTCAACTATTATACAACATCTTGTCACAGAAAAACTAGATTACCAAAGCAAAAAAGAGTGGGAAATTAAAATAGCAAAGCAAGATGGCAATCCTGACACAGAGGTTCTCGTCGCATTTTTAGAAGAATGCTGTTCACTACTATAAAATATCGAGAAATTTAAAACGCTTTAAACTAGTTCAATTGTACAAGTTGAAAACCCGAAATCGAATATAACGCAAGATCCAATATTTTCAAATTATAAACAACAAAGCTTTTCTCATGTAAGCTCTCAAAACAAGTGTTACCCTTCACATCAAGGCAATCACAAAATATAGTTTTGCAAAGCATTTCTACAGTTTTCTGTACCAGCACGAATTGTCGAGGTAAGAAGATGCAATCTTTGTTCAAATTGCCTTTGCCCAGGTCATGTCAGTGCTGATTGCCGGTCTGGTAACTGCAAAATGCAACGAAAAGCACTCGACCCTGCTTCATCAAGATAATTCAATATCCTTACGAAGCTCCAATTTGGCTACACCTCAAGTTGTTCACGCAAACGTTGAATTAGAAACCAGTACCACGCTTACTAGTCACACAAAATCATATGAAGTTTCCTATCAACTATTACTTACAGCTATAATATTAATTTATGATAACAAAGGTAAACCACATCATTGCACAGCATTATTAGATTCAGCCTCAATGAGGTCCTATTTTATGTAATGTATTTTATGAATTAGTAGAATCAAGTAGCCAGTGAATGGATAGTCGGTTTGAAAATCAAAACCTCTTCGGAATAAACATGGACATTAGGATTAAGAAATTTTAATTGTAAATAGAGTAGGTAGATTACATATTCTGTCAAAATTAAAATAAAAAAGAATAGAGAGATCGGCATGTAACCAAGCAAACGAGGACAGTCAATAAATAGAATTTGAATAGTAAAGTACATATAAGAACAAGTCCGGTCAATTAATTATATAAAAGACAAGTTTAAGAAATGAATTGTATTAGTATGTAATAGGAGTATAATGATAGAAGAATATGTGTGTTAAGGCGTTTTAAAGCAGCTATTAGAGTTAACCCTTCAGCATTCCTTATTTCCGCTACCTGTACCCTTCGATTCCTATATAGCGCAAGGTGCGGTATTGAACAGTGACAGTCACGAGAGTGGTGTTTAGACTTTGGTCAAGCCGCAAGTGCACCCTTAATCAACGGACGCGCGTTTGCGGTGTTTTCATTAGTGCGTGTGTAAAACAAAGCATTGCACATCATCAATCATTCATTATACAGTCCGCTATAAACATTTTGGAATGGTTCATGATCTATGGTAATGTCATGGTAGCAGATAAAACAGTAAGTGCTAATATTAATTTATTTACGCGCTGTATATCGCACATTAATTGATCCTTCGCGCTCAGATCTTATCCTTTCATAATGTTCAATTCTTGAAGTGTCTTTACAATTAATCCTAATCATTAATCGTATTCCATCCTCATTGTTTCATTACATTTTATTTATTCAATCACAATAATTATATTCATTCAATTAAAGTTGAGGTATTTATTACAGACGGAAAGCTTTAAAACGTTGGTATGTAAACAGTTTGCCCCTTGCAAATAACGGGACATATATTAATGCTAGTTTCTATCTTACCTGTTTCGAAAGAATGTTGGATACATGAGGTGAATTCTTATGCAGGTAGCTTTTAAGGGTTGGTGGCTTTATAATTGTTTCGGAACCAGACAAACAAATCACATCTGTTGCAAACATTCATATTTTGGGGTTTGAAAGCTTTTAAGGAAATGAACATATTTTTACTAGTTGGTTTGGTTTTCAGGTAAGGTCCTTGTTAAAAAGTTTAGTTAAAATTGTATTGTACGAAATTCTAGTCAGCAGATTTACAAGGTATGGTTGTTGGTATTTTAATTGAGGTCGTGTCATTCAGCACAATGACTCAATTTAGAATTTCTATGGATTGTCTAACTTTAGACATGAAAGATGCTGCAATAGGATTTCAGAATTATTGCTCAGTACTGATAAATTGGAAAAGACTCGTGAAAATTTGGTTGCAATAAAATTGTTTACAAAAGCCGCCACGGATATCAAACAAGAAGTTGATGTCTTATCATGCATGTATTTTCGACGAAGAAAATGCAGAAAGCATTCAGGAAATTGGATCGCTTCGTATCGAATTGGATAAAATGCTACTCTCGATTAAAATTTGTAATGCTCAGTTTGAAAGCATGTTTGAGTCTTCGGACATTAAACCTCAAAATTCATTTGGAAATAGGTCTGGATCGCCTACTGGTCTTAGTGGTGTTACCAATATTACCCAATGTAGTACCTCCGGGTGGAGCATTGGGGACGTGGCCGCAAGTATAGCGGCCCTAATTCAAATTATAATGTTACCAATATTATATTGCCGCGTGTATCAATAAGTAAATTCACTGGAAAGTTTTGTGATTTTAACGCTTATCATAGCATGTTTAAGAATTTAGTTTATGATAACCAGAATTTACTACCCATTGAAAAATATTTCTTCTTACTGGACTCTCTAGATTCAAATTTGAAAAATCTTATTCGTCATCTGGCTGTCACAAATGAAAATTTTGAAACTGCTTATTCAATTATCGTTCAGCGTTAAGAGTATCGTCGGTTATTGGCAAAAACATACTTTTCAGCGTTAGAAAAGATTTCTAAAGCTCAATCTAACTCACATGTAGAATTAAGAGAATTACTGAATTGCTTTGTAGAAAATTTGGCTGGTTTGCGTCAAATGAAAATTGATTTGTTGGATTTGATTCTTTTCAATATGTTATCAAAAAAATTGGAGGTCGATTTGCATAAAACGTTCGAGTTGGAAAATACTCAGGATATTCCAAGATTTGAACAATTGAAATCGTTTGTTGAAAAGCACTGTAAGGCGCTAGAAATCAGCAGTATGGTGCTAGCAGATAAACATCTCAAATCGTCAAGTAAGAATGTGGACTGAGAAAACGCCCTAATGCGAGTTCAAAAACACAATCTCATACGTCTTTAATGACTACGTCAAAGATAAATAAATGCTTGTTGTGTGATGCGACACATTATTTATATCAGTGTAAAATGTTTCTTGGGAAGTCACCGCAGGAACGTTATACTTTTGTTAAAGGAAAAGGGTTGTGCATTAATTGTTGTATGGACTCACATCATGCTAGCAATTGTAAATCAAAGAAGTTGTGCAAAAGATGTTCAAACCCCACAATACTTTGCTGCATTTTGGAAACTCAGCAGTGCAGACTGAGGATGTTACTTCTTCTGTGCCTGTGGTTTCATCATCAACAGTTTTGTCGTTTTCATCAACTCCTCAATTGGAAGCTAGCTACACTGCCAGTAGTAGTTTATTTTCGGCAAGATCGTCAAATACGGTCACTTTGTTAGCTATGGCTAAAGTATCCGTTTATGATGGGTTTGGAAGAGTTCAAACTGTAAGAGCTTTATTGGATAATGGCAGCATGGAGAGTTTCATGACTGACTCATGTCGTCAACGTTTGGCTTTGAATAAATCAAAAGTTTCAGTAAAGGTGGAAGGACTGGGACTATCGACTGCTCAGGTTTCAGGTACGTTGTCATGTAAAATTCGTCCTAGAGGACAAAGAAACCCTCAATATGATGTGGATTTTTTTGTTCTCCCGGAGATTTGTGGAAAGTTACCTACAGTACAGTTACCATCAAATAATTGGTCGCATATGTCTGACTTAAACTTAGCTGACGAAGATTTTGATGAACCCGGCAAAATAGATATGTTGCTAGGTGCAAATATTTTCGCTCATATTTTGATGAATGAATCTCGTGTGGGTTTGCTGGATGAACCTGTCGCTATAAAGACAACATTGGGTTGAATACTGACAGGAAAACTTGTTTCTCCTGTTTCTTCATGCACATCGTTATGTGCAATAGTGGAACTATTGGATTCTAATGTGCATCGCTTTTGGGAACTAGAAAACATTCCAGACTCGTCTAGGGTGAGCTTGGCGGAAGAAGCGTGCGAAAGGCATTTCGTTGAGACTCATGCTAGAGAGGAGGGTGGTCGTTTTGTGGTGCGGTTGCCGTTCAAAGGCCCAGAGCCTGTTGTTGTCGATTATTGGGAGATCGCCATTCGTAGATTTCTTTCATTGGAGCGACGTTTGGAAAAAGATTCTCATTTATATAGTTCATATCGTGATTTTATGCAAGATTACATTTAGAGTGGTCATATGACACTTTGTTCGAAATTGGGTCAAAATTCAATAGATGGTTTGTCAGAATACTACATACCTCATCATGCCGTTGTCAAACCAGAGAGCGCAACAACCAAACTCAGAGTGGTTTTTGATGCTTCGGCTTCTGCGCCTATTGGTGGTTCGTTAAATGAACATTTGTTGGTTGGTCCTCCGTTGCAGAAAGACATTATGGTTTTGTTGGTGCACTTTCGTCAACATGCTGTGGTATTCACTGCTGACATCAAACAGATGTACAGGCAGGTTTTGGTTGCGCCAGATCATCGTCAATATCAAAAAATAATTTGGAGATTTACTTCTTCGGATCCTATCAGGGATTATCGGTTGAACACTGTCACTTATGGAATGACCTCGTCTCCATTTTTAGCATTGAGGGTCATTCAGGAATCAGCCCAAGTGGAGTCAGCCACATTTCCGCGTGCTGCTGAGGCGTTGGCATCAGATACTTACGTTGACGATGTTGTGAGTGGTTGTGCTTCTGTGGAGGAAGCAAAACGTTTAATTTTCGAATTAAGTCAAATTTGTGCAGCAGGAGATTTTACGTTGCGTAAATGGAACAGAAACGTCAGCAAGGTTCTTGAAGGATTACCAGAATCGTGTTGCTATCCGACAACTTTTAGTTTTGAAGATTCAAATAATTTGTCACAAAAGATTTTATGTTTGCAGTGGAAACCCATAGGGGATTATTTTTTTATCACGTTAATCCTATTTCAAAGGATTGTACGAAGCACAGTATGGTGTCTGAAGTAGCCAGAATTTTCGATCCGTTGGGGCTACTTACTCATTTAGTATTTTTTGCCAAACATTTAATCCAATATTTGTGGATATTGGGTTTGGATTGGGACGAAAGTCCTCCGTTTAATATTGTATCAAAATGGAAAAATTATTTGGAACAATTGTCAGAATTATCGAAACACGAGATCCCTCGATGGATTTTATATGTTAATTACAAAAGTATACAGATTCACGGTTTCTGTGATGCTTCGGAAGCAGGTTATACAGCCGCTGTTTATTTTCGAGTCGTCAACACAGTTGGAAACATTAAAACATCATTGGTGTGTGCCAAATCTAGGGTTGCTCCTACTAATCGCATTTCTTTGCCTCATTTGGAGTTATGTGGTGCACTACTGTTGTCAAATTTGGTAGATTTCGTTCGGACTACTTACAAAACACAATTGTCATTCGATAGTATTTATGCCTGGTGCGATTCAACCGTTGCACTCGCTTGGATTAAATCATCGTCGTATAATTGGAAAACATTAATCAACAATCGAATTTCACATATCCAAGAACCCCTTTCCTCCAGCATCTTGGTTTCATATTAAATCTTCAGAAAACCCAGCTGATTGTGCCTCTCGAGGTCTGGTAGCTTCAGAATTGGTACAACATCATTTATGGTAGAAAGGACCTCATTGGCTTCAACTTCCAGAAGAAGAATGGCCATTGCTTAACGTGTCTCGTTCATTAAATCCGTTGTCAGTCAAAACGGAAAGACAAATTTTATCATTAAATGTTGTTATTTCATACAATTTCTTAGACTCATCGACTACTCACTTTTCAAATTTGGCAAAAATATGTAGAATTATTTCATGTGTTCGTCACTTCATTTCCAATACTCGAACATCATTGGAATCACACAGAGACGCGCTCGATTATGCTTCTATGGTTGAACAGCAACGTTCTCTTCATATTTTGGTCAAAAGGGTTTAACAAGAAGTTTTCCATCAAGATATTTGTAATATAGCAAATGGTAAACCGATTAACAAATCGCTCAAACCTCTCACTCCCTTTCTGGATACACATGGTTTACTCAGGTTGGGTGGTCGTCTTCGAAATTCAGACCTACCTTATGGGGTGAAATTTCCAATGTTACTCCCATCATTGCATCGGTTAACAGACTTAATCATTCTGGATTGCCATAACAAGCACTTACATCCTGGACTTTGAACTACTCAATTTTTGTTGACTCACAATTTTTGGATTCTATCTGCTAAAAGAGCAGTTTGTAAATGTTTGAAGTCATGCATCCGTTGTTTTCGCATAAACCCTATTACTTACAGCAAACTTCTTTTTATTTGGAGCTACTAAATGGTTACGCTTTATAGGCATAATTCTATCACAAACCTTATCCCTAATTTTGCTGACGAATTCCTCCGATATTAAACTCGCCTCTGCCCCCGTATCAAGTAATACTTCTACATTATTCTCAAAAATTCCAATATTAATAATTGGCAAACATAATTTTTTCTCAGTTTCTGGCTCTATTTCCTCCTCAATTTTGAAAAATTCACGTGGATGTTCATACACATTTACACAGAAATCTAGTGGTCTGTCGCGTTCTAAAAATCCTGTCTCGTCCTGTTTTCCGTGCTTGGTCCTGGTTGTCCTTCTACAACCTGTGCGTACGTCCTCCTTGTATTAGTATCCGTGCCCCTGTCTCTATTCGGCGTGCTCGTCACAGTCCTGTTTACTTCCGGTAAACTATTCTGTCTCGTGTAACTAGGTCTTGGCGTCGGTCCCCTAGTCGCACTATTGCTCCTGTATTCCTGTCCTCGTCGTTCCCAATTCGATCGAAAATTCCTATTATAGTCAGGCCGTCTCGGAAAATTTTGTGTCCTGTTGTCAAACCTAACAGTGTTAATGTTTCGTTCACATATCTCTCTTGTCCGTCCTACACATACATCGTCATATCTCTGTAAGTATTCTAAAAATGTCTCCCGTTCTGTAATGTTTTGTAAGGCCACGTGTTGTCTGATTTCCAGTTCAAAATGTCGTGATAGGTACTTGACATGTTGTATTTGATACTACTAACTTCTCGTTCTACCCTGCCTAACTGATCCCTACATGAGTCCGTTACTTCAGTCATTTTTATATTTATTTCTTCTTCACAAAAAATGCGTACTTCGGACCTTAAATGTCCCATTTCCTGTCGAAGACCTGTAATGTTTTTCTCATTTCTATCAACCCTACTTTCTACTTCCCCCAGTTTCACGGTAAGACTATTTTTAAATTCTGAAACTTCTTGATTCGTCTTATCTATTTTCTGGCTAATCTCCTCTAACTTCCTGTTCGATTCTTCACTCATTTGCGCAAATTTTCGATTTGAGTCCTCTCTCGCTCTATTCGATTCATCGCTTAGCTGTTCTAATTTTTGGTTGGACTCCTCCCTCGCTCTATTCGATTCTTCGTTCATCCTCTCTAGCATTCTCATTATCATCTCGTTTCCTTGATCCCCTGATTCCGTCCTCGACTGATCTCTACTGCCTCCAGCTTCTTCCATTTTCGAATTTTTTTCACACAATGCACTATCGTCACTTCCAATTTCCACTCCTTGACTCCTTAACCACTCCTTTCTCTGCATACGTTCTAATCACTCTCACACACTCTAAAATACTCTTAAATTTATACACAAACAGAAACTCTCTCTCTCAGATCGCCAGTTTCCTGGAATAAAATCACAAAAATTTTATTTGGAACTCGAGCCTCACTTTTGGGTCGCCATAGTTGCTGTGATTCTCTCGTTAACAGGAACTGGTCCTTTCTAAAAAAAACATTCGAGCCTCACAGATTGGGCGTCATAGTTGCTGTGAAACCTACAAAAAGCCTCACCAGAGTAAAAAAAAAATATTCGAGCCTCTTGAATTGGGCACCAAGATTTGCTATGATTCTCGCCCTGTTGAATCTCTTCAGATAGTCGCCTTTTTACTCTTTCCGCCTCGGCTGCTCACCTAGTTAAAACTTTCATCCTCATTCATAAAAAAAAACAAACACATTCCTACCACAAACATCAACGTTAACTCTATTTACATCAATATTCATAATACATTAAAATTTCAAAATTAAATTTCAGCATAAATTTCAGTATCATAAAATTTCCATTTCAAATTTTGTCATCATTTTTAATTTGCATCCAGAATTAAAGTCCTGGTAGGATGCATACTAATTAAGTTACAATATGTGCAGACCTAAGTCTGAATAAAAGGGAGCATCTTCCACCCCTTTACGTTAATTAAACAGGTTAGTCTAATTGAGCTCAAAGGCAGACCCAAATTTTCATCATAATCAAAACATAAACTGCTAAATACTCCTTTCTACTTAAACAAGAAAATTTTACCTTAAAATTCAAAATTTGTTGTTTATACAAATTCACCACTGTCCATTTTTTTTTATCAAACAAATTATAAAGATATCCAACACACACCAAAACATCAAAGTTCGAACAAAATTGTATAATTTACCGGAAGGTTACTGCACTCGTGGCTTCAATGTACATCGGACTTGCTCATCCCACCATTCCAGCTGGTTTATGATTACGTCGTCGGATTTCTAGCCGCCTTTAAAATTTTTCTACCCCACCATTCGTCTAAACGGTTTCAGGGTTTCTCAGGAACTCATCTATGTATATCTAAATCTTGTTTTGTGGACCCAATCACGTTTACGAATAACACTTGATTACTCACTCCCGAAAAATAGCAAAGAAATTCATAATTCTTTCACGCTATACCCAAAACTGCCCACTTTTATTTATTTATCTATGTATATCTAAATCTTGTTTGTAGATCCAATCACGTTTACTAATAACATTTAATTACTCACTCCCGAAAAATAGCACTGAAATTCATACTTCTTTCCCGCTATACCCCAAAATGCCTACTTTTGTTTATTCATTTATCGTTACAAATTTGGATAATTGGTACAGTAATACTCGCAAATATAACTAGACTTTATTACCTTGTATCTTCTTTTCTAAGTACACTCATGCATAATAACTTGTATCGTAGCACGTATTCTGCTTGAAGTATGGTATCACATCAAAAAATTAAAGAGCAAACTGTTTTAAAGTATTTAATAATCAAAAAATATAAGAGCAAACTGTTTAAAGTATTGAATCAAAATCGAAAATCTAAGAGAGCCAAACTGTTTAAAGTCCGGGTTTATATAACAGCCTTGCTTGCACGTTGAATTTGTCCCTCAACGGACAATTTTCAGAATTTCGCATTCTCTGTTCCCTTCTCGACAGTCCGGCACAGCGATTCTACTAAATTTTTGCACTCGTGCCAGTTAAATCTAAGAAATTTTCACACGTCTCGCCACGCGTCTGCGAATAACTAATTAATTTTATTTAGAAATTGTTGTTTTCACCTCTCATATCTGCAACTTATTTTCACCAATCGTAAACCTCGTGACGTTGCTCAAATCCCTCCTTTTATTATTCGTATCTCTGCCTTGCGCGTTTTATCCGTCTCTTTCTAACCTGGCCTTAGTGGTAAAATCGATATTCTTTACTATCGGTTATTTCAGTCCACGTGGATTCCTATGTTAATATAAGCTTCGGCTTATCCGACCGTTTGCAATATACGCAGAATTTTCATGTTTATCCAAACAAATTAAACAGAAATTGACTTTTAAAAATACGCAGGTGTTCAATCGTAACATTTTAACCTTCTAGATATATTTGTATGCTAGCAAGGCGTCTCATATTTGGTATTATTGGGTTTTTAAAAGATTTTATGCATATAATACCTTAATAATCGTTCAATTAACTCCAATTAAAATAATGATGAATGGCATTGACTTCTACCCTTTAATTTTTAGTGAATACAAATTAAATATTAATTATTATTTGTACACTTTGTTTAATACCCGTTACTTAAAACTTGAATTAATTAATATAAATTTTGCACATAATTTCTATTTGTTTCTTTATACTTAGAACAATTAAATTACATAGAAGTTGAGCATTTTAATTCTGCTTCTTTTTATAGAAAGCGTCTAGTGAATAATTTAAATCCCTTATTTTTAATGAACGAATAAATTTTTATGCTCCACGGTTTTAATAACGCGTATTATCTAATAAACTTCTATACAAACCCTACATTCTAATTGAATGATTTAAATCTTTACACTAGGCATTTAATTACGCCTACTTTTTCCCAAAGCTTCCTTATACACGGTGATTAAAATTATTTGATAAAATTAATTAATTTTCTATCCTGGTCTAAATTTGAGTAATATATATATATATATATATATATATATATATATATATATATAAAAATGTGGGTTTTGATTGTTGTCTAGAGGCTAACACTACAAATGAAACAATTACACGAATTACTATAAGTTTACTGAACATTAAACAAACTATTATATACACTTATTCGACTGCTTAACAATGAAATACTATATGCCAAATCGCACTGGCAACAAGTCTAATTGTCCTTAATCGCACTATTGATGCGCTCTTAATTATTACAGATCGCGGCTCAATCTGCTGTTTGGGAACGTCTTTGTTCTGAAGGCGTCTCCTTACAGAACTCGTCTTACTCAAAAGTGAGGCGTCTTAAAAACTGGCACGTTCACGCTTAGCGACCGTCTTACTCCGGCTTCAGGCGGCTTCTGTTCTCTGCCGTTTTCCAGTGCCTTTACGTGCATTTCTCCCGTTTCCCCTCGGACGTTACACCCTTTGTGCTTGACAGATAGAACCGCTCAAATTGCTTGCATTCCTATGCATCATTGGCAGGGGGTAGTCACTCTATAGGCGGTTTTAAAATAAAGTTTTTGGCGCCACCAGCCGCATTGAAACTGAGTAAAAATTGAAAATTTTACAGATATCTGTAACTGTCAATCAAACTGAGCTGCGCGCGCTGCGCGTCTCACAAAATGACAATGACTACCGACCAACGTTTGTTTCAATTCCGTAACTATTTTTGGTACAGTAACAGTAATTTTAGACGAAAAGTATTATATCACAGTTTGGAAAGTGTGTAGTTTTCTATTGTGAAAACAGGGATGCAATTCGCCATAGATTTCCCAACCCAAAGAAATTTTTGTATGTTTATTACCAGTGGATGGATTTAATTGGAACAGCTTCTCTGAAAAAAAATAGATCCTACATGGGTCTACAAAAATTTACGAGTTTGTCATGCTCATTTTGTTCCATAGGATATTTGTCGAAATACGTATGTAGTTTCTAATAAGCATCTTTATATTTTTATTTTACCAATATTTAAATTTAAATATATACTTGTGAAACTTAAGTTTGTATTGATTTGATTACATTTTAACATAAAAGCATAAACCTTTCTTAACGAATCCACAGGTTTATCTACCCCTTTTAATGAATGGAACAATAAGCGATTTGATAGATCTTTCTTATAACAATTTTGAATATACAGTTAGTAAAATATAAAATGTGATACAGATATGTAATTCATTGAACAAACTCTAAGTGCAGTATTTAAACTAAACAAGTATAGTACTAAACAGCAGTGTTCAATGAATTACAATATGATATTACATTTTATATTTACCTAATTTGTATACATTTCCAAGCAATACATTTGAAATTCCTGCTAAATACGCATTTAGTGGCATATTTTTCGACAGATGGCGCTCATCACTAGTTAAGCTTCAATCTGCATGGTGACGCTAAACTTAATTTTAATTGTTTACGTACAGTGACGCATCTCTTGTATTATTGGTCTGTGATCATTGGCGTATCATAAAAAGTATTAACTTAATGTTTTAAAATACTACATACGTACTAACCTAATTATTAAATAAGATCCTACATATATATATATATATATATATATATATATATATATATATATATATATATATATATGACTATATCGCTATATAATTGTCTTCACCTTGAAACAAAACAAGTTAATATACCAATTTCTGGCATTAGCCAGTCCAAAGCTAAAATTTCGTCGATTGCTGATGCAAATATTCGATCAATGCACAGTGACTTTTGTGCTGATTTAACGTTCTTGCTACTCCAAAGCATAACAAATCGTTTGCCATCACATGAAGAACTTGAATCAATTGAACTCTCGCAAAACATCTCATTAGCCAATCCAAACTTTAAACAAGACACAAAAGTCGATATTCTAGGCATCGATGTTTTTTGGAATTTGTTAGCAATCGATCAACCTTTTCTTGAAAGATATCCGTTTATTCATAATACTCGTCTTGGGTATGTAGTATCTGGCCAATTTCACTCTGGTATAGGCAATAATACTCGTGCATCATGTTATTTAACAACGATCGATCTAAGCAGCTATCACGATTTTGAGAGATTGAAAATTTCACCCCCGTTAAACATTTAATACGTGAAGAACGTGAGTGCGAATCCCATTTCAAACAAACTACTACATGAGATGAGCAAGGTATATTTACAGTCTCGATTCCATTAAATTCATCTCCTGTTCTTGCTGAATCGAAGCAAAAATGCATTGAAACAGTTTCTTTCTTTGGAAAGGCGACTCCAAGTGAATCAAAAAATCAAAAATTTGTATGTTGAGTTCATGGCTAATTACGAAGATTTAGGCCACATGAAAAAGATTGATGAATTGTTACATGTTTCTTCTTATTCTTATTGCATCCCACACCACGTCGTTTATAGAGTAGTTTAACAACCAAGCTACGAGTCGTGTTCAATTCAAGCGCACCTTCCTCTAACAGTGTTTCATTAAACGATATTCAATTGAATGGCCCGATCTTGCAAGAAAATCTCTTCTCAATACGCTTACGATTACGTCAATTCAAATACGTCATCACCAGTGATTGCTCCAAAATGTATTGCTCTGTATGGGTGGAAGAAATACAACGGTCTTTACAAAGAATCTTTTGGAGTGCCAATCCCTCTCTTCCTCTCAATATCTACGAATTATGTACTGTTACGTACTGTGAAAGAGCTTCAAGCTTCCTTGTGATTAGGTG
Source organism: Platerodrilus igneus (assembly GCA_036346225.1). Classification (NCBI taxonomy): domain Eukaryota; kingdom Metazoa; phylum Arthropoda; class Insecta; order Coleoptera; family Lycidae; genus Platerodrilus; species Platerodrilus igneus. The sequence continues at coordinate 5,510,594 of JARFIW010000858.1, forward strand.
TTTATTCGAGTTAGCTGCACAATATAATCAGAAAAGACATGTATTGCATTGATCTTTTAACAAGTTGCAAATCTTTCGAAGAAGCAACAAATATTTGTTCAACCATATCCAAGGTTCTGAAATCTAGTGGTTTCATTTTACGAAAGTGGAACTCAAACCATCCTGAAATATTACAATAAGTTAGATCTTCCGATATATCAAACAACATTTTGGATTGTGGTCCAAATGAATATACCAATACGTTGTGCTTAATGTACAATAGCTACTTAGATGTTTTTACTTTTCAGGCTTCAAGAGTTTACTTCAACGAAACAAGTCGCCATAAAACGATCTGTATTGTCATTTATTTCTATGATTTTTGATCCTTAGGTCTTTTGAGCCCGTGTCCAATAACTGCAAAAAATTTTATGCAGCAATTATGGTTAATTCAAATAGATTGGAACGAAAAATTACCAGTCAATTTATAAATCGAATGGAATCGATATTGTCAAGATCTCATTCAACTCAACTCGCTTAAAATTTCTCGACAAGTTATTTGTGATTACGCTCGCACTATAGAGCTGCATGCGTTCGCAGATAGCAGTAACAAATCTTATGGTGCATGTGTATACATAAGATCTATCGATAATCAAGGTAAGGTATTAGTCAACCTTTTATGTGCCAAAGCAAGTGTTAGTCCGTTAAAGGTACTTACAATACTGAAACTCGAGTTATGCGGAGCCTTAATAATGGCCCAATTAGTAGACAAGGTTAAAACTGCCATGAATATTTCTATGATATTATCTATTGGACAGACTCCAATATCGTATTGTCGTGGGTAAAGACACAACCCCGCCAATTTGATACCTTTATAGCAAACTGTGTTTCTCAAATTCAACAGCTGTGTGACACTTCCAATTGGAAACATATTTCAACTAGCAACAACCCAGCCGACTTACAAGAGGCGTCAACCCTGAAAAATTGCTAAACCTTCCAATATGGTTTCATGGTCCCGTTTTTCCTAAGGATTCTGAATACGACCTAAGTGCAGTCTCCCAATGCTTGCCAGCAGTCATTACTGTTTTGATTCAATCTCATTCTAAGCCTCTTGAAATATTATTTCTTTTCAATATCACGGTCACAAAAACTTAAACGCATTATGGCTTACTGCCTATGCTTTATTAAAAACTTCACAAAGTTGGGGAAAACCGAGTCTTTGGCCCCCTGACAGCTATTGACCTATATAATTCACTTATTTGTCTTGCATTGCTTTCACAAAGAGAATCGTTTCTTCATGAAATTAAACAATTAACACATAACCAAACAAATGTAGCAAAGATAAACTTTCTACACTAAGTCAATTTTTTGACACGCAAGGCATATTACATGTTTCTGTGAAGCTTGCTTTTACTATAATGTAGTTTCGCTGCGAACACGAAACCTTTTTACACACAGATCTGCAACTACTACTTAGTACAATTCGCTACCAATTTTGGCCTCTAGGTGGAAGGAATCTGGCAAAGAAAACTGTTCATAGCTGCATAAAATGTTTCAAATCGCATCCAAAGGACATTCAAAATTTATTGGGTAATTTACCCTTCGATAGAGTAAACCCGCAGCCCCCATTTCACGTGATGGGCACCGATTACTGTGTCCATTTATGATAAAGGACAGAAAATGTTGCGGTGCTAAATTGAGCAAACGCTATGTTTGTCTATTCATTTGTTTTTCTACAAAGGCGGTGCAATTGGAGCCGGTAACTGATTTAACATCAGATGCATTTATTTTGTGTCTACGTAGATTTGCTGCACGTAGAGGAATACCCTCAAAATTTATTCTGACAAGGGGCGCACATATATTGGTACATATTGTTACATGCCAAAAATTGTCATTGCACACTCTTTAATTTGCGAGTGAATTCGCGCCAAATATTAAAAAAAAATAGACTTGTGCACTTCCGTCACTTCGGACAGTTGCGTCGGCACAAAAGAATGCGCAGACGTGGAGTGAGGAAGTAAGTGGCGTTTTCCGACACGACGGCATTAGCCAACTAGACGTCTAACAGTGAGGTTTATCTGCGTCTTTTTTTGTCTTCTCTTTCAGGTAATGTAGGTTTCCTTTTATCTCTTGCCCTATTGTATCTCTGCCTTCATCTTATTGAGTATGGTTCTGCCACAAGAATAACCGCAAGGTCGTGAAGAGCTCCACATTATTTTGTGAGTACATTTTATCTTTTTCTTAAAGGTGCCTCTGGTATCACAATAAATATTTTTTGGTATGTGATACCATTTGAGACGCCAGTATGACGTAATAGCTTTATTGTGCAATATTATGTACGCTTTAGTAGGTATTGCCAACTGTCGTAGTGGCTCTTATCAATTTTGCCGTGACGTTAACGGTTATACCTTAGACTATAATAGTCGGTATGAATTATAACAATATTCTCAACTCAATGAGTTAGCTCACTTTCTAATTAACGGGAAAGATGAATTAGAATCAGCTTTATCTAATTGTAATTTCAATTGGAAATTTTTGCCTCCTTACTCGCTTAGTATGGGTGGTATCTGGGATGCAGGGGTAAAAATCAACAAAATTTCACCTTAAAAGGGTAATTGCAGATTCTCCATTTACATACAAAGAATTCTATAGCATATTAGTTCAAATAGAAAGGATTTAAATTTTAATTCTAGATCTTTGTATCCCCTATCGTCCGATCCCTCAGGCCTTTCACCGCTTACACCGTCACACTTTCTTACCGGAAAACTAATTAAAATGGTACCAGATCCCAATGTAACCTACATTCATGAAAATCGACTCGCTCGTTATCAACGGCTTCAACAAGTCACGCAACACTTCTGGCGTTGTTGGTAGGAATACATCTCTGAGCTTCAACAGAGATTCAAATGGAAAGAGACTTATCAAAACGTTAAACTTGGTGCACTTGTCCTCCTCAAAGATGAATGTCTTCCTCCAACGAAATGGAAACTAGGCCGAGTTATCCAATTGTATCATGGTATTGACAACATTGTTCGAGTTGTCACCGTTCGCACATAATGTGGAACCACTCAACGTTCTATATCAAGAATATGCCCTCTCCCTATTCAAGCCAGTGAATAATAAAAATGTTATGTGCAAATTAGTGCTTAAAACATTATTGTTTAGTGTTAACCACAAGATGAAATCGTTTAGACATTTTGTTATAATTAGCGTTAGGGTTAAGTGTTACTCAACAAATCATTGTTAATAAGTATACATTTAGATTTGATCATTTATATTGTTTAATGTTTTGTTAATCGTACCATATCTTACTTACACTTAGAAACTTAAATTGTTGAAAGCTATAATCCACCTCTTTCAACAGGTGGCAGGATGTTAGAAATACTCCTTATATTATCATTACATTTTCAAGAGAGAAGCACCATTGAACAATGCTCCTTTTATGTCATATTTAATATATATTTTGAATAGTACAATTAATTCATTTCAAATAATTATACAAACTGTTCTGGTCCTTCAAGAGCTACAACCAACTCAACCAAAAAATATTATTTTTAAGTTGTCTTATATCGATTATTTTGCTTTTCAAGTTTCATATTTGCAAAACCAAAAGTTATATAAACGTGTTTTATTGATATTTCTCGAGTCCCTAGTAATTTATTTTCATTTCCTGGCACAGAAAATCAATAATTACCATGACAACTATTACTACCAACAATATTTACCACTGTATCATTGAGGTTATTAAAAAACATGTTTTGACACCAATTTCAAAACAAAGTTCTAAAACTTTTAGTTTTGTTAGTTGTATTAAAAATGCCACAGCATAAAGTAAAGATATTAATTATAGGTCCAATTAATGTAAAGCTTTCGAGTAATGAATTACATTATGAGATTAATCTATTCGCTTTTTGTAGAGTGGTAAAAGTTCAATAGCAAACTTTTTATGCGACATATCAAACATGAATTTACCAGCAGACATTCGAGCAACTAAAGGTTTACGTGTTTTAGAATATGATATGATCAACATCGATGTAGGTAATGGTAAAGCAGATATTGATATACAACTGTGGGATGCAAGTGGAGATGATAAGTAAGAAAACTATTTACATTTTTTATGCAAATTCAGAATACCAATATAATATATTGTGACCATTATTGTTCAATTTGTATTATAACTGAAAACTGTTCATGATTGAAACTTCGCAAGTGTCGTTTTGTGACACTGTAATTAGAAAATAAACCCATGCATACAATATTAACGCTAATGTAAATAGGCAATTCGATCTAAGCATGGTTTACACTTAAACATACTAGGTAAAAAATATGTTTTTAATAGTGTTATAGATGTATCTGATAAGTCACATAGTCTCGCATTGCTTACCTTTATAAATTATAGGAATTTTCACAGAGTAGCAACGCGATTCGACATTAAATGTTGAAGAGAATATTTCGAAAGATTTCAATGCGGTATCTATCTTAATTTGTTATATGTTAGTATCCAGTCAATTAAAAACAAAGTCAATGAGTTTGAGGCTTTTATTACATTTGATAAAGTCAAATGGGATATTTTACCTCTAAATGAAAGTAACTTACATGGTGAGGGATTACCTGCTTTGAAATTTACTAACTACATCCCCATCTCTTAATACTGTAGAAATAAGTTGCCTTGAGGCGGTGTGGCTCTTTTTGCTAAGAACAATGGTGTCTATAATCAAGTGTCCAGAATATATCGATGAACATTATATCAATCTACATGTTGAACTAGCTGCCATTACCATTTAAGTATTAGTTATAGTCTATTACTGTTTATAGATCCCCCAATGAAAGGATGTGTAATAGGATTTTGTGAAGCTTTTGATAAATTGTTTAATCTACTTAGGCCTCTTAAATTCAAAAACATTATTATTTGTGGTACTTTTAATGTGCATTTTAGCACCGATAAAGGTAATACTATTTATCTAATAGATTTCTTTGCGACTTTGGTCTTTATTACTTAAATAAGCAAGCAATGCGATTTCTCAATTGTTTTGACAATATTTTTACAAATCTAACACTTTGGTCTTGCAAATGCAATGTTATATGTATCAGTATTTCAAATCATCTTGGAATTTCTTTGGGATTAATTATGTGTCTTGCATTAAAGCGCTCGATGTGTGTCGGTGCACAGCATGTACCTCCTAGTGGTCGTAGTGCGGGCAACTTTCTGCTGCCTTACAAGGTAACCCCTTTGGAAGGGAAAGGTTTAGCTTGTATTGAAAGACGCTAGGCACACCTGGAGGACTGGGAATCGTGGCGACATCTGTGGCAGAGAGGCTGAACATGCTAACACTGAACGGTAAGGTGTTGTTACCGTTAGTAGGCAAAACGATAATGGAACAGTTGCAATCTAGGCGGTAACCTGGTTCAGCCTAGTTAACACTACTAACAAAACTTTGCAAAAGTCTCGGACCATCAAAGTCATGGTGAGCGACTGAGACAGAAAATATCTGGCCCATCAGATGACAATCGCATGCAGGAATGGAGATTTGGTACTTGGTCAGGGGAGTGTACGGTAAAGAGTATGAAATCATGAATGAAATGAAAGAAAGGTGCGTGGATGTGCTGTTTGAGTGAAACGAAGTGGAAGGTGGAAGGTGTTGTTGAATTAGATGATGGTGTTGGGTTTGTGGTCTGGAGTAAAGAGCAATGAATTCGGGCGAAAAGTGTTGGTGTAATTTTAAATGATCAAGCAAAAGCATAGATGAAACAATATGAATTGGTTCCCCCTGCATTTTGTGGTTTAGAATGAAAAGAGCTTCAGAAAGATTTTTGTAGTAGCATGTTATGCTCCAGTGAATGACGATAGGGAGTGTGAGCAGTTTTGGCAGGAGTTGGAAAGTGTATTAGACAAACACGAAAGGAATGATATGAATAGTTGGGTCAGAGTATACAGAGAAAATTCCGTTTGGCGATCCAAGAACGAATGAAAATGGGGATATGTTAGTGAGTATATGTATGGAAAGAGAACTGTTTGTATCCAACACATGGTATAAACAAACGACATATACAAGAAGTACCCATGGCAAAGAGCAAATGCAAAAGTATAATTGATTTGGTTGTGTTTGATGAAAGTTTAAGAAAACTGGTAAAAGACACGAGAGTAATGAGAGGATATGAGTGTGGGACCGATCATTTTCCAGTTTTGTCCAGAATTGATCATAGCCGAAAGAGGGTGTGGAGAAGAAAGCAGAATGTGAGACAATCAAGAGTGAAAGTAGAACGCTTGTTGGAAGAGTCGACTCAAAGAGAGTACGCTACTATGTTAGAGAGAGAATTGTACGACTACAAACAGGAATGGAATAATGTTCTGAAGTTGGAAAATGTGGAGAAAGCATGGGATTGTTTGAAGAACAGTATAATGAAATGTGCTGTGGAAGTATGTGGAACAACAGTGACTGGTACACGTAATAAAAATTCATGGTGGAACGATGTGGTCAAAAAGGTTGTTGAGGAAACGAAAGTGGCATATAAGAGAATGATTGAGTTAAGAAAGCAATTTCAGGAAGTATATAAAGAGAAAAGGCGATATGCGAAAGAAGTAGTCAAGGCAAGTAAAGAGCAACTGAGTGAGAGGGAGGGTGGATAAATGCAGAGTGATTTTGAAGAGAATAAAAACTTGTTTTGAAAATGGGTAAGGAAAACAAGAAAGGGTGGAAATAAAGGTGTGAATGGCATTGCTAACAGTAGAAATGAAATTGTTTGGGACGAAGCAAGTGTGAAAAGCTGTTGGAAAGAGTACTTTAAGACGCAGTATGGTGGTGGCGAGAAGGATACAGATGACTGTATGGATGATAAAGAGAGCAGTAATATACTGGTCGAAAAAGTAGATAATGGAATAAAGTTTGAATGCAGCGTAGATGAGGTACGGAAGGCCGTGAGAACTCTGAAGAATGGCAAAGCGGCGGATGTAGATGAAATAACAAGTGAAATGCTTAAGTATAGGTCTGGGGTGCTGATTGAATGTTTGAGAAAACTGATAGGGTTTTGTATAGAACAAGCAAAGGTGCCTGAAGATTGGAAGAATGCGATCATTATCTCTTTGCACAAGGTAAAGACAGCAAAAATGAATGTAAAGTGTATAAAAAAAATTATGGTCGAGGAGGTTCGTAAGAGAACGCAGAACAGGATATTCAATGTGGTTTTATGCCTCAAAGAGGGTGTGTGAATCAGCTGTTCGCAATGCAACAAATTGTTGAAAAGTGTATGCATGCCACAAAGAAAATGTATGTAGCATTTGTAGATCTGGAAAAGGCATATGACTATGAACAGAAGTGAATTACGAAAGGCGCTGCGTGTCTTAACTAATTAGATTTACAAAAAATACTACATATTGGAAAACAAATGACGTTTAACTGAATTCTTGAAGGAGTATAGTGTGTCAAGAAAAAAGTTGGCATTTTTACAACATCTTTGTAAAGGTCTTTGCATTTCATAATTGGTCTGATGTAAACAAACATTGATAAATGTAGAGCATTGAGTATTTCTCAGAGCACATGGAACTAAAATATCTAAATAATTACGACGAATTTCTAATGTTGGAACATCCAAGTAGCGTAAAATATGAATATATTTAATTTTCCCATAAGGGATGCCTAATTTATAAGCAATTACGTGAATAAACTTTTTCTGACATTTTTCCAGGCGTTTTATGTGAATATATTAAAAAGGTGAGCAGACAATACTTGCATATTCTAGTATAGGACAAACTAAGGAACAATAAACTCCAGAAAGACTCTGTATATTACTAAACTCAGAGAGACTTCTATTCATAAATCCAAGAAGTTTCAATGCTCTATGCGTTAAAAATTGAAGATGTTCAATAAAATTTAGTTTATGATCAAGGAGTATACCCAGGTCCTTAAATGTAGTCACACATTGTAAAATTTCGGAGTTGGTGTTGTAATTAAACAAAACAGGATCTCTGATTCTATAATAGCGCATCACTTTGCATTTATTAATATTTAGAGATAGTCCATTTAACACCATGAGGCAAGTTGATTAACATCATCTTGAATAAGTGTGCAGTCACTAACACATGTTACCATCTTAAATATTTTTAGATCGTCTGCATAAAGCAGGAATATACAATGATAAAAACAACAAGCAATGCCATTAATAAAGCAACTAAACAATACAGTCGAGAGGTGACCACCCTGAGGTACTCCAGAAGTTACATTAATTTCCGAAGAAAGTACGTGTTTATTTTGACAAATTGTTTCCTCAGAGAGATAGCTATCTAACCAGTCAAGCAGGTTACTATGAACACCCAATTTCGCCGGTTTGAATAATAACATTTTTACTGTGAATGAAACGCCTTGGAAAAGTCAGTGTAAATCACGTCAACTTGGTACCGCTATTCCATGGCATCAAAAACAAATTCTTTGAAGACCAAAAGATTTGTAACTGTCGACCTGCCTGGAAAAAAATCTGTATTGTTCGGGAATAATAACTTTATTAAGAACAGGAGAAATCTGAGAACTAACAATGATTTCAAAAATTTTTGCGAAAACTGATATTATCGAAATAGGTCGATAGTTTTCCACTTTTTCTCTATTGCCATTTTTAGAGATTGGTATAACATAACTATGTTTCCACTTCTCCGGAAAGGTCACATCTAATAATGATTTTTCAAAAATGTTATGCAGTACTGTAGATAACACAAATCTACACTGAAAAACAAAGCATGGAGATATTTCATCAGGCCCATGCCCTGAACGTAATTTAAGTTTAGTTATTTGCAATAGAATCTCAGTAGGTGAACAATAACAATTGTTAATGGATATAGCATTGTTAATGACTATGTTAGGAACAGTGGTGTCAGATGATTTATAAACTGAACTAAAATGATTCGCAAATTGATTGACAATTTGTATAGGATTATCAGATTGTGTATCTTTAAAAGACATGATATTGGGTAATAAATAATTATTTCTTTTAGAATTGATGAAATTCCAGAAAGATTTTTTACAAATTCACTGAACTTTGTAGGTCTAATAAATACTTTTGAAAACACTATATAGTCCTCGGACTGTTTTGACTGTTTAATTGTTTTGTGAGTGCATTTTTTATGCATAATTGCTTGTGTTAATTCGAAAGTGAACCATTTCGGAAATTTAACATTCTTACTTCTGGATCTAGGTACAAATTGATCGATGCAAGCATGCATATAATTATAGAAAACATTTACTATATAGTTAATATCATTACAGTAAAGACCAGTTAATATTTCCAAGATATTCATTAATTAATTGATAATTAGCGGATTTAAAATCTCCAAAGTAGAAATCATATTGTCATTTGTCAGAAATGTTAAATTGTAACGCCAGATGATGTAGATCACAAGTTAACAAGGGATTATTTACAACAGCATTGTAGCTAGAAAAAATTAAGTCTAAGAAGTATCCATTACAGTTTGCCATCTTATTAACCTGAAATAGATTATGAAATGCTAGACCATTGGCAATACAAATAACCTTGTCGCTGATTAGTCCTGAAACATTAGAACCCAACTCTGCATCTTCCCAATAGTTGTTAGGAAAATTAAAATCCCACATAAATATACTGAAGAAAATTTAATGTTTCCTAAGATATCATTAACTGAATGAATATAATCCTTAAACAATACAACGGTAGACTTTGGAGGAATGTACACATCCTATAATGATCTTATTATTAAGTGTTACCTGGATAAATATGTTTTCAATATTATGAAATGATGAGTGAAGTTTCATTGATGGAATGTATTTCTTCACTGTGATTAAAACCCCACCTAAGCGCTCATGTAAGCTTGTTTGAGGTGATCTATCAACTCGATAAATTGCACAATTAAATAAATCCAGCTCATTGTCATTTATATAACTATAAAGCGATGTTTCAGTTAACATAATCACAAACAATTATAGCAGCTGAAAGTACTTGTAACTTAGTGCATAAGCCTCTAACGTTCTGATAGTAAACGTGAAAAGTTTTAACTTTTTTGCTACAAAATCGTGGACTTTTATTGCTGCCAAACACATGAGTCCCATTGTATGGTGGAACAAGATGTTTGGTTAATTTTGGTTTACACCTAAAAAAGGTGCGGAATTAAGCGTTTGGGAAGCTGATGCAGTAGTGAGAGGTCTAATGTTTCGTGGTTTGAAAACAAAATCATGAATTTAGACATTGCTTGGTTCCATAAAATAATTTCTAAGGTGTGCGGGGACACCCAGTTTGAATGAGTTGAACATACTGTTACTACTTATTCGAAAACAAATTGCATTAGGTGCATCAGTTTTTAAATAGCTGATAATATCCTGGGCAGTTCGTGCCTCTCCATACTGATTATGAGCAATTCGACTTAAGTGCAGCCACGCACGTTTACCTACACCAACTAAAGCATCAGAATTATCCAGGACAGGTGCAGCAGAACCCACGATAACATTCTTTTTAGGTTTTTTATGCGGGACAGTGATCCATTTTGAACTATTTTCAGTGGGTGTTAGCATATTAGTGCTCTTAATAACATTTATATCACTCCATACATATGAATGAGAACTACCAAGATTTTGGTAATTTGTAATATTTGTCATATCTTTATTCGTTAAATCCAGATCCACAGTTTTACGAGCATGTGGCAAATTTGCTTTATCAATTAAGTGTTTATTTCCAACATGCTTATCACCTTTGTTCCTAATTGGAGCAACCATTACATCTGTTGTGCCACAAGAATTTACAATATCATTCTTATCATTAACTATTATGTTAGGAGAAGCTAAGGAATAATTAGAGTGATATGGTCTGCTAGTTAGTAGTTTGATCAGATCTATATTGGACTCCTTGAGGTTATTTATTTCTAATTGTGTCTTCTAATTCATGCATTAAAACCATAGTTTCACTTTTCACAATATTCTTGATTATGTTACTAAATTCACCACTGTGGAAAAAATTCAATAGCTTAGTATTAGTGTTATCTAACTGTATTTAGAATGAACAATGACACGATAGAGAAAGTGAATAACTTCGTGTACCTCTGTAGAAAGTTTTTGAGTAATGGCAAGCTGGATGGTGAAATAGAAAGGAAGGCAAAAAGTGTCTGGAAGATGTGGGCAGTTAATAGGAATGAAGGATCGAGTATAAAGGGCCATTTACAACAGTGTGTTTGTGCCAACTGTTCTGCATGGAAGCAAAACTTGGGTGTGGCAGAAGAAGCACGTTAGTCGTATAAATGCTGCAGGAATGAGGTTTCTTAGAAGTGTGTGCGGAAAAACGTTGAGAGACAAAGTGCTAAACGAATGGATCAGAGTTGAGTGTAGGGTGCAAGTAATCCTTAAAGAGTTAGGCGAGCGAAGTATGCTTAGATGGTTTGGACATATGGAAAGAGTGAATGAGAATAGACTTACCAAACGTATATATGTAAGCAAGATGACTGGTAGAGCAGTAAGAGGCAGACCACGTAAAACATGGTTGGATGTATTAGAGAAGGTTCTGAAAGAACGACAGGTGAGAAGTGAGGAATAAAAGATCATGCCAAAAGCAAGGAAGTGTATAGGGACAGAGGGATGTGGAGAAAGATTGTGAATGGTGTTGGGAGTAAAAGTAATGTAGTAGTCTAGAGTTATACCATGCATATACTCCCAGAAAGAGGTGCTAGGTTTGGTTACCCCGAAAGGGAATACTGTGATTGGTGTTGTTGTTGTTGCATTAAAGTAAATTCTCATACTTTGGTATATCAACCTGTAACTAATTTTGGTAAATTTAAATTCTACAAATTGTTGGAACTACAAAAATAGAGTTTTATTAGTGATGTACTCAATGGACAAGACATTAGATTTGGTAATATCGAATGTTAATATGAAGGTTTCTTGTACTGACAACAACCTTATTCCTGTGGATAACTATCATCCACCACTTAAAATTACTTTTAAGGTGGCGACAAAAAATATACACACTTATCCTATAACATATCCCCAACAATATGATTATGAAAATGCCAATTTTTTAAAAATGTATAATTGCTTTAGAAAAATTAATTTTGACTTCATAGACACCTCTACAGATATTGAAATATCCGTTCAGAAATTCTATGACCTAATTTCTGCAGTTATTAACGATGCGTTCCAAAAACTGTTCATAAATCTCGGCGGCGAAAATATCCCCAGCGGTTTACTTATGAACTAGTACAAAAAATTAGAGAAACCAATTTTTATCAGAAGCTAAAATTAAATGTAAATTTCATGAAAATAAGTTTAAACAACTTAGATCGGAAACGGAATTAGCTATTGAGAAAGCACATAACAACTACATAGAGCAAGTAAAAATAGTATAAGCTCTGATCCGATACAATTTTGGACTTTCATTTCGAGTAGACGACAAAATAGAGCAGAAAAAGAGTACTTTGTGTATAAAGATTCCCACCTGAACTTACATTTGGAAATTGCAAATGCCTTTGCAGAATACTTTCAGTGTTTGATAACAAGTCATTCTACATTACATAATGGAAGCTATTAGTATTGTACTGAACAAAAATAAGCTTGATATTTTACTATTAGCTGAAATAACAATCGAGGATGTCAAAACTGCTATTAATAAATTAGAACCTAAACGATCGGCTGGACCAGATGGTATTCCCCCTTACATATACAAAAGTTATATTGATATATTTGCCATTTTGCTATGCAAACTGTATAACTTGTCACTAGCAACTAATACTTTTCCGCAGTAATGGAAGTTATCTAAGATCATTCCCATTCACAAAACCTGATAATCTAACGATATAACGAACTTTCATCCAACATCTGTGTTATCTACTATGGCAAATATATTTGAACATATTTTAAACTACAAAATTTTTCAACATATAAAAAATCAATAGACATCAACATGGTGTTATGCAAAATAGATCATCAATACAAACAAATCTGGTAAACTGTCAACAAGCACATGTAATCTATACAGATTTTGCAAAACCTTTGGCAAGGTAAACCATGATATATTGCTAAAAAAAATTGGCTATGTTTAGATTGTCAGTACCTGTTATTGAGTTTTTCAAGTCTTACCTGGCAGACTGAGAAGCTTACGTTGTCTACAAACTTACAAATTCATATACATTTAAAATATTTTCAGGTGTACCTCAGGGAAGTAATTTGGGGCTGTTGTTGTTTTTAATCTTCATCACTAATCTCCCTAAGACAATAAGTTACAGTTCATATCTTCTATTTGCAGATGACTTAAAGATTTTTAAAAGTATGGCATTACAAGAAGATTGTAATTTATTACAACAGGACTTAAACAGCATAATGCATTGGTGTACTTATTTTTAAATATAAAAAAAATGTGAAATAATTACGTATTCATTAGCACAAACCAAAATTAATTACGACTATGCAATTAAAGATCAGCTCTTACAAGAAGTCAATAACAAGAAAGATCTTAGAGTTCATTTTAGGGCTAATCTCAAATTTTTTGAATATACATATCAAATATATAGTATCAGCCGCTTATAAAATGCTAGAACTTATTATATAGAACAGTCAACTATTGCACAATGCAACTACTACAAAATTGCTATTTAACTCACTGGTACGATCAAAACTGGAATTTGCTATCACATGGGATCTGAGTACTACTTTGCATTCAAATATGATAGAAACAGTACAGAATAAACTTAAGGTATGTACATTTTAAATGTTTCGTAGTTTTATAGGACACAACTCGTACAAAGATGCAAGAAAATTTTTAAATAAACAGACGATTTGATCGTCATGTAGTAGTACAGCTGTTTCTTACATGCAATTCTGAACACCAAAAGACTCCCCACATATTCTAGCCAAAATTGATTTCTCTTCCACATTTGTTAAATTAGGGTTATCACAAACTACAGTTTTGTAAAGACTATTAAATACGTCCAATCTGAAATCTGACCAGAAATTGTTGATAACCTAAAATTTGTGGTACAATTAATACCAGCGGAAGGAAAGGCTTTGATTGATGTGCACTGGTGTTCCCAACTTCTTCCAAATAAACTAATTTATATTTAATTGCAATAACGTTTTTATCAACCTCAGCCTTAATAAACCTAATGTCATTAATATTTTCTTCATCTACCACACACCTAGGATAAACGGAATCCAAGTCGGCCTTTAGATATATGGCAGATTGAATCATAATTTTTGAAAATGCTACATTCACACTGGATGCTTCAAGTTTTGAAATGTCATCCAACAAACTCACTAATTGTGATTCGCTGAGCATCTAAAAAAAAACGATAAACAGAAATTTTAGTAGCCATTATTTAACTTATATAATAATAAATGCTAATATACTGCAATTAAAATTAAAAATTCGGTAGTCAATATTGCACATAAAATAACCAATTAAATATGAAAAACTTTATGTATTTTTAATAAATTATTTACAAACAAAATAGTGTAAACAAAACAAAATCAAATGCTATCAATATTACTTTCCGCAATAGTTGTAACCGGAACTTGAAACAGTGTTATTGAAACTGACTTAAAAACATCTGTATTTTGTATTATTACTTTTTAATTTTATTTCTATAGTTATGTATAAGTAAAAATGCAAGACATAAATTACAAATAATCGTAACCGAAAAGGGTAAACAATTTGGAGATTTGTTATAAAAATCGTAATAAACGTGTAAAAAACATAAAAACATAATTTTATTTTCCAATTTGGTAGTCAACCCCTCATAATTCTTGAAAGAATTAAGATACCGGCTGTTGGTTTATAGGGATGCGTTTCTTTTTTCATTACCTTTAAAGTAAGGTGAAACTCAACAGGGGTTGCTATTTAAAAATGTTGGCGGTGGTCATTCCCTTAAAAAAACTTTGCACTTATAGCACAATTAACATCTTAAGTTAATATCTTGTGTATTGAATGTTTCTAAATTGTGGAGGATAATGCAGTTTGAGAATTTGACAATCGTTGATGTTTCATTCGATTTCTTCCTGCCACAGGAAAGTTATTATTTCTAATATTCAAGTGCAAATATTTTTAATACAAACTATATGTATTTTTTGATTTGATCGAGCAATATTGTAACCCACAATTGCCAGGTCACTTGGAAAACACATGTGGTGATGTGCTATACGAGTTCACCAGGTGCACGATATGTCAGTATATTTCTGCAAAGTATATCTGATAAGAAGTGGTTCTCAAACTTATTTTGTTCATTGCTTAATACATTGAAGAAAGTTAATTTGCTCGAGTAGGGTTTATAAAAGCATTTAGTTGTTAGTCTCATATTGATCATGTTTACGCTTTTCAGAGGATCATACCGTTTCTATTTGAGGCATTAAATTATCTCTAGATTGTTTTGACAAATGATTTCACTGCAAAGTGATGCTACCGATCTCGTAATGCTCGTTTCATTAATTTAAATTGAGGGTAATTTTACAATCGATATATTTCTAAGATACCGATAATATTACCTTATTAGTTTAACTTATACTAAATAGTTCAGCACATAAACAATTCGCAGAGCATAACGCAAACACAACATTCTAGTTCGATGGCCGGGCACGTTGCCTTTATCTTTACACTTAATAACTTCATCACTAAGTTAGCCGTGTTTGCGTTTAAACCAAAGCAGCGAGAATACCGTCGAAGCCTTCTAACCTAAGCATTTATTGCTTTCAGTATGTTTGTCATAACTGTGCATTAATTTTTAATCAAAATATTCATTTTGACAAATTTATTTTAGGTATTCCTCATTTTGGCCAGTATTTCGAAAAAATAGCGATGGCGTTGTATTTGTTTACTCACAGGAAGATGACTTTGGTGTAAGAAAGTTGGATCTAATGTACAATTATTTTGTAACACAACCTAATTTAAGTCCAAGAGCTTGTTTAGCATGCGCAATACAATCGGACGAAATCAATGCTAAACTATGTAAGTAGCAATAAAGCTTTTCACAAACAGTAATTTTAACTAAATTTTAGCTTCTACATTTTCGAAGGTATCACAAATAACAGTAAATTTAGAAACCAATGGTGAAAAATTTAAGCAAGAATTTGCAAAATATATTGTTTCAGTGGTTAATACTATTATAAATAAATAGGAGTAAAATGTTTGGAGCATGTGTATTTTTTACGTATTAAAAATTTAAGCACATATTTCATTGTTAAATAATATGTAATATTTTGGATTGTAGTAGGGCTAGAAGACAAAAATGTTTAGAATTAAAAAATGTTTCAAAGTATTTCGCTTTACAATCTATACATTCTTTCATTTGCATAAATCAATCATGAGAGCGTTTTTCCATTCACAGTAACCTAAGAAATTCAATTTTTAAACGTTTCTATACATGTTGTGGTAAAAATTGACCACAAATTTGATTTTTGATTTATGGGAATGTAAGGAAATCAGTGGGACTTAAGTCAGAACTATGCGATGGATGAGACATTGATCGGGCCATTATCAGCATAAAACCCCTTTTGAAGTTTAATAATAAAAATTATTATTACGAAAAACTAAAATACCCAAAAATTTATATTGGAGAATCATGTCCGATGAATTGCCACTTAAGGCTGAGCTTGTTTTTTTGTCATTTACTCAAATATCTGCAGTTATTCATTTTATTGCTTTCCTGGTGGTAGTGTGGGCTAATATTTTCAGAGTCAGTCTAATTTGAGAACTTGATAGAGAAAAATGCGGTTTTGGGTTCCATTTGAAGTTGACAGATTGCTACTTGACATCATCTCACAGTTGACCTCTGAAGAGCAGCTCCGACTAGTGCTTGGACTAGATGAATTATCTGCATCCTTGTTGATTTTTGTATTGTTGATAGATGATTCTTTTAAATTTGTTTGCATTTCTGATTCAACAATATTTATTGTAGGTCTGTCTTCACTGGTTACTTTGGCTGAAACAATCAATATTTCTAAGCAAACTGTCATCAAACAGAAAGTTACCTGTTTCATTATATATGTTTATAGCATTTTCAGGTGTGCAGCCTTTTTAGCCAAACACTTCTAACTAGTAACACAAATCTCAATTATACTTTAGTGTAATAAATTTACATAAGCCTTACAGAAAAGTGCACTCTGTTACGTTTATTTTCGGGATAAATTAAATACTCCTTTTTCCCTTGTTAATTCATAAGCCCACTATACAATAATTTTGTTAAATCGATTCCGTTGCTATTCTTAAATCCTTCATCAACATCCTATCTATTTTACCTGTTCCTTATAAGCCCACTTTACAATAATTTTTAACTCAAATCTAGTTGCGTTGAAACGTAAAGTTTATGCTATAATTAAATAGTCAGTACCTTGTTTTAGGTATCCGTTAACTGGTTATACAGTACGACCGCGTATAATTGATTTTTATTGATTTCCATCTAAAGACTCGTCAAACTAAGGTCACGTACTATCCGATAAAACCGTGTTTACCAGTTTCTAATCGTTTGATAACACCAATGTTACTTTTTGAACTCTCGTTAATATTCAGTTGCTTTTCCTTATACACGACAAAAACAGTCGTTATATGTTTGCTGTTCCCGTTTTCTTCATGGGAATTTCGCGCACGCAATACAGCATGATAGGTAATGCTGGTTTTACAAATCTATACTTTTCGATGACAATAAATTAATTTCACCTATAACCATTCTAGCTTCTTCCTGTGGATAGGCCTACCTGTTACCTCGCACCTAATTGATGAGGCGATGGCCACCCCTTTTTAAAAGGCACCAATTGTGTGGTCCTAGGTTCTGCTATCCCGCTGTGGCCCTAAGGAGGGTGTGATAGGTCCAACATATTCGACACGTGGGTGTTTATCCACTATATTTTTATATAGTTTATATAGTACGAGGTCATCGTTCCAAGCTGAGCTCGCAGTGTTAGTGGTGAGGAAGTAATATTGTTATACGTTTTGGTTGTTTAAAAGATTTTTTTTTGAAGATTTCCGTATCTTATCTTCGGATTGTTAGACATTACAGTTATTATTAAGATACGGTGACGTCCATTAAAAATTCTTTTATTATCGTATACCATCCAACAACCCTGGCTCATAGCTCTGCCCTTAAGTTGAAGAAATTTAGCTGGCTGGAAGATCTCTTTAAAGGGTTCTATTGCACTCAAACCAGTTTCCCATACATTTTACCCTGGGCTTGATTTCTAGACAGGAACCCCTCTTAATTTATAGAGGCTCTGCCGCCTATAAGGTAGAGTAGTTACAATAATATAAAAAAAAGTGTAACAACATATCGAAAGAGGTGGTTATGGTGACATCCAAGTTTTCACAATGAGGTTTGAAGTAGTGTATCAATGGTCAGAAGTTTGGAAGAAATGTACCAGACATACAGAGAAACATGACTAATTGGTATTAACGTGATAAAGCATCGGACAAAACGGTTAATGGGTTAGTTATTCATGTAAATAGTGACAGTGAATCATTTGCATCAGAAGGTGATGATAACCCAAAACCTACTTCAAGAACTCCACATTATAAATTCACCATATAGTATGGCAAAATCTAGAAAAATTTTACCTTAATACAAACAGATTTGTTATGAATGCAATATAATGTCATTTTATAAATTGTTTTCTTTGTAAAGTACTCGTATGCTAATATAAAGCATGATAACATTATACGTTTCATATGACCACTTTAGTTATATTTACAGCAATGTGTATTGGGGTTGGTTACTGATGTTAATTTAATTAGCATTAATCTTAGTCCATGACTGAAAAAGGAATACAATAAATAATGTTAAAAATGCTAATTAATGTTAACTTCACTTTCAGTAATTCTTACATTCACAATTTATTTAGTTTGGTGTAAAAGAATAAATATTTTGTATTAATGCGTGGAAATAAGCTTATACTTCCTCTATGCTACATTCAGGTTTCTGATACTAGTGTTTTAATTACAATTAATTGTGGTCCATGTTTTAAAAAATCTCCAGTTTGATGCTTACTATCGTAACCGAATTTTTCACATTAACTTGACGTTCCTTTAAAAGTTGATGAATAATTATATTATTCCATCAAATGGTGGATAAAATTAAATAATTCCTTTTGGAATGTCAAAGATCATTTACTGTTAAAGCTAACCCATTTTGTTGCGTTTGCACTGTTGTCAGCTCACTCTTGACAGAATGAAAATATGGTGAGATTTACATTTCAAAAGTTTTAAAAATTGATTCGTTTATAATATATACAGGGTGTCCGGAAAATACGTGTACAACGTAAGAATATTTATTCAATATATCATTTTTGGGACACTCGTATGCTTTTAAAATTATTGCGTACACCACCAAAAGATGTCAATTGAAAGTAGAAACTCACACCCCAAAAATGATCAAAATCTATCGACGCGTTTTCGAGTTATTTTAAAATATCAAATATTTTTCACGATTTTTGAAGCCCTCTAGTGGCTAAATGAAGCAACTTGTATAATAGGTAAGTTGGCTCAAATCAATCTATTTCGAGCCAAAGAATCTCTGTTCTTACGTTGTACACGTATTTTCCGGACACCCTGTAGAACAAAATTTGGTAATCTATATATTTTAAATGAAAATGTTTTATGCAGCAGTTAGCTAGACGGAAATATAAAAAGCTATCATCATTAAATCGTAGAATGTATAAACTCTAGGAAAATCACTACCTATTGGCAACACTGCTTTTCAAGGTAAATTGAATAAATCTAGTATTTTAGATGGTCAATTATTTTAGAAAATGTATAAATATTAGTTTATAGGAATACGATTGATCACGAACTACCTTCTTTCATAGTTCCGACTATATATAAAACACAAGAAATACGATCGATCACGGACTGCCTCTTTTCATGGTCCCTACTATATATAAAATACAAGTAATGAGAAGCATGGTATGATGGAAGTCAGCAGAGCAGGACCTTTCATCTACAAGTATGTCTGTACGATTTAAACAGGAACAGAATCTTATTGCTACGTGTAATAACTTGTTCAAAACACCACTTACAAAGATAATGCACGTTAACTAAATATGTTTGAATATCTCCTTGTATATTAAATTTATTGAAATAGTTTTACTTTTGTTAAAGTTAATCTATAACATAGTTCTATAATATAATATTTATCAATATTAAGTTATTTATTAATTTACTTGATAATAATTAAATTTATTTTTCCTGAAAATAAATAAAATAGTAAAAATGCGTAAAATTTTATCTTTATAGATATAGAACTAAATCTTGTGCATCTATCTGCTTAAAATAATTCTATATAACTACAGCACACAAAGGCTCAAATTTAAATTACTAGCTTTCAACATTGATTTAAACGATAGAAAATTCAATAACTTAAAAAGAATGAACAATAGACTTTCTGGAATGAATACAGTATGCAATAACGTTAAAGTAATTCAAATTTCATTTTTATAATTGTGTGTAAAAATTGGTGAATGATTCTCAATCATTAAGGCCCTTTCTTGAACTAAATGTTAAAAAATAAGTCATATATACAAAATTTAGAAACCATTAAATTTATCGAAAATATCTTCAATATTCAATGAGTAAACAAAAAAACAAAGCTAATTTCAAGAACTACACTAGAAACTACATTTCAAATAAATTTTGAAATCTTCAAACATGTTTTTCATTGTTAACTTAACCACGGTGCAAAATTTAAAAACAATTAAAGGTTATAAGGAACAATTCTAAAATAAATATGAAATATGTAATATAGTAAATAAACAAAGTCTTATTTTAAAAATTAACAACAAAATATTTCAAGGATATTCATTCCAACAGATTAAGTTACCTAAATCTAAAAAATATTTAAATTTTACACACTAAAAGTCATTAAATACCATTCTATTTTACACTATGATCTTCGCAATTTTCTACAACAAAAAAGAATTATAATCATCTCAAAAAAAAAATTACATACAGATATTATAACAAAGTAAATACTTACTTCCTTAATGAGGGTTCTTTAAACGATGACATTTTCGCCTTAATTATTCTTTTCATCTTTGGACTTTTTTTTGGAGATTCACTACAACAAAATATTCCTTTAGTGCTCCAATATTAATCTTTAATATTAGAAACAAGATACGTTATATGCTAAAAGTTTGTAACATTCCTTCGAAATGTTTATAAGCATACTTCATTTTAATATAGTTTCTGTATTGGTAAATCCCACAAATAGGGTTAGAGTTATTTTTTAACGAAATACAATTTTTACTTTACATACACTCTTGATTTAATGAAGTATTACTTTGGTTTAATATTGTAATCTATATTGTTCATTCTCAAAGGTAAAATTCATTATAGTGATTTTGAGGTTAGAAATGTTTTCATCGTTACTTTATATTTTTAATTATTGCAGTTTTGATTAATAATGTATAACGTTGGCGCCAATAACATCGTAGTTTTGGAACACAGAAGATTCACATGCTAAATTACGCGGATTCAGGAAATTATAAAGTGCTCCTTTGCTTTAAGTTATCGTTTCATTAAGATAATTTTACATATGTTAGATAGAGAAAAACTACAAAAGTTACTTCATTTTGCAGTTAATTCATTTTACCAAATTCTGTCGAAGATGATTGTCTTTTTAAGGACAGAAGGTATTTTTTGTGGAGCACTTTGACAAGAACATTGAAAGTGATAACATACAAATTTGAGTAGGTACATTTAACCTTTGAACAATTAGGTATCAAACTGGGTAATGTGACTAGGCCATAGTGTCCGGAACTATATCCTACTATCAGGCTACAGAATCTTACTGTTCAGAAAAGTTGATTTCCTTAAGTAGACAACTTCATGTTAGAAAAGGCACGTTAATTAAGAACATCTAACTTTTTAACAAAGTTCCTGAAGTTCAAGTAGGATCTGGTTAAAACAAATAGAGTGCACGAGTTAGCTTAGTTGTTTCCTAGGTATCTACAATTTTGAAACTATAACCTACAATCACGTTTAATTAATGAGCATTTTTAAGTGTATAACGTTATAAACATTCCCACAGTAAGATCTTGTTATTAGTTTTAAGAAATTAGGAAGTAACTTTATTCACGAAAAATATATTCTATTAAAATAACTAATTTTTGATATATTTGGTTTTTGTTTAAGAATGTTTATATGTACAACTCATAGAAGCAAACATGACATCAGGAAAATATGCCAACTAAAACATACCTTCTTTATATGTAGCAAATCAAAAAACCGATGGAGTTGAATGTAATATTACATGACAGAAGTCAATTTTCCTCTTTTCCAGTGGTTGGATAAATTAATATTCAAAACGATGGTTAAAAACGACAAGTTTATAACAGTCAGTAATATACTTTCTACGCATACTACTACACAATTAATGAATATCTATGATGTTCTGTTCATAACCACTAATTTGCACCATTATTTGTTTACATTTTACTCTGGCTGTATTTTAAAACTAGCAGAACTATCACAACCACACCCCTCAAGGTCTCATGTTTGCTTCTGTTGACTATACTTGTGCTAAAAATGTAATTTTTCAATAGAGTAAAGAGTTCCATAAACGTGTTTTCACAACTGATGCAAAAGTAACAGTTTCCAGTCTTGATATAATAAAGATATTGCAATTACCTAGAGGTTTGATTAATATACAGGTAATTTAGCATTTGATTTTGTGAACCCTTTTCTTTCAGCTAGTAGTTTTATATAATTATATTAGTGTCCTTATCCTTACGGTTACTTTGTTTGTTTTAAATTTATTGTACTCAATTATTTTCCGAACGAATTTTAGACCAGAATCACTTTTCTGATCTCAGGTCTTGCCAATCTATGGTTATTCCTTCTGGGGCTTTCCACTAGGAACCCCCACCTTTCGAGATTAGATGGCGTCCAAGATAATTCCCGATTGATGCTGGTATTTCTCACATGATAGTATTCCAAGACCTTTGGACACTTACATCGGCTTTCCCAGTTATCCGGCAACCATTTTTGTTGGTATAGTAGTTTTTCAGTACTTCATCGAAATACAAAATTTTAGTGAAATACTTCAGCAAGTTTTTCTGTGAATTACCGGCTAGATTTCTGGATTCAAGTACGTAATAAGTTTTACATGGTGGAAACCCTTAAAATGAGAAACATTTTCAAGGGTATTGCTTTAAATAAAAAGCCAATACTGACTATGGACTTCATATACTTCTAATTTAATACGTTTATACCATATGTTTAAATACCTTAATTGAAAATGAAAACGTACAGAAAATGTTTTCATAAACTACACATTTTTATTTAAATTTTGTTCCTATCTAGAACTATGTGGCAAACAATTTGAGAATACTTATTTTAAACGGAATTATTAAAAAGGTCAGGTAAACTGGAACAACATAGAGAAACTATGGTTTTCATCAAGAAAAACTTACCTTAAAATGAAAATCTGATATTGGAAAATTAATTATTTGACAAAATTTTATATTTAAAAGGATAAGCAAACACTGAAAAACTTTAAGAATGGAAGGAACACTAGAGAAACATCCGTCGATAAGTGTTGGGTTCAAATTTTCAATCATTTCAATAAGAGTCATATTCTTTGTGTTAATTTCACACAAGTTGTAGAATTCATGCTTTATCTAATATCAATAGGGTACTCCACCGGTATTTTCTATTATAAAAAATTTGAAGACCGTAGATAAAGGACCACTGAATGTTGATGCTACAAAAATAATGATTATAACAAAGCACAATTTTGAGTGCAATACTTTCAAAGGTTTTAAGTAAAAAACTGATACTATGATCAAATTATTAAGAAGAATCAATAAATTTTTTATTGTAATTGTCTGTTTATGGGAAATCATTTAGTTTTTGTACAGACCTTCCATAACTCGTTGATAAGAGGGGGGAGAGGGAGAGGGGGTTTTCCTAACAGAATAACCATTAATGACGACTTATCAGGACAAAGGAATATGGTTCTAAAGCAGGCATCCCGTAAGTTTGGATGAAGAAATTTTTGGTGTCGGGATGGCACTATCAATATTTGGATGGGTGATCAAGTTAAAGTTACAAACTTATTACAGTTTGTCACTATTTCAACCAATACAAAATAAAGTTTTTCTAATGCACTTTACAGGATGCGTAGTTTTGATTTAAAGTTTGAAATGTGTTCATTTAGTTGGTAACTTTCGGGTTACATGTAGCAAATTGTTATCATCAACATTTAGTTTTCAGACTTGTGGGCAGCCTTACTTTACATTATTTATTGCATGTTGCTTATATTTTGTATGCGCATGAATATTGATGAATCTTTCTTTTTTGTCATTTTTGATTATAAGTATTAAACAGTTGGTAGCGGCACTATTACTACTATTGTTATGCGAGTGATCAGGTTGCAGTTTATTTACCATTAACATTACTTTGATTTCTAGTAATATTAATATTAATGATTTCTTTGTATCTCAATGCCTATTTTTAAACTTGCACATTTAAATGCTAGTCTGGGTAAACACTGATGAATTATGAGATACTATATTTCACAATGATTATGATGCTGTTGCAATCTGTGAATGCTGGTTAAGAGATTAAATTTCTCATAATGTGGTTAATATTACTGGTTGCAGTAATTAGGAATAACCAAATAGCACGTGAGACAGGAGTTGGAATTTACTTAAAAACTGAACTTAATTGTTGCAAACGCGCCTCATATGTATTTAAACTTAAGTAGTAGGCGATTGATTATTATGAGTTGTCACATATATGTCAAGAGTGATTTTTATGTCTCGTCTAAAAAAGTTATATTTTATGCCAGTAAATTGCACAGTTTAATACAAGTTGAGTATTACTTTTGATAAACATAAAGTGTTCCTGCGCAAGGGTGTTTGAAGCGGGTAGCTTCTTATATTCTTGCACCCGTCACTATAAAGGGCAGCGCCGTAAAGCGGCGTTTACTAATTTCAGTGGCGGTTCTACATTTATTATACCATGTTGTGGTTACGTATCATATATATATTTTGTATCTTTTGTTTCATTAAACGATTGTGATCTTATTGGGGTTGCAGAAACACAGCTCTCAAGTGACTTTTCATCTGTGTTGATTAGCATTCCAAATTACAATTTGATAAGAAATGATTACCCAACTATAGGTGCAAGTAAGTAGCCTGGCGCATAAAACACTGGGTATAAATTATGTTGAAGATCCTGTTAGAACAATTATGAATTAGCATTAAAACCAACATACACAACATTGCAGGACTTATTTATAGACCACTGAGTACAACATTGGACTGTTTAAATGAACATTTTGCATGTTTATTGTGAGGAACTTATAATATTATGTTCCAGCTATTCATTTAAAAATGTTTACTTCCGTAGGTTACGTGTTCTACTTACCGTCTATAAAAGGAGTTTGATGGCCGTTAACTAGTTGTATGTGTATTGATGTTATATTTTTAGTGAATGTATCTTATGTTATTGATGTATAATTAATTTATAGTGTTCATTAATTACTGATATTTATCATGAACTCCGCATGATATAATCCTCAAGGTTATGGGTCCAGTATATTTGCGGAAAAAGTCAAGAAAAAGAAAATGCTTGATATATGTTAATGGCAGGCGGTGTTTTCAATAGAATAATAAAAGTTTCAATATTTGTTTGAAAATAGTTTATGATACCCAATAATATAATTTGTTGGTATAAAAACAAACATATAGTGCTTCTACTATTTTTGTATTTTAAAATGCACCGAGTTGTTAGGTTAGATCAGAACATGTAAACAACAGATGTAAGTACATAATTTCTAAATCGGTTAGTCGCGTATAATTTTTAGTCTAAAAGTTCATGCATGCAGTTTAATTTTGCTAATAAATATGGCATTTAAAGGTCATGATAATAAAAGTGCATTAGACTGAAAAACTAAAACGGGCGTCAAATTACCGTGAATGGCGTATCGACATATAAATGTTCTCACAAACTCATGGGTTATTTGGATATATCACAAACGTAGAATCTGATAAGGAATTGTTACCTTCTGAAAGTTCAACTAAAAAAAAATGTGAATTTAACAGGCGTCGAGATAAAACGTTATCCACTATTTATTTGTCGTTGGCTCCTGCAGTAAAACCAATTGATAATGCTTAACTGATTCTAGGAGTGTATGGACTATGTTGGAGACTAATTCTGAACCTTTATCTAAAGCCATGATTGGGCTATTATTGGCAGAATTTTTCTTGACTATAATGATGGAGGACGAGTCAATATCATTGTGCATTGCACGTTTCCGAGATCTCCAAAAGCATTTACCTAATGTTAAATGTAAACTTAAGGATTTATATGTCGCATATAAAATGATCAATGGGTTACCAGCACACTACAATGTCATTGTGCAACAACTTTATCAACTTACTCATGAACAATTTATGTCGGGTACAGTTGCTACAGCGTTACTCACAGAAAATGAATGGTTGCAGAGTTCTGTATTAAAACTTACGAATCAAGTTTCTGTTTCAGGTACTTTTGTAGTTGATGTAAAAGGTTGCAATAGTAGAAGGAAATATGTTCAATATATACGGCAAATGATACTTTATTTGTACGTGTTAAGAAATCAAAGCGATTGTATACGATTATAGGTGAAAATGTAAACCTTTTACAAATTCCAAGTTAAATTTTAATATTGCTTTATCAGAAGTAAAGACTGTTAATTCTTTAAAGTTATGGCATCAAAGATGTGCCCATTTGAGTCCTGATAATATTTATAAAACGTTTAAAAATGAACTCATTAAGGAAGATGTTAACTGGCACTCTTGTATTGAGGGCAAACTTAAACGAAGTCCTTTTAAGAGACTGTCAGAGGTTCAAACGAGCAGGCCACTGGAGTTATTGCATATCGAGCTTTCGGGAGAATAACCAGTTGTTAGCACCGGAAGCGCTAAATATTTTCTATATATTGTGGATAATTTTCCTCGAATTTCTGTCTATACAATTCAAAATAAAAATGAAGCTTTTGAAAGAATTAAAAATTTTATTGCTGCTCGTGTAAAACGTATGTTGGGTTTGAAGGTAGTATCTATCCGATCAGATAATGAGATGAAATTTTACTCGAAGAAGATCAAAATTTATTTTTCGAGTGTTGGAATTATTCACCAACTAACTAGCGTATACTCTTCGGAACAAAATGGCATAGCAGTGAAATTAAATTTCGATGCAGTAGATGAAGTCAGGACATTGTTGATAAATTCAAAGTTAATTTCTAAAGTTTGTAAATATTATATCCACACCAAGAACCGCATTCCGCATGCCACCAATCCTGATAAGACTCCATACGAGTTGTTCATGGGGAGAAAACCTCGAATTTTTGGTTCAATAGCTTTTATTTGTGCCTATGCATTACCGTTCAAAACTTGAACCTAAATCGCAGAAATGTATTTTAGTAGGCTATGCAGCATACACATGGGTTGCCACATCTTTGAACCTGTGCACAATACTGTAATTGAACTGAAACATATTAAAATAGATGAATCTGTTTTGAGTGTTAATAGAATATGTAATGTATTACCCCTATCTTACCAGATACATTGAATGCTGATGAGTCAGTTCTAACTGATTCAGCTGCAGCAGCTCCTGTTGCAGAAATTACCAAAGGTACTGGTATTAGTTGTTATCCATTTATGCATGTTTCCTGTGATATATAAGAAGTTAAATCTAATATTCAGTGGAAACGACAAGAACTTCCCAGGAAAAGTGGAACACACATTGATGTGTATTATTGGTATGTCTCAAATAAGTGTCATTCAAAGAACAGTGTGAAATCTTTTTGTCTCGAAAAGGATTTGGATTATGATTCAAAACAATTTAATTTTTCAGATCCTCAAATGGTGAAAGAGTAACAGAGGGTACTGAATGTAACGATGAACTCTCGCTAGAATGTGTAGTACAAATTAGTACAAATACCAGATAGTTACAATAATGCTATTAATTCGAAATGTAAAAGTGAAGGGCAAAAGCAAACAAGTTAGGTCTTAAACACAAGAAATGCCCTTTTAAAATATGCAGAGTATGTCGATCTCCCTTGAAAAAGGTCGATGTACTTGTTACTTCTAAGGTGTTATCAATAGAAGACGTTTCCTTACATTTAGAGCATGTTATTTTATCTTGTATTACCACAAATCCACCGACAGCAAAATTATCTAAGCATTTATAGACAAATTCGCTTCACTTCAACTGCCAGATCCCAAATTTCATATTCCTGCTGCAGATGAAATGTTGTTGGATGTTCAAGCTGTCTTAGATGCCACACCCAACAATCCGTTGTGTAATAGGCAAGTCCTTGGTCCTCTTGACCTCATTTGATTGGAGTATCATAGGCGATTGTCCACCCTAAATGTGATTTTGTTTTTCCAATGCTCCACTCAAAAGTACTACATTGGCCAGGAAGCGAGTTTTTTTACCTGAAAAATTTTGAATTTTGCCGAACCCTTGCTGTTCCAAGCAAGGTAGGGATCTTTAACGTGTGTGGCAACACTCACACACAGGACCTCCATTTTATCTCTCATCCAAACGAGGTCGTATTTTTGTGAAAAATGCTCGCCTAACATTTTTCAAGTGGACCGTGTCGGGGGCAATGGCCCACCTTACATGCGATTTTCTAATGCTCCACCCGAAGGTATTACATTGACCAAGAAGCAAGTTTTTTTTACCTGAAAAATTTTGAATTTTGCTGAACCCTTGTTGTTCCAAGCAAGGTAGGGATCTTTAACGTGTGTGACAACACTCACACACGGGACCTCCATTTTATCTCTCATCCGAACGAGGATCTATTTTTGTGAAAAATGCTCGCCTAACATTTTTCAAGAGGACAGTGTCGGGATTCGAACCCAGGACACTAGCACATTAAAAGAGTCGTCCCTTAAAAACACAATTTGTGCTTTCTAGGAGGCTGAATAAATATCATTTATGCCACAACTGTCTCTTGAAAACGTGGCGTCTCAAAACTATTTCAAGTTCATTACCAAACTAAACGATTTAGGTCAATATGTGGTACGATATCCTTTCAAATAATATGTTGCAAGAACATTAAGTTCAACATGAGAGCTGGCTGGAAATCGCTTTCTAAAACGGGAAGCGTATTACGTTATACTTTTCAATCACAATTTATCGTGCTTTTTCCATACTGATTTTATTACGCTATAATATATAAATATAGACATGAGACCCAGTAACGTAATTTAACTATTTATACACTTTGTATAGGGGATAAGACTTACTATGCCACCACAGAACATGGGACTGAATCCAGCCAACTTACCCGTTGCATTAAAATTGAATAAATGTTACCTTAATTAGCCAATATACTCGACACGTAAATATAACAATGTATCCACAATTCTAAGTGTACGATAATTAATGGCAAAAGACAATCCACAAATAAATCGATCTAACACAATGATCTCTATTGTAAAATCTTCCCTGTTACTGTTTGTACATTTACAAAAAGAAATAAATGCATGACATAATTAAACGTAATTTTATTTACTTTTCTTAATACAAATTTTAAGGAAGCCGTTTCCTTGTCTTACTTTAAGCAATTGCTCGAAGCTCACAATTTACATATAAATCACACATAATATATATAGATCAATTCGTTTCCGTTTTAAATAAACAAGAATGATATTCTAACACTTAAGCTAATTTAATATTCCCCTGAATCCCAATTTAACTTCAATAAAAATAAGTCATTTACGGATTAGAGATCCCCACTCTAAACTACTAATCTTAATTATTTATACTCATCTAGATGCATATGGGGCTTGTCGATAATGACACGGGACAGCATGCCATCAGCGTCCTTAACCGTTTCTGCAACCACAACTTGCAGCCTTTAAACTCCATTCCAAAGGGTGCTTGTCCTGAAGCCAGTATCCAAGACTAAACAATAAATACATTCAACCATAAGAACTGAGTGTTCCAAAAACATGGTTTCTTATCGTACAACATATACCCAAGACAGAGACAAAACTTCAAACAAAAATGAAAATAAAAATCTGTAATATTAATTGTTTTACTTTTGTAATTTACTTATGGATTTACTTACCCTGGAAACCAAGATGAAAGAAATACATAACAAATAATGCACGCTACCATGTGCTACCAAATTAAGCAAGGTTGAATATAAGATCCAGCTCAACTGTTCAAAAAATATTCTAATAATCAGAAATATTCTTTCTGTTTATGCAAGGCGATAAATCCCAATATTTGGATGACTTTCTTTTACTATGATATAGTCAGAAAATTCGCACTAGAATACACCATGCGTTTCCAAGCTGTTCACAAAACAACCAAGAAAGAAATACATTCTTCCCAGATCATCAAAATCAAATCACGAATGCAACATAAAGAAATTAAATTCCAATAATTAAAAAGCAATAAAACAGGACAGCATTTCACATGCTAAACAATTAATAACATTGAGTAACTCTCTTTTTTTAAAAACAAAAGAATTCTTGTTAGGTACATGTAACAATTCAATAAACATTTAAAATCAATTTCTTGATATATCCCTTTTATTTTAAGATATATTTAATAAAATGTGATACATTCAAGTTATGAATAACTATCAATTCACTGAATGCAGACCTGCATTTATTCTTCTAAATTAATCAACACATCAAAACTGCCACCTTATTTTCTTAGTGGATAATAATCAATAATAGATATTATTTCAATTAAGATGAAGTTTCAAAACAACAAATTACTAGATGAATTCAATTGGTCAGAATGAAAGTTATTGTAACTGATATTGTTTATATTTTCAAATAAGAAATAGACAATTAAAAGTTTATAATACCAGAGCCAAAATGAATTAAGTTCTTGTAAATAACATGTATGTAAGATAAGTGTCTACAATAAAATTAATTTGAAGTGTAATGAAAATTTAAACCGTAACAAGTTCAGTTTGTGCACGATAAAAACTTTTATAAATTATACTTTAAAAATATTGCTAATTATATATCGCAGGGACAGCTCACACCTGCTATTAACTAGTCGTTAAATATCATGACACCAACTTGTAGTGAAGAATGCCAATAATGGCATCTTTTAATTGGTATATAGGATCAAGCCCTGCTACGCCATAAACTAGAACAATCCAGTGATCTCTGGTCGCCGTTTCTTTGTTTTAATTGAAATTTAGAGGCCCATCTGATCTAGAATCGTCCTAATGATGCAACTTCTACAGAATGTGTCATTTTATGTCCCAATGCTACCATTATTTAATATATTTAGTGATGCATTATCTTATCATCATGATTTATCGCTGTCATTCGCCTGATTTTTACGACTCATATCGCTTGATTTGATTTTCGTGGTGTTTTATCTTATATTGTAGCTGCTAATTTGCATGCTCATTCACCCTTACTATCAATGGGTTTTTCACCAGGTTTAATTAATCACGTTCTTCAATTTTAAATACAAGTATGTTTGTTATTAAGAGGTAAATGCAATTAAATATTATATACACTCTATATGTCAAAAATATGACCATATGTTAAGTATTAAAAGGAACACAAAAGCGATACAAATACAACGCCTGCCTTTGTTTACACGGCTTCTTAATTTTTGCAATAGTCGCATTTACTTGTAGAGTACCTTGATAGCAAATTTATCGATGAGGAACTCTTTAAAAAATGTATTTTTACTCTCGAGACTTACTTATTCTTATATAAAAACACGATTTCTTTGTAATTAAGAATGAAAATTCTTTCAATGCATTTATAATCTAATATGCTGAGTGTTCCAATACATTACTATGGAAATGAATATTTACAAAATTTGAGATTTCCTAAAAACTTTCTTATTTTGTTTGGGTTTGCATCGTTGTACATTTACAAAATGGTGCTATGTGGCCATTTAAATTGTTACGTTCAATTGTACGCTGCTAAATATTTTCATTCGATCTAAGATTACGTTTAAATACTCTCACACTTCCGCTTTGACTTCTGTGTAACTACATGTGATGAGACGACCCTGATCACGCTTTATAATTTAATAAATCGATTTGTTCCTATAAAACTCCTAATACAATTGAAACAAGTAGTTGTTCAACACTCTGTAAAATGTTGGTAATGTATCTAGTGTAAGTTAAAATACCTCAATCTATGTTTATTGTTTGATGTAACACCGTAAATGCACTCGGTTATCTACAATCTTTGCTTTCTGAAAGAATGTTATAAGTAATAATGCATGTTTGAATATCATAGATTTTTCTGCGTATGTGAATAACAAAGGCAATTGCATTCTTTATCTATTTCTGCATTAAAAAGGCTCTAGAAGTGTTCTTCTGACATATGGTACCCTAATATTTGAATTGATTATGATATCGTATCCAAAACTGGGTTCACTTTGATGATACATTCTGTCCTAGAATGTACTTTATGTGGGGCTGATTCTGTTACTCCAAGAGCTGCATGTCTGCTACAAAAAGCTTATATCTTCCGTGCATCACTTTTTTATGTAGACCCAAATGCTCTTTACCTCGACCCACTGTTTGAAAGTATAGTCGCAGACTTAATGGTCGAAACTACCGTGAAGACAATCTCTCGGTGAGCGATGTCACACTGTTTTGTGTTCATCAATGTGGATGGAAGATAATGCGAGATACGTATCACTGCACATGGTGGAGTCGCGATTTTAACATTTGTATTGTATTTCTCCAAATGTGATATTTGTGCGTAACAAAACCCACTTTGAAATTAGCTTCGCTAATGCTTTTTAGAATGATTACTAGAATTTCTTGTCTTTCATATTTTTAACTGAACAACAGTTGTTATACGAAAGTATAAGCATTACTTGTTTCCCCGATTAGTTTTACATGTATCAATATACTTTTTTAAAATGATTACTAGAATTCGTTTTGCATTTCATATTTTTAACTGAACAAACTTGTTATACGAAAGTATAAGAATTATTTTTTTACTTACATGTAACATACGAAATGCACACTTCGTTTCTTCAGTATTAAAATTGTCTATAGGTTATAAGATTCTACTTAAAATAATTATGCAACTCATAAACTTCTTGATCCATTTATTGATTACCTACCTATAATTACGACTGTCATTCTTGTTAGAGTTCCTGATATTCTTCTTTTTGTTATTAACATATTTGGAATCGCTAAAAGTAAATGTATACCTGTGTACTTTAAGTTCAACATACCTGTTTACAGTGTGGGACATTGTAGAAGTTGATGCAGTAGAACTATTTTGAGATGTATTTAATTCAACTTTAATCTTTGGATTTTGTTCTAAACATTCACTTTTTATTTTTCTATTTTTTACTTTTTGACCAGAATGCTTTCTCGATGAATTTTTCTTAAGTTTTCGTTTTTCAGACCTTGGTGTAATTTCTGTATATACAATTCTTTTGGAAGTACTTTTTCGCTTTTTTGGAGTTCGTAAGTGCTGTCTTAGTACCATCTGTTTCTTAGGACTTCTTGAATCCTTTCTAGATGAATCGCTAGAACTATTCCGCTTCAAGGAACTGCTTAAATGTTTTTTAATTTGTGATATTTTTAATGGGGAACACAACGTTCTTTTATTTATTAGTTTTGTTGAAACAACTGCTTTCTTACCATTTCTAAAACAATTCTTATTAGTTCAAGAGATATATTTAGAAATGAACCTACAATTTTCGTTTGGTTACATAAATACTTTTATTTTTCTTTTTTGGAGTAGTTTCTTGTTGATCTCGCTCTCGTCTTTTAAGCACTCTAGCAGCAGGACTAGAAGAATTGGAAAGTGATCTAAAAATAAAAAGCTTAATAATTATTATAGCCACAAGTCTTATACTCAATCCTGCTTGTTGGTTGAAGTCCTAACCTAAAGTATGACATTGTAAAGATATATACAATATTGCCCTAAATACATACATGCTTAATCTCTCTAATTTTTCGATACAATTGTTGCTATTTCCATCTAGGAGAGTGCTAGGACCTTCTAATGGATCATAAGCAGTAGACTGCATACTTGGAGATTGCAATGAAGTCACGTAATGCTAAAATATAAAAACATTTAAGAACAACTCCCTGTCAATAACAATTATTTCAATACAAAAAAAAATAAATAAAAAAGGCAAGTGCATAATTCATATCATTCCATCGTTATGCATAAAAATGGTATTTAATACTGTAATTGTGTGTGAGAACACTTCTGTTAACACGTTTAAGGTAGCGAATAAAGTTGAAGACTTGGTTGATTTTTTATTGTTTTCTTTATGCTATCGCAACCTAGAATTCAAAACTCAAAACGCATTTGATTCAAACGTAGGTTCAGCAGTTCCTACTTGTACTCAACTGTTCGATTTCTTAACCTTGCAAAGCAAAACTTCAGAGCTTTATAAAGATATTAAAAAAGAAAAAGCGCCAAAGCCAGGTGCACTAATTCGCTTTAAATCTAGTTTAAACCAATCCTTCTTGGTTAAAAATTTGCAGACTTCAGTGGTGACTAAAACCGCTAGTATAATTTGTCCTTATTGCGGTGAAGTCCATAAAATCTATGGATGTTTGGCATTTAAAAAACTTAGCATTGCCGATTGTCAAGTTACTATTAAATCTTTAAATCGATGTTTTAAATGCCTCGGCAGTCATACTCGTGATTGTATTTCTGATGGTAAATGCAAGATGTGCCATTCCTCTTCTCACCATACTCTGTTGCATAAACCACTTGCTAGGGAACACATTACTGAATGTAACGATTCGAAAGCCGCCCTCACAACTGAAGTTGTTTCGACATGCAATGTCACAAATTCACTAGAAAATTACACTGTTTTATTAGGTACTGTAGAAGCTAGTGTTTTCGATATAAACAATAAGTTACAATCTGTGAGATGCGTCTTAGATTCCGGATCTCAAATCAATGCAATTTCAAGTATTTGTGTCCAACGCTTAGGGTTGGAGCGTCAACATGATTTCCGCCAAGTTGGTGGCATTTCAGGTTCTGCAATTAAATCTGCACTTTGTTGTCTAATCGCTTCGAGCATCAATTTCAATTCTATGCTTCAATCTTCCCTAAAATAGCGGGAAATGTTCCCGGTTGCTCACTGCCTTCTCGTATTTACCATAAATTTAAAGGTTTGCAGCTTGCCGATGAAAATTTTCATAAATCAATCCCGTAGATATACTACTGGGTGCTGAAATATGTTCCGAAGTGCTATTTTCTGATCGCACTAGAATCATTCCTGGCCAACCAGTAGCAATTGAAACAATACACGGTTATGTGCTATTGGGACAGGTTCCTAATGTTAACACTGCAGTTAATGCAACTTCTCTTTTTATTTCTGATTCAGTAGATAATGATATAAGGAATTTCTGGGAATTAGAAGAAGTCAAAATGCCCAAAGTTCCCTCTCAATAAGATGTTATTTGTGAATCTCATTTTCTAGAAAATTATTCTCAAAACCCCTCTGGTCGTTTTACCGTCGCTCTCCCTTTCAATAACAATATTAAACCTTTCGGTAGCAATCGACATATTGCTTATAAATGTTATCTAAATTTAGAAAAATGTCTTTCACGTTCTCTTGAAAAACAAAATTCTTATAATATGTTTTTACAAGAATATTTTGATCTTGGTCATATGATTTTAGCCGAAAATCCATCCAATTATATTCTACCACATCATGCCATCTCGAAAATAACAAGTAGTGCCACCAAACTACGCGTTGTTTTTAATGGATCTGC
Organism: Platerodrilus igneus; assembly: GCA_036346225.1. NCBI lineage: Eukaryota > Metazoa > Arthropoda > Insecta > Coleoptera > Lycidae > Platerodrilus > Platerodrilus igneus. Next base: position 5,546,247 of record JARFIW010000858.1, read on the forward strand.
CGTGGATTCATTAGGTCTTTCTCTCAACAATAGATTATATGCTGGTCCCAAATTACAGTGCAATTTACCAGATATAATAAATACATTTAGATCGCATAAAATTGCTGTTTGTGCGGACATTCGCATGATGTACCGGCAGATCTTACTTCGTAAGCAAGTTTGTCAATTTCAGCATATATTTTGGAGACCAACTCCACAAGACAACATTTCTGAGTACGAAGTTAGAACTCTTTCATATGGATTAGCTCCTTCCGCTTTGTAAGCTCAAAGAGTTCTTCGGCAATTGGTTATAGACGAAGGGAACTCTTACCCCATGGCTTTTGAAGCTATTATGTATCATACCTATATGGATGACGTAATTAGCGGTGCTGAAAGTATTGCTGAAGCGAAGCAACTACAGTTCATTTACATTTCCAATGCTCCACCTGTAGGTACTACATTGGCCAGGAGGCGAGTTTTTTGTTGCCTGGAAATTTAGAATTTTGCCGAACCCTTGCCGTTCCAGGCAAGGTAGGGATCTTTAACGTGCGTGACAACACTCACACACGGGACCTCCATTTAACCTCTCATCCGAGCGAGGGCGTAATTTTTGTGAAAAGTGCTCACCTGTCATTTTTCAAGCAGTCGGCTGTGTCGGGATTTGAACCCGGGACCTTGGGATCCGTAGTCTTACGCTTACTACATTGATCCACGACGACGCCCGAAGCAACTACAGCACGAGCTAGTAAAACTTCTTTCTCTAGACCAGTTTGATTTACGCAAATGGTCTAGTAACTCTGAGGAATTGTTACAAGATTTCGAACAAACTGAACTAGAAACTCTAATTCATTTTTCTGATCACATTAGTGGTATATAAAGATACTAGGTTTAGTCTGGAACTCTGGAATAGACGTGTTCACTTATAACGTGATACCCTTTGAAGGTGAATTTACAAAACGCTCTGTACTTTCTTATATGGCCCACATGTTTGACCCTTTAGGGTGGTTAACTCCAGTAATATTTGTAATAAAGCATATGTTACAACGACTGTGGTTTCAACAAATTGATTGGGATGATACCCCTGATCATAAGTGGTGTCAGGAATGGCAAGGCTTTTGTAACCAAATTACTATGTTATCCCAGCTAAAAATTCCTTGTATTTTGTCTCAATTCCACGGCACTTATCGATTACTAGGATTTTGCGATGCAAGCGAAAGGGGATACAGCGCTTGTTTCTACTTGTATGTTGTTAGTGATAAATCAGTAAATTGTAATCTTTTAATTTAATTTTAAGTTAATTTAATTTATTTTCCTAAAGGAACAATAACCCAATTACAGGAATCTAAACTATAAATAGATATAAAAATACAGTTCAAACAAAAATAAATATAACTGATTGGCATGCATATGCATGTTGACAGTCAATTAACTCTGAAGGCTTATACATGGTTTTCGCCATTTGTAGTATGACATAAAGTGAATCATAAAAAATGTCACAATCAGCACTTAGTAGATTGTACAGCGCACACATACCATACACTGACGACTTTAGTAACATATTAGTGCGTGATATAGGCAGAGAGAATAGAGCATGCTTTCTGGTGTGACAACTAGGAATTCGTAGTTTCAGATGTTGTAAGATTTCCGGACAATCAATTTCATTGCGTATCAACTTACATAGAAATGTTAGTGATAACATGGCTCTACGTGTTTCCAGTGATGGAAAGTCAAACTTTCGTAACAACAAATCGTGACCGTAACCTATGACTAGATAGGAGCCTTCCACTTTAAAGTACAAGTATTTTAAGAACTTTCGTTGAACAGACTCTAAAGACTTTATATGACAATCATATATAGGTGATCAAATATTGCAGCCATACTCCAATTTAGACCGAATAAGAGCTTGATATAATGTGATAAGTGTATTTATGTTTCTAAAGCACTTACAGGTTCTCATTATAAAACCCAGTACCTTAAGCGCTGCATTCACTGTCATATGAATATGTGAGACAAAAGAAAGAGAAGAATCAAATAGGATGCCTAGCTCCTTAATTTCATTTTGCTCGTGCAATTAAGATTTCACAACCAGAAAACTTATCTAACGAACTGGCCCATCTTAAAACTAGTCTTATAAAAAACGGCTATCGTAACTCAGATATCGACAGAGTAATAAACCGGCATCTGCATCCTACACGAACCCCCAAACCACACTGTAATCCCAATACCGGATCTTTAGCAATCCTTCCATATATACACAGAATAACAGACCGAATTGGCAAAATTCTACGTAAACACAACATCAAAACAATCTATAAACCCACTAATAAAATTTCACAAATATTACCAACCCCAAAAGATTCCGAAAATAGTCTTAAAGCCCCAGGCATATATAGTATACCTTGCAGTTGTGGTTTAGTATACATCGGAGAAACAGGACGGTCAGTACAGACTAGACTAAACGAGCATAAGCGATGCTTAAGAACAAGGCAGTACAATCGCTCAGCGGTGGCCGAACACCAACATGAAACAGGCCATACCATTAACTTTGACAAGACGAAACTAATTGCCAGAATTCCATTTTTCTACAATATAAAAATTAAAGAATCCATAGAAATCAATAAAAATTTTAATAATCTAAACAAAGACGATGGCTACTACCTTTCCCCTATTTGGAAAACAACCATATGTTCACAAAAGCGGAACCGTTGTTACGTGCCAAAAAATTTTGGCACTAGACATTTTTTAATTAAGTTTTAATATGCGGGAATTTCGCGCCATAAATTTAAAAGTATTTCCGTCACTTCAGAAGTGCATCGCGCGAGACTTTGCGTCGACGCGTGTGGGGAAAGAGAAAAAAAATAAAAAAAGAAGAATAAACACAAAGCCGAGTTAGTCAACCACACACCCAATCCTGTACTTTCTTTTGCTTTTACTTTAAATATTACTTATCCGAGATACTATCTTTTAATGATGACAAATTCAAATCAGAAGCAATAGTTATTTTTACTATCTTAGATTTGCCTTTTTTCTCAAAAATATATTGCAGTCTTTGGTCCACACGTAACGAAAGTTATTCTCCAATGCAAATTTGCGTACATGCTTATATAAAACCTTATTCTGAGTTAGATGTTCATTTATATACACTGTACTTGCTAAATTTTCAATTTTTAGAGACTTGGAGTGTGACTTATTTTTATATAGTCTGGCCGCTGCCATAAAATAAGATTTCTTCTGTCTTGATAGAAATTTAATTACAATATCCTTATCGCCTTTAAATGTAGGGATTCTATATGCTGTATCTAGTTCAGTTTTAACGACTGGTCAGTTAATAACCTGACCAATCAGTTCAATAATATTGAAGATATTGTCACTTTGTTTAAAAGGAATTCCCTGAACCACTACTTTGTTGATCCTAGAATATTGCTCTAAGTTATCAATTTTGTTATTAGAAATTTCAAGCTCCTTCTTTAGTATATTGTTTTCATCTGTAAATTGCAATACCTTTCTGTTATCAGATTGTAATTCTTCAAATCTTGCAGTCATAGTAGTGAACGATTGATGTAAAGAAAGCTCAACTAACGTAAGTTCCTTAATGGTAGAATTTTCAGGTAGGTCTACTAATTTGCTGGGCATTACTTTATTCCTAGTGGATAATGAATTAAAAATGTAATCGCAGCCGAGATCAATTTGTTCTAGAGTACTTGATTTTATATCTTTGTTAGTTGAATGCAGCGGGAAAGTTTCTAGGTTATCAATTTCACAACAATTTCCTGAACGATCGGCACACGCCTTATGGTAAGTGTCATTTGCACTTTAAACAACTGAAACAATTGCTTTTACAATAATTACACTTCATAATAATCTTCGTAATAAGCGTGGATTACAGGTTGACATTTGTAGGTTAAGGTTTTCGACGAACCTCGTAAATTCGATGTAAGGAGAGTCGATTGACATAACAGTCAAATTTCACCCTTACAGTATCGACGAGATCTTTGTGGTTTATGTTCAATTCAGGATTACCAAGACACCAATAAACGTGGATTACAGTGTGACATTTGTAGATTAATATTTTCGACGAACTTCGTAAATTCGATGTAAGGAAAGTTGATTGACGTAGCAGTCAAATTTCACCCTTACGGTATCGGCGAAATCTTTGAGGTTTATGTTTAATTCAGGATTACCAAGACATCAATGACACTACCGCACAGTTTATTTTTCAAACCATCCGTAATGTAATACTAACAAAACGATTCACACAAAAAGAACATATTTCTTTCACTGAAATTTATAGAAAACTTTAAATATATAACACTGTTTGACACAAGTGTCACCACCATGCCACTGGTAATGGGATATTTGCTTCAGTGCTTTCTTTATTAATAAAACTAGTTCAATATGATTATTTCTCTCAAACTAGGTTTCGGTTATTGACGTTGGTTAATTTTTTTTGAACGATCTTTTTGCTTTACCAGGTCAGGAAGGTTGATGCGTACTTTTTGTTTGATGATCCTTCCTGGTGCCCTTCCGGACTACTTGTTAACAGAATCTTTTTTATCGTTACTATCCACGACCACTATTCTGAGCTACACTGAATTTGCATTAGACCTTGTCAACAGAGACCACATTTAGTACCATCCTGCCATTATTTTATGTTGAGCTAAACCTTTAGAAATTCTATTATCACTTAGATAAATTTATTTTTAAGCCGGTGTCAACCCTCAGTCTTTTTCTATATAATTCTTCATTTCGCAAGATCACAGTTAGTTGACAATTATTTTGTTTATAGACATTTCAAGATCTAAGAAGATACTTAGATTTTGTTTCTCTGTCACAATACAGTCTGTGTATAGTAAAAATCACATACGTATGAAAAAATCAGGTCAATTTATATATTCAAATCAGTCTCAATGCACATTATTTCCCCTTTATATAAAATTTTAGCCATCAATTCAAGATTCTATGTTATTATATTTATTACTAAGGTTTCGAATGATTTGAACCATAATATTACCTGTCACTAGTTCATCGTGATCAACCTACATTACAACTTTTTCCTGTGGTGTTAATATACTTGTAAAAGTGCCATCAAGTTTTGAACTTTAGTATTTAAAACATAATAGTTTGACCTTGGATTTTTTCAAAATCAAGTATTATTATTTTTGTAATTAGTTTCAAAAGTTTAGCGCAATTAAATTCTAAAAATTAATGATATTCAGAAGCCTGTAACTAATAATTCTAGAAAACACTGTTATCAAAATACTAGATACGAGAACACCTGTATATTTAATACAAGACAAAAATATCAATTTAAATTGAATATTAGCTCTTACATATAACATTTTTAAATAACTTCAACAAAAAAACATACCTGGTCACTCAAACGACTTCCCTGTGCATTCCATTTTGGATTTTTGTTGAATGATTGTTCAGAATTGTTCAAGTGCACATTTTCATCAGCAGTGATATTGTTGAAACTATTCGTCCAACGAGACTTGTTTACATATTCAGAATTACGAGCTCGACAAGTGTCATCAAAATTATTTCCAATTCTAGTGCTTGTTAAAATCGAACTAGTTGGATCATCAAACGAATTATTTACAGTATCCGAATTATTGTTACTTTGATCCGAACAACTAACTGGAGAATTTACTGTAACTACACACTGATTGTTATCATTTAAAGAAACAGTTCTTGGGGAAAACTGTTTCCTCAATGCCTTTCTTGAAGAATATGATTTTCTTCTATCAGTTGTAACACTCTGAAGTGATTCTAAATACTGTGACATATTTTGCATAGGTGAAAGATATACACGAACCTAAAACTACAAAATTAAAAACAAAATGTATAATAAACAAAATATACATCTCGAAAAACACCAGAAAGTAAGGAACCCTGATTGCTGGGAGCTGGTATACTAGCAGAACTGGTACTTGCATTTACTAAAGTTGATAAATCTTCTTCTAATCTAGTGGAATCATTAATACTTTCAGAGAGCTCTTGAATGGTGTGCAACCTATGAAAATATATTTTAATAAACAGTAAACAGGTATTACATACACTAAATGGAAAAAACTTATTTGGAATTTGAAGACCTACGTGTAAAATTTTCTTTCTAATTTCAATTTTTAAAAAGAATATTTAACCAAACACTCACTCACTTCCATCAATAATACCTACTGTTACTTGCATGTACATTATGCACTTAAAAAGCAAAATTGCTTTGTCACATTACAAAATGCCAATTCCCCTAACCATTTTCCATCAAATCGTATACTTCTTAAAATCCACAAACTGTCACCTTACCAAGAGTTCTATAAGACCGCGATTTAGATTATACTGTTTCAACTTAAAATCTATATTATATAAAAGCATATTTAAGAACTTCCGCAGCCTTTAAAAACCTATATTGTATTAGCTTTTTGTCAAGGAATAAATCAGAACCATTGCTACTTCTTGTCAAAAAATACTATCCATTTATAAACAAATTGCTTCTCTATACTTCCCAAATACAAACCAGACGATTCTAAACACAAAAATAACATTAATTTCTTCTGAAATGAACATGCATGGATACAAATAATGACAATGCATAAAATTGTGACGGGCCTATATAAAGTGGCTACCTCAAAAGTATTGTATACAACAAAAAAGGGAGTACAAACTAAAAAAGAATCAGAGTAGCACAATGGTGGATAGAAAAGATATGTGCCCAGCTATACAGCTTAGCTGCTTGTAGAGAGTGGAGTAGGTAGTAAACTACTCATGGCGGCAAAACAGCAAGAAAACAGTATACTTGGAAAGAATGCCAGCAATACGGCTGTATAAGCAATAAAGCAAAGTGATGATACCAAATCTGTGATCCACAATACAAATAAATAAGGAAAGAATGTAGTACCTAGCATACGCTTACACCTAGAAAACGAAGAGAAAAAAAAGGTTCAAAGGAGGAAGCTGTATAGTAAGTAAGAACCATTTCAACTACAAACACAAGGTTGACACTAGAAAGAATCAAATTGATAGGCTGTTATAAGTGAAACTGGCATTACGTTATTAATTCTGAATTCCCCAGAAGTGTTGGAAACTCCATAACAATTTTAAAGCTACACTGACTAACTTTCAGTGGTAGGAAGAGAGTTCCAATGACAGAAATATAAAACTTTACAAATACTACTTACCTTGTATGGCTGTTCTAACTGTCAATATTAAGGGTGCCAAATCATTATATCCTAACAATACCTGTGATATATTTGCTACCTGGAAGATGGTTATTCCAGATAACTTTCCTTGCTCGCGATACTCCAACCTAGTCATCTCACTTTTTACATTTTTTTACCTTTGTTATATAATTTCGTTCTTCCCTGGTCACCTTTGAGTATTAATTTTTATTCGAACTTAGTCCTATTAATCTCCCACACTTTGCTAAAATTCTGCATTTGGATCACACACATTACATGTCTAAAGCTTTCTTAGGGTAAAGTTCAATGTCTTCAGTTCATGTCAACATATTAATTTTATGATATTTTATGAGATTGTGGTTACTGAGATTTCCTGAACTTCATGCGAATCAAACCAATATAATTGTGGACAATAATGTTCCTGATTTTTATGAGTGGTTATTCTTATTTAATTATAAAGGGCATAAAACCCCTATCGATCTTGCGGTTTATCTAAAAATGTACTAAGTGCATTTTGGTGTAATTACCTGTACTGATTTAACCTTGTATTGAAAGTCACTTTCTAAACTGTAAATTACCCGAGTATCTGTAAAATTTTTAGTGGTATTTTTCTTACTAAAGCCCCTGAACCAAATGAAATTGATAAATGTTTACCTATATACAAATGTATACGTAATTAATGTGCAAGCATTAGAAGACTAAGGATATTTATATATCGCAGTATATATCTAATGGGTGGTTAAGTGAATATAATGGTCCTACACTCGTTCTTAAATCAAACACAAGCATAATTCTTGGCACCGAACGTAATAGAAGACAGGAGCAAATCGAGAAACATTTCTCCATGTACATTTTAAAATACTGACCCACACATATATGGGCCTGTGTTAATATAAACAGAACTTATTGTATTAGTACATATGTCCTAAATGCAAAATAGTATGATAAAGACGTATAGCTAAACGTAGAACTGAGCATACTTCAGTAGCATTCAATAATATAAGGCGATACTCCCCATCCCCGCCACTAAATATTTCATTGGCATGTACCACTACTATCTACTGGTACAATAAGTATTAAAATAAATCGACTATTCAGGTTAATTGAGTAAAGTCATATAAAGTTTAGAAATCCACTTTGGTTAATAAGTTTTAGGATTTTCTTCAAAAATATCTAGAAGACCTCACCAAAGGGCTGCAGAAATTAATTCTCACAACACTTCAAGGATACCGTGTAACTGAAAAGCCCCACATGTGTAAGCATCCAAATAACCATTTGCTAATCACAAGCACCATGCATCACAATGTAGGTATTCTGTATACACTCGGCAAGCTGAACCGCTGGCAATCCCGATAGCCTTCACATCTCTTGATAATGTGCAGAGGGTGTGATATGTACTTGGTAGTTAACAACTTGACACTTATGATAATGACATGTAAATAAATTATGTGCAATTATTTAAATCTGTATTTTTATATTTTTCGGCCAATCCTGCAGGTCAGGTGTGGAGTTACAGGTTAATATGCATGCATTACGCATTGAATTAAAAAATTCAAGAATATTTCTTTCAAATTAAATGCTACAGGTAAAGGATGCGAAAGGAGGAACACTTCACCCTGAATTAACGCACACCCATGTTCGATACTTCGATACTGTTCAATAGATGGTAATCAAGTCCTTTGTTTTGAAATGCGTCATTCCCACGAGTTTTTTGTATCCCATCCACACAAAGCTTCCTAATCCTAACCGTAATGCACAATTTTGTTCAAGGCATGAGAAAATGGGTGCTTGTCAAGAATACAGGTAATAAATTTGAGGTTCTTTACATCTGATTCATGTGAAGTATTAACCACGAACTTTAAACATAATAACTTAATTAAACAAATCCTGAGAAAAAGCTTTCCCTTATTGGATTGAAAAATCCCCTATTCCAAATATTAAAATGAAATGATGTGGCCAAAAGGCACAACAAGGTAAACAGATTTTGCATATTAATTACATAGAAAACGACTTAAAATTGGCAAATTTATGTGTAGGTGATACAGTAACATCTGTCGAAAAGCAAAAATTTAAACAGATTTTGATTATAGTTATTTGAATGCAAAATGTTTAGCAGAACCAAAAATCACTTTTAAAATGCATTTAAATTTTAATAATTTACAGCCGTTCTCATGTAAACAGTGCTCATCATTGATGGAAAAGCAAGTCCTTGTGAAACTTTAACAGTTAGCTTAATTAAAATATTTGCAAGTGATTCTCTAAATTGCTCTCCTATAGTTTTAATTAAGAAAAGAGATGTAAAGTATAGACTTTTTATTGATTTTAAGACCCAAAATAAATACTTAGTGAAAGATAAATTTCCCTTACCGCTTCTCGAAGATCATGTAGATCGATTAAAAGATATATAATTTTCCAAAAAATAAGCCAAAATAAAAATTTTATTTATTTAGATATTTTGGGAGCCAACGAAATTGTTGAGCAAAATTTAAAGCTTTTGGAGCAAATTTTTAAAATACTTGCTAACAATTTACTCGAGTGAAGACTTGATAAATGTTCTTTTCTCGTGTACGAAGTTAATTTTTTATGCTACACTATTAATAAAGATGATATAACGTTAAATGCAGAAAATTCTGATGTTATAAAAAATTTCCCATACAACTAATAATAAAGAATTGCACTGTTTTATAGGATTAGTGAGATTTCTGTCGTTTTATACAACATTTTGCTATAATAGTGTAACCTTTATATGGCTTATTTAGAAAAAACACCGCTTTTGTGTTTAAGGATATTCATCTTGATGCTTTTGAAAAATTGAAAGAAGAATTAATTTCAAAACCAGTTTTGGCCATTTATTTCCCATTATTAGAAACTGGGTTACACCGTGACACTATTTCACAGGGTTTGGAGCAATAATAATAAATTTCATCCCATGTACTTCTTCAGAAAATGAACAAGTGACCATAACAGCAAATATCATAGCTATGAATTAGGGTGTCTATCCAATACATATGCTTTGAAATACTTTCATATGTATGTACAAGACATTCGTCGTAAAATTATCACAGATTGTGATAGCTTTCAGTTAACATTAGCAAAAAAAGATATTGTAACTTACATAATGCACTGATGTTTATATCTGCGGCATTATAGTACGAAATTCAGCATAAACCTGATGTATGTTCAATTGCAATATGCAGATGGGCTTAGTAGAATTCATGACATTTTAGTATTAGAAGGCAGTACATTAGATCAGACTTTAGCATTCAAACAAAGTACCGATTATTATATTATTAAATTAAGAGATTTATCGTAGAACTTAGCTCATACAACACATAAAACGAAATAGAATTGTTTATAGAAAATATCACAATAAAATTGTATTCTATGTTCCACAATCTATGGGATATACCATTATGCATATCTGCCACAATGGTATGGGACATTTAGATATAGACAAAACACTAAAATTGATCTCAAGAACGTATTGGAATAAATTAAAAAGTTTATTCAAAATTGTCTAAAGTGTATAGAATTTAATCCCAAGTCGGGTTCGGTCAAAGGATTTTTGCATAGTATCCCTAAAGGTAATTTGCCATTTGAAGTGGTACATATGGACATTATGGCCCTTTGTAAATAACAAAAGTTAATAATAAATATATTTTTGAAGTGATTAATGGCTTCACGAAGTTCTTAAGTTTTAATCCCTGCAAATTGACAAGTTCAAAAGAAATAAGGAACATTTAAAAGATTATTTCTAGAACTATAATAAGCCTAAAACATTAATTTCTGATGGCGGATCCTACTTTATGTCAAATTTATTTAAAGAATTTGTAACCAATAATAATACCCAAACATATCCTAATTGCAGTAGGAAGCCCTAAAGCAAATAGTCAAATAAGAAGAATTAATCAGTTAATATCTTTGTTAGTAAAGATTAGCGATGAAAATAAAGTGTCATGGGATTCCATTTTCATGATGCTAAATTATGCATCAATAATTCTGTAATAGATCCACTTAGACAATCCCTTCCAAATTATTATTTGGCCATAATCAAAATGACAAAGTAAACGATACATTACGAAAAAATTTATTGATCAAGACGGTGATTTAGTTGAAATTTTGCATACTACAGAAGTAAATGTTAAGAAAAATTAAAAAACTTAACGACGCATACTATAACAAAAAACAGAACACAAAAAAAGCTGTTAGTTATAGAATATGCCAATATGTTACGATGACCAATGATAGGTATTGATACCTAAATATCGTGGTCCCTATCAAATAATAAATCTCACCAAGCAAAAGTGTTATCACAGACATTGGATTTGAAAACAACAATTTTCCTAAAATGGTTGTTACGTGTTAAGTGAATTAACCCGTACATACCTTTTTCAATTCTTGGAGAACCAGTTTTCATTTTTTTTACATTTAATAAATCTATTATTTTTTGTATTAAAAGTAAAAGTAATTCCCCTTGAGTAGGTTATAAATTATTAGTCACATTGTAGGTTTAGAATGATCTAATAATTGCAAACATACTAAGCTTGTCTCAAGAATTCTTTTATCGCGTTCAGGAAAATGTAAAATTTAATGGACCTCGAACTATTTCTGCTGGGATTTATGGCCTTTACTTTAGTACCGGGACAACTAGAATGGTAATGTTTTGGTCGGAGTGCTGTTTAGTGGGAGTTTTTTTATGTAGTGATCTAATTATTGTCCCCACCTCTCTTTACCTTATCCTTTTAGGGCACTAGTACAATTGTATGATCCATGTGATGAAAATCTGATGAGAACCTGACCGGCTCCCTGAAAAAGTCGACTCCATCGCCAGAGAGCAAAAAAATAAATAAAAACCTGTTATAACATTGGCATAGAAATTTGCAGACCTAAATCATAAAATGTATTATGTAAGAGTTAAGGGGTGTTTATCTTGTAGCAATTGGTGCCTTATCTTATGGGCAGTTTGCTATGACGTAATATCGTTTATTAATTAAAAAATGTCAAACTTGGCTTTCTTTCTCTGAATTAATAAAAAGAAAAACTCAAAACAATTTTTATAAATTGTAAATAATTTTGTCCTTTGTGCCAATGCTTGTTTCAAGTTTGTATTCAAATACTATCTGACCTAAAGACATTAACTTTACTATCGGACCGCAAAATATTGTTCAATTTAATAACATTTCTGTACCTTATTTTAAAATAATGCCAGAAACGTAATTTTCTCGTATCTAGACAGGATTTTTGAGGTAATAATTAGTGTTTAGGTTTTAATAAAGTTAATGATGTGGAATTGTGGTTCTTCTGAATATTTAATGAAATTTACATATACTTAAAGGAAAAACTTGACCTGCATATAGTGATTTGTTTAATTGAACCCATCAAATATAGAAATATATAAAAATTAAAAATGTACAGTGATAGGTTTCATATGCAAACATGTCTATAATTTATAACTACAATAATTAAACTATACACACACATTCTATTTATTATAATTTTTCTTGTAAAAACTCATTCACCCTGTAGTAACAGCAGTCACGTATCAAGGCTAGTAAGGTCTGTTTAAATTTTGAAATCTTATATAAATTTGGAGCCATATATATGAAAGATTTTTGTATTAGGGCGGAAGTAGGAGTTACTGTGTATATCACCAGACTGTCTAGCGTTGTGTGAATGGAAACAATTTTAAATAGTATATTTGTCTGTTTCTGAAGAATAACATGCATAAAGAATAAAAAGTAAGTATTTGTAATTGTTTAAGCAACTGTCTGCAGTGTGCACTATAAGGAACTTGGACGATAATACGAACTGCACGTTTCCAAAGTTTGAACAAAGTAGTAGTGTTTTCAAGTGAAGCAGCACCCCTAAAACAAAACTCCATACCTTACTCGAGAGTCAAAAAATGCATAGTACATTAAAGGAATATATAGAGACTTCCTTAGCAATAGCTTTTATTGCATAACATGCAGATGTCAATTTCTTTGCAAGGATATGTCAGCCCAATCCAATTTACTGTTCAAGGTTAAGCCTAGAAATTTAGTAGACTTAGCTTCATTTAAAGTCAAATCATTAGTTATGTTACATAATGCACCAGTGTTTTCAAAATCATATAAGACGTTTTTGTAAAAACTACTGTAATTTTGTTCATCATGCACCATTCCCGATATGAAATAATGTCGGAGATTATTTAATTTTTTAGAATCTGCTTCGTGGAAATGGCTTGGGCTTATATCCAACTTGCCTTTGCCAAATAAAAAAAAATTATATTAAAGTATACCTGTCATTTATATAAATTTTTGTAGTATAAATATATTTATACTAGTAATTTTTGATGAGTTCTTACAAAATATTTACCTCAAAGTGATTTTTGCTTATTCATTTAAGATTTCGACCCTTGAAAATCATTTGTTTCCCATTAAAAGCTAAATTTTTTTATTTACATGAACTTGTGTAAAGATTTCCTTGTTGAACATTTCGTTTATCCACTTATTAACCATTTAAGTTAAGTAAAAATGTTTTGTTGTGATTGGGGTCGATTATTGGTCAGGTTTAACTGAGTTGAAGGTGTTTTGTATACACTCACCACCAAGCTGAGCCACTGGCAACTCTGATTAGCCTTCACATCTCTTGCTTATGTGCAGAGGGGGTGTAACGTATGCACGTGACAGATAACAACTTGACACCTAATGATTATGACATGCAAATAAATTATGTGCAACTATTTAAATCTGTGTTTATGTTTTATTTTTCAGCCAATCCTACAATAATAGTCAGTCAGGAACAAAATAGTAGCAAAACATAAAAACCAAGATAGAAAGAAACCACAAACGAAAACATAACGGTCCACGTAAAACTTAAAACATAACTATAAACGAGCCAAAAATATCCTCCTCCCCCAACATTAAATGTACAAATATAATTACTCTTTTAAGTTACAGTAAAATTATGAGAGGAATTGTACACATATTGACAAAGCACAACGTAAAATAAAATAAGTTCAAAGAGCGACTTTTACATTATTTAGGTAACAAGGTTATGGAAAACACTTTCAAACTAGAAAATAGAAACATATGTGGTATGGTAAGCGGAAACAAGAATCTGCAGTAGATATGAGAACCTAGCGAAATAGGTTGCCTAGCTTGAACATATTTTAATTTATACCTTCAAAATAATATCTTAAAAGATACTGAAATGTTTAGACGTAGAAAAGTAACCATACAAAATGTACAAATGAGATTAATGTTGGCAAATATAAAATTAACATAACATGTACACGTATTTTATTAAAATTTTAAAAAAAACATGAAAAATGCAAGCAATTTTGCAACATTAACCAGTTCAATAAGAAACCAGATTCCAAATCCAGAATGATACAAGGACAATATTTTGTGTTGGGATAGATAAGATGTCATTTTTGATGGAAGTCAATCACATTATTATGAGTCAATCAATATAGCAGTTATTATACAATTTCTTATATTTACCTACAATTCTATAGGAAAGATTACTTACCTATTATTATTTACACCTTCTGGTTCTGATACATTGGAAGCCCCCTCTACATAGTCATCCTCCATACCATCTTCTAAAAAAGATATAACACTATAAAATAACTACTTACTTGAGCTTTCAAATCAGTTATACTTATAGAGGATTGTTATTTTATTTAGAAAGAACAATTTAAAGGTTAGCAAACCATACAAATGATCGTGCTTTGTAAAGCGGTGTCACACTATAATGTATTTGTGAACATTGCATATCTTAGTTTTATTTGGTGTATTCATACGAAGTTATCGGTTATGAACAAAATATTAATTATTACAATTTTTAAATTTTAACTGAACTACTTAGTTGCTGTCATTCTTAAACTTATATTCTACATTCGAGCTACTAAAAATTAACTAGTTGTTTTAAATACATGATGGTCTTTGAAGTCAAACTTTTGGTATCAACTTCTGAATTAAATAGAGCAGACGAAACAGGTAAACAAGGATACAAAGCCATAAAATAGGAAATTATTTGCAAATGCAGGAAAGCTAAAGAACAATAGATTGATGAAACGTGCAAAGAGGTACAAACCAAGAGGGAAATAGGAAAGACGGACGCAGCATACAAACTAATTAGAATGAATTGTAGGGATATAAAACTGTATAGCAAAAATATAAGGGACGCGAAAGGAAACGTCATTATAGAAAATGTAGAGAAAGTGATTAAATGTCAGGAATATATTTATATGCAGGAGAGGAACTACCAGCATTAGAATAGGAATCGGACATTCAAAAGGATGACTTGGGGTATCCTATACTTAGGGATGAGTTTGAACTGGCATTAAAGGGTTTGAAAAGGGTAAGGTGCCGGATACAGATAAGGTACAAGCAAAAATTCTAAAAGCCGCTGGACAAGCAGTAACAGAACGTCTCTTCCAACTTGTAAGTTATCTGTATGAGACAGGCGAGATACCCAAAGGCTTCAAACGTAGCATAGTCACTATACCAAAAAAAGAGGCGCCGATAGATGTGAAAATTTTCGAACAATAAGTTGGACAGCACATTTGTCAAAAATACTAAATAGAATTGTACAAAGACGAATGGAAAAACGAGCTGAAGAAATATTAGAAGGAGAGCAATTTGGGTTTAGGCGAAACAGGTAAACACAGGAGGCTATTAATTTTAGCTCTGAGAGTGATAATGGGGAAAACAATAGAAAAAGGAGAAATCATGTATATAGGGTTTGTAGATCTGGAAAAGGCATTCGATAATGTAAAATAGAAAAAATATTCGAAATACTCAAAAAGATTGAAATGAGTTTTAGGGATAGACATATGATACATAGCTTATACAAAGAGCAAACAGCGGTAATATAATTAGAGCAGGAACGTAGAGAAGTAAATATTAGGAAAGGTGCGAGACAGGGATGTGCTCTATCCCGATTAATTTTTAACTTGTAGATCGAAGAGGCAATAAATACTGTCAAATGCAGGAAGACATTTGGAATTTTATGCAGGGACAAAAGATTGCTATGCTTAGATTTGCAGATGATATAGCGGTATTAGCATCTAGCAAAGAAGTTAGAAGCTGCTCTTTAATGAAATGGAAACAGTTCTAACAGAGAGATACTAAATGAAAATTAACTAAAATAAAACTAAAGTACTAGTATGCAAAAGAGAGGAAAATAAATCAACAACAAGAATACAAACAAGTCACGAGAACTTACAAGAGGTTAAGGATTTCTGCTATCTAGGAAGCCAAATAACGCAAGATGGTAAAAGTGCAAAAGATATAAAAAAAAGATTAGCACAAGGTCATGCTACATTTAACAAGAAAAAGCAACTACCGTGTTCAAAGACAATAAACGTACAAACAAGGAAGACATTGCTTACAACATATGTGTGAAGCGCAGCATTGTACGATTGTAAAACTTGCACAGTAAGAGAAGCAGATAGGAAAAGGATAGAAGCCTTTGAAATGTGGTACTACAGATGTGTGATGAAACAAATAAAGTTAAGAACAAAAAGGTGCTAGAAATGGTAGGGGAAGAAAGAAATATGTGGAAAACATTAAAAATAGGAGAGATAGGATGATAAGCCACATACTAATGCGTGAGGGAATAGTGCAGAATATATTAGAAGCAGAGATAGGAAAAAAGAAAAGTAGATGTAGACCTAAGTTGGACTATTGTACACAGATAGTTAAAGATGCAGGCTGTGGGAATTTCAGGGATATGTGTAAACTAGCTCAGAATAAAAATCAATGAGGTACGTGTCCAACCAGTTCCAAGAGGGAAACCTAATGACGAAAAAAATAATTGTACTTAAATTTGATAATTATTATATGCAATTACAGGAATTGGTTTTGCAATATTCTCAAGTAATGTTATTTGTGCGAAGACATTTACTGAAAAATGATTAATTCGGCAAATGTCCAAGTGTTGGGGATCTTGGTAGCCACAGGCTACTTAACCCCCTTCACATAATACTGACTCTTGGTAAAATAGGACATATAATTAGAAAACAACAGAAGGGGAACCGAGCTGTAGCTAAGCTGTGGAAATTTCAGGGAACTGCATAGGCTAGCTCAGATAAGAAATAAGTGGAAGTACACGTGCAACCAGTTTCAAGACACTAAACCTTATTTGACAGGATATATTGGAAAACTTAATTCGGCAAATGTTCGAATGTTGAGGATCTTGGTAGCCGCAGGCTGCTTAACCCCCTTCACATACCAGGGAATATCGGGGAAATAGAGTGTATATTTGTAAAACAATAGAAGAGCAATCAAACTGCATCTAACAAGAAAAAGCAGCGGTTATGTTCGAAGACTACAAATATAGAAACAAGAAGAAAATTGTTGAAAGCATATGTGGAAGGCAAAAAAAATGGAATAGATAGAAAAGCAGGATAGGTTCTAAAGTATTTTTGGAGAATAGTGCGAATATAGGAAAAAAGAAGTAGAGGAATGCCTAGATCAGACTAATGCACGCAGATAGTGAACGATGCAGACTGGGGACATTTCATGAAAATGAGCAGGTTAGCTCAGAATAGGAAACAATGAGGGTACGCGCTTAACTAGTTCCAGGACTGAAGACTTAATGATGATGATTATTCCATTAACTTATATTATTTACTAACACGGATAAGTACAAAAAACCTTTCTATGGTATTTATTGCAAGAATGCCTAAGATATTTTCTTGCAATACAGGGTGATTCACGATGATGGCCTATTAGACGTTTACGGAGAACTACTTCATAGCACTTTGAATTTTTGGTCACTTATGTAAGCAAACATGCTTTTTCAATTTATTTCAACTATGCAGTGCTGCCAATTCTAATAAAACGTACTAGTAACTTTGTTATTTTAAATGAAATTCCCTATACCTAATGCCAGTTTTCGATTCCTTGTTTATTTTTGATTAATTTTTCCTAATACTGTCGTATACTTATCTGTCATAGTTTTCGAAATTTTCATTATTTTCCGTTTTTTATTTAGAGAAGCGTGACTTCAATTAAATGTTGATAAACCTATGCTTCTAAACTCTATGGAACTCTAGCTTAGGTTCGGGTTAGTTAAGGCCCAAAGGCATCACATCCTGTAACCATCCTCCAGTAAATATACAAGATAATTCAGGCACAGATGTTCCTTAATTAAAAAAATTATTAAATGTTTGGATTTTTAAATGGAACATCCTGTATATTATTTGGAATTCAGATAGCTACTGAAATTTACTATTTTTCTATGTATACTGTTCCTATACCTAAATCGACTATTTTGTGATTTATAGCCAATATTATTTAATTAAATCAAATATATGCAACTAAGTAACCATAAGCATGCATTAATGTTAAACGAAAAACTATGCCCAAGATGGCGGTAAAAACCATTATCTAATAAATAATTTTTGCAGTAATTGTTCAAAACGACGACCATTTTCCTCAAAACATTTTAAAATTTGGTTATACACATCTTTTGTGGCAGCTTTTCTAAGTTCTGCACTTTATAGGGACTGAAAAGCTTGATTCATCCAATTTTCCAACTCCTCTATAGTATTTACAGGTGTTTTGTACACAATATCTTTTATTGTATCCCAAAGGTAAAAATCTAACGGAGATAAGTTGGGAGATCTCCGAGACCAATTCCAGGGTCTCAAGCGTCTGAACCTTCGATCTTCGAAAATGTTGTAGAGCTTACAGCTTACTTCAGCTGTGCAATGTGCTGGAGCCCCGTCGAGCTGATACCAGCTGCTGCGGTATTTTGCCAGTGTAAGAGTATGTATAAAATCCTCAACTACTGTGGTTATAATTTCTACATATTTATGAGAAGTTAAGTTTTCGTGGTAAATTAAATATCAAATTTCATTGTCCATTATTAAAGAAAATACATTGAAACTGAATCTTTCTTGAAACGAAAAATCTCTCATAAGGTGACGATTTTCACTAGTCCAAAAATGATTGTTTTTCTATTGTAAATGCTTACGAGAGAATTTTGACTCGTCAGTCCAAATAATTTTTCTTAAAAATGTGGATCATCTTGAAAATGCATTAGTAAACATTCACAGAACTCAATTCTTTGTGGACAATCCCCAGGTTTAAGTGCTTGTACTTTTATAAACTTGTAGGCGTGTATATTATTTTTAGCCAATATTCGCTGTATAGAAGCGTACTTTATATTCAATTCGTATGATGTCAATCTTATTGAAGATTGTGGAAAGGCATCAAAGTTTGTTAAAACATTAATTTCATTTTCTTTGTTTGAAGTTGAGGGTCTGGGAGCCTGTCGAGAAAGATGAACCAAAATTTATAAAATTTTTCTGTAGTCGTCTAAATTTCTTATTATTCATTGCCAGTGAATCTGGATACATGTCATTGATTTTCGACAAGTGCGGCTTATAATTTTACCACACTCTCCATATAACATCAATAAATTCATAAGAACAGTATTTGAATAGACATTTTCTGCCATTTTATGCGAAGTTTAACTTACCTTATAGGTATGCAACACTAAGAAACACAAAGTATCAACGATACAAAATAAGCAGTAACAGAACATCAAATTTCCATAGAGTGCTTGATAGAGAAATCCAATTTAAAAAATTATTTAAATATTTGCTTTGAAGTCCAAAATTATTAGACTTAGATATAGGAACAGTATACATAAAAAATAGTAAAATTCAGCAGCTATCTGAATTGCAAATAATATACTGGGTGTTCCATTTAAAAATCCGAACATTTAATAATTTTTTTAATTAAGTAAGGAACAATTGCGTCTGGATCACTCTGTATGTTTACTGGAGGATTTGGTTACAAGATGTGGTGCCGTTGGGCCTTAACTAACCCCAACCTAAGCTAGAGTTCCATAGAGTTTACAAGCATAGGTTTATCAACATTTAATTGAAGTGACGTTTCCCTAAATAAAAAACTGAAAATAATGAAAATCTTGATAACTATGACATAAGTAGATGACAGTATTAGGAAAAATTAATCAAAAATAAACAAGGAATCGAAAACTTGTTACATGCCAAAAATCGGCTATGTATCACAATTTAGATTAAGTATAAATTATAAGGTAGTTCCCACGAATATTTTTAAATAAACTGGTCAGTTTCCGTCATTCCGGACAAATGCGTTTGCGCAAAAGAATGTGCAGGCACGGAGTGAACGGCACAAGTGCGCACAGTGTGATACGACGTTATTAGACTACGAGGCCTGAAGCGAAAACAGCTACCTGTGTCGTGTCTGTCTTTTCTCTTTCTAGGATGTAGGTTCCCTTCTATCTTTATCTTCGTGTACCTTTACCTGTATCCTTCTCTCCCTACGGATAAATCTGGCTCAGCAAATGGTGTGATGGACCCACAACGAGATGGCCCTGGGATATAACTGTAAGGTGCAATTTAAGTGAGTACATTGCTTTTATTTATATTTTAAAAGTAAATCTGATCATTGTATCACTTTTAAACGTGTTTTGTATTTGTAACATTTGCCGCGTAATCATGTTATAATAAACGATTGCGCAATAATATGGCACGGGAAACCGTAAGAAACTGGCATTAGGTATAGAGTATTTTATTTAAAATAACAAAGTTACCACTACATTTTATTAGAATTGGCAACACTGCATAGTTGAAAATATTTTGAATCGAAAGAGCATGTTTACTTACATAAGTGACTAAAAATTCAAAGCGCTATGTTAACTAGTTCTCCGTAAACATCTAATAAGCCATCCACTGGTAATCGCCCTGTATTATAGTGCAAATAATTCTTATTATATTGTTTGAGTAATAAGTTTAAGGGTCTGTTATTAATTTATATTGTTTTAATTGGTCAGTATTCTATAATTGAAATCAATCCTCTGATTCACATTCATAATAGAAGTTGTTCGGTTCTGAATAGGATTATTACATATTTCATCTGTATTTAAAAATAACTTTGTAAAAATGTGGCATTGTGGCGTTGTTTCAGATAGAAATATGGTTGCATGTTCAGCATATGGATGTACAAACAGAAGTGAACAAGGATTTACACTAAAGGTATTTAAAAAAAATCTAAGTAGAAGAAAAAAGAGTAAGCTGTACCTACTGAAAGATCTTATTTGTGTGAAGTAGAGGAATTTAGTGTAAAAACTAAGCATAAACCTTATGCTGGCACTTCACAGAATATAATCGCAAATAAAGCATTGCCACAACAAGATATGCAATCTTCAAAAAATAAAAAACTTTCTCTTGTAAGGTATAAAAAGTTAGCGCAATCAAAGTATTACAAATTATTAATGGAAGTATTTAACAAGGTCCAAATTGATTTGAAATGCAAAACAATGAGGTTCACAAAGTGGCCGAGTGCGCCTGTAATAAAGGTAATGAAGTTTGTATGTGATGCTACAAAATATGATCAATTATTGAAGGAAAATATTCCATTACCGTCACTAACGACACTGGGACGACAATTACAAAATATCCTATTGAATTGTGGTATTTGGATGAAGTTTTTGTAATTTAATCATTAAAAGTAGGAGATTTTAAAAATGAACACCCCCTGTTCCTCAGAGTTGTGGTATTCGAAAATACAACTCTTTACATAGATATAAATACAAGTACTTGAAATATACCTATAAATAACTAATTAGTCCAAAACAAATATTATTAATATATATATATATATATATATATATATATATATATATATATATTACTCATATTTAGACCAGGGTAGAAAGTTAAATAATCACATCAAATAATTTTAATCACCGTGTATAAGGAATTTCATTAAATAATACGCGTTATTAAAACCATGAAGCATAAATAAACTCGGTTGTTTCAGTAAAAATAAGAAATTTAAATTATTTATAAGACGCATTATATCAAAAGAAGCAGTATTGAAAAGCTCTGCGTGTAATGTAATTATTCCTAAACAAAGAGAAATTACGTGCAAAGTTTATATTAATTAACCCTATTTTAAGTAACCGGTAGTAAAACAAGGTGTACGTATAATAATTAATATTTAAGTTGTATTCGCTAAAAATGAAAAGGATAGAAATCAATTTTAATTGGAGTTAATTAAACCGTTAATAACATATAATACCTATAGAAACTTGTAAAAACCCAAGATTAAAATACCACGGAATAAGGCTCTGAGAATTAATAGTATGTTTAAACACCTGGGTTTATTTAAAAAGCTCATTCGCGTAAATTTTGCAGATAATTAATGTTTCAAAGAATCTTGGGGAAAACGTCGCATAATAGTTACGAGAATTGCTAAAGCTGGGTATTTCACACTCCATGTGGACTAAAATAATCGATAATAAAGAATATCAAGTTGCACCAATAAGAACACGATAGAGAAGGAAAGAGAAAATGCGTCAAGCAAAGACACATATTGTAAAAGGCGGGATTTAAGCAACGTCACGGGGTCACAATTGGTTAAAAATAGGATGCAAATATCAGAGGTAGAACAACAATTTCTGTACAAAATCAATTAGTTTTTCTCGGACATGCTTGCGTGCCGTGTGGAAATTTTCTGAGATTTGAATGGGGCGAGTGAAAATTCGTAAAATCGACGCGTGAGCGGCAGACTGGGAACATGGCATGAGAAATTCTTTAGAATTACCCGTTTTGGGGAACAGACCGACAGACAGGCTTTTGCTATACATACCGAGATGAAGATAAACAAGCTCTCTTAGACTCTTAGACTTTTGACGATTCGATGCGTTAAAAGCTCGTACATCTGTGACTTGTTTAAAGATGGTAAACCGTGCATTTTAGTTTGATTAAATAATTTAAAGTTTGCTAGTATATTTTAGTGATTCAAAATAGCTTGTTATTTACGTGCTAACATGAATGTACTTCAGTGCACTTAGATACAAGGTAATAAAAGTTAGTTTCACTGTACCAATCAGCAAAATTTACAACGACGAATGTATACACAAAAGTAGGCAGTTTTGGCGTATATTGGTGACAGAAGCATGAATTCTTTGCTATTTTTCGGGGTGTTAATAATTAAATGGTTCAAATACGTGTCTGGATCCATGAAACAAGGGTCAGATAAACACAGATGAGTTCCGGAAAGGCCCAGAAACGACTTTGAATGGATGGTGATGGAGAAAATTTAAAAGCGTAGAGAATCAGAAGCCGTAAATATAATCCTGGTGAATGGTGTGATTAACTAAAGAAACGATACTTTGAAGCTACGAGGACAGTAACCTTCAGGTAAATTATACTATTTTGTTTGACATTTTTGTGTGTATTGAATGACTTTATAATTGATTTACTTTAAATGGACATTAGTGAAATTGTTCTAACCATAAAAGTTTAATTTTAAGATGAAATTTGCTTGTTTAAGTAAAAGGGTATTTTGTTTTGATGTTCGGAATATGATGAAACTTTGGGTATGTCTTTGAGCTCAATTAGACAAACCTGGTTAATTAACGTAAAGGGGTGGTAGATGCTCCTTTATACTCAGACTCGGTCTGCTTATATTGTTATATTAATTAGTAGGCATCCAACAAGGACTTTAATTTTGGATGCACAGTAAAATGATAATAAAATTAATCCTGAAATTCTTTTAAAACTGAATTTTATGCTGAATTTTAATTTTGAAATTTTTATGTATTCTGAATATTGATGTAAATAGAGTTAACGTTGATGTTTTTGGTAGGAATGTGTTGTTTTTTTTTATGAATGAGGAGGTTTATAACATTAGGTGAGCAGCCGAGGCGAAAAGCGTAGTTCACGGATTTTAAAGGAAACACAGCATTCTTGACGCCCAAACAGTGGGGCTCGAATGTTTTTTTTTAAAGGGCCAGTACCTGCAGATAATGAGAAGATTCACAGCATATCTTGGCGACCACAACGTGAGGGCTCGAGTTCCAAATAAAATTTTTGTTATTTTATTCCAGGAAACTGGCGATCTGAGAGAGAGAGTTTCTGTTTGTGGATAAACTTAAGAGTATTTTAGAGTGTGTGAGAGTGATTTGAACGTATGCAGAGAAAGGAGTGGTTAAGGAGTCAAGGAGTGGAAATTGGAAGTGACGATAGTGCATTGTGTGAAAAAAATTCGAAAATGGAAGAAGCTGGAGGCAGTAGAGATCAGTCGAGGACGGAATCAGGGATCAAGGAAACGAGATTATGATGAGAATGCTAGATGAAATGAGATCGAGTAGGGAAGAAGCTAATAGGAAGTTTGAGGAGATTAGAGAAATGAGTGCTGAATCGAATAGGAAAGTTGACCGAATGAATGAGACATTAACAGGAGTTAGGAAACCCTAAGTGAGAAAATAGATAAGACGAATAAAGAAGTTTCAGAATTTAAAATAGTCTTACCGTAAAGATGGGGAAGTTGAAAATAGGGTTGATAAAATGAGCGTGATATTACAGGTCTTCGACAGGAAATGGGACATTTAAGGTCCGGCACGCATTTTTGTGAAGAAGAGATTAATGTAAAATGACTGAAGTAACGGACTCATGTAGGGATCAGTTAGGCCGGGTAGAACGCGAAGTTAGTAGTATTAAATACAACATGTCAAATTTAACGGGGATGGTCCCAGATTTTCTACAGGTGGAGTATCATTGGACCAACACATGAAGTTTTATGGCGATAACAGGGTAAATCCACAAATTTTTATTAATAGTGTAAGAAATCTAGTGGGAAATTTATGTGACGAACAGACTAAACTAAATACGATAAAGGCTTTATTAAAAGACAATGCGGAAGCGTGGTACAATTTAGTAGGACAGGACATAGACACGTATCAGGACTTGAAAACAAATTTTACAACATTACTGGAGTGATCACAAACAGGATCAGATTAGGGACGACTTGATTACAGGAAAATTTAAGGAGAGTTTGCAGGTTCTAGGGAGCAATATGCCATCCGCAAATACAGTGTGGCCAAACAACTGAATCCACCATTGACGGACAGACAGATTATCAAGTACCTATCACGACATTTTGAACTGGAAATTAGACAACACGTGGCCTTACAAAACATCACAGAACGGGAGACATTTTAGAGTATTTGCAGAGATATGACGATGTATGTGTAGGACGGACAAGAAAGATACGAGAACGAAACGTTAACACAGTTAGGTTTGACAACAGGACACCGAATTATCCGAGACGGCCTGACTACAACAGAAATTTTCGACCGAATTGGGAACGACGAGGACAGGAATACAGAAGTAATAGTGCGACTAGGGACCGACGCCAAGACCTAGTTACACGCGACAGAACAGTTTACCGGAAGTAAACAGGACTGTGACTAGCACGCCGAATAGAGACAGGGACACGGATATTAACACGAGGAGGACGTACGCACAGGTTGTAGAAGGACAACCAGGACCAAGCACGGAAAACAGGATGAGACAGGATTTTTAGAACGTGACAGACCACTAGATTTCTGTGTAAATGTATACGAACATCCACGTGAATTTTTCAAAATTGAGGAGGAAGTAGAGCCAGAAACTGTAGAAAATTATGTTTGCCAATTATTAATTTAGAAATTTTTGAAAATAATGTAGAAGTATTACTTGATACAGGGGCAGAGGCGAGTTTAATATCGGAGGAATTCGTTAGCAAAATTAGGGATAAGGTTTGTGATAGAATTATGCCTATAAAGCGTAGTCATTTAGTAGCTCCAAATAAAAGAAGTTTGCTGTAGTAAATAGTGTTGTGGTGCTTAGGATAGATATAGGAGATTTAAGCTGTGAACAGGAGTTTGTAATTGTACCTGGACTGAAGTTTCAGAGCATTTTAGGTGTTGACTGTATGATGAAGTTAGGGGTTTTGATAGATATGGAAAGGAAGGTAATAAGGATTAAGGATAGGGTAGTGCCATGGAAGGGCAGTTATGAAGTCACAGAGGATGACACGGGGTTAAGTATTAATGTAGTAGAGGTAGAGGATGATGAGGTTAAACAGATCAA
This sequence comes from Platerodrilus igneus, assembly GCA_036346225.1. Taxonomy (NCBI): domain Eukaryota; kingdom Metazoa; phylum Arthropoda; class Insecta; order Coleoptera; family Lycidae; genus Platerodrilus; species Platerodrilus igneus. The sequence continues at coordinate 5,572,308 of JARFIW010000858.1, forward strand.
CACAATAAGATGTCCAGAGGATAGGAGAGTAGAGGTTCAAGCTTTATTACAAAAACATGCAGAAGTAGTGGGGGTAGAAGCAGCATATCAGGAGCAGGTGAAGGCAGAATTAATTTTGATAAGGTTAAGTGGCAAGTTTGTTTTTAATAAAGTAGATTTAAGGAATTCATTCTGGCGGATTCCATTACACAAAAATTCTAGAAGGTACAGAGGATTTTCCATAGAGGGAAAAATCGATAATTGTAAAGTAGTATCGTTTGGTTTGTCGGCAGAAAAGGAAATAAGAATAAATGAGAAACAGACAAGTGTAGGGATTGAAGAAGAAGTAATATTTAAGAGTAAGGATAATAGGGAAGATAAGTTTATTGTATGTGAGATAATAGGGATGTTAAGTATAGATATAGAAGGGGGAGAAATAGGGATGAAGAGTATTAGGTTGGTGAGAAGAAAGACTTGGAGGGTCAAGAAGAGAGTTAGATTTAAATAGGATAAGAATAGAGATAGGTGTATATAGAAAAGTAGAAGTAAGTGTTTATAGAAAATAAAGCTAGGTATAGGATAAATATGGGAGATAATTAGGAATAGGTTTAGGATGGGAATAAAGAGTAAATGTAGGAAGAAAATAAGATAGGTTAAGTATAGATATTTCATATAAGATTAGTGGAAAGTTAGGAATAGAGTAAGAGTAGGATAGGTATATAGGATTAGGTAGGGGGAAGTGAAGTATAGTGAAGATTAGTTAAAAGTTAGGAATAGGATAGGTAGATAGGATGTATATAGGATTAGATGGATGAGTAGGATGAAGTTAGGGATGATTTCAGTTTATAGAATGAGGTGAGAGTTAGGAATAAGATAGGGATATAGGATAGGTGTAAATATTTTTTTTGATTGGAAACAAAGTAGGTAAGTTAGATAGATAAGGGTAGAGAGAGATAGGCAATTTTTTTTGTAATTTTTTTTGTCTAAATGCTTTATATTTGAATTCGAATAAGTGGGATTATTTGTATTCAAATAGGGGGAAAATACTCATATTTAGACCAGGGTAGAAAGTTAAATAATCACATCAAATAATTTTAATCACCGTGTATAAGGAATTTCATTAAATAATACGCGTTATTAAAACCATGAAGCATAAATAAACTCGGTTGTTTCAGTAAAAATAAGAAATTTAAATTATTTATAAGATGCTTTATATCAAAAGAAGCAGTATTGAAAAGCTCTGCGTGTAATGTAATTATTCCTAAACAAAGAGAAATTACGTGCAAAGTTTATATTAATTAACCCTATTTTAAGTAACCGGTAGTAAAACAAGGTGTACGTATAATAATTAATATTTAAGTTGTATTCGCTAAAAATGAAAAGGATAGAAATCAATTTTAATTGGAGTTAATTAAACCGTTAATAACATATAATACCTATAGAAACTTGTAAAACCCAAGATTAAAATACCACGGAATAAGGCTCTGAGAATTAATAGTATGTTTAAACACCTGGGTTTATTTAAAAAGCTCATTCGGCGTAAATTTTGCAGATAATTAATGTTTCAAAGAATCTTGGGGAAAACGTCCCATAATAGTTACGAGAATTGCTAAAGCTGGGTATTTCACACTCCATGTGGACTAAAATAATCGATAATAAAGAATATCAAGTTGCACCAATAAGAACACGATAGAGAAGGAAAGAGAAAATGCGTCAAGCAAAGACACATATTGTAAAAGGCGGGATTTAAGCAACGTCACGGGGTCACAATTGGTTAAAAATAGGATGCAAATATCAGAGGTAGAACAACAATTTCTGTACAAAATCAATTAGTTTTTCTCGGACATGCTTGCGTGCCGTGTGGAAATTTTCTGAGATTTGAATGGGGCGAGTGAAAATTCGTAAAAATCGACGCGTGAGCGGCAGACTGGGAACATGGCATGAGAAATTCTTTAGAATTACCCGTTTTGGGGAACAGACCGACAGACAGGCTTTTGCTATATATACCGAGATGAAGATAAACAAGCTCTCTTAGACTCTTAGACTTTTGACGATTCGATGCGTTAAAAGCTCGTACATCTGTGACTTGATTAAAGATGGTAAACCGTGCATTTTAGTTTGATTAAATAATTTAAAGTTTGCTAGTATATTTTAGTGATTCAAAATAGCTTGTTATTTACGTGCTAACATGAATGTACTTCAGTGCACTTAGATACAAGGTAATAAAAGTTAGTTTCACTGTACCAATCAGCAAAATTTACAACGACGAATGTATACACAAAAGTAGGCAGTTTTGGCGTATATTGGTGACAGAAGCATGAATTCTTTGCTATTTTTCGGGGTGTTAATAATTAAATGGTTCAAATACGTGTCTGGATCCATGAAACAAGGGTCAGATAAACACAGATGAGTTCCGGAAAGGCCCAGAAACGACTTTGAATGGATGGTGATGGAGAAAATTTAAAAGCGTAGAGAATCAGAAGCCGTAAATATAATCCTGGTGAATGGTGTGATTAACTAAAGAAACGATACTTTGAAGCTACGAGGACAGTAACCTTCAGGTAAATTATACTATTTTGTTTGACATTTTTGTGTGTATTGAATGACTTTATAATTGATTTACTTTAAATGGACATTAGTGAAATTGTTCTAACCATAAAAGTTTAATTTTAAGATGAAATTTGCTTGTTTAAGTAAAAGGGGTATTTTGTTTTGATGTTCGGAATATGATGAAACTTTGGGTATGTCTTTGAGCTCAATTAGACAAACCTGGTTAATTAACGTAAAGGGGTGGTAGATGCTCCTTTATACTCAGACTCGGTCTGCTTATATTGTTATATTAATTAGTAGGCATCCAACAAGGACTTTAATTTTGGATGCACAGTAAAATGATAATAAAATTAATCCTGAAATTCTTTTTAAAACTGAATTTTATGCTGAATTTTAATTTTGAAATTTTATGTATTCTGAATATTGATGTAAATAGAGTTAACGTTGATGTTTTTGGTAGGAATGTGTTGTTTTTTATGAATGAGGAGGTTTATAACATTAGGTGAGCAGCCGAGGCGAAAAGCGTAGTTCACGGATTTTAAAGGAAACACAGCATTCTTGACGCCCAAACAGTGGGGCTCGAATGTTTTTTTTTAAAGGGCCAGTACCTGCAGATAATGAGAAGATTCACAGCATATATATATATATATATATATATATATATATATATATATACAATGTTGTATATTTTTGGACTGGAGTTTTATTCGACATAGAAAGTGGGAGGTTTTAATTTTAAAGGGGGAATTGGAGATTTCTCCGGGTTATAGGTTAAGGTAGTTTTAAGTTTGCCCAAAAGATTCGACAAGACAATCATTAGGAATGTTAAGTTAGTTTAGTATGTGTAAATAAAAAACAATGTGCATGTCATCATGTAGTAGCAACAAAAGGTAGCATGTGCTACACCTACATATCATCAAATAAGCAGGTTGGCTTAGAAAATGATTTAAAAGAGATATCATAGTGAGTGAAAAGAAAATATTAGGGATAGAAGTGTGCTGTTGGAGGTTACCTGGGTGATGGGAAACAAAAATAATGGAGTTTTGTCAAATAATTTTTCAATGCGAATGGTCATAGGAAATTGAGCTTTGTGTAAATTTAGTGGAAAATAAGTGATTGTAAAAGATAAAAGTCTACCGTAATAGTGAAATAGTGTAGGGATTATATGCAGGTATAATAGAGATTAAAAATATATTGTATTAGAGAAGAAATTAGAAGAAGAGATTTATTGTTGAAGAAGTAAATTTTGAGATTGTAGTGCAAACAGAATATTTGGACACCTTGTATATAGACATTAGTTATTGGAATTATGTTTAGAAGTTCTTTGAAATAGTGACTGGTTGGTTGTCCTTTTTTTTTTTTAAAAAAAAAAATATAAATAAAAAAGTCAAATTAAATTCCTATCTGTCATTTGAAGTCTAGTTAAAATTTAATCCAAGTGTAGAGAAGAAGATTTCATACCACTAGAAAAATAAAAAAGTCAAATTAAATTCCTGTCTGTCATTTGAAGTCTAGTTAAAATTTAATCCAAGTATAGAGAAGAAGATTTCATACCACTAGAAAACAAATCAGGAAACAAGAGAATAATCAGCTTGTCAAGGAATAGTTGCAGTTTAAAATGCAGGAAAATTTGTGAATAAACCAAGCAAAGAAGGACCCTATGGAGTTGGTGAACTCAGGACAGCACGATATCTATAGGAAAGTAGATTATTAATTTTAATTATAGTAGTATCTTGCAGGGTTACCGAGCACCCAGGATACCAGTAATTATTGTATATTTATTGGTCTTTAGATTAGGTCCTGGAGGAAAGTCCAAGCCGATCCTTTAAAATACACAATAAAACTTCCTAGCGATTTCGTTATTTTCGGTAAACAGTATTTGCCAAAAGTAGTTGACAGATGCGAGATTGAAAGGAGGTTTTATACTTATTTTGAAATTTACTAATACGTACTGAGGTTGTAGTGAGAACCTTGCTGTGAAGAGTTACCCTGAAAAGAAATTCATAGATTGGCGCAATTGGGAATAAAAGGAGGAGGATATAATCTCTGAAGGAAATAGCTGTTTTGAACGATAAAATAATACGCTGCTAACAGGATTCCAAACGTAAGTGTTTAACCAATTTTAATATTGTTTCGATCCTATTTTGTGACACTGTCCTAAGTAAAGATAAGTCAATTATTAAACAAACACAAAAGTTACGTGTGGACCTGATCCCCCCCCATGAGATCGTCGAATAGAAAGTGATAAATTTAGCTAGCCTGAATCTTTAGTATTATTAAAGATTCAACCATAAGAAACTCATTGCTCTTATTAATTAATTGACTAATAGACTGACAATATCTTACAAAGTTGTAAAGCTCTACATATCCTTCACAACCTAAATTTCTAATAATTTGACTAATATAGTTTGGTCTAGGTCTTCCTATATCCTTCTATCTTTTTCCTATCCAGCTGACTCTACATAGATATTAGCAACCTGATGGTTGTTAAAGAAATCTAACATGTTTACATGATTACCATTTATAAGGAAATGAAATATAACCTGGTTATCCGCTTCAAAAAGGAAAAGTGTTAAATTATATGTTATGGTAAGGCTTAAGCAACGAATCGCTGCCAACATGCCAGACCGTTACCTAATTGTGAGTTATGTCATGGTGACGTTTCTTAAATTATATGTTATGGTAAGGCTTAAGCAACGAATCGCTACCAACATGCCAGACCGCTAACTAATTGTGAGTTATGTCCTGGTGACATTTAGTTAACTGATTTTTATTATTTTTTTTTTGTTTTCAAATTTACTTAAAGTCGGTTTGCAGCTCTAAATTCTTTTCTATTCTGAGCTAGTCTAAAAAGATCTACATATCCTTCACAACCTACATCTCTAATAATTTGACTAATATAGCTTTGTCTAGGCCTTCCTACTCTATTTTTATTTGGTAGTCTATAATCTAAGACTACTAAATAGTCCCTCATGTCTTAACTGGTGCCCTATCATTCTATCTCTCCTGACCTTCAATTGTTTCCATATACAGGGATCCTCACCTATCCTTCTATAAACTTCCTCGTTTGTTACTCTATGTGTCCAACTAATCTTTAACATTCTCCTATAACACCAAGTTTCAAAAGCTTCTATATTTTTCTTATCTACTTCTTTAATTGTCCAAGTCTCACTACCATATAGTAGAACGCTCCATACGTACGACTTTAAGAAACTTTTTTTATTATCTAAACTAATACTATTAGCTATTAGTAAGTTTTTCTTTTTTAAAAACATTTTTCTAGCTTGAGCTATTCTAGCTACTATATCACTTCTGCTACGTCCATCCTTTGTAATTATACTACCTAAATAGCAAAATTCATCTACCTCCTCTAACTCGGTATTACCTATTTTTAATTTTGGTTTAGAACTAGGCTGTAACTCACTTGTCATTATCTTTGTCTTTACTGAGTTAATTCTCATACTATAGTTACTCCGTAGTATCTCATCTAAAATATTTAAAAACTCTCCTAACTCTTTTCTAGACTCTGCTATAATCGATATATCATCTGCAAAACGTAACATGTCTATTTTCTGTCCCTGTACACTAATACCTATCTCTTTTCTCTCTCTGGCTAAGTTTAAAGCTTCCTCAATATAAACATTAAAAATCAAGGGAGACAGTATACAACCCTGCCTAACACCATTTCTAATCTTAGCTTCCTTATCTATTTCATCAAATCTAATTACTACGCTTTGGTTTTTATATAGACTGTAAATAATTTTTCTATCCCTATGAGAGATTCCTATTTTTTGCAAAACCCTGAACATAACAATCCAATTAACCCTCTCAAATGCTTTTTCTAAATCTACAAACGCAAAATGAGTCTTTTAATTTTTGTAACCTTTTTCGATAATTACCCTAATCATTAGTATCGGTTCTCTAGTCCTCTGTCTTTACGAAAACCATATTGGTCTTCGCCTAAATAATTCTCAGTCAAAGCTTCTACTCTATTTTTAATTATTATTGTTAGTATTTTGGAAGCATGAGAAGTTAAACTAACCGTTCTAAAATTCTCACACCTATCAGCTCCTGACTTTTTTGGGATTGGGATAATATTTTTTTCGAAATCTATCGGAACCTCACCTGTGTCATATATTACATTCACTAGTTCATATAATCTGTCTAAAGTTTTCTGACTTGCATATTTTATTAATTCTCGGAATATCGCTCTATCCCTGGCGCTTTTTTAATTTAAGATTCGAACAGCTCTATCAAATTCCTCTCTTAATATTGAGAACCCTATTTCTACATCCTCGTCTTGGTCGTTTTCTAACTCGTCCATATCGTCTCCCTTATATAAATCTTCTAAATATCTTTTCCATCTATCAGCTACCTCAACTTTATTTATTAGAAGCTCATTATTATCGTCTCTAATACCATTATATTTTTCCTATCTTCCCAAAAATTTTAACTGCCCTGTAAGCCCTGTCTGTCTTACCTACTCTCAAATCATCTTGTATTCCTTACAATTCTCCTCCATCCATTTATTTCTAGCTTTTCTACACTCATGTACTATCTTATTTCTAACTGTATTATATTTTTGCTTACTTTCACTATCCACTTCTCTGAAAGGTTTAAGCTTTCTTCTATTCTCTATTAAATCTAATATCTCCTTTGTTACCCACGGTTTTCTAGCTTCTATTTTTTTCTTACCTATAGTCTGTATTGCTGTATCATGTACAGTCAGTTTTATTTCTTTCCATCTATTTTCTACGTTCCCTTCTATCTCTTTGCTCTTATTATCTAATACTTGTTTATATTCCTCTTTTACCCTACTATCATTAAGCTTACCTAGATCCCATCCCTCTCTTTTAACCTTTCTCAATTTTTTGAATTTTAGTTTACACTTCATTTTAACTAAGTTATGATCGCTATCTATGTCAGCCCCTGGATAACTACGACAGTTTTTATAAATTTACTATAAACATGGAAAACGTACAGAAACAAATACTCACCTGAACCATCTGAAGAATTGTGGCTATTATTATCATTAAAAGCACGTCCGTGAGATGCTCCAGCAGATGATATCCGACGATATGGATTCTATAACAATTATAAGTAGATACAAATTTTAGGTAAAAAAGTATATACACATGTGCATGCACACACCAAAGTGCACACATGCATGCAACCAACCACCCACACACCCATGCATACACTATGTAAAATAATTAATCGATGCAGAGTAATTTACATTTCTCAATGCATTTATAAATATGTATAAAATTAAAATTATAAACTAATTTAAGCTAATTTTTGAAAAAATTAAAGTGGATGCTTATACTTTTAATAATAGATATTAGATAAGAATAAATATTGTTCAAATTTTGTGTATCTGTTTTCTTGTTTGGTGATTTAGGTTTTATTGATATTGTATCATTTCTAAAAATTAACTTTTATAATAATTAGCTTCTCTAAACACAATTTTAATGTCAGTGTAGTTCATGGAATGTCCCGTCGCAATTACTGGTACGAGTGCAAGATTTAATTTTCCTCTTACAATCACTTTTGTGTGAACTAATTCTGGCCGCCTTAGTTGAGTGCGGCTAATTTTGCTATGACCCGCCTATAAATTGTGACCCACAAAAGATGCTGTGCCATGGGTATAGCGAATTGTATTAATGAGGATGTACATACGAAATTATCATCTTACCGTGTACTCTTCCTTGCCTAACTAGCACAATAGAAACTATACTGTGGAATTTACGTAAATGAAATGAAACAGAAATCTCAAGAAACATATATGCATTTAAAAACATTTTCCTTTTATTAACATTCTCTAAAAGAATCTCTTACATTCAACAAATCTAAATAATGCTTATAAAACAATTTACAGCCTAAGCTTATACAAAAAATTTTTGCTAATGATTACTTATTAAAATAATCCTCACCTAATCCTTGTTAACGATTGCAGAACCCAAACCTCTTCTCTGAGTTACAAAAGTTCTCTTTAAAATTATCCGGATAATTTACCTATCTTTTTTATTTCTCTAATTGTCAGTGTAATTGACCAACAATGATGTTACACAGATAATTTAGTAACAGTCAAAATGCTTCAAAAGTCTGACCTCAAAATTTGCTGAAAATTATTTTCTTGTCAAATAATTTTTAAATCAAGAACTTATTCTAGCCTAAGTTACTAATATTTAAATATCCTATGTTACAAAAACAAAATTATACTTGCTCTTCTTATTATCAAATAGCGCTTATCAAAATCTCATTCCCATAGTAATTAATGACATTAAATTCTTCCTGGTTCCATTTCAAATCTCCATTTGATGTTAAAATATCAGTTTGCAAAGTGCATTTATTTTAAATCGATTAAAATCAGCAGTTGCAATCTTGTACGATTATTCATATTATTGTGATAAATCTTCATTATACTTCATAAAATAATTACGTTTGATAACTTCTATGTTACTTGTGGAAACCGATGAAATAGATTATAAATTACTCGAAACGTATATTTTACATATCGTGAAATAAATTACAGAATGAAACTTTGCTCGAACCTTACATCTTGTGTGACTTCCTCTTTATATACAAAATTCTAAATATGTAATTTTTTCCATTTCATTCTAGATTTATTTCAATGATGTAATAATTATATAGATTTCGCGTTTTAGTGAGTCAATTAAGTGCGGTTATCGCGGTCGTTCTGCTTTATGTCTATCGTAAAACCTCTTTCATTCTTTGTTGATGCATCAAAGCATAGCCGTTGTTTTCTCTCTCTTAGAGCTACTAAAACGCATTCTCTATTTTATTGCATTTTCCAATAGTGGCAGGTTGTTTGTATTGGTGCCTTTATTCATTTATGGAAAATAATTAAATATTCCTAGCGTATTTATAGATGATTTATGACTTTATCGAGCGAAATACCATCTTCTATCATTAATAACGTAAATGTTTAAACCTTTTGGAATTTATTTCTTTGAAATAAAGATACGCTTGATTAAAACTCCTAAAATGTTATTCTTTAACAAGAATGAATATTCTGTTTTTGTTTTAAATGATATATCTACACACAGAATTTATATAATATTTTAAAAGTGCATGTGACTCATTTTCAGTCTGCAAAAAATGTCTACCAGCAGGACGGTACACCTGCACATATGCTAGGGATACCACCGATAGCGACAAATGGAGATGTTGAGTGGCCTGCCACATCACCTGATTTGACATCTCTTGGCTTTTATGTCTGGGGAACTTTAAAAGACAGTGTACTCTAGCAATGCTACTTATAATAATATTGTAGAATTGCAAGAAACAGTGATTTCAGCTTTTAATAGCATTAATAGAAACACCTTGAGTAGGGTAACTAGTAGTGTTTTAAAACTATGTCAACTATGTGTAGCTAATTTTGAGCAATACTTGTAGCATGTTTTTTATAGGTCTTTACAACCTACAGGCTACTAAGTAATATGATAAAATTTAAATTCTGTGTTTCTTGTATGTAATTAATTTTTTTGTAGCTCTTCTTTTGTTAAATGTCTTCTAATTTATCAATACAAAAAACAAAGTCAAATTAATGTGAATGGAAAATAAATTGGCGGCATTTATAATTAAAATAAAATTTAAAAGTCTAAAAATTGGAATTATTGTAGGCTTATTATCAATGTTGGAATACCTTGTGGAAAAGTGAAAAAAAAAAGAAAAATTAGAAAATAGCAAAATCCAATATGGCATCAATAAGAAATAAAATAGTTGGTATGTTTATCAACTTGGACTCCAAAAATTTTGGTTAGCATTTTTGAATTACTAAAATGATACCTAGCAATCCCTATTTGAAAAGTTTTTAGTAAAAATTAGAATAAAGCTAATATTTGACTTTGTTACATGTTTGATCTTAGTGGATACTTTGAGTGTTATTAAAAGAAAACACTAGTGCCTTTTGTCATGGAGGCTGCTTTATGTTAAGTACTTTAATCTGATAGTTATATATTTAATACGTTTTATTAATCGGGTCAATAATAAGGACTTATACTAAGTGGTCCTGAAGGTTATTTGTTCTAATGCACCCGTCAAGGTGTAAATGGAATTATATTCAACATTCACTAACGAATCTTCGTTCTGTGAAGAGGTGATGTTTTATTATTTTCCTAAATGTGTATTAATCTCTACTCATTGTAATTTCTTAATAAAACTCTTAATAAGTGTACAGTCCTATTTGCTCTAATTAATCTCACTTTCGGGAATTTAAAAAGGTGTACTGAATATTTGATAGGGAGATATCTGGAAAACGGTCACTTGGAGTGACATTTACAAGGTATACCTTTTTTGCGTAAAAAAGATGAAAAATACATAATCTTTAACATTTAGGCTAATACACAGTGACACAAAAAGTTAAATCATTTTAAAGGGATTGAATGTATCGCAAGTGGCGCTCTCTACAAATGGGATTCAAACTAAGAACGAATTTGAATTTCTCACCCCAAATGCCTAATTTTGTGCTGTTATGTTGTCCTGTTGAATTGTTAAGAAAAAACGAAAAGAAAATTAAAACTTTGAAATCCTGTTCTCGGTTATTATCAACGTTTGGACTGAGGGACTGAAGTAAGTTTGACTAAATGTCAATATTTTTATCCAAGGAATGTGCAGTTTTGCTGTGTACCATTAATCACAATGTAGTACCTTCGGGTGGAGCATTGGAAAAATCACATGTGTACCATTAATCAGCAGACGCCCTATACATTACTCATCTTCAGATCCATAGTAGAAGACTACTCTTGATTCCAGTCATTGCTGAAAAAAGCAAGAGTAGACAGCCACTACATATCTGGAAGATGACTGACGTTTATTAAGTTGAAATGTCATCAAACTAGTGGCACTTTTCAGAACCCACCAAAAACAATATGAAGTGACACCCGGAAAAACAATGTATCATATATATGTATACAGGGTGTCCAGATTTTAATTGCACACTATAGGAATACCCTGAACTATAAGAGATACAGTGGTGGTTAAATTAGACAAAAGTTACCTACCTATGAGGGTATTTTATAGCTGATCTTGAACTACAAATGTTATCCATAGATTGCTAGATATTGGCTAAAATACAAATTTTGCGATTTTCAACTTTTCTTAATAACTTCGTTGTTATTATTATAGTTAGAAGGATGAAATTCGGTATGGTAACACGAGAAATAATTTTACATTTAATGACGATTTACAAAATGTTCTAGATCTATTACATTTTTTGTCACGATAGTCAACTTTTTTTTTGTTATGGTCGCCATATTGGATTTTTACATCAACGTATAGAAAAAAAATTTACAATTACAACAATGTAAAACGCATCATTAATTTTTTAAAATAACATTATTAAGACACAAAAACAGGTTTTGTAAAAGATTTCACCTATAAATAATAATGGAAAGTTAACTACCACAACTTGAAGTTACAGTAAATGTTCAAAATGTTCACCATGCTGTTCCAGACACAAGCGAACCCTTTTATTCATCTGCACAATAGCATTTGATATGGAATCCTTGATTAACCGATTCTAACGCACTTCTTATTTTTTGCTGCAAGTGTTGGACACTATTAGACGGAGTATCATAAACTTTATTTTTTACATCTCCCCATAGAACAAATCCAGTGGGTTCATACCAGGCGAACGGGGTGGCCACGAAATAGCACCATTCTTTCCGATCCAACTTTGAGAAAATCGCTCATTTAAATACTGCATTGCTAACCTGAAATTATGAGGTGGTGTGCCATCACGTTGAAAACAGGGTAAGTTTTTAATTGCTTCTAACGGTAGTTCATCTAAAAATTCTTCAAGAGCATTAATTAAAAAATCTAAATATTTCTCTCCGTCTAAATTCCCTTGTATGAAATAAGGGCCTATTATTCGGCCATCGAAGATTCCACACCAAACATTCACAGAAAAACGAACTTGATTCTTTACTTCCTGCAACAAATGTGGATTTTCTGTAGAATAGTAGTGTTTATTTCTACGATTAAACATTCCACAATTTGAAAATGTAGATTCGTAGGTCCACAGAATTTTATTCGCAAACTGTGGAGCATTGTCTAATTGAGTAATAAACCACTTACAAAATGCTAATCTTCTTTCCGAATCTCCGAGTTTTTGTACTGACAAGTATTTGTAGTCATGGTATTTATACCTCTTAATATATTATTTACTGTACTTTTGGAGACATTGCAGTCACATGCAAAAGATCTGCACAATCCAGTAGGGTTAACATGTAAATGTGCTAATACATTAATGTCGGCATTCGCTTCTACCTTTTTAAGATAGTTACCTCTTGATTTGTTAATAGAACCACAGTCGGACATGTTTTTACATATTCTATAAAACAATGTACGATTTGGTTGGCTTCGTTCAGGGTACAGATTATAATACTTGCGGACAGCTTCTGTAGAATTTCTGCAGCTTTTGATATACAAGTCGTACATGTCTTTTTTTTTCATTTATCAAGTACTGCACCATATTTTAACCAAATTTTAATTTAAAACTATTAACAACAAAACTGATTATTGCAAACAATGGAACAGTTTAGAATTAATTGTATTTGACAGCAACACACTGTATCTTTTTTACAAAAACCGTTTTTGTGTCTTAATAATGTTATTTTAAAAAATTAATGATAAGTGTTTTACATTGTTGAAATTGTAAAATTTTTTTCTATATGTTGATGTAAAAATCCAATATAACGGCCATAACAAAAAAAAATTGACTATCGCGACAAAAAATGTAATAGATCTAGAACATTTTGTAAATTGTCATTAAATGAAAAATTATGTCTTATATTACCATACCAAATTTCATCCTTCTAACTATAAGAACAACGAAGTTATTAAGAAAAGTTGAAAATCGCAAAATTTCTATTTTAGCCAATATCTAGCAATCTATAGATAACATTTGTAGTTCAAAATCAGCTATAAAATACCCTCATAAGTAGGTAACTTTTGTCTAATTTAACCACCACTGTATCTCTTATAGTTCAGAATATTCATATAGTGTGCAATTAAAATGTGGACACGTGCATATACTAGCAAAATACGTAATTGTATATAATTAATAAAATTAACTTACATTTTCTGTATTTTCATCACGATTCATGACACCATTAACATTTTGTGTTTGTGGGGCAGTTCGTAATCGTTGAATTTCTTCTAATGGAATTTCATTTACTCTTCTTAAGCTGATGGTAGGTCTGTGTATTACATGCCCATCTATCATAGGTTTTACAGCATGCAATTTACCAGAACTTGGTGTAGGCGATATCCCAGTGTGAGCTATTGAATTATTTGCTAAATCTAGAAAACAGACAATAGTTGTAATACGAGTAATACTCTTAATGCAGTGGTTGAGTGTTCATAAAAATTATCCAACTTAAAACTAGCTATAATTAAAACACCAAGCTCAGATTATTTTGACATAAAGACGATATAGAAATATGTTGAGATGCTAGTGAAAATAGATTGATTGCATGTATTACAAGATGAACATGCTGATGGTTGTTCATCTAACAGCATGATTATAAACCGGCAAGGGATGCAATAATCAATAACATTTGTATGTTACAAATTCCACAATTATGTTTATGACAGTCCAGCAGCAATGATAAAACCTGACCATAAAAAAAAAGAAAATTTTTAAGAAAGTTTTATGCAGTGCATTAGTTCATATATATTAAAGTTAAGTACATGTTTTGCAATAGTTTCTGCTCCAAGTAAAAACAATACACAGGGTTTCCACCTTTTAATTGTACACTATAGGAATTTCCTGAACCATAAGAGATACAGATTCCATAGCAAACCTCACATTGCAAATGTTATGCATAGATTGCTAGATACTGGCTAAAATAGCAATTTTGCGATTTTCAATTTTCCTAATAACTTCGTCGTTATTTTAGTTGGAATGATGCAATTTGGTATGGTAACATACGACCTAATTCTGCATTTAATGGCAATTTACAAAATGTACCAAATACATGCAATTTTTTGTGCAATAGTCAACTTTTTTGTAATGATCGCCATTATGTTTTTAAAATAACATTAATAATGCAGAAAAATGGATTCTGTAAAAAAATCTAGTAAGTTGCTATCAAATAAAATTAATTCTAAACTATTTCATTGATTTCAATAATGAGTTTTGTTGGTAATCGTTTTAAATTAAAATTTAGTTAAAATACGGTGCGGTATTTGATAAATGAAAAGAAGACATGTACTAGTACTAAAAAAATTATACAGAAGCCTTCTGCAAGTATCTTAATCTGTATCCTGAATGAAACCAACCAAATCATACATGTTTTATAAAATATGTAAAAATATGTTGCGGTGCGGCTCCATTAACAAACCAAGAAAGAAGTATAACAAAAGGGTAGAACATTAATACAAATTATTAAGAGGAATAAATACCATGACTACAAATACTTTCCAGTACAAACTTCATATAGGAGATTCAAAAAGAAAAGTGACATTTTGTAATTGGTTTACTCAATTAGACAATTGTGTGCAGTTTGTAAAGAAAATTCGTTGGACCGATGAATCTACATTTTCAAATTGGGGAATGTTCAATCATATAAATGAGCACTTCTATACTACAGAAAATCCACATTTGTTGCAGGAAGTAAGAAATTAAGTTCATTTTTCTGTGAATGTTTAGTGTGGAACTTTTGAAGGTCGAATTATATGTCCATATTTCATCCAATGGAATTTAGACGGAGATAAATTTTTAGGTTTTCTAATTAATGCCCTTAAAGAATTTTTTGATGAGCTACCATTAGCAGTTAGAAATTTATGCTGGTTTCAACAAGATGGTGCACCACACCATAATTCTAGGTTAGTGATAGGCTATTTAAATGGGCGACTTCCACGTTAGATCAGAAAGAATGGAGCTATTTCATGGCCACCCTATTTAACTTGCATGAACCTGGTGGATTTTTTTCGATGGGGAGATGTAAAAAATAAAGTTCACAATAATCCATCTAATAGTATCAAACACTTGCAACAGAAAATAATAAGTGCATTTATAGTCAGCTGATCGAGATTCCATATCAAATGCTATTGCGCTTGTGTGTGGAATAGCAGGGACAACATTTTGAACATTTGCTGTAGCTCCATGTTGTAGCAGTTAAATTTATTATTATAATTATTAGGTTATACAAAAACCGTTGTTGCATCTTAATGTTTTAAAAAGGTAATGGTAAGTGTTTTACATTGCTAAAATTGTAATTTTTTTCTATACGTTGGTGTAAAAATCAAATGTTGGCCATAACAAAAAAAAGTTTACTATCGTGCAGAAGAAACTAATGGTTTTGTAAAAATTTGTAAATCGCCAATAAATGCAGAATTAGACCTTATGCTATCATACCAAATTTCGTCATTCCAACTAAAATAACAACAAAGTTATTAAGGAAAGTTGAAAATCACAAAATTTCTATTGTATTCAATTCTTAGCATCTATGGATAACATTATCAGTTCCAGGTTGTCTATGAAATACCTTCAAATGTAGGAAATTTTTTTCTAAATTAAATCCACTATATCTCTTATGGTTCAAGATAATCCTATAATGTGCAATTAAAAGGTGAACACTCTGTATAGCAGATACGTTGTGTAGAACAAGTTTAATGAGCATTGACGATAAGAACATTCTAGAGCTTGATTATGCCGTTCATTCCTTTGTCGATAATTTAGCTGCTAGAGTCAAGCATAAACAAATTTGTCAAAGCTATTACGCGTGAAAAAAATTTGGGTCAAATTATAGACTGTTGTTTAAAATAGTAGTCATAATAAAAATTGTTACACTTGATTTGAAGGTTTATATGGTCGGTAAAACAGTTAACAAAATATTACACTTAGATGGTGGTACATTGAAATGGCGATAGATGGCTCTTAAAAGCCTGTAATACAGTTACCAAAGTTCAAAAGATACATCGCGCATAGCGCAATGGTTAAGCGATGCTACGCCCTGGCGGCGGAAACGCAAACCCTTTACAGGTTTCGCGCCAATCACCATGACGTCATCGACAATTTATATTGCGCCATAATTAGGAGCAGTTACATAAAATTAGAACAATGAAAATTAGAGAATCTACTCACGTGAGGAATCCGGTAACCGGCAGGAAGTCACGCTACGGCAGCCTCGGCTCCTGGTGCTGTTTGTAGAGCTCGGACATCGGGGTCGTGGGCTGCTCCAATGGCCTCGAGGTGCTGCAAATTTACCACCTATGTAGGGAAAAGACAGGAACAGGTTAATTAGGAACGACAACAAAGATAATTCAGACAAGGGAATCTACATAGATACGATAAGATATCACACCCGGCACGACCGTTTCACTTCAAAGTTCGGCGAAAAAAGCCACGATTCAGGGCGAGAACCGCGAAACTCTCCCCCACTCTTTGTCTACTATTGCCTTACCCCTATGGGGATAAGCACACTTGCGCAAACTCACTATTGTGACGTGCCGGAAGCACCGCCCAGTCTATTTAAAAAGTTCCCGCGTCTCGCGTATTTGAAAATTATGGCGGGAAAACTTCCGTACATTAAAAACTAAACTAAAACAATGTTTAAGTGACCCTTGGCACGTAACAATCGCGACAAAGCCACAAAAGAAAAAACTTAAAAAAAGAAAAAGTCTGTTAGCACAGTAACAGCTTAAAATCTAAGTCCTAACTACCCTATATAAACCCTAACTTAAAACCTACAAATGGTTTTTCGACCGATAACACGTCTACCGAAGTACCAGGAAACGGAATAGGTAGCCCGATAGTCTTTGACTACACTAATTACCGACAGCACAAATTTGTCGGGGAGCATGAAACACTACTTAAACTAACACGGGTGCGACAAGTCGCCTAACCTATCTAAACCTATCTAACTAAAGCTAACATAAAAGTTGTTATGTGCAAACACACATGAGTGTTGCATCAAAACTATTCTTCTTTTTGGCAAGAAGTGCCCAAATTTAAAATGTTCATGAGAGTGTGTCACCTTGCACTCTAGCAAATTTTGTTACTGGTACTTTGGTTTCCTCCGATGCACATTTAACATGTCCATGACACAGTTGTGAATCCACAAATTTACCAAAAGTACCACCTACTAAATCCTTATATGCTAACCTGACAAATTACATTTCTAAATTGGGTTAGCTTTTTCACTTAATTTTCAGGAAAAAATAATTCCCACGTCTGGTCATATATACCACACGTTAGGACGATAAAAAGATAAGATAAGATCTCAAATTGATGTTAAAGATAATAGATAAGGTAAAGATATTAAGCTTAAGTTGTTATCCTCAAAGGTAATGAATAAGATAACGGTATTAAGCTTTAGTTATTTTTTTGAGATACTCGATAAGATAACACGATATTAAGTTAAAGTGATTATAAGAGATAGTAGGTAAGATAACATGAATTTAAAAAAGTTATTACTAAAGATAACCGATAAGATAACGCGAAATAACTCGAAGTTATTCCTAACGGTAGTCGGTAAGATAACGATACTAAACTAAAGTTATTACCAAAGGTAATCAATAAGATAACGATATTAAACCTAAGGGTATTATCGAAGATAATAAAGAAGACAAAGATATTGGCCTAGTTATTACCCAAGACAATGATAACAACAAAAGAGTGGCTCCAGCAGAGCCGTTGAAATGGGATTGACCCGTGCCCTCTAAAAAGAGAAACCTGTGAAGCAGGTCCGTTCGCAAGAACAGCACGGGGGACCGGCAAAGACATTTGGGTGCATTCCTGCACCCAGCATTGATCGATATCGGTGAAACTATCACCCGATATCCATACGGTATATACGATATACATACTCATTCACTCACACATTCATACCTTCACTGCCAGAGCCCATGCACTGACAGCGGCACCGCATGACCCCACGAAAGATTCGCAGAGACATGGTCCAGGTGTCTGTGAAAACCTCCCGCACAACCACACGGTGACTAACAGAAATGAAAAGGCAGTAGAGAAACAGGAACGGTAAAAAGAAGGAGGTTGGTTTTTTGGAGTGCATAAGAGGCACCTCCAGGTAGAAGAAAGTAGAGGAAGGGCTCGCATTGAGCAAAAGCGACAGAGGGAAAGGTGGATAGCAAAGCGCTACTCAACCAGCCAGTGCGGTCAGTAGCTCGGAATGAGGGAACATCATTCTTATGTGGCAGACGGGTGTTCCGGGACAAGAACAGGTCCACCGAAAGAAGAATAAGGCATAGCGGAGATAGCGAGTTAAGAAAAAAGTAGTTTTTGGACAAGCGTCCGAGAGAAGGTAGAGAGTTGTCCCTGTTAAACACAGCGCAGTCTGAAGGACCACCTGCGATATTAATCCGACAAGATAAGATATACACATTTTTAAAATTCACTAGACTCCTAAGAGAACTAGTACGATCATTTTCCTAACGAGTGCATCGACTACGATAAGAAAATCAGACAAAGGTAGACATGACAACTTAAAAGTATCATTACAGATACAAACACACAAAACAAACTGTTTTAAGGTAGTTTCTCAAAACGGTAGCACCCTAAACACACACAAAAGCCCAATTATAAGCAGTTAAATACAGATACACTGTCCCAATATGCTAAAACAACCGAGAGTTTAATAAGATAACAATAAGAAGCAATAGCATCTCACCACAAAGTTCAATAAAAAACAACGAAAAAAAATGTTTATAAGTTATGTTGATTTAGTAGTAAAAGAAAGAAATAATGATGTAGTATAATGTGGGCGACTGCAATAATTCAGAAGAAAAACACATGGAATAGGTAGTCCTAGTCTTTGCAACTGCGAATATGAACTCTTTCTTACAATGGCATAGGTCATGACTCCTATGTTGGTCCAAGGAAAAAATCATCCACTCAACATCAGCTAAAACCAATCATAAAAATTCAATGAGTTATTTCAACCAAAGTTACGACAATTACCACACAATTAAACCATATAAGAGAAATACTAAAGACCGAACAATATGTAGTAGGAAAATTTCAAGAGTTAATTAAATGAAACGACAGAGTTATATTGGGGGGTGTAGAGAATGAAGTGACACACAACCAACGGTATAGTCAAGGGAAAGTCAACCAAAAGAAAAAGATAGCTAATTTAAGGAAAGTAAAGTTAAACGTGTAAGAAATTATATACTATATGAGAGAAGGAAGAAGTAATTAAAGTTAACTAATTGATGGTGAGAACAAAAAATATTAGGTAAATCGTGAGGAGAATGGAACGTGAAAAACTTAAGTAGCATTTGGGTCGGCAGAGAATGGCTTAAGGTCTTTAATATGCCACCTGCCTTGGCGTTTTCCTTCAGCATCCTGAAGTTCGTAGATAAGGGGACTAATGACACGAGTGACCTTACAAAGAATGAATTTAGGGGCTAATTTTGAAGAGAATTTCTTAGATGCATCCGATAAGACATAGTTCTTTTTCCAAACTTGTTCGCCCAAGGCAAAGGAAATATTTCGTTTACGTAAGTTATAGTGGTCCTTACTCTTTTCGTAAGCTTTTAACAAATTTTTTCTAACGTCGTTAAAGATAGAAGGTAATGACTGTTGGTCCTTGTCCCAACGTACTTTATCGTCAAATTCGATTACGTTAGTATCGTCAGGCACTAAACCATAGTAACTCCCATCGATTGGGGTATATCTTCCAAAAACAAGAAAAGACGGCGTGAATTGGGTTGCTTCGTGTTTAGATGTACGCAAAGCTTGGGCAATTTCAAAGATATGTTCATCCCATGTAGTATGGTCTGAATCAATATAAGACGAGATAGCGGTAATTAACACTCGATTTACTCTCTCGGTAGGGTTTACTTGGGGGTGATATTTTGCGTTAAACCAAATTTTTTGTACTTTGTAACTTTTAACGAAATTCTGAAAATCTTTAGAGATAAATTGTGCACCATTGTCACAAAGGATAATCTGGGGGACACCAAAGATAAGAAAGACATTCTGTTCTAGAAATTTAATTATTGCTGCGGAGGTAGCTTTACGTAAGGGTTGCACCATAACAAATTTAGAAAACCAATCGGTAACAACCAAAAGATATTGATTACCTCTTTTCGATCGGGGGAGAGGTCCTAATAAGTCAAGCGATATTAATTGAAAGGGATAAGATACACGTTTAAAGTTACCCATTAAACCAGGGCGAGCATCTTGTGAACTCTTATGGGAACCACAAATTTTGCAGCTCTTAATGTAGCGACAAACAGATTGCTTAAGTGTAGGCCAGTAATATAATTCAGATATTTTGGCGAGAGTTTTCGTAACACCAAGGTGTGCAGCTAAGGGATCGTCGTGACATAATTTGAGCACCTCACTGCGATTTGCAGTGGGCACGACAAGTTTCCATTCAGGTATATTCGATATTTTATGTGGGGACGAGGATACAAATTTATACAGTCTATTATTAGTTACACGAAATGTAGGAAATTTGTCGGGATTATCGGAAACTTTTTTAATCATATTGAGGTACCAGGTATCCAGAATTAAATTTGGAAGGTTTAGAGAAACAACATCTCGAGATAAGGCATCAGGTACGATATTTAATTTGCCAGGCCTATGCCTAACGTCAAAAGTAAATTGGGATATACGCAAGTTCCATCTTGCCAAACGACCTGTGGGCTGTTTCAAGTTATTAAGCCACGTGAGGGCTGCACAGTCAGTGATTACGGTAAAGTGTGTACCTTCGACATATCCTCTAAATTTCTCGATGCCAAAGATAACGCCCAATAGTTCCCGTTCGGTAGCAGAGTATTTTTGTTCGGCAGAAGTTAAGGCACGGCTCGCATATGCGATTGGATGTTCTAAACCATTGTTTACCTGGAATAACATTGCACCTAACCCAGTAAGTGAGACATCGGTTTGTATATAAAACTTATCATCGAAATTTGGTGAGATTAAGATAGGTGCTGAAGTGATTAATGTTTTAATTTGTTCGAAAGCCTGTTGAGATTCTAAATTCCACTCGATAGTTTGGGATTTCTTTTTATTTTTAATTAAAGCAGTAATGGGTGCGGATATAGTTGAAAGATTGGGTAGAAAAATGCGATAATAGCTAATCATTCCAATTAAACTTTCTTCTTAATCTTCGTTGGGAATGAAACCACTCATAGTTTTTAAAATCTATTTTATTTACGTTTCGATCCATGACCTAGGATCGTTGTCAAAATAATAAAAACTTCAAGTTTGACGTTTATTACATAAATTGAAGGTTACTTTGATTTATTGATGTTTGAAATATTTGGTTTGAGTACACTAAGTAAAATTTTTAAAGTTTAAAAGAATGATTGCCTTCAATTTGTGTTGCGACCTGGGATCGACTTTCCTATGGTAGCCAATACGCTTAACGTGAAATCAGCTGATTAATTTTTATTGGTGAATTTTATATAAATTCAATAATTTGGAAAACATTTTTTAACATGTTTCTATTTATACAATTGAGAGATTTCTGATTTTGTCTTATTTTACCGAGATTCAGTGAAGGGGGTTAAGCAACCTGTGGCTACCAAGATCCCCAACATTTATAATTTGCGAAATAATGGTTTTCTAGTTAATATGCTTATTGTTATGTAATTAGTTATTGTATGTATAAATAGAAATTGTGTATGTATGCTGTATTTCATGTTAATATCGCAAGGAAAACCCAGGAAAAACTTGCAATGCTACCTAGATATTGTGGGCATTTGATCTTCATTTGTTATTTCTTTTAGTAATGGAATCCATTGTTTACTGAAAGTCACGGATTCGTTTGCAACGCAGTTATTTTTATGTAGGGTTATATAGGCAGCTTCTTTGATTTTGCGTTTTGGTGGTTTTCTTCTTTGTCGATAATTTTGCATCTTCCCATTTTATTTTATGACTGGAGTCCCATGCATGTTGGCAAATCATGGATTTTTCAAATTTTCTATTTTTATATATGATTTATGTTCTCTTAATCGAACTTCAAATGGTCTGGAAGTTTCTCCTATATAAAACTTATTACATTCATACGGTATTTTGTAGATACAGTTTTTGAATTTTGTATTGCGTTTTGGGTTTTGTTTTTGTTAATTGTGCTCTTAGTGTATTGTTGGTTCTAAATACAGGGAGTATTTCCAATTAAACGTTTGATTTCGGTAACAGTTTTAGGTGTTTTAAATTTAGTAATAGCATCGACTTTAGCAGGATCTGCTCGTAAGCCTGTCCCATCGATAATAAAACCGAGAAATGTGAGGGATGAACGACAAAATTGAGACTTTTCCCAGTTTATCTTGAAACCTGCTGCGCTTAAACGTTCTGCAACTTCATCTAATGTGGCGATATGTTCATCGAAAGAACTTGAGATAACTAAGATATCATCTAAAAACACAAAGGCACGTTCTTGATGTAAGATAGGACCTAACGTTTGATCCATAGTACGTTGTAAAGTTTGTGGAGCGTTACAGAGACCAAATGGCAAAAAATTATATTCGAAAAGACCTCGGCCTGGGACACAAAAAGCAGTTTTTTGACGAGAAGATAAGTCGAGAGGTATCTGATAAAAAGCTTGTCTAAGGTCGATAGATGAGATAAATTTTGCGTTACGAAGGCTTAAAATCGAGTCAGTTCTAGGTAGAGGGTAAGCGTCTGGAACAGTCACAGAGTTCAACTTTCTGCCATCAAAACAGACACGCCATTCGTCATTCTTTTTTCGAACTAGTAATACAGGAGAGGTCCACGGTGAATTTGAAGGAGAGATAACACCAGATTCTAACATTTTGTCTATTTCAGCATGTAAATGCTTTTGTAAGGCAGGCGATAAGGGATATTGACGTTGCTTAAAGGGAAGGGCATCACCTGTAGAGATAACGTGTGTTGCCGTTGTAACACAACCAAGTTCAGAGGTATTAAGTTTGCGAAATTTGTCAATTGTAGCGTTAAGAGTTACATTTTGGGAGTCAGTAAGAGAGATTTTGTTAGATATTCCTGTAGATGCACAGGAGTTCGTTTTAATGAAGGTTTGCCATGAAAAATCCTGAGAGTAAAGTGACAGATTAAAAAGTTTACAGAAATCAACACCTAGTAGAAAAGGATACGCTAATGCAGGGACAATCAAAAATAAAACGTCACGTTCAAGAGATTCTACTCGAATTTTTAACTTAAGGGAGCCGGTTACATGTATTTGATTATCGTCAGCTAAATTTATGGAAGTTTTTTCGGGAATAATTTGAATTTTAATATTTTGTTGAGATAATTGATGTAAACCTTCGTTATTTATAAGAGAACATGAAGAACCTGTATCCAATAAAGCAATTACATTTAAGGAACCTATTGAGATAGATAAGTGTGGACGGTTATCGAAGGGTTTTTTAACAAGTTGTGAAACGGTAGCAGTCTTTTTATGATAAAAGGAATTGACGGTTTGTAACCACTTAGACCACTCGGCTGGCATAGTATAGCATAATTCCTCTAATGAAGGTAAGGTATTTTGTACATTAATAGTAGCGGTATTATTATTAGATAAATTTAATGACGGTACAACGTTAGAAGTGGTTTTATAATTTGAATTTATTGGCGTCTGGGTCCGTTGAATGATTGGTGTTGAGGGCGATTTTGGTTTCTTGAGATATTCACACCCTGATTTGAAATATCTCGACGGGAGTTTCCCGATACGTTAGGATTACAGTTGAAGCAGTTAGATTTGTAAATATTTGCGCGACCACAACCATAACAAAAAATATTTCTAGGGTATGTGCAGACAGTATAGTTATGTCCACTTCGCTTGCAGTTCCAACAGGTAAGTGAGTTATTAGTTACGGTAGGAGAAACGTTAAGTGTAGATACTTTACGGGAAGCTCGAACTTGGCAAACTAAATCAGATTCTAGAAGACCAGATAATTTCTCGGGCGGTGGCCGATATTTGTTAATTCTTGACCTCACTTCTTGAAGAGAACGACATAGGTCTTTAAAGTGGGCTAGCGAAGATATGGGCTGTAATGCCAAACGTTCTGAGAAATAGGGGTTTAAATTTCTAAGTAATTGATCGATAATTTCGGATTCGGAAGGTTTTTTGTCGAGTCTGCTATATAAAGCTTCTAATGAAGTAATAAAAGAAACAACATTTTCGTCGGGACCTTGGGTTCGGGTTCGGATTTCGTTCCAAAGGTCGTTAATGTAGCCATAAGGTAGGAAATCTCGTTTTAAACAGGCAACTAATTCCTCCCAGGTAGAAATTTGGTGTCGTATGTTTCTGTACCATATTAACGCTGAGTTTGAGAACAAGTCACCAGCTGAGACAAATAGGTCGTAGTCGGTACACCCGCGAGAGATTTTAAAATCATTGATACGATCAAGAGAGGATGATAAAGAGACCTTCGAATCAAACCCTTCAAAAGTGAGACCCCATTTGTATACAGGTATAGGTTTTCCTAATGGTTTAGGTTCGGCAAGCACAAGATTTGAAAAAGGTAACGATATATCTACGTCTGCATTAGGATTAAGTCTTTCTAGAACAATCCCTTCAAGCAATAACACCTCGGACAACAAACTTTGTTTAGATTGAGTCGCTTGGTCGTCGTTATATAAAGATAATAATTCAACACGCTGTTTGGACGTGAGTTATTCTCAAGTCAATCTCCTAGCTCGATATTAGTAGCAGCAGGATCCATTCTATTTATTATACCCGATATATCATCTAAAGATAATTTAATTTCCGATACGTTAAGTGGCCAGTCGCCAACGGGTTTCTTTAAGATAGCAATGCCTTTGGTTTCCTGTGCCAAAACAGCCCTGAGTTGAGATCTCCTATCATTCTGATTGCTAGCTGCGATAATACTCCTACACTCCAGCTCGTAGATCAATTCGAGGATTTTAAATGTGAAACGTTCATTGTGAATAAAATATTCAAGACACGATATATAAGGTATGCGATATTAACGGAAATCAAAAAGTTTAACCACAAGGTTTTCTTGTGAAGGTAATTAAGATATTATTAGTTCAATATGTAAAACCATAATGCAGTTTTTAGAATGTAACATAAAGGACAATGTATTTAAGTTTCAAAAAACGGCATTTTAAGGTTAGGAAAACGAACAAAAGTTATATTTTAATAGGTAATTCTGTAATACTGTATTTAAAGACATAAGGTAAGGTAAATGCTTATTTGTAATACTTACATGAATAAAAGTATGGTTCCTTAAGTGAGAAAGCTGTTTAAATAACATCTGTTAATACATTGAATGCTTATAACTGAAATTAACATAACCTAAAAACAAAGAAGAAACCCCTAAAGTTCATAACCTCACCACATTGAAGGCGCCATCTGTTACACTTGTTTGAAGGTTTATATGGTCGGTAAAACAGTTAACAAAATATTACACTTAGATGGTGGTACATTGAAATGGCGATAGATGGCTCTTAAAAGCCTGTAATACAGTTACCAAAGTTCAAAAGATACATCGCGCAAGCGCAATGGTTAAAAGCGATGCTACGCCCTGGCGGCCGGAAACGCAAACCCCTTTTACAGGTTTCGCGCGCCAATCACCATGACGTCATTGACAATTTATATTGCGCCATAATTAGGAGCAGTTACATAAAATTAGAACAATGAAAATTAGAGAATCTACTCACGTGAGGAATCCGGTAACCGGCAGGAAGTCACGCTACGGCAGCCTCGGCTCCTGGTGCTGTTTGTAGAGCTCGGACATCGGGGTCGTGGGCTGCTCCAATGGCCTCGAGGTGCTGCAAATTTACCTACCTATGTAGGAAAAGACAGGAACAGGTTAATTAGGAACGACAACAAAGATAATTCAGACAAGGGAATCTACATAGATACGATAAGATATCACACCCGGCACGACCGTTTCACTTCAAAGTTCGGCGAAAAAAGCCACGATTCAGGGCGAGAACCGCGAAACTCTCCCCCACTCTTTGTCTACTATTGCCTTACCCCTATGGGGATAAGCACACTTGCGCAAACTCACTATTGTGACGTGCCAGAAGCACCGCCCAGTCTATTTAAAAAGTTCCCGCGTCTCGCGTATTTGAAAATTATGGCAGGAAAACTTCCGTACATTAAAAACTAAACTAAAACAATGTTTAAGTGACCCTTGGCACGTAACAAAATAAACTATCTATGAAGTTAAACTCGTATTTCAAATTACAAGGTTCATTTAATATAACAGAATCATTATTGTTTTACGAAGAAAAAATTGAAGTATCCAGGTCATTAAGAAAAATTACACAATGAGCATTTTTGGAGAAAAAAAAGCAGACACTAGGCAACTGAATGCTGGCCAAATATGGCTAATGAGCATGAAAATATAGTTCAACTATGCCAAAATTGTCAACAGTTACAGAAAAAATTGTAAAGATTTCTCATCATTTACCACAATATACTTGGAAACGGATAGCACTGGACATTCTTCCTTAGGCCGAAGAATATATTTAGCACTTTTTGATGCATATCCAAATTGGTTTAAGCAATAAAAATGAAAGATCGCTCAGTTCATAAAGTTGTGACATGTATTTGAAATGTTTATAATAACATTTCATTTTAAAAGTTTCTGTTTTGGTAAATCCTACCAATAGGGTTAGGTTATTTCCTTTAAAAAATATAATTTTTAAGTTGCCTGCATTCTTGATTAATGAAGCACTAGTATCTTATATTGTTCATACTCAACGGTTACCAAATTCATTATAGCGGTTATAAGGCTAGAAATGATATGTTTTATGATACATTGGTTTTGATTAATAATGTATAACGCTGGCGTATATGACCTCGTCTTGCCACGAAGAAGTTCATGTTCTAAATTTATGCTGATTCAAAAAATAAAAAATACCTTATTTTGGTCTAGTTAAAAGTGTCAAGTAAGCTAATATTACATATTTAGAATAGAGAAAAAAAGACTCATGTAATTTCATTTTGCAGTCTTAATTTTATGGGGGAAAAACTTTTTGGTTAAGCATTTTGTTATGGACATCCGAAGAGATAACATGTAGCTAGGTAGGTTAATTAACCTTTGTTACGTTCACTTTCGACGGTAAATTAAACACACCATTCTTTGTCTTACATTATTCATTCAAGTATATTTTGTTTCAATACTCTAACAACATACTGTATATTTTACCTTCCTACAATAAGTAGGTTTCATAATAATTTTTCATTTTAAACCTATTTACTTCGAAACGAAAAGTTTACTCTAAAATTTAAATAGCCGGTGCCTTGTTTTAGGTGTCTGTTGGTTTGGCCCATATTCTTATAGCGTATAGTGAGTGATAACCTTTATCAGCATTGTCTGTAGTTTGGAGTGCGTCTAATTTTACTAAATTACTGTGGTATATTGTGCAATTAAATTATAATTTTTACATCTATCAGTAGCTGACATCCTGGTCTCTCAAATGTGCTTCAGTTTTAATCAGTAACGTTCTTTAGAAAGTGTATAAAAGTTGAATATTGTTATTGATTTAAATTATTTACATTTCCATTATATTGGTTTATCAGTACAAACAACCTGCTCAACAAGTGTTACATATGCATAAACTTTAAAAATGGAACTGATAAACAGCAAATGTGTTAAGTGTAATTTTGAAGTTGATAATGATGAAAATCTTCACTACAACTGTGATATTTGCCACAGATTCATTCATAAAAAATGTTTTACTTTAACTGCCTCTGAAATAAAATGTATGCCTCTTCAGAAGCGAGTACTAAAATTAATTTGCTATATTTGTGAGAACTTTATTAAATCCATGTCTTCTTTCCATAATTTGCTATCTGAAATAAAAAAGATATTATTTATATAAAACAAAACATAAATACCCAGACTAAACCAGCAGCACCAATCCCCACTTATGCCAGTATTCTGAACAAGATGTCAAATTCTGTGCTACTTGTTAAACTGGTTAATGCGCAAGAGAGCAAAGTCACAGATTCTGCAATTAAAAAAGCAGTCAACCCCACAGATATTAGAATAAATGTATCTCAGATCAAGAAGGTTGCCAAAGGTGGTGTTTTAATAGGGGTTGCTAACAAAGATGATCAAAAACTTCTGAAGGATAGTATCACTAATAAACTTGGTGACAAATACAAAGTTGCTGCTCCCACTTTAAGAAATCCTCGAGTACGAATCTTCTACATTGACAATGATGATTTAGGCGATGACTTTGAATTGTTGCCAGAGAAATTGATGAAGCAAAACGATATTGAAACATCAGAAGCCTTTAAACTGAAAGTTGCTAATAAGTCAACATTAATTCTTGAAGCTGATCCAAAAACCCACCGCAGTCTCTTACAACTAGGTAAAATTGCAATAGGGTGGTCACAAGGAACACATGTCAAATCATCTAAACATTGTTCAATGCTACAAATGTTTGAGTTATCATCATTATGCCCAAAATTTCAAAGCTGATCAGTGTTGTGCTAACTGTTCAAGAAGTCACAGCTACAAAACGTGTAAGACTGACCAAATGGTGTGTATTAATTGCGTGAATGCAACAATAACCTTAAACTTACTTTAAATACTGACCACAAAGCTACAGACCCCTGTTGTTCATATTACGTAAAGTTGCTTGACAAATTAAATTCAAGAACTGACTATGGGCAACCATAGCAATTACAAAAGCTTAGTGATTTTACAATATGCCATATAAAGATCAGGTCTCTTATTAGTTCCTTTGATGACTTCTGTGCTTTTATTGAAGAGAAAGATTTTAAAATTATTGCAATATCCGAAACTTGGCTCGCAGTTGATTTCCCCTCAACTTCAATCACTATTCCTGGTTATTCTCTTTTCAGAAAAGACAGAACCACTAAAGGCGGTGGTATCTGCTGTTACGTGCAGAGTAATATTTACTGTACATTTATAGAACTAGGTATTGCAACCACTGGAGCACTGGAGCAATTATGGCTACCAACCTCTATAAAAAAAAACTACATACGCAATTGGAGTTATCTACAGACACCCCTCTAGTCTGATAACATGCTTAGAGGAGTTAGAACTTGCCTAATCTAAAGTATACCTAGAATATGATAAAATTATCCTAATGGGGGATGTGAACATACATCTCCTACAAATGAGCAGCAATTCAAACTATTTTAACTCTATAATTTCCACCTATAATTTGATACAAACGGTTGAACTACCTACCCGAGTAACCAAATCAACTTCTACTCTATTAGATGTCATCTGCATAAGTGAAAATCTGTCGTACACAAGATGTGGCACCTACGACTTAATTCATATGTCTGATCACCAAATGGTATACTGCTGTTTACATATAAATTATGCCAAGTCCAACTCAAAACGGATTACTTATCGAAGTTTCAAAAACTTTAATCCAGAGGAATTCGCTAAAGATGCAACTGCTACCGAATGGGAGCAATCCTTAGATCTTGAAACTTTAGATGATAAAATAGTGCACCTTCATGACTTAATCCCTTTACTTTTTGAGAAACATTCTCCCATGTGCACCACAAATATTAAAATTAGTAAAAATGTTGGGTGGCTGACTTACAATCTTAGACAAATGACTAAACTAAGAAATGCAGCTCACAAAAAATACATCAACTCGCGGAAAGCAACTGATTTTAACTACTTTAAGTCCTTACGTAATTATGTCACACAAGCTGTTAAAAATGAGAAACAAGCTTATTATAAGTATCAAATTTCAAGTAACAAACATAATTTGAGGAAATTATGGAACTTCTTTGAGAAAGCAAATATACATCAAAAACCTAAAAACAATTATTCTCAAGGACGAAAACCCCAATCTTATCAATGAATTTTTCATTAACAGTATCCCTTTGTCTGTTGTTGCAGGTAAAACTCAGACCTTCTTCGCAAACAATAAGTACTATAAGAACTAGTATTTCATAGTATAAACCAAGATGACATTATTTCAGCGATTGTTAAATTGAAATCCAATGCTATGGGTCTAGATGGGATCAGTGCAAAAATGTTAAAGCTTGTTATTCCATACTGCCTTGATACTCTCACACACCTGATTAACAACATTCTTGAATCTTCACATATACCATCATTTTGGAAAGAGTCAATCATCATTCCGTGGCCAAAGTCAATATTGCCACTTCCTACAAAGAACTTAGACCAATCAGCATTTTGCCCACTTTATCCAAGATTGTTGAGTATGCACTATGCAAGCAACTCGTACATCACTTTGAAATCAATAGTATTCTTCCTGCCAGTCAATCAGGTTTTATATCTAGACATAGTACAGCCACCGTACTTACCAAAATCACTAATGATATCACCAAAAATATAGACAACTCCGAAACAACTATAGTCGTCTTTCTGGACTACAGTAAAGCTTTCGACACTATACATCACAAGCTACTGCTAGCTAAACTTTCTTATTATGGGTTGAGCTGCAAAGTACTACACCTGATAGAAAGCTATCTGTCCGGAAGGTGCCAACAGGTATGCTTCAATGGTATTATCTCCAGCAGGCTAGCGAGTGAACAAGGAGTTCCGCAAGGAAGTATCTTAGGACCGTTTTTATTTACCATCTTTACTGCCGACCTTCCAGCAATCATTACAAAAAATTGTAGCACCCACATGTACGCAGAAGACACACAACTTTATATTTCTACTAATCCTTACCACGCCAATCAAGCAATTGAAGAAATAAACACTTGTTTATGTGCAGTGCATGAATGGTCGGTAGCTAATGGGTTAACATTAAATCCTTTGAAAAGTACTTGTTTATGTGTGGGGACTCCACATGGCTGTGAAGTGTTTAAATCTAATGCTTCAACTAACATCTTTGTCAATAACCACATACTGAGCTTTAGTGAATCAGCTAAAAACCTTGGTGTCATTTTTGATTGCAAGCTTACCTTCGGAAAGCATGTTAACAAAGTATGTAGTACAAGTTATTATAAGCTCAAGTCCCCGTACAGATATAAACTTTGCTGACATCATATACAAAATGGAACCTATGTCAAAGTCTAGTGTTAAGCCATGCCAATTATTGTAGCTTGGTGTATTATAATTATTTAACAGTCCACCTGAAGAACAAATTGCAAATTCTTCAAAACTCATGTCTGAGATTTTCATTCAAAGTGAATTATATGGAGCATGTGACACCTATATACAATGATTTGAAGATACTAAAATTTCGACCCCAATGTGAACTTTTCTTTGCAGTTTTCTTATTCATCTTATACAAGTCAGAACAGCCTAGTTACTTATACAGTACAATACATTTGAGGTTGCATAATCATAATCTAAATCTTCGTAATAACTACAACATAACCATACCAAAGCACAAAAGTTCAAAATTCAAATGTTCTTTTGAATATAGAAGTGCCAAAATCTTCAACAAATACTCAAATCTTTTCTTAAACTTCAACTTAGACTCTGTCACTAGGTTTAAAACAGCTATTGCCAAGTGTCTTTTTCAAGAACAAGCCTTATGCCAGTAAATATTGTCTGAACTTTACTTGTGCAGCAGGTATATTGTGAAAACCAGCTTTGCTGACTTTATACAATTAAGTAATAATTGTAATTTAATTGTAATTATTATTTATTAAATAAATAAATAAATTGTTATTTTGTATATTACTTTAACCTAGAAACTCGTTGAATAAGGTATCATATTATTTGATAAAGCGTGTTTCGAATCGCTAATCACACCTGGGTTTGATAACGCCGGCATGGAAACGAATTCATGTTACTAAACGATTTTATACATTTTCCGTTTCGATACACGACAGTGAGAAATTGATGTTTCCGTATTTACGAACTTTTCGTGCACACACTGTGGTGAGTATTTTAATTTTAAAAAATATTTATATACTCTCCTTCGTGAAGGGTCTAATCTGTGACTACACTCTTTATAGCTTCTTCCGGTGGATAGGACTACCTGTTACCTTGGACCTAATTGATGAGGTGATTGCTGTCCTTTTTTATATGGTACAAATTAGGTGGTCCTAGGCCCCGCTCCGGCCCTAAGAAGAGTGTGTTAGGTCCAGCATCATCGACATGTTGGTGAGTGTTTATCCACTATTTATATGGGCTCTATAAACTGGGCGAACTAGTATATTTCAATTTTGTTAATGACTACACCTTGTAGATTTAAAATGATTATCTGTATATAAGGTGACACGTATTATTGATATTGTATTTATTGTAACGATTTCATATATTTAATTTTATATTTAAGATGATTTAGAGCAGTTGTTTTTAGAGTTAATTTCTTTTTCTTTTTCCGTTAATTAAGATAAGGGGAAAGTACCTAAAAACGGCAGCTCGCCATTTTAAGAATTGATTTTTTTTTGCTTCTTCCTGATATATGTACATTGTGATTATTCGTTAATTTTGTTTTCATTTGTTTTTGGTACTATTGTTCTTGAGTAACATGTTTTTTTAATTAGAGGTTTTTCTTAGGTTTTGTTGCGAGTGATGAACATGTGCGTGTATTTCTATTTCAGGCCTTCCTTTATTTTTGTATGTGTAATACTCCGCTTACTCGCCAACTGAGCCCGGGCATTCTTTCATTGTTCTGCCAGCTACGTCAATGTACGTTGAAGAAAAAGCATCGAAATTAGTAGTATTTCTAGAACCTCTTTGTTCTTAACTTTGTCTGTCCAAAATATCTTCATTATACATTTGTAGCACCACATTTTAAAGGCTTCTATATTTTCCTGTCCGCTTCTCCTAACGTCCACTGTGCAAAGCCGTGCTCCACATATTTGCTTTCAGCAATATTTTCCTTGTTTCTATGTTTGTTGTCTTTAAACATAGTAGTTGCTTTTTCTTGTTAGTAGCAAGACCTTGTGCTAATCTTTGTTTTGCATCTTATTTTACTATACCCGATAGTAATTGTAAATGATTTTTTTTCTATTTAACTGTATAAATTTATAAATGTGCCCACAGTATATTTTCGTTATTAGGTTAAGAACGTAGAAAGTATTTTTGTTCATCGAACGTAATTGGTAGTATATTTGTTTTTAATGTTTACTTAAGAATGTGTAATAGAGTAAAGACTTTTTATATTGGTATTTTTCACAACCAATGTTCAAGGATAATAATTCCAGCCTTGTGGTAATAGACTACATTGCAATTACTTAGAGGTGTGATTAAAATTCAGGCAATTTAAATTCGATTTTGGAAACCTTCCTTCAGCTAGCATTTTTAAATAGATATACTAGAAGCGGCTTGTGGTCCCTTTGGGACTACGTTGGACGCCATATACCCATTACGCCAAAGATCCCTTGAATAGGCCAGTTGAGCAAGTGGAGTGAGATGAGTGAGCTGGGTGAATTGAGTGAGTTATATGCGTTGAGTGAGCTGTGACTGGAGTGCGTTGAGTGATGAGTGAGTTGAATGATAAGTGAGTTGAGTGACTGGAGTGAGTTAAGTAACTGGAGTGAGTTGAATGACTGAAGTGAGTTGAATGACTGGAGTGAGTTGAGTGACTGGACTGAGTTGAGTGACTGGAGTGAGTTGAGTGATGAGTGAGTTGAATGACTGAAGTGAGTTGAGTGACTGGAGTGATTTAAGTGACTGGAGCGAGTTAAGTGACTGGAGTGAGTTGAGTGACTCGAGTGTGAGTTGAGTGACTGAAGTGAGTTGAGTGCCTGGGGTGAGTTGAGTGATTGGAGTGACTTGAGTGACATGAGTGATTTGAGACATCATAAAAACGACTTGGAAGAGTTGATCGCATCAGGACCACTTCGCCCTAGCAGACATTGACGAAACCACTTTGAGGAGTTGATCGAATCAAGACCAATTCATCCAAGCAGACGTCGACGAAACCACTTTGAGGAGTTGATTGGATCAAGACCACTTCGTCCTAGTAGACGTCGACAAAACCACTTTGAAGAGTTGATCGGATCAAGACCACTTCACCCTAGCAGACTTTGTTGAAACTATCTCAAAAAATTGATAGTATCAAGATCAATTTGCCCTAGTAGTCTTCATAAAAGTGACTTTGAAGAGTCGATCGAATCAAGATCACTTTGCCGTAGTAAACTGTAGAAACGACATCTACGAGTTGATTAGATCAAGACCACTTAGTCCTAGTAGACTTCGTTAAAGAGGACTTCGAGGAGTTGATCGAATCAAGGTAACTTCGCCTTAGTAGATTTCGGTAAAATTATTCAGAGGAGTAGATCGAATCAAGACCATTTCGCCCTAGTAGACTTTGTCAAAAAGATGTCGAGGAGTTGACAGGATCAAGACCATTTCGTCCTAGTAGATTTTGTCAAAATGACTTTGGGGGGTTGATCGCATCTAGGTCAATTCGTCCTAGTAGACATTGTTAAAACGACTCCGAAGAGTTGGTGATCATACATCACTTCGCCCTAATAAACTCCGCCAAAATTATTTCCAGGAGTCGATAGGATCAAGACCACATCGCCTTAGCAGACTTCATTAAATAAATAAAAGGTGTATGCAATGTAAATAATGGAAATGAAGCTTTTATTTTTTATATTATTTTATTATTTTATATTAGTTTATAGTATTTTATATTATTTTATATGGGTTACGTATTGGTATCTACAGTAATTGTTAAATAAGTAATGCATATATAAAAGCACAACAGATATCATTTACATTGGTTAAATATATGATTGTAATAAGCGGTAATTGCAGAATGCTGACTAACTGTGTATAACAATTCAAGACATGTTTCGGAATGCATCCTCGAGTGTCAGAGTTATTAAAACCAAAAGAAACTATTGAATGGTTTTGTTTAATTATCATGCAACAAAAATACTTGTAAATACATAAAACATTTAATTATAATAATTATTTTCAGTAGTTTTGAAAGTGATTGAAATATTCCGAAATTTTGCAATCAAAGTGGTCATTATGTTTAGGTTTATATGTACATAAAGTCTTTGTTAGCGGCTAAATAAAGAAATATTTTTATCCGTGATTATGAATACTCAAGTTGAAAATGCGTAGGTGTTGTTTTTAATGTTTGTTTAATTCTTGACGCTTGGTGTTTATCAAAGTGAATATAATCAGAAATGGATTGATTCTAAAGAAATAAATATCAAATAAGGACTTTCAGTTGATGTAGGTAACCACTTGGTTGTACCTTCTGCATCTAACGTTTCTGAATTTACATCATTCTGCCTCTCTCTTACAGTGTAGTCCTGCTCGTTAAGACGAAATAAATAAAACAAACTAAAAACAAAAGTTGCTGGAAATGTAAATGTTGTACCCTTTTTAATGAAAATTCGGAATAATTAACATATTGTAGACCATTGTACATGTTCATGCGCGGGGGGTCTTATAAATTTATACATCGACTTACCTCCACGGTGTTTTGTTCTAAGCTGCAGTTCCTATTCTTTCAACCAAGTGGACTGTATGCGAATTGAGTCTATGTTACGTTACACTTGCACTGTGTTTTTTAGGGGGTTTAACAACTAAAGTCTGCGGCACTTGACTAACTTACGGGTACCGAACGAAGAAACCGACGACCGTTCTGCTTCAATATCCATAAGAAAAAGTGTTTGTTCATTGCTACCCTTAGTCCCACTTATTCACACATGCACCAGGAATTTTTACGGCAGGATATAAGGGAACAAGGGATGACAGTTTTACTATTAGATTTACGACTACAAATTTACGACTTAAAATTAAACATGCAAACGTGCAACAAAGAGACCGAACAGTACAACAGTTATAAAGTTTGTTTGGGTATTTTTACGCATATAAGATGCTTATTGATGTTTAAAAAAGCAATACAAAATAAAAAGAAAAATTAAATTTTACTGAGCATCGAACCATTAATGTTGCAAATGGAAGACAGGGCTCTTAAACCAACGACATTGAGCTGACATTCATCGGAATGCCGTTGGTTGTGTACTTGCATTTGAAGAGGCCACATAAGAAATGTATAATTTTCTGGAATTGCAATTACTCGGCAATATTTGTACAGTAACGTCAAATAAATTATTTAAGGTTTTCTTCAAAAGCAGTCTGCGAATAATAAAATACTGTTCATTTTTGTAATCCTAATAAAGATGTACTACTAAAAATGCAATTTAGCCATTTTATAAGCTTTAATTTTAGAAATTTGTAAAATAAGTGTGTCAACATAGATTTTGATGGTATCTACTCGTTCGTCTACGTCGGTATTCATAACATGCATTTGACGTTTCTCGAATTAATTACACAAATTTCAATAAAAGTTTTCAAAAAAACTATAATAATTGCATGCAAACGGTTAATAAATCGGGTTTTGGGAAACAAATAGTGTCTTTTGGTATATATTAGATAATTTTTATGGACCGGATACGAATTTTGAAAACCAACTCGATCTTCCGTTTCTCTCGTACCAATTATAATCGATCCGTTGTCATCTTTGCCGCACAATGCGTTAGGACTTTGAGATCAAAAATTTTTAAACGATTCCTGCTTCTTTTACACGTAAGTGAATACGTTGCTTCAAGCTAATAAATTTCAGAAAAACACCTATTTCTCCCTTTGTATTAGTTTTTTAACAATAACGACCACCCTATGGTATGATGCAAAAATTCCTCACCACACCCCGACCCGCCCGCACCCCTAATACTAAACCCCTCGGAAGCAAATCGTGATTAGCGATCGTTTCACACCTCTCATCTTTAACACAAAGACAGGCTAGACAATTTTTAAGATATGGGAATAGTGTTCTTATTATAAACGTTTGTTTTATATGTATTTTGACATTAGCGTGCTTGTCTAAATTTTAGACCAGAATCACTTTCCTGATCTCAGATTCGGTATGCTCATGTAATTCCTTCTTTGGTATTCCTAAGAAATCACCACAGTGCGAGATTAGAGAGTGATCAAGATCATTCCCAATTAAAACATATTTCAAATGCGATAGCATTTCAGGACCCTCTTCAAGTACTTACACAGCCTGTCCCATTGAGATAGCCGGCAACTGTTCTTGTTAGTACAATTGAGGTTTTCTATATTTTATCAAAACAAAATTTTTAGCGGGGCATTTTGTCAAATTTCTCTGTGGAGTGCCGGATAGATTTTCTGGATGTGAATTGTTATAAACAGTTTTAGCCACAAACAATCTAGCAGGTAATTCAGAGAAACTCGTTGAAGTACTCTGCTAAAAATTCTGTTTCGATAACGTACCAAAAACTTTGGGTTTAATAACAAGAATGGTTGCCGACTATTTCGTGGAATCAGTGGTGTAAGTGTTGAAGAGGGGTCATGGAATGCTTTCACATGTGAAATATGTCCTAATCAGAAATTATCTTGGACACCACCTAATCTCAAACTATGGGGATTTTTAAGAGAAACCCCCAGAAGGAATAACAAGAGACTATCACAACCTGAGACCAGGAAAGTGATTTTGGCTTAAAATTTACATGAGGAATAATTATGTACACTAATGCTAAAACAAACCTAAAACAAACGTTTTAACAATAAGAACACTAATATACCATCTATTTAAAAACTAATAGCCGAAAGGAGGATTTCCAAAATAAAATGTTGAATTACCTGAATATTAATCACGCTTCTAGGTAATTGCAATGTAGTTTATTATCACAAGGTTGGAACTATTATCCTATCATTATTTGTAAAAATCTCCAATATAAAAAGTCTTTACTCTATTACACAAGTAGACTTTTATCACAGGATAATCATTCTTAAGCAAAGATTAAAAATCAAAAATATCCAAAATTACCCAGCTTAACAAAAACATTTTCGACGAACAAAATTACTTTCTGTTCTTAACCTAATAACAAGAATGTACGGTGGGTACGTATATAAATTTATACAGTTAAATAGAAAAAATGATCATTCATTTACAGTTACTGTAGGTTGTAGTGTCAGAAATTTGATCGTTAATTGAAAAAAAACTAAAAGTTATTATCTCCTAAACTTAATTCGTATTAACCAGATCCTACTAGGACTTTGAAAGGAAAACTATATATTCTGTTTTCGGTCAACATGAAGTTATCGAGTTAATGGGAACCAGTGTTCCTAAAATTAAAACTCACCTGTCTGGTAGGGTATGATTCCGAAGTTTACTACTCAGTTCGATACTTTTTCTTCAAGGTTAACTAACCTACTCAAAGTTGAATGTTATCTTTTTGGACGATAATGACAAAGTGTTTAACCAAAAAGCTTTCCCTCCATAAAACCATTCGAGATTATTTTCTGCAGAATTTGAACAAATAAATTAAGACTGCAAATTGAAATTACTTGAGTCGTTTCTTTTTTATCAAACTTATGTAATGTTATCTTACTTAAAACCTTTAACTAAGCCAGAGGACAGAATTTTTCATATTTTGAATCAGGTTAAATTTAGGATAAGAACTTCTTTGTGTTAAGATGGTGAGGTCATAGATGCCAACATTATACATTATTAATCAAAACAAATGAATAAAAAAACTGTAAGAATTTAGAATACAAAGTACCTATAATGTCATTTCTAAACTTATAACAGCCAAAATGAATTTGATATTGACAACCTTTACGTATGAACAATATAAGATACAAAAATTAATATTTTCTTAGATCATGTGGCTTCTTGTCATGCCTTTTACAAAAATGGACAAAACATCAGCGTTATTAACCTGAAAGCGTATTAATTACAAAACCTTTAACCTATAATTCTCTGTAATTTTCCTGCACTCTAGAAATATTTCATTTTAACAAATTTTATATTTCCTCTTTCGCATACATCTTGCACAGCTCACTTTCATGCCCTTGTATCTTACATCTTGCTATTGTGACCTCTCTCAAAGAGATCGTCAAAGTGAAGATGAAAAGTTAATTCTTTGTGGTGGTGCGGTTCGGTTTTATGAATATATGTTGTGATATATTATTTGGCAATCAAACCGTAGCAAATGTTTATTGCCCTAGCCTTTGTTGATGCTTTAATTTACCACTGACTTCATAATATCAATGTATCAGTTCTAAAATAGCTGTTGCACTATTATGCAAACATGCATTTTTTTTTGAAATTAGAAAATGCAAAGGGTATACTTTGAAAGTGTAAATAAACAGTGAGAAATTAGACATCTACATCTGTCAATAATGTTATATACATCACTTTCACATTACAATAAATTTTTAATGAACATAAACTTGTGATTTTGTACAAAAAACGCAGCTGAATCGTGGTGGGTATATAAATTTGATAGGGGAAGATGCCCACATATTTTATAACGGAATAGTTCCTCTTAGGTTTACTAAATTAATTCACAAGCTTGAATTATTGCAACCTAACAATCATTTATTAAGTTAGATAGCTCTAGGTTAGAGGAAAATCACTTTAAGAAGAACCCAGGGCATTTGACAGATTACACAGAAATGTAGTAACACTGATGTAATAGAGTTGCTACGATGATGTTATGGAGGTGCGTTTTATAAATACTACTGCACACAATAACAAAATGACATAATTTAGTTCTAAAGAGAACTGTTATATATAGCAAGAAATAAAATAATATACAATGGATAAAAAACAGCCGAGGTAAATTGCAGAATGTCAAACCAACAGAAACAAAACACCCTTGACACTTGAGTTGTGTTCCACAATGCGTCTAGACAGACGCAAGGTAATTTCAGATTGGTTGATTTATACAAAATTCCACTCCACTGAAACCCGAATACCACATTCCATAATTACGAGGGTGGTTTGAAAAGTTCGCGAAATGGTGCACAGATGGCAGCATCAGTTCGAATAAAATATATGCAATTGATAGATCCAACTATCTAGTGTGCAGATGTTAAATTTGACATTATTCTGTCAAATAGTATTAATTTGGTGCTATATGAAGTAAAGTTAGTTTTGTGAGTTTTTCAAAATGGATAAAACTGAAACGCAAGCTGTTATAAATGTTTTGTAAAAAAGGGTTAGAAAGCAACAGAAATACATAAAGATATGCAGGATACATTGGGGAGACTCCGCTCCATCATTTACAATTGTACACAAGTGGGTGACGGAATTTAAACGTGGTCGTGAGAGCCTAGAAAATGACCCGCGCAGTGAACAACCAAAAACTGCCACTGCGCCTGAAATCGTCCAAAAAGTTAATGATATAGTTACGCAGGATCGTCAATTAAAGGTCTCCGAAATTGCTAAGGATGCAGGGTATCTCAGATGAAAAAGCATTTCATATCTTAACTGCGGAATTAGGTATGAAAAAGCTATCGGCAAGATTGGTGCCGTGCACATTGACAATTGATCAAAACCTTCAGAGGAAGAGAATTTGCCAACAGAGTTTAGACCGCCTTAACTCCAATAAAACCGATTTCGTCCGACGATTTG
The DNA here is from genome assembly GCA_036346225.1 of Platerodrilus igneus. Taxonomy (NCBI): domain Eukaryota; kingdom Metazoa; phylum Arthropoda; class Insecta; order Coleoptera; family Lycidae; genus Platerodrilus; species Platerodrilus igneus. The sequence goes on from JARFIW010000858.1 coordinate 5,613,082, forward strand.
TTGGGTAGAGTATTTTTATTTTATAACATTTCACAGAGAAAATAACAAACAAACTGAACTATACATTTGAATTGTTTCAATGTTCCAAAACGTAAAACACTTCGTGCAAATTTTCTTGAGGGAAGCTTCCCATAATTGAAGCTGTGTTTCCTCGTTGAATGGCGATACCTATCCTTTGAACCAAATGCTGTTTCGACCTACGTTCTCCAGTGTGTAATGCTAGTATTCCGGCAAGGCTGTTCACGAACTGAATAGCTTCTTCACACCAAGTTCCCATTGTTTCTACTGTGAAAGGAAGGAAGTGCATATTTTGTTTCAAAACTGATGAGTATTTCCTTACTTTCCCAGAAGCAGCTATTCTTGCAGCATATCCCGACTCCAATGATGAATGTATTAGGTGTGAAGGTGCAAGTGTGTCGGAGCAGATAGCGTCCCATACCAAACTTTTGCCCTGTGTCCAAGGAATCAAGGTCATTCCATCTACTCGTTTTCCATCATCTCTGAACAAAACGCAAGGCTCAAGACGACACGGGATCTTTGCGGTGGTGAAGGCCCTGGACAAGATGTTATTAAGTTCCTGATGTCTTGAGTACCGTCCTACACATTTGGCACAGCTTAGTCCATGATGTCCTGATGAATCAACTTCTAGGCCGCAAACACAAATATGTGGTTCACAAATTTTTCATCCGAGCCTAAGGAGCCATTGCTATTCGAAATGCATTGTTTTCCAACAGTGTGCCGACTGTCTTGGATGGGATGACGTTTAGCCACGCATTAGCTTCAAGATTTTGTAAAGCCAGAGTTATAGCCTTATCCGCAGGTGCGGTCGGTTTACTCTTCTCAAAAATATTATTAATAATAACATTATCCCATGATTGCTGGAAAGAGGGAGCGTTGGGTATCTCCGAGTCAGAGGTCAACTTCGCCCATTCATTTATTCCTTCTTCATAGAAATTGTTCTGGGGCCTGTCGGAGTCATCTAGACTTAACATCAAATTGACAAGCTTGTTGACACTAAAAGAAGAAAAGAGAAAGGCAGGAACACAGATGCCTTTGCATCTCCGAATTCCAAGTCCTCCCAGTCACGTTGGCAGAGAAGCCTTTTCAGACAGTTCAGGCGATAGAGATGAATTCAGTAAAAATTCTAGGGTGTCCTTAATGTTTTCATCTATCCTTTCCAATACATCACGGCAAAACCATATAAGAGTAGTACGAAGAAGATACGTCAATTTCGGAACTGCAAAACAGTGACGGAGAAGGTAGTGAAAGTTCTTGAGTTCCTTAATTCAAGAAAATAAAAGCATTTCATCCCGTTTGTTCTCCAAAGAATCTTCAAACAAAGATTCCGTGATCGGTGATCCCAGTAAGAAACGCTGCGAACAATTTTGATTCCCGGTGATATCTGTTGAAATGTCGAGATAGAATTCTCGTTTGGTTCGCCACAGAAATAAAGCTCACATTTGTCTGAGTTGATTTGCAATCCGATTGATTTACATCTGTCAATAAGTAATTTGAAGTCTTCAAGAACTATATCGTGATCACCAGCTAACAGTCCATCATACAGATAAAAGCATACGAGCTCGGATAACAATGATTCCACAACAGGATGAATGGCGAGTCAAAAAAGGAGCGGTCCAGTTGGGTCTCCGGCAACCGGAAGCTGACGGGATAGTCCATTCTCCAAAAAAAGACGTGATTCTATTGAATAAGCTTGCCATATGAAAGCATATAGCTTTGGTGTTAACTTTGATACTTCAGCAAGTATTGTGTCACGATGAACAGTGTTAAAAGCATTAGCAAAGTCAATCTTCAGTATTATTTTTGAAGATTCTATGTTTCGTGATAAAAAGCTTTGGGAAGAATGAACAGCAGCTTCGCAACCTCCTGGAGTTGCGTATCCTAACTGCTTAGGACGAAGATATGTTCCCATTTCTTCCGTAACAGTAGAGCAGGCAATTTTAGTCACCAAACCGTGTAACGTATTCCCTACTGCAATAGGCCGTATTCCACAGTCCTTTTTATTCAATGCGCAAAGACTGGCTCCGTAAAAAATTGGAAGAATTTCTCTTTTGATTTTCTCGCCAAGTACAAAGTTAGAAAATTTCGTAAGTGCATTTAATATTCGGTTAGACACCTCTCCGTTTCCTTTGTTAATCATATCTTTTAAATGTTGGGGTCTGAGCCCGTCAATTCCATTGCTGGAACCATTTGGAAAGCTGAGTATGGCTTTCCACACTTCGTCCACTGACACAACTAAAGATTCTTAACTACTGGCAGGTTCAGAGATCGACAATGCTTGAGTGGGCGATGGGTGTTTCGAGACAAGCTTCAAGTGCGTATCTTGTGTCATAGGTGCAATTGCTTCTTGAGACGATAATATTTTGACAGCTCCTCTGATATCCCCTTCGGCTACTTTAGAGTCCACATGTCTTGACAAAGACGTAGGTTTTCTCGTAATTGTCGAAAAATTTTCATGTCCGTTAATGTTCGCCTTGACTAATGTAGTGAGAGATTTTTTTTGCAGAATTGGGGCACACTGAGACTTGAAAATCCAAAGATAAACAAAGCTCTCCAGGAAAGTAACGTCGTTTTTCTCACGCAGGTTTCCAGTATTTTTGTGAATTTACTTGCCGCGGCAAATCTGGTCCCTTTAGGAATCCTTTTGAGAACTTTTGAGAACATAGTGTAGGGTTCTCCATAACACGACGGATGTTTGTTGTAATTCGGAATTCCGTAATAATTCGTGCAATTGCAATTCTTTTGGAAAGAAGCCAGGTCACTGGAAGGTGATAATTGTAATCACTCGGTATCAGATTTAGCAGTTGTGGGAGACTGACAAAATGAAACGCTGAATAACTTCCGGGAAATTCTCAATGTCCTGTGGGTAGCTGAATTCCATGACAAAATCTTTCTCCAGGAAAATCCTTTGAAATATCGTTTTCGAAAAACTGTGTTCAGCCACCTGTCGGCCCAACAGAATTACGAGTATGCACAAAACTGGTCTCCTTCCTTATAGGTAACTGTATCTTTCTTCTTCGAATATTTAACCGTGAGGCACAGAAAAAGTTTCAAAATTTGTCTCCCATAAAATTTTTAGGGTTTGTAAAATCTAACACAAACACTTGTACATAATCTTCATATGCTTATTACTTAATAAAAAAAGGAAATAAAATAATTCGTAAAGTTTAAAAAGTTTAAAATTTAAATATTCAAAAGATTTAAAACTTCAAAATGACATTCAAATGTAAAATTGACACAGCTATTTTTGATTTGTTATGACAGATGAAACTTGGGTTCACTATTATACCCCTGAAACCAAGCAACAATCTAAACAATGAAGATATAGGGGTTCTCCACCACCAAAGAAAGCAATGTCCGTGAAGTCGGCTGGAAAAGTTATGGCATCAGTTTTTTGGGATGCTAAAGGTGTTCTACTAATTGACTATCTTCCCATGGGCCAAATAATAAACGGTGAAAATCACGCTAAACTTCTAGGCCAACTGGATAAAAATATTCGTGAAAAAAGATCTGCATTGCGCAAGATCATTTTCGATCAAGATAATGCACGTCCACACACAAGTGCAGTAGCAATCCAAATATTGAATGATCTGAAGTACGATTTGTTGCAACATCCACCTTATTCGCCTGACTTGGCTCCTTCTGACTTCCACATATTTCCACGACAAAGTTTTCCTTGGGGAAAAACGATTTTCCACAAACGAAGAAGTAAAAGCAACTGTCGACGACTATTTTGGAGGCCTTGAAGAATCGCACTTTCGTGGTGGCATAATGGGTTTGTAACATTGCTAGATGAAGTGTATTCAACTTGACGGAGATCATGCGGAAAAATAAACTATATTTTATAAAAAAATTTTTCATTTTCACCTTCGTTTCGCAAACTTTTCAAACCACCCTCATACATACAATGAACTTTCTCAAACTGATGTTTGTTTTGTGCGCATTATGACGGTGGGTTCTTCTTAAAATGATTTGCCAGTACCATACAATGTCACTAGAGAATATCGATATAAATTATCATTTAGCTTGAGCTTTACCTATTAAATGTACACACTTTTAAAATGCTAATGTAAACATTAATCTAAATCAAGTACTTACCAGATCTTTGCATGCTAGCCATTGTAATTTGTGCGATTTCTGTTATATAATTTGATGAAAGTACGATAGCATTAATACTTTTGCGTGCGGCTTGATCAACATGCTTTAAATAATTTAGAAGCTCCTAAAAATTCACAATATCGACACTTTGTGATAATATTAAATAAACTTACAGAGTTTCGTAAATGCATATTTAACAATTGTTTCTGAAAGTAATCCCTTTCATCCACAGATTGTTTTAGAGAAACCTTTACATCAGCTAAAGCTTTCGCTAATTCATTGTTTTTAGTTTTTAAAATCCGTATTTCTAAAAATTATAGTCATTATCAAAATATCTAAGTAGAAATAATTTAGTTTACCCGCGGCAGCAACATCTTCACCATTGGATTCCATACTATCTTTAGAGTTTGAACAACCAACCATTTCGGTTAATATTTACCCTTTACTGCAAAGTGAATATTTTCTTATTTCTACACGGATAAGAAACATGATTTTCATAGTTAAAAATATTAATCAATATGACAACAAACTGTACATTTACTTCCAATATTAATTAAGTCAAGAGCTACTTTGGTTGGAGTGACCAACCTGAAAACATAAAAGACCCATAAAACAAGCGAATGTTAAAAATACGATAACCAATCGTCAACGTGTAAAAGTCATGCATTATACATACGCCAGCAATTTAATAAATTATTATAACTCAAATAAGTTTAATATACTACCAAACTACAACCTCACAAAAAAAAAACGGTTGTATAGGCACAAATCAGCCTGCTTAGGAATATAAAACCCCAGCAATAATTTTCTAGAGGTTTGTCAAATTAAAAATAACCACTTTATTCACCAATAGATGTGCGTTGTTTGGGTACTTGATAATATAATAAGGTAGTATAGTAATACTAAAACTGATTTTTATAACTAGCGAGGTGGGTCAGCCGGAATACTTTACTTAAAATTGGACTTAATAGCTACTCTTCGGTCTTCGGCATAGGAATATAATGTAACCAGTAATTTTTTAAAATGACGTAAGTTACTGCGACTATGGAATAGTGAGTTTCAACAAAACTATTTTAAAATTGTTATGCTAAATTTGTGCTAGTTCGATTACGTTATTGTTATGTTCGATAACTAAAAATTCAACGTTGTAAAAAGTATAGTTATATTCTAGAATAATATCAACAAATATGACAATTGTCAACGAACTTGGTTGATTTTGGCACTCTCAGGGTGCGTGTTGTAATCAGCGTCAACCTTATGGTTTTTACTGTCTTGTTATATACCGAACGTGTGTTCTAGGTGTTTGTTTTCTCACCTAGTGGTCTCTGTCGTCTGCTGTGCTGTTACAGGTAGTTGATAAGGTGAGTAGCTTCCAGTATCCTCTTCTAGGTTACTCTCCAGCTATACGATATTCAAATCCTAGATCTTCCGGACTGTGATTTTTGACCGACAGGATGGCTATTCGCCACAAGCCGCTCCAACGTCAGGTAGCTCGTCGAACAGAACTGACAAATGTACATCCCCAACGATGTCGCTTGAGTCACCATTCCCTGGCGCCCCGTAAAGCTAGAAAAATTCCTCGACTTGTTACCGTTCCGATACTCGACTTGTTTCGCCCGGAGGCGAAGGTAAATAGATGCTGATTCCACGAGACCTGCTGTTGGAATGCCGCGATTGACAACTGTTAGGGTAACCTTATATACTCGCTTCTACAAATTACTTCTGTTTCTATACGCTTTTTGATTGGCTGCTGAGTACACGTGATTCCGAGGAAATCATGATCAGAAGAAGCGAAGAAGTGGTTCAACTTTAACTTTTTTTGCTTCTTAAAATTTGACATATCATTTGTTGGGTTATGTAAGAAAATTTAGTATAGTGGCTAATAAACAAGGTTAGAAAAACCTACACAATAAATTGTATTTAGAATTACTGCGTTTAAAAAGGTGATTTTGTAACGTTCCGTTTGGTTTTAGCATAATTTAGTAGTTTAGTATTATAAAATTCTATAAATCAGTCCCTGCATTTATTTAGTATTTAATATTAGCGAGTAGATATTTAGATCGTAAAAGAAAGAGCGCGACGCGCACCCCTCCCTTAATTTTGTTAGGTCGTTACAGGTACTGGAAAACACGCAAGGTATTCGTGATTCGTGATGTAGTCTCTAGTCAAGAGGGTCGTACATTCCGTTCCTGAGTTTTAACGCTTTTACAGCGGATTAGCAAGTTTTACAGATCTCATGATTGTAGCAAATAATTAATTATTTGGTGAAAAAGTAAACTGATAGTGCAAAGTGCCGAACTTTCGAATGTTTGTTGTAATAACGTCCGGGTGTGATTTTCTAATCTGTTATAGGTCACAATCATTCAATGTCGTTTGTCTGTTATGAAGAATATTTATGCCAATCATATTTGGGATATAGTGGTTTGAATGGTTAGAAGAGACCCCAATTACGTGTGCCGTGAGCCGTAATAATCCAATTTATTGGGAATATAAAAAGCATAGTTATCACACATCTTGAAGTATGTTTGAAGTTTGTAAAGTCCGACACCCCTTTGCATTATTTAGTAGCCTGCTTCACCTCGTAAGGTAAGCGAAGCTATTTTATTAGAATTTACTGAGCGACAAAACCAGTTCCGTACGTTATTATTGAGTACACGTGCACATCAAAACCATTAGGTATTTCTCGCACCTGCGTCAGAATTATAAAAATTAAATCAAGTGCGTTCTGTTTTACATTCATTCAACTTGTGCCGCAACAAGCTGCATAAACTACACGGTCGTCTTTAAATATTAACGTAGCAATGATTTTCCAAATTACTATTACATTTAAGACAGGTTGTTCTGATTAAAAATTCTATCAAGGCATTTGTAGCCCTGACTTTGTTTAGATAAAATTTACAGTTGCTGTTCAAATTATTAAACTTAGGTGCTGTATGCACAAGGTGTATCACGCGTGGTATTAAAATTTTGCGATAGAGTTCATGCATTTTTGCCTCCAGATTAGCGAGTCAGGACCGGCGTTGGTCCCATGTGCACTCAACCCTACCCCTTAAATATATATAGATTTTATATTTATGAAATTACATTAACACTGGCCAGTACGAAAACATTATTATAAAAAGTAGAATAAGTATTTTTGCTGCTTATTATTTCGAATTATTATGCTGATTGATTGGTGGCGTACTAAAGTATGCCTTGTTTAATTTCATATTTCCGTTAATGTACATATGTATTTCTTTCAGCTAAAGAGTTGTAAATATAGTTAAGTTGAACATTTTGACGTGCCCTATTTGTAAATTTAAAGTGTTAGGATGGATCAGCCTTGCATTTTGAGTATAGAGCTTTTGGAGAGGTTTCGACCAGTGTCCAAATCCTTTCTTTTCATCTAGCGTTTGATGTTACTGGTGGTGCCCACACGATTTTGATATAATACCGAATTTTCGTCCCACTATAATTCACACCCTAGGGCAATTGGCAACCCCAACCTACGACTTTTACGATACCCACCCCTCGCCGGCTGGAGCTAGTTTGCTGGAGATTCCGTAGTGTCGTAGTGCCGAATTTGCCCGTAACAATTTGTTATGTATGTAATTGCAAGAAAGTGTTTCAATATTAAAAGCTACTTTTTACCATTACTATATAAAGCACAATATACAAAACCAGCGTCATTTCATGGTAATAGCCACAGCTAGTTAGGTCCCTGATTAGTAACAACTGGAATACGACCGTGGCAAATCGCTATATTGGATACCCACTTAGCCAAGCTTTTTGATATATTTGTCCCATTAAGAAAAGCATTGCTATAGCGCCTTCTTATTCTACTGTTTCCATGGATTAAAAAACATAATGGAAGTTTTATACGAGAAAATTATGCACCCGAAAACTCTGTATTAATGGTACTGCTATCGCTATAAATTAAAAGGACCCGTGAGTGCTTATGTATATAAATTTAATAATACATTGTAATCGTCGTCTTAAGAATGAGTTTCAATGTAATAAACATTATAGTAATTACCATCAACTCTCGATGTAGCAGCATCTGAGTACATTAAGATTTCTCTGTAAATGATTGTGAATAATCTGATTTGTATTGGACCGAATAAGGAACAAAAAATTGAAGTTTGTTAAAATATTTCGTTGAATATGCTTTATTCTTTGGTGTGGATATGTAAATATTGAATTGTTCCTTTTACTGCACGTCAATACACTCGATGACTACACGCTCTATCTTCTTATAATACTACATTTTTTTCGTTAAAAACCTAAAATAATCGAGATTATGTAATATTTGAGTTGTTTTCGTGTGTTCGTGCACTCCGAGTACTACTTGCTCTATTGGTGTTCAATCATCATGAAGAAGTTAACATCAAACACACTATTGTCTTTCATAAATTATAGAACAAGGTTAATGAAGCGCGCTCCAGAAGCACATTGCGTTTCGGTGAGCAGTAGTTTTTTTCTTAACCATCCTCGAGTCTTTACGTTCGAACGAGTCCTCGGTTAGGTTACTGTTAGAAATAGATATTATTATTAAAAAACACAAATCACTTAAGACGCATATCAGATATCACAACAGTTGTTGCTAAAACTATTGCAGACTGTTCTGATGTGCGTGTTAAGTCATTTGTGTTTTTTAATAATAATATCTATTTCTAACAGTAATCTAACTTACAAATTGCCTTCGCGGGACTCGTTCGAAAGTAAAGACTCGGGAGGTTGGTTAAGAAAAAAAAAATAGCTTTTCGTAATGTGTTGGTTTTGACGGTTTCAGACATAACCTTTGTTTTTGTTTAGAGTTAATTTTCATAATGAATTTAAAAAGCGACACATTGGCAGATCAAAAAAAAATTGGATGAATGACAATGTTGTAGCATATAATACTTCTTTCTTTTAGTACGTTTCAATTTATCTACGATTAAATTCACCCGCGTCGTCAAACTAGACATAAAAAGGATTACGCCTCAAATTGCGTCGCGTAAATGACATCGCGGGTAAGGTACACAAATTATAATACCAAACTTACCCGATGGAATTCATGGGCTTGTGGGTTTTCGTGGGTGGTCATTTACTGGAGTGCGTCCAGCGATCGTTGTCGACGGAACACTGATGTTTTTTTCTAATTTGACGAAGAAGGTAACAAAAGAAAAGGTTCACTTCGCCTACTGGAATTTCACCCACTCCATTTTCTGGATATTTTCTAATAATTTTAATATTTCTGCTAAATTACCAACCTATAAAGTGATTACAAATTTATTTATTTCTATAATAATTAAGAGATTAAGCGTTTATTGTTTTTTGTTTTTTTTGTTTTGTTATTGTTTTTGTGAAGGGAAGGTAGGTAAATAGAAAGTAAACATTGCAAAACGATTGCTGCTTCTGAAATAACCAAAAATAATTTGATTAATTGATGTAAGTATTACAATTTGAGGTAATCAAAATTCTTAGAAATATTGTACTTATTTTTTAAGCTCTATTAAGTGATCGATAAATTGTTGTGTGTAAAACAGCTATTAAGAGTGGTCCTATAATATGTTACAACAGAATATAATTTATCACAAACCAATAATTGTAATCTCAATTAATACGTTTCATTTCGTAAATGTAGTTGGACATATTCATATTGATTTGTAAATCCTTTTTCGCAAAATTCTCATATACGTTACGATTCATCGCATTCGACAATACAAAACCCAAGTGCGTATTCGCTTTTATGATAGCTGTGTATGGTTATAATTTCGAGAATCGCGACCCTGAATCTACTAAAAAGTGCATCTCAAACTGCTTTTCCGATATATCCATGATGGTAATCTAATAAAAGTTACGTATTTGATCATCACAACATTCTTCCCCTTCACTACTGCTATCCGCGCCAAAGATATTGTTAATCGCATATTTACAAACGTATCCCATTACTCTTACTCGTTATTTTTATTGTGTTTGATACATAACTTAACACAGACAAGTAAACAACTTTAAACACTTGGCACATTGGAACTAATTGCTCAAAATGAGTTCAATAATTATTTTTTACTCTTTCAATCTAAGGTCACGTGATTATTTGCATTATTCACGTGAAACAGTTGCTTTTCCCAAACTGTAACAAATAAACGAACGCAACTTTTTTTTTAAGAATAAGTCAAGATGCGTTCACAATAATTTTATTAAATGACTGCTATTTATCTAACCTATGGTCACATATATATGGTTTTTACTGTTTAAACAATGAACTTTAAGGTAGTTCATCTTTTACGCTGTTTTTCTGCATTAAATTTCTATATCCTGCTGCCAAAAGCATATTTTAATACGTTAGTAATTAACGTTAAATAATTTGTATAAATATGTAGTTCCTCCACAATTACCATTAATCTATGCAATTAACCTCAATTTAGGTCATAGCTCCCAAATTAATTATTTTATTGACCTATATGTGAGAATGCCATAACCTTAAATCAAACTAGTGATTGTTTGTTTTCGTTTGTAAATTGCCAAGTTTTGGGTATAATGAGCGGTTCTCATTTAGTGCAATTTGTTAATTGTAAAATTCTGCGAAATCATAAATTGATCTTGGAGGATTTATGGGTACGAAATGGCAAAATAATAAATCCCGAAAAAATATTCTTTGAAGAAAAGATACAATCTGACATCAAAATCGATTGTAATGGTTCTACAATAGCACCTGGATTTATTGATTTGCAAATAAATGGTAAGATATAAAGGGCGAGGTTTACTAGAGTTTGTCTTGATTTTCTGATAGGTGTATGTAAATTAAAATAATTTAAGTAGTCTGATGGTTTGAACGTTTAGATTGTTCAGTAGCTATGGACGAAGCTCAACTTATCAGTTGTGCTCTATTAGAATAGCCTTAATTTGCAAACCCTTAATAATAGATGTTATTTTTATGAGGCTACACATGTAGGTGGTTTGGGTGTTTTGATATTCTTGAATATTCATAAAAATTTGAGAAAACTGAATTAGTTCAAGAAACTTTTCCACGGATGTTACAATTTAATACAAATGTAATTTCAATAACCATAAACTTGTTGAAACTCTGATTTAATATATTAATGCTCCATAAGTAAAAACCACTGAAGATAATTTTTATTCGGTATTACAAAAAATAAAAATATAATGTGTGCAATTTTAAATATTTTATAACTTTTTTTCAACAGATTGATAAAACAAAATGTTATTCATGTACACACTTAGAGGAGGGAGATGCATAAAACTCAACAGTGGCAGTTGCGGATGTGCTTTCTCATATATGATCTAGAATGACGAACTTCATATACTTTCTCAACATTTATGCCTGTTATGAACTTTAGATCAGGTTCTTTGTAATTAGTATTACTTAGTTAATGAAATAAAACAGCACCTTGTTTGACAAGTATTTTTAATTAATCTCTTCTGTCAAGCGTAACCCCGCCAACTAACATTCATCTTTGATAGGCTACTATGTACTTTATAATATCATAACATCTCCCTTCTTAAATGCAAACATACTAAATAGTAAATTAAATTAAAAATACAACATAAACCACATAAACCTTTTTACATCCACTACCAAAACAAGTTGACCCACCTTAATTGATACATTTTCTTCGTGTCATTTCGTTCTTCTGCCTATTGTCGGCAAATATTCAAGCAACCACCTTTTCCAAAAAGCGTCAGCAAGAGCTTGAGATATTTTCCATTGCTTTCTGCAGTCGAACTCGCTGGGCAATGCAGTAACATCGCGAGAATTGCCCCGTAGTAATAGATTAGGAGTAATTGCTTCTGCAGACTCAATATCCAGAGACGAATAAGTAAGTGGCCACGAATTAACAATTTTTCCACTTCAATCAAGGCGGATCTCAAGGTTTCGTCTTTTGAACTTTTGCATCGTAGAATTACATAAAGCGCACTTTTTACCGATTGTATCATTCTTTCCCAAGCGCCTCCAAAATGCGGAGCACCTGCGGGAATAAATGTCTACTTTATTTTTATTTCACCAGGCTCTATATTACTAACCTGATTTTGTACATCCTGAAAGGCAACTCATTGACAACAATTTCTTTACTACAGTGTCGCCTTTTCCTGTGAGTCCAATCCACAATAAGAGCAGTTATTTCATGTTTGTTATTTAAAAGAATCGGCCTCTTTACATCATAGTTGTCAATAATCGGTGCTGCGTCTAATCTACCAGCCAATCGTATAATGCCATTATCATCCATATATGGACTAAGGTTATAAATTTTACTAGTTTTGGGTACCATTTTGTGAGCTTGAAATAGCAGAACTTCCTCAGTATATGACTCATACTGAATCTACTTTAACAAAATATTTTCAGTCTGTTGAATTTCCTCTCTTTGAAACGGTAATAATTTTTTCAACAGTTCTTCACGCGGCTTTTGCTTCATCTTTCGAAATATGTCCATTTTTATGACACTATCGTTGTGTATTTTAAAACATTCATATCCTAACAACATAGCATAAAGAACGCAATAATCTTTCATATTTTGAGAATTGTGAAGCATTCAATATTTCATAGGGATTGGTATGTGATAAATGTAAATTGATCTGTCGTACTTCTTCATCTGTACATACTACCAGCTCTTTTTCTATTGGCCATTCTTTTTAAAAGAAAGTCCGGCCCGGACAACCACCTGGGCGTGATGCAGACACCTACTGATCTTGTGGCATCATCAGCTACATTATCTTTACTTGGTTCCCAACAGAAGTTGTATGTAAAATTTCGCTAACACGATGCGCAACAAATACAGAGTATTTTCTTGTGGTTGATCGGATCCAACCCAATGAAGTTTTTGAATCACTCCACATGAACACTTTGCTAATCTTCATTGACATTTCAGCACATATTGTTGCTAGAAGTCGTGATCCTAACAGGCAACCTTGTAACTCTAATCTTGGGATTGAAAGTGATTTTTGTGGTGCTACTCTAGTTTTAGCTGCCACTAGACAAGTGTAGTTATTTTCATCTGTATTTGAAATAAATCTGTAGTATGCACAAGCCGAAAAGGCGGCGTCACTTGCATCACAGAAAACATGCATCTCTACACTCTCATAATTAAACCTTTTATTACTTCTTGCATTCCATCAAGCGAACAATTCCAACTAGTGACAATATCGGATGGAATCTTTTAATCCTAATCAATTCTGTTTCGCCATATTTCCTGCAAGAGTATTTTTGCGTTAACTGTGAAAATAGATAACATTCCTAAAGGGTCGTAAACTGACATGACTATTTTAAGCACTTCGCGTTTAGTCGGGACCTGTTCCTTTTAATCAGTTTTGGATTAATTTAGTGCAAGTAAAGGGTAAAGGCAAATTCATCAGGCGCGGTATGCCAATATAAGCCAAGTACCTTTTCTGTCCCCAAGTCATTGGCAACATCCATGTTCACAACACTGTTACAATCTACATTTGGATTCATCATTTCAGCAACTTTAACGGAATTCGATATCCAGTTACGAATATTGAAACCACCTTTAGCGTGTATATAGCAGACTTGCTGGGAGATAGTTACTGCGTAATCTTCAGAATTAAAGCTATCAAGGTAATCATCTACATAGTGTGTATTTACTATTGCTTCCACGGCACGAGGCATTGAATCTTTGTAACACTGTGCATTAAAATTCTTTACGTATTGTGCTGAACTTGGCGAACACGTTGAACCGAAAGTCATTCTAGTCATTATATAAGTATCTGGAGGTTTGGAACAGTCCAAGTTGTGCCATAGTATCAATTGACAATACTGATCATCTTCAATAACCTTTACTTGATGAAACATTTCAGCAGTATCAGCAGATACCGCTATTCTACCCTGCCTAAACCTAAGCAAAACTCCAAATAGTGAAGTTAGTTGATCTGGTCCTTTAAGTATATCATCATTTAAACTTATTCCATTGGATTTAGCAGCCGCATCAAACACAACTCGAACTTTACCTGGTTTATTTGTGTTTTCAACTGCAAACACAGGTAGATACCAATGACGTTTATTAACCAAGGAATTTGGTTCAGCAATACTTAGTTTTTGCAAATACCCTTTTTCCAAATGACTGTTTAAAATTTCTAAGACCCTTTCTGTAGGTTTTCATTCCTTTTTAATTTCTGCTCAAAACAAATGAGCCTTTTAATGGCCATGTTTTTGCTGTCAGGTAAAGATACATTATCGCTCCTCCAAAGGAGTCCAGTTTCGTAACTGTTACCTACATTCAGAGTACTTTTTTTCAATATTTCCAATGCTCGCTCATTTTCTTTGGAAATCGCTTCTTTGGTGGACATCACTCCAAATGACTCTGTACTAAAGAATTCACTAACCATTTCGTGAAGATTTGGTAAGCTTTCACATTCGCATAGGTGACATATATACTGATTTGACTCTGGTCCGACTTCTTTACCATGAACTGTCCACCCCAAACGAGTTTTCGTGGCTACGGGTTCATTGCACAGTCCTTCCCTAACCTTATAGGCAATACTCAATTTTGGATGTTCAAGACCAATCAGCAACTTTGGACGAGAAAAAGGAACCTTGGGAATAATTACATCTGCTAAATGCTTGTACTTGGCTTTAAGTACATCTAAGTCAAGGTCAGGCATCAGTAAATTTAATTCTTGTACTGTACGTACATTATAATGACGAAACTTCTTGCTCTGGGCAACTCCTGACACATCAACAACAATTTTTTGAGATTTAGCATCCTTCTTGACAGAAGAATCAGTCCACATGGTGCAAAGTTCTTCTTCAACACCGGTAATTCCTATTTTATTCACGATATCCGCAGATAACATAGTTGGGGAACTCCCCTCGTCTAAGAAAGCCCATACATTTATGTGTCTATTGTTCTCTGGATTCGTTAACACGACAGGTACAACTTTAAAAAGAGTTTTACTCCTACTACTAAGTTTAGGGGAATGAATCGTAGCCGATGTTTCATGAACTTTTTATTAGTGATTTCATTCGGTTTTGAATTTAAAAGTGAAATATCTTGCTCTTGTTTAGCACTAAAGTGCAGAACCGTATGCTGATATTGTTTACAATTATTTATATTACAATAAGGTTGAGCTTTTTGGCAAGATTTAAAGTTATGCTTTGATAACAAACATACAAAACATAGCCGTCGCTTTCTTATAAAACCCCATTTCTGCTTTAAAGGCAAGTTTAGAAACTTAATACATTCTACAATCTCATGATTTGTAAGACGACAATAGGCACATCCTTTGACAGAAGTGCTACCCTGGCGTTTAGTAACATCAGATGAAACTTTATGTACATTAATCCTACCATTACCTCACTTTAAAGGATCATTTGGCTGGTCCCTATCACTTACTACTACACAATCACAATATGGTTCAAACCAGTTTATAAAATGAATGAGCTTTTGCTTGCTTTCATTACGCTTCTTGTGTACCAACCAGGCATGCCATATACTTGGCGGTAATTTTTTTATGGCTGCTTCCAGTGTTTGCGGACTAGCTAAATATTCCTCCACACCAGCATTCAAAAGAGTAGCATGCATACCATGCAGAAATTCATAAAATTGTTTTACAGTATGAGGCGTATTTTCATTTGGCGAAGGTAATTCTTCTAACCTTTTTAATTTTCGCGTTATAATTACCTCCATATTGCCAAATCGCCTTTTAAGTGTTTCAATTATGCTGCCTAGGGAATCTGGTAAAGCAAGAATACCTTTAACAGCTTCAAACGCTTCTCCTTTTAGGCACTTGCGTAAACGACATAAATTATGGGCTTCGTTAAATTCACCTTGAGCTGTTGTGGATTCAAATTGTGTATAGAATACTGGCCGTTTCTGGGTCACCATCCAAGGACGGAAGCTCTTCTAAATAAGGTCTACACATTAATTGCATTTGAGTTTGAAAAAGCTTTAACATATTATCAGGATTGAGTGTATTCCCTGTCGACGGAATCATCGAAAATTCTTGTTTTATCTGGTCGCTGGAACCTGCAACTTCTTTTGTTGCATGTTGCTTTTCGACATTTGCTACATACGCCGATGGTTTTTGCATGTTTCCACCATCTGCACTTTGCACCTCATGGAACTCATTATTATTAAGCCACTTATTAACTTTATTAACAGTGCTCTTTTTACTCATCTTGTCCATTAGTTCAAGTTTGCGCTGCTGCAATTCACATAATTTTTCCTGCTGCTTAATCAAGTTATTTAAAGCTTGTAATTGCTTCTCGTCGTCGTCTTCTTGTACAACAGTTGATTTTCGAACAATTTCTTCTCTAGACATTAGTGTGTTGTGTATATCCGCTTTGTTACGACCAACTATCTGAGCACAATTAATGCAGAACCAATCACTGGGAGGTATAGAATCTAAATTTACACAATCGCGTGCCCATTGCTCACATATTGTGCACATAATCCACTTAACCCCCTCTGCTTTCTCCTTCATCTTCTTTGTATTTGCAAATCGGACATCGCTCTTTGTCATCCATTACTCAAATTCCTCTCGATCACGTCGGGGTCACCATTGTTATTTTTAATTATCGCGTGTCGTAAGGGCCTATAAGAGCAATGGATGTGATGGTCAAACACTGTAGACGGCAATAAATACTACCCTTCCAAAACACTAATTTATTTCAGCCATGTTGGCAAGTAGGCGTCCAGTACAATATAAATCGACAATTAATATTGGTAAAAATTGATGAATTAGGACTTTTGTCAAAGGTTCAAGTCTCTTTAACAGTCACAAATGCTCCACATTTACAGAAATACTCAATTAAAAATTAATGCCCGATTCATCCGTCATTATTTTTGACTTAACTTTACCTTGCCCCTTTTTTACATATCAAGGCTAACTAAATTTTTTAGATTACCAGTAACTGTTAAAAGGACCTGATCCTATTTATAAAACTAAACAAAATATCGTGGTTTACCAACAGAGGCTATGGTTTGTGTAATAACCATAACTTTTTCTGATGGTTGGTTTGGTCATTGCCCATATCTTCTAAATCTTCGCCAAATTTTTGCTGTAGTATTGCCACACATGCGTTTTCTGATGCATCACAAGAAAATATAAATTCTTAGTCGAATCTTAGGAATTTTAATTTTGTTGGGATTAATAACGTGCTTGAGAGTGACGAATGCATGAGCCACATTCTTCACTTCAAATAAAATGTACATTTTTACAAATGAACTTATTTAGTCGTTTAGTTATGTTAACAAAATTAGGAATAAATTTACAATAAAATTACAGAAAGCTACAAATCTTTTAACCTCCTTTGCATTTTCTGGTTGTGAAATCCTATAATTCCCTAAACTTATGATCTAAATTATTTACTTATGACTTTGCACGTTACCTTTATAATCTGCCTCCAATAATTCATAAAATTCTTGTAGTTCTGTTAACAATTCCTGAAATTTTACCCCTATGGGCGAAATTTCATACGCATTATTTAAATCTGTATCAGACAAAGATTTCCTGCTGATAATCATGAAAAGGAATCTGTTCAATGCTTGAAACATTTGCTTCAATTTCTATACATTAACTGTCTACTCGTTTTTTAAAACCTTCATCTAACTGTTCACTGCTAAGTTCTACTCTTAGCGAATCAAAATAATTTTTATTTGCTTGCAACTCAGAATATTTGCTGCTATTCAACGCCTGGTTTAATTAGCTTGCGCACATTGCTTTCTTCAATTAATTAAATTTGAATTCAATCGATTATTAAAAGCTTTTATAGTATCATACCGCATATTGGTCATTCCATCATATAACTAACTTATTACACTTTTCGATTTAAATAGGCTTTGCCTACTTTACAATAAAGATTGCTTAACTATTTCATGCATTTTTACAGCAGTACAACACTTTATTTGCTTTACTTTTTTGCACATTCCTAATTTCAATCTGCTGCTGCAAAATTTGCATTTTTGCAGATTTATTTTTATTACTCATATTTCTGTATTTATTTACTAAAATCTATATCAAACATATTATAATTAAAAGAATTGTTATAATTATTAAGTGGTTGGATACTTTTAGACCGTCACTCAAATCTTATTTAGCACTATTAGTACATACTCCCACGGCTTGCACAATATTCTTCTCTTGTTTTGACTGTGAGGTGCCTATAGCAATAATAAAATAAAAATTCAAAAACAAATATTTCTTAATTCCAGGCCGTTTATTGGTAGTTTAAAATATTCCTCTTAAAATATTCTTTGCTTACTAATCTAGTTAACTACTTACAGTTTAATCATAACATACATAACTTTGTCGAATTTCTCTCCATCCCTTTTTATTTAATTTCAATTCCCAAATGACTGGTTTTTACGCAATGTGTAGTAGAAGGATTTCTAGGCATATTCTGGCAGGATTGGCATGTGGTTCTTCCTAGTTTATTAGATCGTCATCTGACTTTTGATCCAAACTAGTTAAATTAAAATGAACCACACTTATTTATTCATTTCTTGATTATAATTAACACAAAGATGTTTACCGTCTCACATGTTTTTTTCGATTTGCTACAATTCTATTATTCTAATGTTGTCTTCAGTTATACATTTCACTTATTATATAGCCTTGAGTAGGTAGGTAAATACCTTAATTATAGAATGCTGAGAAATAATAATTATTACTTTTAGTAACCTTGTGGTTAGTGGTATTGAAAAGGTAATGTGCATAACAATCTTTCAGTGTTATAGGTTAAATTGCTTAAATACCCTACATATGTTGATGACTTGGCTCATAATTAGAGTATTCTTCTTCATTTTTTTTGGTAATTAAACCACTCATAGTTGTTAAAATCGTCTTTATTTACATTTTGATCTATGACCTTAATAAATGAAAGTCACCTTCAATTTATGTAACAAATGTCAAACTTAAAATTTTTTATTATTTTGAATTGTCTTGGACGAATATTTTCGTTTTGCAATAAGATATCTGCAAGTGTTAGAATAAGCAAGCTGAGAGCAGTTAGTATTGTGAAATATAAGTTTATTGCATATTAATTTAAAAGTAGAATAAAAAATAGTATATCTTAAGTATTGTTGAAATAAATAGCAAATCCAAATTTTTATACAAATTCAGCATGATCTATGCATTAGAGTTATTGAAGATTGGGCCACTTGGATCCGTGCCACCGTGAGAAGCCGTGGTGGTCATTTGAACGATGTGATGTTCCATACATATTAGCATACATGGTCTTTTCAAATAAAAAAAGGAATTTTGTTAATACCTCAAACACAGCTCTCACTCTTATTGAAAAACCCTTTAGAACAGAGTTCGGCATCTCTTTTTTTGTGATATTTTGAAGTCGAGTTTTAGCTTTTTTATTAATAATTCCGTTTTTCAATAAATTATGAAATAGTATTTATTAATTTTCCTTGAAGAACATGAAAATTGTTTGCAGATTTGCACACCGAATTATCAATTACTTGGGCTTCAAAAGTAGAATTGTGTATATAATAAATATCTGGTGCATGTGAGCTGTTTTGTCAACTAATTCACAATAAGCCCATACATTGTAATAGTGTTTTGTTTTATTGTTGCTATTTGCAGTTGAAATAAATACTCTGTATTATTAATTAATACCTGCCTTATGTAGTATCGAATATCTGTAGTGGTTTCTGCTGATGTTATAACAACTAATAAACACTTACTTATTTAAAAATACAAACCATTCTAAATGTATTCAGTTCAACAGGCTTCGTGTGTAAATAAAAATATATAATGAATTTAAATTTTGTAGGTGCTTTTGGAATTGATTTTTCTTATAACCTGAACAATATCGAAGAAGCAGTACTTAAAGTAGCTAAAGGATTATTAAGCCATGGAGTTACATCATTTTGTCCAACTATTGTAACCTCTCCTAAAGAAATATATAATACAGTTTTACCAAGAATACCAAAGCGTGCAGGTGGAGAACATGGAGCTACCATATTGGGCATTCATGTAGAGGGGCCCTTTATAAATCCTGAGAAGAAGGGTGCTCATCCACTACAATGCATAAAAAGTTTTACAGAGGTTTTTATAATTCAGAATACGTTTGTTTTATTTATAAAACTTATAAGGGTTTTAGTACGCTTCTTGATACATATGGAAGCTTGGAAAATATTAGCATGGTTACGTTAGCACCTGAATTGGAATATGCGTGTAAGGCTATAAAACAATTAAGAAGTTTAGATATTGTGGTTTCTTTAGGTGCGTTTTGCAATATACAATAATATAGACTGTATTTTTGTTTTGTTCAGGACATTCCATGGGAAATTTAACTGATGGCGAAGCAGCTGTCCTCTGTGGTGCTGGTTTTATTACACATTTATTTAATGCCATGTTGCCTGTAATTAATTTGTTATTTTAAATGATTTTTGTATATTGTATAATTTTTAGTTCCACCATCGAGACCCTGGTTTAGTAGGTCTGTTAACGTCTAATAATATTCCTGACAATAAAACAGTCTATTTTGGAATTATTGCCGATGGTATCCATACACATCCTGCTGCTTTAAGGATAGCTTATAAAGCACATCCAAATGGTACGTAAAAAGTATTAGGAGTAATGATGTTTAGATTATAAGGATTAACTGCAAGAATTTGACATCATAATTGTTTCTGCAATGTAGCATATTTTACTAGTTAGAAATTTCTTGAATGAAAATATAGTCTAGTTTTGATATTGAACGCATTTTGTGTAGAAACCTTATGTAAATATATACCATACTAGTCGAAAAGCTCCCTCCCCCAATCTTTTGAACGGCTGGATGAAAATAAACGGACGTAGGCCTTTTAACTAGTCATAGATGACATCACAGCACCACTGTGATCAATAATTTCAAATAGGACTTTATGGCAAGTGACATCCTGTTTGAAAGGTATTAAAAATACCCATTCGGTCATACTATTTTGTTCGAGTTTAGGCTGATTTTAATGGATAAAAGTAAGTATTCAAAATATGCTCCACCTAATTCCTGACAGTAATGCAACCTATTGCTAAACTCTTGTCATACTCGTTCAAATGTATCATGGAAATTGCCCTACGTTCTTCAATAATTTGTTGTTTCAAAATGTCAATACTGTCAAGTGCCATAACGTAAACCTTAGATTTCAAGTACCCCCACATAAAAAAAATCCAGTTGTGTCAGGTACGGTGAACGAACCGGCCATTCTATCGGACCTCGTCGTCTAATCAACCTGCCACGTTATACCTCATCCAGGTAACGTTGTACTGCTCCATAATGGTGTGCAGGAGCACCATCTTGTTGGAATGTTATTTCGAAGTTGTGAAATTCGTCTGGATTATCTTCGAGAATTTCAAGAATTAACGACTCAATTGTATTTTGTAACATCTCCACCGGTTAAATTAACAATGAGATAAACATGCCCAACTATGTGGTTAACCAAAATACCTGCTCAAACATTTACTTTTTCAGGAAATTGAGTATGTTTTTCACGAAAGATGTGAGGATTTGTGTCACTTCAATACCTTACATTTTATGTGTTAACATTTTCATTGAGCAAGAAAGTACTTTCATCACTAAAACAAATTGATTTTATGTAGTCCCTGTGTTGGTTAATCTGATTGGGCATATTTCTGTAGAATTCTAGTCTTCAGCGGGGATCATCATCTGAAAGTCGGTGCACCATTTTTAATTTGTATGGATGAAATTTGTTTTTAGTCAACACTTATGTACTGTCCGTTGACCAACTTCACAGATAGGCACAACTTGAGCTGTAGAATAAGTAGGGTTTACTACCATTTCTGCAATTATGTCAATTTTTTATCATCGCTAATTGCTGGTCAACCAGATTGTTTGGCATCTTGAACACTACCTGTTGCATCAAACTTCTGAAGAAGCTTCCTCAAATAAGTCCTCGATATAGGGCGATCGGGATACGTCTCATTAAAAAGACTTTTACTTTGTCGGCTACAGTATATATCATTTTGCATATGTAGACACTTAAACGTCTCGTTAAATAATAATTAAACTAAATATTCTAGATATAAAATACTTTTGTAAAAACTTAGCAAAGTAAAAACTAAGAGAATTGTCAACTTTTTTGACAAGTAGTCAGAGGCGGACTTTAGAATCTTTACTAATTAAATGTCAAACTATAATTTTTGTATTTATTTAATTTATCCATTAAAGTCAGCCTAAACGTAAACTAAATTATATGACTGTAGAGGTATTTTTAATGCCTTTCAACCGAGATGTACTTGCCGTAAAATCCTAGTTAAAATTATTGATCACAGTGACCCTGTGACATCATCTATGACTATTAGGACACTTGTTATGACTTGTTTAAAAGCCTAAATCTGGTTATTTTCAAAAACTGAATTTCATCAGTATAAGTATAACCATTCAAATGATACAAGGGGAGTAGGGGATTTTTAACTAGGACAGTATATACTAGCTGTTGTTCAACCCGAGGTAATTTCACGAGATGGGTTATGAGTGACATGTAACAAAGAAAGTTAATTTGAAACACTATTGTATTTTTAACACAGAATAAAAAAGGGATAGGTAATTCTGAAAGATAATACCGAAACCCACAACAGGAAATAAATCCAAAAGCACATCACAATTCTCATCTCTGTTATGGGTGAAAGAATCGTTAAGCTCTTAAATTTTGAATTGCCCGAAGGGACGGGAATCCCATAACGAAATAAGAGTGCACTGGCTAGCTGCAGTGGTGCAGGAGTGGGTCCCTATATAACCAAATTAATAAACTACAAAAAGTAATGCGGAAGTTAAATAATCAAGCTACAATATCATAAACATTTACCCTGAAAGGCTTGTGATACTTTCTTAAATTATCGATGCCAATTTGTATGATCTAGTGATAATCTCCTGGAAGACGAGTATTCCTGGGGATTCTAATTAGATCTTCCTTGCTGCAGTAAACACATGGGTCAGGCAGAAACCGAAATGAAAGTAAAGTAAGGACCCACACAAATCACGATAACCGATAAAAAGATAAAAGGAAACTTAGAAATTCTGTGCTAACTACAAAAGTGGGGAGGGGAGGGGGTCAAAGACAAAGAAAGGACATCGCCTTTGAATTCTTATTTACAATAAACCAAGAATTTCCATTTTAGAAAAGAACAATTATATTCTATGAACAATTTTTAATAATCTACGAAGTGTGCATTTCGTATGGGTAACATGTAACATTGATCAGTAATAAACCAAAAAAAGGTAATGCTTATGCTTTCTCCTAAACAATCACAATATAGTAAATTTAGAATAATTTCTAGTAAGTAATTTAAAAGTAACAAAAAACACTGAAGAATCTAGTTTCGAAGCGGGTTTTGTAACCTTGTTCCACCAGTCGGAGTAATGTGACTTGAGTTTATTTGTGGTTCATTTGTTACGCACCAACCTCAAAAGCTTGATAGAAAAAAAACATGGTAACATACTTCCATGTGCCAAAATACTTATTTTGTACCTAAATCAGATGAGGTGAAACAGTTATATATCTTGATATCGCTCATTGATGATTTGTCACAGTGGTAGCATGACTCATTATGTTGCGAATGTAGCTGAACCAGTGGTCGTACGCAAAAGAGCAATGCACTGAGAATATAAACTTATCCAAGGAGGCGTGCATTGCTCTTAAATTAGCAGCACCAGGAACGCAGAAAATACATGTCAGGACGAGATTCAGAATAAAATTGAACCCAGTTTAGGAAACGATATGATAATCGATCAAAATATTTGAATATCACATGTCAAAGAAAATGTCTAAGAGTAATGCATATATAGATAAAGAAACTGGCAAATTCGAATTCAATCGCTTTTCCTAATTACACATGTAAAAAATCTATTATCTACAAAACTATGGTATTACTTTTAATAAAGCGAGCATATCCTTTTAGAAAGCAAAGATTGTTGATAACCGAATACATTTGCGATGCGATATCAAACAATAACGATAGATTGAGGTACTTTGACTTAAACTAAATATTCTAATAACATTCTGCAGGTGTTTAATAAGTGCTTATTTCAATTGTATTAGAATGTGTTTTATGGGAACAAATTGGGTTATTAAATTATAATACGCGATCGAGGGATCTTTTATAACAGGTAGTTATACAAAATGTCGAAGTGAAAGTGTGGAAATATTTGAAAACATCATAAATGAACGAAAATATTTAGAAAGGTAAAATTGAACATAACAGCCACCTGGTGGAATGGAGTTTCTTTTACAATCAATCTATATTTTCAATTTTAAAAAAAAACCTTTATGTCATTGGTGTCACCTGAATCTATTTTAATACAGCAATATATCATTATTCCTGTAAACAGATACACATACAAAAGTTTTAAATTATGTAAATTAAGTCACTTTCTATTGGTCATACCATTTACTATCCAATTAAATTCCAATATTCAGGCCTCGTAAATCTAATAAAGTAAACACTACAACCTACAATACTGGTGGACATTTTATGATCTCATCGATGTCTAGCTTAACAGGTTTCATAAATACATGTCACCAACAAAACGAAAAGAACAATTTATAAATAGCTAGTAAATTGGCAGCAGAATGCCAGTTTAAATAAAGATTTCAATTTCACCAGGTTTGAGTATATGTTGCAAAAGGATAATTTAATTTCCAACCAAGTGGGTTTGGAGCCAAACTGTCCAAATTACATATCAGGTCCTTGTCAATTTATCCATGAACATCATTATGTTGAATGCTCAGTTGCTAATCTCATAGCCAATTGAGTTCTATGACTTTCCTTTAATAATGATAACCTTTTCTCATTACTGGCCTGTGAGTAAGATTAATAATAATAATAATAAGTTATTGTACAATCTTATCATATACAAGTTTTGTACATATTCTTTTTCATAAACAAATCTTTTTATAATGCAGAATTTACATTAAAACATCTTATAATAAGTATTTGGTACTTGTGTAGTATGCTGTTACTGGCAGAAAAGCTACTAAGTATATTTTTTTCATTAAAATTATAAAATGGGGGTGGCCTGTAAAATAAAAATTAAAGGGGGTCACCAGCACTAGCTATCGGAAGGTCGTGGATCATGTAGAGGGTTAAAATTTTGCAGAACGGGCCAAATTAATATATATTATACAACAAAAAATTTGGCACTTACCTTTCATAAATATTGTGGCTTAAAAAATATACCAAGGGGGCCAGACAAGTCGAGAATGTCCAATGTTGATCCAAAACCTTCAGAGACTTGTCATCCCAAGGAGGACAATTGTTTCTCTTAATCAATTCTTACCTTTTTGACTACTTATGTAAATTTCATGATCAAAAATTTAAAAAAATATCAACTTAATCAACGGCAAACAAAAACTATTTAATCAACAGAGCAATAAACGTGAACCTCTTACATTAGGAACTCATTGATTTTAATTTATAAATTTGATTGAATGGTTGATATGGAATTATGATAATTTTATGTACATAAGCAATTTCCAAATACTTTATATGAATGAAAACTTATCTTATAAATTTCACACTAAATTTATCCTATGGTTTATGGCCAAAACGTCCTAACAAATATATTAACTAAAAATTCGTCATGCTAGCTTAAATATAAGAACTTACTAAAAATCATCAATTTTTTGATGGCTTGCCTACCCATCCAGAACAGCTTTTAAATTGTGGGAGAGAATCTCGTTTGTTGCTCTTGTTCTTCGCAACTACTCAAGTCATTGGCACACATATCCGGCAGAATCTTGTTGATAACTTAACTTGTGCACACATGCACACAAGCTTTTTATTATATACTTTAATATCGCTTATAAATCCGTGAACACACAGGCATCAACCCACGCGAACTGGATGAGTTAATTACTCCTTTCCACCTTTACTAACATGATACTAAGTTTGATATCATATCTGCCTGCAACACCGTAGAACGTACCAGCGAACTTCTTTGGCTACTTTTCTTGCTACGTTTTTAAAACTGAAAACCCCATTCGAATCTCTGTCTTTTTACTAAAGCCTTAAGTTATATATCAACCCTACCCTTAACCATTATTTGTCATATTTCTGTTATCCAATGACTATTAACAGAACATCCCAAAAACAAGATTTCAGAAACCAAATGCAGCCCATTTCAGGATGAGTGCCACCGATAGCAATTATTTTTCTAGCGGTATAATATGTTGTACATTCTTGGAATTTTAAATACTGAAATTGTTGACCATATCTATTGGCGACAGTTGTCTACCATTGACAAAAGACCGGGTAACCCAACCTGAGCGAAATAGATTTCAATACAATGTTTGTCTCCAGACTACTTAAAATTACTTGCAATCTTTGAACAAATCAAATTGGAAGTTTCGTTTTCTATAAACCTCTGTCAATCACTGAAATATTAAGAAAATTAAGTTTTACAAACTGGAAATTGCTTTTCTTTGTTTAAGTTAAAAGGTAAGGTTCTCTTTAAATTTATCAGGTTCGTCAATTTATATACGACATAAGTTTTTAAAGGGTATTGTATTGAGTTTGCAAGGTAGGACCTTTCAATTATTATGACAGCCGCTGGAATTTCTAATATTTAAGCATAAAGCTATTTCTAAACCTGAGGTCTTTATTATAAGGGATGCTTACTAAAATATAACGGTAATTTATCATGGAATTCTGCCTATAAGTAACACAAGATAATGAAATTTAGTTAATTAATCTGTTAATACGTTAACATTTCAAAATAATGTTACAATGCCGTAACATAATGTAATAATACGAATCACCTGTGTGTGCATAAATTTCTTAATTAGGATCCTGCTTTCAAATACAACAATAACAAATGTGTTGTACAGAAAAATTCTATATTGAGAAGAATGCATTATGCATACATTTCTATTGTAACTGTTTCCTACACCCATATTGGTTAAGTAATGTGTGATTAAATGTAGTGACAAACAATTATTACGAGTATTTGAGTTATAATTGATTTATAACAATTTTATATACATTTATTAAAATTGTTACTGTTACTCATTGTTTTATTGCTTTTGGTAGGTCATTATTTAGCTAGCTTTAAAAACCTTCTGTTTCTCCTATAAATATTACCATATTCATCCTTCACCACATATGATCTATCATTAACAATATCTACTATAACGCCTTTTACCCACCTATCACGTTTTTGTAATAAGATCATTTCAGGATTGATATTTGTAGGTTTAAGACACTTTTCAGAGGTAAGTACTTTTGTTTTCAACATTCTGTTTAGTAGATCAAAATTAGGGATCATTTTTTTCAACATGCATTTAAAAATTCCTACATATTTTTCTGCTAGTCCATTTTACTGATGGTAATGTGGGCTTGAACATTTTATTTTAAAATTCCATTTATCTGAAAATTCCCATAACTTGAAACTATTCTAAAGGATGTTATCCACATACAATATATCTGGCACACCAAATCTGGAATAACAATTTTTTAGAAATTTTATTACAGATTCTGCTGCTTTATCACGAATTTCTGCGGTTTCTATCCATCCTAAAATAAATTTTCCCAAGGACGAGTTAGCACTTCGTGATTTATTAGGGGTTCTTTTTGGTTGCTTTTCTGATACATTTGACAAAGTTCACAGTTTGCTACTAATTTTTCTATATCGAGTGACATTCATGCCCAATAAAATACTTGTCTGGCCCGTAATTTACATTTATATATTCCAAAATGAGCTTTATGAATTTTTGAGAACATTTCCAACTTTAATGTGTTTTGATACAATAATCTTTTCATTCAGAAATAATAAATCGTTTGATACATAGATGCTATCTTTTAGTTTGTAAAATAGTTTCAATTCGATGTCGAGACCTTTATTTGACTTCGACCAGGATGTATTACAAAACTGTTTTTATTTAAATTGATGTTAAGTTCATTCACAATCCAATTGGCACTATAGGGATAACACGACACATATAACTGCGTGTCATCAGCATATATATATATATATATATATATATATATATATATATATATATATTATACTGTCAAGAAGGGGGTGGGCTTATAAAATGTTTAAATAGGGCTTCGAAACGACTTTGCTAGAATGGGGGTATATTTGGTTTTGTTTGAGTATTTTCTTTCAGGTATTTTTGGTTTATAAATTAACAACAACTATTCCACGTTTATAAATTTATAAAGCTTTTGAAACTGCATTGCATTCAACAACATATACCGCCATAGACCAGGCTAAGCTAGTTATAAGTTTGCATTGTATACGTATTTTAATTGTTATGGTTGCACGTATATGAAATTTAATTTGGAGTTAGCGTTTTCAGAACCATTTGAATGTAAAACAAATATCAAAATTGCTTGGTATACTGCACGCTTTTAAAATTTTAAGGAGTTAAGTGATACTCCCGTAAAATTTGTAAATCAATTTCAGTTTGAATATGTTTTAACAATTAAAGATTGGTTATGTAATGACAGGACGTTTACCGAATAAGACATAAATGTCTGTTGCGTACAATTTAAAAGCTGAACCATCAAAGTTTGTTAGCTATTTTCAATATTGTAAAAGTTCAATATACATAGGATTACAAACCATCTAGAAAATGAATGTATCTAGAGAAACAACTGTATTATTAATCAATTATTAATAATTATAAATTACATAGTGTGCGAGATAGTTGTTATGGCAACGGAAACAAAAGAAGACGGATTTTATTTATAATGGACTTCAAATTTATATTACTAAAAATAGACGTGTTTTTGTACTGTTATGAGTTTTATTACATTTAAAAGTTACGAGAAAGTTTTGAAAGTCAAGTTGTACCTGGAGATAGCAAATAGTAGCAGTTTTACGGCGAATAAAAGTTAATTAAAAGAGGAGTGCTGGTCTGTACCGTTATTGTTTGAAGACGAAAGCATAGTGGAATTGGAGTTATCTGAGTATTTGTATAACATAAAATTTGTAGAAATATTAGTAGTTTTATAGTCTGGAGATTACCAGTTGCTCGAGTTACTTATTATTTACAGGAGGTGCCTGCAGCTGGTCACTTGGCTTCAGGACGGCTGGAAGGCGGCGCTTGTATCTGGATTCAGGTATTAGTATTTAATATCTACGCAGTGCTTTAATCAAATTTATAAAAGTGGAACTAGTGTTTGGGAATACTTTTGGCTTTTAAAATTATTTGAAAATCCTTGAATATTTGTTTGGGTGTCTAGTTGAGAGGTGTTTGCTTAGGACGGACCCACCCTAGGTAGATTCCGCCACGTGTTTGACGGCCCTGTAAAATATTTAAGTGCAGCAGCCGTGTAAAATATTTAAAGATAAATTGTGTGGCATAACTCAACAAGGCTCTAAAATAAGACAAGGAGTGACAGATAGATATATTACGCCTATCACTAATAAGGTAGGATCACAGTATATATAACAGATGGCGCTAACAACGTGAGGCAGAGTAGATTTGTTAGTTGTACGTTGCATATATTCTATTTAAAAGTGAAAATTAATATTTGATTGACGTTTCATATATATTTATTTAACAGTTGTTGAAGGTTTTGAATTTATTGTAGTAGGCTAAGACGTAATTTGATATTCACACTTTGGTCAATTTTAGCGGCGGTAAAACATTAGGTGGGGCTCGAATAGGTAAATAACTTCGCAACAAAATATTTGTTCGCCTAAAGGTGGGGCTCGATAGGGCTGATTCAGATTTGCAGAGGTTGTGTAGCTTAGTGGGGCACATCATTGAAGTTTATTTTGAAAATTAAAGGGACATGTCTGATGAGGAGAGAATCACGAGGTCAGGAAAGTTTATGGAGTTGAGACTGGTGTGAGAGGGCAACCGGTGGTTAAGACTGTAGCAGCAGGGGATGCTAGGGATGAAGCTGGAGGATATGTGGAGCCGGAGGTGATTATTGTGAATTCAGGGGATACATCGGGAGAAAATGAAATTGATAAGGGAAAAGAGAATATGCAGATCCAAGATGTGATGATGGTTTTGTTGGAATTAAAAGGGTCGTTAACTAAGTCGCATGAAGAATTGAGAGGATCATTGTTGGCCGAGGTTAGAAATTCACAAGAGGAAGTTAAGGAAAAATTTGAGATGATGGAAATGAAAATTGAAGGAATTAATGTATCAATACAGAGCAGTTTGTGTTCATTTAAGGATGAAGTTCTGAAGGACGTAGAGGATAGAGTCCAGGTTGTAGAAGGGAAGGTAACAACAGGTTTAAATGAATTAAGGGAAGAGCTGTACATGGTCGAAGTTAGACAGACAGAAAAATTGCAGAATTTAAGTGAAATAGTTCGGATTCAGACGGAGGACAATATTAACTCTAAAAACGAAATTATAGGCAAATTGCGGGCGAGTCAGGAGGTGGCAGAGAAGCTGAGAAGGGATACGACGGTTCTGGGGAATACGGTAAATGGATTGTCTGGTCTTGAAGGGAATGTTAGACAGATGAGAGAACAGTTGGTTGAATTGGAAAGGGGAAGAGTTGTTTGTGATGCAGGATACCAGTATAGGCTAGGGAAAGAGACCTTGCCGAGGTTTGAAGGCAGAAAGAATGAGCAGCCGATGGTCTATCTTAGCAAGTTGGACGAGATGGTAGAGAGTGAGCCTGAGAGGGTGAAGATGCAGATGGTGAGCGTGACATTGGGGGGTTGTGCAGAGAAATGGCACTGTATCGTGAGGAGGCAATATAGTTCGAAGGCTATTCATAGAACAATATTGGGGAAACACGCATCAGGCTAATATTCGAACGGATTTAAACACTGGGAACTATAGGTCATACCAAGGATCGAGAGAAAATTATGTGATTGAAAAGTATAACCAGGCGCAGCACCTGATTCCTAAATTAAGAGAAGATGAAATTATATTATTGTTGTCAAGGCATATGGAGGCGGAAATAACTAGGGCCGTAGCGATACAAAACGTTCGGACTTTAAGAGACTTTTTGGAAATGATGCGAAATTATGACGTAGCTAGGACGTTTGAAACGAATACCAGGGAAAATAGTGATAATAGGAATTGGGATAGGAATAGGAATAGCACAGACTACCAGAGGACTGGGGTGCAAGGATACAATTATAGGGAGAATGGACAGGACAACTACAGAAAGCAATATCAGGAAATCAAAGGAGAACGAATAATAATTGGGAACAACGTTTTAATAGAGACGATAAATATAGGGGGAACAATGACTGGAACAGGACGGATAGGAATGACAGAGGTTTTGGACAGCAAAGGACGGGTTTTGGGCAGAGAGAAAGGGAGCAGAGATCAACGGATCAGGGGGAAATACCGACAGGGATTAGAGACCGAGAACGGAAGACAGATAGAAACTTGACGATCCAACACGTAACAACAAGAGACACGCGACAGAGATCGGAGGATAGGATAGAGAAAGTGGAGGTCCACGATGAACCCACGGTACAAAAAAAAACGTCGATTTATTAGTGTTAGGAAAATCAGATTTAGGGACACAGCATAGTATTAGTTTAGTAGATAAGTTGTTAGATAATAAGTTTGAGAGAAGGCGGGAGTTACCATTTATTCATATTAGTTTAGGGGATTCTGTTTACACGGCATTGATAGATACAGGGTCGCAGTTATCGCTGGTGAGAGAGGAAATAGTTTTGAAACATGCAGAATTATTCAAAGGAAAATTTGTAGGGTTAAGAGTATTAATTTATGGTCTGCGATTAAGAGGAAGTTAACTACGATAGACAAAGTTGTACAGTATCGATTGTATTAGGAAGTACCAGACTAGGTGAAGTAGAGTTTTGGATAGCAAGAGGATTATATTTAGATTTTATTGTAGGGATAGATGTAATTGAGGAATTTGGACTGGTTATAGATGGTAAAGCTCGAATGGTAAAGGTATTAAATTTAGAGAAGAAATGGGTGGTGCCTAAGGATAATCGGGATACTAGGGATGAGATAAATACAGATAGTATAGGATCAGGAAAGACTAAGGATAGAATTTATGATGGAATTGATGAGTTACGGTTATGTAATATATTTGAGAAGGTATTTGATGAGGAACAGATAGGATTAATAGGGGTGGATATGAAGGAAATGTTATATGAGTTGTTTAATAGACATGCAGGAGTTTTTAGTAATGAGCCTAGGTTTGCGAAGGAGTATACGCATAAGTTAGAGGTCACAGACGAGGGAAGTTTTCGTACTAGGGTATATCCAATACCATTTGCATTAAGGGTCGAGTGAAAATGAGATTAAAAGATGTTAAAAGAGGAATTATTGAATCAGCGGAACACCCTATATCAATCCGGTAGTGGTTGTGCCTAAATCTGATAATTTAGAATTAAGAATATGTTTAGATGCTAGGAGATTGAATGCGATTACTAAACCACAATTTGAACAACCAAAATCACTAGATAATTTGTTATACAAGGTAAGCGAGATGAAAATTTTAGCAAACTGGACTTAAAGAATTCTTTTGGCTAATTCCTTTGCATGAGGAAAGTCGGAAGTATACTGGATTTAGCATTGAAGGGGAGATTTATCAGTACAGAGTTGTTCCATTTGGTCTTTCAACGTCATCCGCTGCATTAGTTCGAGCCATGCAGAAGTTATTAGATGAGTACGAAGACTTCTGTACGCACTATGTCGATGATATTTTGATTTTTCTAAGAACGAGTTAGAACATTTAGAACATTTAAGAAAAGTGATCCGAAGGTTAGACGAGGGAGGTTTGAGGTTGAATTCGAAGAAGTGTGAGTTTTTTAAGGACCAGGTAAAGTATTTGGGGTTTGTCGTTGGCAGCGAAGGAATTAGAATTTGTGAAAAACGCTTGGACGAGTTGAAGAATTTGAAACAGCCAAGAAATTTGAAAGGTTTAAGAGGATTTTTAGGTGTATTAAATTATTATCGTCGATTCATACCAAAATATTCGGAGTTGTGCATTCCATTGTTGGAGTTGTTAAAAAAGAACGAAAGGTGGAAATGGAACGAGCAAAGGAGCAGGCATTTCGGGAGTTGAAGGCGGTATTTTATAGGGAACTGTCATTAAAATATCCCAATTTTACGGATCCATTTATTTTAAGGACAGACGCTTCGAGTTTTGCAATAGGGGCTGAGTTGGTGCAGGTTCAAGAAGGGAGAGAAGTGCCAATTTGTTTTATTTCGAGGGCTCTGAAAGACTGCGAGACTAGGTATTCGACAGCGGAAAAAGAGATGCTGGCAATCGTATATGCTGTGAAGAAGTTAAAATTTTATTTATTGGGTAATAAATTTCTGGTTGAATCGGATAACACAGTGGTCACTTTTCTGAAGAAGAAAGAGTTTTTGAACAGTCGATTGTATAGATGGGCGTTAGTATTGCAGGAATATGATTTTGAGATTAGACATAAACCTGGTAAAGAAAATGTTACGGCTGATTTCTTTAGTAGGAAGAATGAAGGGTTGCTAACGGATAGTAGGAATGGATTTTTGATTGCATTGCAAGTGTTTGAAGATCTGGGAAGATGGTCGAATGCCAGATTTCATCGGATGCAAGCACACGAAGAAATAAGGGTGATCAGAGAAAAATTATTCAGAGAGAATTTAGAACAAGACAGAGGGTTTTATATGGTCGAGGGAGTTTTGGTGAAAAGGTTATGGGATGATGAATTATTAGTGTTAACGACACAGGTAGCCGTTGAGCTGATCCAGGAAATTCATACTACGTTTGGTCATATAGGGATTCGTAAGACGTTCTTGATATTTAGGAAGCTTTCTATGCACGAAACGATAGAAAATTGGTGAAAATTGCATAAATCTGTGTGAGACGTGTTTGTTAGGAAAGGATAAGAATGTGGTGTTGCAGAATCAAGTTAGATGTATAAGAGCGGAAGGTCCATTAGATATTGTGGCAATGGATTACTTGAGTAATTTGATACCGAGTAGGAACGGATATCAGCATATTTTAGTTGTAGTTGATATTTTTACAAAGTTTGTGCAGCTTTATCCAGCGAGGAGATGTAATTCTAGGCATGTATTGAGTTCTGTAAGAAAGTTTGTAGAACGAATAGGTAAGATGAATAGGGTATTGTTGGACAATGCAACGTATTTTCGTAATCGAAGGGTTGAAAGTAAATTAAGGAAGGATGGAATAAAATGACATTCTGTAGTATCAGACATCCTCAAGGAAATCCGTGTGAAAGATATATTCGAGAAGTAATAAAGTTTTTGAGGTTAATAACGCAGGAACAACATGATCGGTGGGTAAGGTATTTACCGCAAATAGAAGAATATATTAATTTTGTACCAAGTTCAGTGACAGGAATGTGTCCTGTGACATTGATGAAGAAGGTGATTCCAGCAAGACCGTGGAGAGCTGAACAAAAGTGGAGGATATAACGGAGTTGTTGCATAAAGCCAAACAACAAGTCGAAACGATACAAAGAAGGGAGTTGGAGAAACGTAACAAGAAAATCAAGAAGCAAGTGGTTTTTTCAGTTGGGGATCTTGTTATTGTTAAAAGATTGAGAATGTCAAATTGGGAAAGAAATATTTGTGCCAAGTTGTTATTTCCATACGAAGGTCCTTATCGAGTGAGAAGAATTTTGCAGAAGGGAATACTTACGAATTGGAGAATGACAGGGGTGAATGTCGGGGACGTTTTCATATAGAAAATTTGTATCCATATTTCCATGTGGAAAGTAAAGTATCGCAAGAATAAAATTAACACTATAAATAATACTAACGAGCTTAAAACTATACAGAATATACAGAAACTAACACTTAATCCTCATACATAAAGAAAAAAAAAACTATAGTGATTTTAACTAAAATTTAAAATTTCTCAACCATTAAAAGAATTACTTATATCCAGGAAGCAAATTTTCATTTTATTTAAAATCAGTGGGGCCTTATATACTGTCAAGAAGGGGTGGGCTTATAAAATGTTTAAATAGGGCTTGAAACGACTTTGCTAGAATGGGGTATATTTGGTTTTGTTTGAGTATTTTCTTTCAGGTATTTTTGGTTTATAAATTAACAACAACTATTCCACGTTTATAAATTTATAAAGCTTTTGAAACTGCATTGCATTCAACAACATATACCGCCATAGACCAGGCTAAGCTAGTTATAAGTTTGCATTGTATACGTATTTTAATTGTTATGGTTGCACGTATATGAAATTTAATTTGGAGTTAGCGTTTTCAGAACCATTTGAATGTAAAACAAATATCAAAATTGCTTGGTATACTGCACGCTTTTAAAATTTTAAGGAGTTAAGTGATACTCCGTAAAATTTGTAAATCAATTTCAGTTTGAATATGTTTTAACAATTAAAGATTGGTTATGTAATGACAGGACGTTTACCGAATAAGACATAAATGTCTGTTGCGTACAATTTAAAAGCTGAACCATCAAAGTTTGTTAGCTATTTTCAATATTGTAAAAGTTCAATATACATAGGATTACAAACCATCTAGAAAATGAATGTATCTAGAGAAAACAACTGTATTATTAATCAATTATTAATAATTATAAATTACATAGTGTGCGTAGAGATAGTTGTTATGGCAACGGAAACAAAAGAAGACGGATTTTATTTATAATGGACTTCAAATTTATATTACTAAAAATAGACGTGTTTTGTACTGTTATGAGTTTTATTACATTTAAAAGTTACGAGAAAGTTTTGAAAGTCAAGTTGTACCTGGAGATAGCAAATAGTAGCAGTTTTACGGCGAATAAAAGTTAATTAAAAGAGGAGTGCTGGTCTGTACCGTTATTGTTTGAAGACGAAAGCATAGTGGAATTGGAGTTATCTGAGTATTTGTATAACATAAAATTTGTAGAAATATTAGTAGTTTTATAGTCTGGAGATTACCAGTTGCTCGAGTTACTTATTATTTACAGGAGGTGCCTGCAGCTGGTCACTTGGCTTCAGGACGGCTGGAAGGCGGCGCTTGTATCTGGATTCCAGGTATTAGTATTTAATATCTACGCAGTGCTTTAATCAAATTTATAAAAGTGGAACTAGTGTTTGGGAATACTTTTGGCTTTTAAAATTATTTGAAAAATCCTTGAATATTTGTTTGGGTGTCTAGTTGAGAGGTGTTTGCTTAGGACGGACCCACCTAGGTAGATTCCGCCACGTGTTTGACGGCCCTGTAAAATATTTAAGTGCAGCAGCCGTGTAAAATATTTAAAGATAAATTGTGTGGCATAACTCAACAAGGCTCTAAAATAAGACAAGGAGTGACAGATAGATATATTACGCCTATCACTAATAAGGTAGGATCACAGTATATATAACAATATATATATATATATATATATATATATATATATATATATATATATATATGGATGCCACAGTTATTGGTTACAAATAATGAAAGATTGGCAGTAAAGATAGCAAACATTAGAGGTTTAAGTATACTTCACTGAGGGACACCTTGCGTTATAGGCAATTCGGTTGATGTAATGCTATTAAATTTCACTACTTGTAATCGTGATAATAAGTAGTTTTGCATCAATTGCAAAGCAGACGCACTTCATCCATAAAATTTTAGTTTTGCATTGAGCAGTTTGTGATTTATCATATCGAATGCTTTAGTATAGTCCAGATATACAACTACAGTTACATTTGAATTGTCTATGTTTTGAGTAATGTCATTTGTAACTTTGCACAAAGTAGTTGGTGCTATGTTTTGGACGAAACCCCGACAATTTTGGGTAAAATATTATTTGCATTAACGTGCTGTAAAATTTGACAATTCATAAGATATTCTAAGACTTTGGAAAGTGCTGGTAAAATGCTTATGGGCCTGAGTTTCTTGTAAGTAGAAGCAATGGTAACCTTAGATAAAGGTGTAATTATGGATTTGTTTCATTTACTAGGCATGGTTGAGCTCTCTAGAATGACAATAAGATGAGTTAAAGTGTCAGCACATTATGGAAGAATTAGTTTTTGTTACATTCCAAATTTGGCAATGTACATTGTTAAATATGTAAATAAATTCCCGCGAATATTTTTAAATAAACTGGTCAATTTCCGTCGTCCCCGAGTCGCGCCTGCATGGAGTGAATGGCGCATGTGCGGGCGGTGTGATACGACGCCATTAGACTACAAGGCCTGAAGCTGAGAACAGCTACCTGTGTCGTGTCTGTCTTTTTTCTTTTTTAGGATGTAGGTTCCCTTTTACCTTATCTTCGTGTTCCTTATACCTGGTTGTTCCTTCTCGTCCTACCTACGTACGAGCAATAGAGGACGGACGGATAAATTTGGACTCAGCAAATGGCGTGATGTGACCCACAACGAGATGGCCCTGAGATATAACTGTAAGGTGCGATTTAAGTGCGTACATTGCTTTTATTTATATTTTAAAAGTAAATCTGATAATTGTATCACTTTTAAACGTGTTTTGTATTTGATACACTTGCCACGTAATCATGTTATAATAAATGATTGCGCAGGAACCATAAGATTTTAGCATTCGTAAAATTGGTCCCATCCACACCTACAGCATTTGATTTTTGTGTTGTAATAGCCTTGATGACTTCACTAGATGTACTATGTGAAACATCAAAGGCTCGGTGGCCAATGGATATATATTATTTGTAAAGTAGTTTAGTGTTTCTTCACATGTTGTGGAGACTGGCACACTATTTATAAAAATTCATTAATGCGTTTTGGATCATTATTGGTCAAGTTTACATAATTTTTAGATTTAGTGTGTAGATTAGTTTGCTCAAAGAAGTTTCACAATCTCTTTGGGATTTTGTGTTTGCTAGAACTTGATATCTGTAAAATGCCTGTTTTTCATTCCCTCTGGCTTGTGTAATTTAGTTTCGTAGTTCTTTATAATAAGTGTAAGTTGTTGTTTGTTTTGTTCTAATAAACTTTTCAAGGACCCTATCCCTTAACTTAATCATTTCTGCCAAAGTGTCGGTTAGCCAGCCTGGTTTTTGCGATTATTCTTTAACATACAAATGCAGGCATGAATATTAAAAAGTGATGTAACAGCTTGATTCAAGTAAGACAGTTTCTCATCATTTGTCGCATAGGTACAGCAATGTAGCCAATCAATGTGAGTAGCATCATTAGCAAACTCCTGTTGATTGAATTATCTGAAACTACGAATTGCATTTGATGCAAATTGTGGTTTATCAAGTGGAATACACATTGCAGTACACGATTAAATGATCAGAGATGTGACCCAAGTCATAGTAGCCAATGTTTGCACAAATAAGGTCAAGAAGCGAAGTAGTGGTGTCCGTGATTCTAGTTGGTTTGTAGACATGCTGTGTCAACTTAAATGTTGTGAGTATTATTTTCAAGCATTCAGAATTGTAGTTTTCTTTCAAAAAATCAATTTTCGACTCTCTCATTAATAATATATTATCATACTCTAGATATAGTATTGGCAAAGCGTGTTCTAAGTCTTGGAAGGAAGATTATGGACTATGGGGAGGTTTATAAACAACACTTACAGCATGTTATTTCCTTAATTGTCATTTTTAGCCATAGTTGCTCTACAATTCCAATTGGTGTAACTTTAATTATTTTACAACTTATTTTATTATGCATATAACACCAAACACCTCCCCTGGTTAGTCTGTCTTTTCTGAATAGAGTATAACCAGGAATTGTAATTAGTGTGGAGGAAAAGTCTACTGAGAGCCAAGCTTCAGAAAGTGAGATAGGTGCAAAAGTTTTATCTTGAACAGATATACTGAAATCATCAAAAGATGGTGTGAGTAATCTAATATTAAGTGGCAAATTTTGATATCACGGTAAGATTTCTGTAGTTGCTATTTAAAGCCGTAGTCGATTTTGGAATTTAATTTTTCTAGTAGTTTAATACAACAAGGACACTGGTGATCAGTTGCACTGTGGTCGATTTTGAGATATAATTGCAATTTATCATTTGCTTTAACACAGTTAACGCATGTCTTAGTATCAGTTTCGCAAGATTTATAATCGCGATTTCCTGAACACTTAGAACAGCAAGTTGTCTCTACATTTTAGCATTGTGATAAAATCCCATACACTTGTATTGCACAATATTCAAATGTTTGGAAACACATATCCTTTTGACTA
Source organism: Platerodrilus igneus (assembly GCA_036346225.1). Taxonomy (NCBI): domain Eukaryota; kingdom Metazoa; phylum Arthropoda; class Insecta; order Coleoptera; family Lycidae; genus Platerodrilus; species Platerodrilus igneus. The sequence goes on from JARFIW010000858.1 coordinate 5,652,178, forward strand.
TCCGATTGCTATTTTCCCGAGATTTATTAATGTGATATGTCAGAGGGCCGGCTTCTAAAACAATAGTCAACTTATTTGCATATTTGCTTTTTAACACTGTTATTACTTTCAAATGAAAGTCATCCAATGTAGCGACTAATTATTTTGCTTTAAAATCTTTGCAGTTGTAGTTTCATTATCCATTAGGTCATCATTCCACATATGATACTCTTACCCTAGGTTTCATAAGAACGGGAATGACAACCTTGTATTTATCACCAAGCTTATCAACTATATTGTCTTTCAACCGTCTTTGATCATCTTTATTATTGACTTCAATCAGTACACCGTCGTTTGAGAATTATTTAACTTTAGAGATAGCAATCCCGATGCTAGCAGAATTGAACGCACTTCTTATATCTGACTTAGTCTTTTTACTTATTTGACCCTGTGCCGATTTAACAATTAACACAAGTTCAGATTTATTTTTAACTACATTGGCATAACTGGATGTTTCTACTGGCTGTACGTTTACCAATATGTTCCGTTTGAGTAATGTTATTTTTCATTTCACTCATTAGATTAACTAGCCTTGACAGAGTTTTGATAAAGTTGTCACATATGTTGCAAACTAACCTTAACACTCTTTTTTACAATGGCATACATTTGGTCTCAGAGGCTGTTAGAGTATGCATATTTTATGTAACAGTCTGTGACAAACATCGCAATTGTAGCTTTCTTCTTTGCTACTGACTATCAAATTACATTGAATGCACTTATCATTTACGGTATCCATATTTAACTCTGAACTGCAATTTCCTTGTACGATATTATGAAATACTTGTTGCTCGATTGTTACCAGCAATGCCAAACCTAACAAATAATCTTTATACGAACACCTTACATATGTTGTGCTTTAAAAAACAACCAGTGTACAAAATCAGTCCCACAAACTTGCATCATGACTATTATATTAATGTTACTTGTTTCATATCATTTCCTCTTACTACTGACATTTTTTAACATGTTTATCTGTTTTAACTTTTATTTATTTGGTATGGATTGATCGGCAATTTTATTTTAGATTGCTCTAGATTTAAAATTCCTGAATTAACTAAAATACATCATTTAGTAATATTTTTTAATATTTTGACATTATACTACTCATCAGACAGGTAAAAGGTACTATAGTTAGTCGCTTGCTCATAAAGAAGACGTAATAATATTGCACAACTTTTATAATCATCATATTATTTAAATCATTGACATATGTGCATGCGGATTGATTAAACCAGATAGGCTTAGTTTTTGCCCATATAAATAATTAAATTAAGGAAAAGCCAATTGATAAATCTTTGAATTACTTTGTCACACAGGAATATTACTATGTATTGTTTTTCTTTCTTTGTTTCTACAGGTCATTGGTGAGATTGATGCCTAATCAGTCCAGATTTACAATGACATTTGTTAGTATATTCTACAACAAGGCAACAAACGTACAATAAAAGGATCAGCTAAATAAACAGAAAGTAAACTTCATTGCATTATAAAGCACTATTCTCACAGTTCTTTAAGATAGGATAGTTACGTGTAGAAAGGCATGATAACCGCCGTTTTCTTTTCAACTGATTCTTCACTAGCTTTGCGTAGCGCATTTTGATTGATCGAAGCAATGGCGTATATTTATTGCAAAGCATGAGAAGGTACATTAACATTTCATTTCCACGGAATACATAATGAGAATAATAATTAATTCCTTGAAACATTACTGAGAACTCAAACCTGCATTTATATAATCTGCAATACCCTACTTAATTATACAAAAATACCCTTAGAATTGTTTATTAAATAAATTCATTGTGAAGCCATTTGAAACGTAACAATCATTAATTATGTTAATAATGATTTAGGTTTTTAATTTATTTATAGTAGTTAATTAACATTATTTATTTAAAGACTAAGAAAATACTCTTGTTTAGGACTGGTCCTTGTTACTGATGCTCTTTCGGCAATGGGATTAGGTGAAGGAAAATACACAATTGGACAATTTTCTATTGAAGTACGAGGAGGAAAAGCTTTTGTAGCTGGTACAGATACTTTATGTGGTAGTATAGCAACAATGGATGAATGTATTCGCTTGTTCCAAAGGGAGACAGGTAAGACCATTGTATAACTACAGCAAAGTTGAACTGTAAAGTAAGTCAGTTTAGGTGCTTGTTTATTACACTCAGACCTTATTTTACGCTGCTAAATAGTTATAACGCAGTTACTTGTTACGGGTATTTGAATTAAGTTTTAAATTTGGAATTGCCCAAAAATGGCAGGAATCAAGATGCACCGGCCAACTACAGTCATATGGGAATGGATTTCCATAGCAATAAATGGCAGAAAATTGAATAAAATTGGGTAATGATCAAAATTTTACTTGAGCGCGATTTCAAGCTACGTTATTACTAGCTTACCCTGCTAAGTTTTCAATCCGTCAAGTTTAATGGATTTCCTTACCAAAGGTTACCTGTCTGCATAAATAAAACCACTCTCAACTCTCATTACTTAAATCTATTCTAAAATAGTATTATTGGAGCATTTCTATAAACAAATAGGTGTAAAACAATTTTTAAATGTATTTACATTAATATTCGGGTTAGTGCCCTAGAGCTATTCTTATAACAAAATACATATAATAAACAAAAATGGTAAAATTTGGATTTGCCTTGAAGGTACAGGAATCCCCATATCAACTTTAGAGGTGCACCAGCTAACGACAGTGCAGGAGTGGGTTCACGGTAGAAAAATAAAAATAAATATTTGAAATGGCCGAAATACAAAATTACGTTATAATGTCTACTTACCTTGAAAGGGTATACTAGTTGTTATAATTAAGGGGTGCCAAATTATCTGGTCTCAGCAATGTCTTTCGATATTTTCCCTACACAAAAGATATTTGTTCAAGATAGATTTTCTTTGCTTTTGGTTTCCTAAATCTGTCAACTCATACTTTACAAGGTAATTAAAAGAGCTTGCAAAACTTTTTGTTTGAGATATCCTGATAGATCAATAGCCATACATGGCATGCTGACATGGCTCATCGATAATTGCAAAACCCACAGACGGTTTGTTGGAAAGCCTAGAAGAATTAACCCTGTCGTAGACAAAGAAGATAACGTAGTTACCGTATTGGGATACTTCAGAGTGTATCATGAAAATTCCTTAACATGTGCAGAAAGGGATTTAGGAATATCTCAGGGAAGTATTCACATGATTCTAAAAAAACGTAAATTCCATCCGTATTCCATTGGATTAGTACACAATTTGATGGTTGATGACAATCAAAAAGAATTGATTTTTGTGAATTTATCTTAATTAAAACTCAGGAAGATGAAAATTTTTTACAGAGAATAATTTGTTCAGACTAAAGCGAAATTTAAGAAGAATGGAATGTGTGCTCTAGCGGTACATATTTGTAATGAAAATTTAAATGTTAAGCTTATATTGGAAATGGAAGGCAAATATTTAAAATTTTGGTTGTTTATTTCAGGGCAAAGATATTTCGAAAATTTACATAATTATTTGCATTCGTTAAATCTGAATTGGAATCAGCTGTGGTATCAATACGACGATGCTCCACTCGTAGTAATTTGCTTGTAAATATCTTTCTTCAAAATGTCTTTGAGCATCAAAGGATAGCAAACAACGGACCACATAAATGGTCTCCCCGCTCTCCCGATATCATTCCCTTAGATTTCATTCTTTGGGGTCGTATAAAAAATATCGTGTATGCTTCATCAAACACGACAAAACAAGATTGCCGTGGTAGAGTCTGTAATGCAACTAACACTTTCTCCGCAAAAAATTCAGAAGACCACTCATGGTGGATTTTAAAGAAAAATTTATAAATGTTTGAAAGTTGGAGGTAAATCAGCATAAAAACGGCCATCGAAATTTTGAGAAAACAAAGATGGCGGCCATAAGAGTAGCAAAAGTTAATGGCTTCCGCTAATACACCAATCACTGAATAAACAAATGAAGTACATACTCTTATTCACCATAAAAAGTTGCCCGAAGAATGCATTCACAGATTTGAAAAAGAAACAAATAAAAAAGTTATGGATAAAAGTAGAATTTGACGATTTCTACATTTTCCACCATATCTTAAAAATTAAATATATATATATATATATATATATATATATATATATTATGCTGTGATAAGGGGTTGTTTAAGGGTGCACGACATAGTGAAGGTCACTAGAGAATGAGTAATTAGAATAGGCAGCAGAAAATTGTAGTTATTTCAGGAAATAAGTAAGAAATAGAAGTAGATAGTAAGTAGGAAACACCCTGTGTACAAAGTAGAAATAGTTTTGGGCGACGCAGAAAAGACATAGGAAGACGCATAGTTGGCGTAGGAATGAGAAATACAAGTATTAAACGGATGGTAAAGATTAAATACCCTGTAGATAGTGTTCAGTTGACATAAGTAAAGCGAATAAGAATATTTTTCAGTGGAAGCACGCGTAGAAATGATAAAGTATAATTAGACACGCATTAAGAAAAGAGTCTCAGACGATTAAGTAATACGGATGTGAAAATAGAGTTTCATGTAGCTAATATAATGCGTATAAAGATCTAACCATTTTGATAAGAGAAATGATTAAAAATTGCGTGAATCGCATGTAAACAATGAAAGTTTAAAGTAAAATTGCATCAGTTGTTTATGGAAAGGCGACTATTCTATCAAAATACAGCATGTTGATAAGTGAAGACACCTGCAGGCAGGTGGGCATTATGAACGAACGCAGAGCATTACATCAGAAAATATTCGAAATGAAATTATTTGATTGGTCCGAAGCAAACGACAGGTTCTAGACCACACCACGGATGCAGTGGGGATTCGAAATTATATTAGCAAGCACCGCGATAAGAAAGTCAGTTTTGAACTCAATGAAGGCCCAAGTGCATTGCCAGTAATACTGAATAATACGTAACAAGTGGTACAAAGTGAAATAAATGAGTGTGTATATGAAAATTACCGTTTAAAACGGCTTCGAGGTCTGAGGGAAAATAGGCCAGAATGCTTGATGTTAAGAAAGATTACAATAAAACAATTTAAATGTCGAGGCGAAAGGAAGAACATAATCTTGAAGTATAGGGTGAACGAATTACAATTTGAAGTCTATGGCAAGAATGATTAAAGTATAAAATTATAATTTAATGGTGTTGGTCCATAATGGTGATAAGTTGAATGGAATCAAAAATTGGGAAGATTAATTTCAATGGAAGCGTCGTCGTAAAAGATAAAACCAGGTCAGATTGTTAGTTATAAGGCATCTGTTTTTCTACAAGAATTTAATTTTATTTTAATATCAAATTGGCTAAATATTATATGCTTGTAAACAAGTCAACAAAGGGTTGAATACGTATTGAAATAATAATAAGAAAACGGATTTAGAATATTCTACATTTGTTGGTAAAGATAATGAGTTTTCTTTGGTGACTTTGGGTTTTAGTACAAATTAAATGGTTGTTGATAAATGAAATTTATAAAGGTGAATTAATTTGAAAATGTATTGTAAATAACGTCAAAGCTGTACATAAAGCATTAGTTTCATTAAATGGGATCCAAACTTACTGAATTTTATAATTACAAATATATGCTAGCCGAGGTCACAAGATTGAAATAGTACAGAGGAGGAGCCACAAATTAAGTAGGGCAGAGATAACCCGCAAAGGCGGTAACTTGTTGAATTTTGTCATTGGTCGATAAAGTTGTTTATGATAAACTCCAGTTGATAGCAACGTTAAGAAACAGCTGGAGGAGGAAATAATCACAAGCTGTAGGAAAGATTAAAATGGTGGTTCAATGATTTAATTTAGTATTATAGCAATTAAAATAAATAGGTCGCTCAACGTAAGGACACGTGATATTACAGAATTAATAGGTCGACCCACTAAAAGGGGTATGTACAGCAATTAATATGTCGACCCAACGAAGGGGCTCGTAAATTAAACCACAATAAACTGAAATTAAGAGGGGCTCGTAAATTAAAACACAATCAAATAAACTGAAATTAAGAGGGGCTCGTAAATTAAACCACAATAAACTAAAATTAAGAGGGCGAATTAAATTAAAATAAATTTTAAAGTACGATTGTAAGATTTTATATAAATTAATTAAACTAAACCGGGATTTGAAAAGCTTCAATTAACAATAGTGAAATTTGTACAGTAATTTAAAGTTAGATAAATTTTAGTATTTAAAAGTTTAGCATATAAATTTAATAATAATGGACAAGAAAATACGGGAAACACGGGAGGCTTTGAGACAACAAGGAGTAGAGATAGGATCCCGGAGGCGTTATAATTCAGGAAACCAGTTCCAGTGAAGAGAGGCGAACTTCACAAGAAAATAAGATGTTGGATATCTTAATGGCATTGAATGAAAAGATGGATAGGAGTGAGCAAGCCATAAATGCAGTTAAAATAAAAATGGATGAAAACAATGAGAAATTGGAGGGTAAAATTAAGAATCTTAGTGATGGACTGAAAGAAGCAAATCATAATATCGAGGAGATGAAAGCACAATTGAATGAGAGAGTTGGTAGAGTTTCTGAGGAGATAGACGGTTTATGGGATCATATTTCTTTAATCAAAACGAAACGAGAAGAGTTCGAAAGTGAGTCCAACAATAAAATTAAGAATTTAAATATTAAGTTAAATAAAATTGAAGAAAATTGCGAAACGGAATTCAGATCAATAAATCAAGAAATAAATAATTTAAAAGCAATCCAATAAACTTTAATAGGGAACCAATTAAGCTAATGCAAACGAATCTTTCAATGGAACAATTTACGAAATTTTACGGGGACGGAAAAGTAAACCCTAAGATATTTCTGAAAAATTTTAAAATGTTGATACAGGGATACACAGATGAATTATTCAAATTAAATTTAATCAGGGCAATATTAAAAGGAATGCTAAACGATGGTACAATCTAGTTGAGGATGAAATAGAAACGTTTGAACAGTTTGAAAGCAAATTTCTACGTCAATTCTGGAATGACAACCAGCAAAATCGAATTCGAAATGATTTAATTATGGGAAGATACGATTTGGCGAAAGGGATAACGCGAGAATCATATGCGATTGAGAAATTTACTGTAGCGAAGCAATTGGATCCTCCTTTAGAAGATAAAATTATTATAAAGTATTTAGCAAGTCATTTTAATGCGGAAGTAAAGCGATACATAACGACGCAAAACATAGTGGATAGAGACACGTTTATTGATTATTTGCAGAGATATGATGATTTGGAAAATGATGATGAAAGGGAAAAGAAATTTAGGGATCGACGCACGAATTTCATAAGGAATGATGAGACTAGGAATAATTATCGAAGGAACAGGTATAATTATGATCGCGGAAGAAATTTTAATGGGGGGAACTATGGAAACTTTAATAATGATTTTAGGCAGAACAGGGATAATGGTCAGACACCAAGGCAACGAATAGAGAGAACGAATCATGAGGGAAACAATAGAGTAATGAATAGACAGGAAAAGGATGATGACGGACACCAGCAAGAAATATTAATAGTGTGGAATTAAGGAACACGAATTGCACAGATACAGGAAGAATGAGTCAGGCAGGACCTTCGACGCGAGATCAGGATTTTGAGTACGGACGAACCAAGGAAAATTCTACGGATTAACGGATATGAGCACCAGCGAGTTTATTAAATATGAAATGGATAATGAATTAGGAAGACTTGAGAGAAACTTATTACCAATAATTAATTTAAAGGTGGAAAATAAAATGGTTAAAGTATTAATTGATACTGGAGCAGAGGCATCACTTGTAGCGGAAGAATTTGTTAAACGAGAGAAATTGGGGATAAAGCGATAAAGATAGCAAGGTGTAATTTAGTGGCACCAAATAATAAGAGATTTAGTGTAATAAATGAAATGGTAATTCTGAGATGTGAAATGGGGATAGAATATGGGAAAATGAGTTCATGGTGGTACCTGGACTGAAGATAGATGTTATATTTGGGATGAATATGATAGATAAGTTGGCGTTGAAGATAAATGCGGAATGCAAAGAGATTGAGTGTAATGGGAAATATATTAAATGGTATGAAGAGGGAATATAGTAATAGAAGATGACTGTGTAAATATTAATCAGTTTAGTGAAGAGATAAATAATGGGGTAATGAAAGTGAAGAGATTAAGTGTCCAGATGATTTAAAAATAGGGTGAATGTATTATTGAATAAGCATTCAGAATTAATTGGGTCAAAGTCGAGAATTGCCAAGGGTTATGTGCACAAGTTAGAAGTAATGAATGAGGAACCGTTTAACAATAAGATATATCCTATCCCAGTAGCATATAGGAATAGAGTGAAGGAAGAAATTGAGGAAATGTTACGTGAAGGCATTATAGAAAACTCCAGTACACATTTTGTGAATCCATTAGTCGTCGTGAAGAAAAATGATAATAGCATTAGGTTATGTTTGGATGCAAGAAAGATAAATAAGCGAACGAAGCCGCAATACAATTGTCCACCAACGATGGAGAGCATATTAGCAAGAATAGGTAATAAGAAAATATATAGCAAATTAGACTTAAAGAATTCATTGTGTTTGATTCCATTAGCGCGTGAATCAAGGAAATATACGGGTTTTTCGGTAGAAGGAAAATTATACCAATTTAGGGTAGTCCCGGTTGGTTTGTCCTCGACACGGATGCATTAGAGAATGTGATCAAGAATATTTTGGGACTGTATGAGGAATTTAGTATCCACTATAAGGATGAAATATTAATATTTAGTAATAGTGTAGAGGAACACTACGTACATTTAGAGAGAATAATATTAGAATTAGATATAGCTAGTTTGATTTTGAATTTAAGGAAGTGTGAATTTTTTCAAAGTAGGGTTAGATTTTTAGGATATAGGATAGATAATAAATATAGGATTGAAAATATAGATTAAAAGGACCCAGATTTAAGAGTGAAAAGGGGAAGTTGAAAATAAATAAATTGAATTGGCCCATGCAAGGACAGATGAATAGATAAGGAAATGTAAAATAAATTATGAATAGGTATACATAGAGAAATAGAATAGGATTTGAACATAAGAATAGGCATAGGTAGGAATAGTATAGTATAATAGGACATAGGTATGGGATAAATAAAATGTAAATATGAGATTAATAATGAAAAGGTTGAATTTCAATATGGAAATAAAATATAATAATTTCATACCAATGTGAGTTTAAGTTCACGTTGGGCAACAAAATGGACATTGATATAAAATTTTATATTTTAATTTGGGGAATTATGCTGTGATAAGGGGTTGTTTAAGGGTGCACGACATAGTGAAGGTCGCTAGAGAATGAGTAATTAGAATAGGCAGCAGAAAATTGTAGTTATTTCAGGAAATAAGTAAGAAATAGAAGTAGATAGTAAGTAGGAAACACCCTGTGTACAAAGTAGAAATAGTTTTGGGCGACGCAGGAAAGACATAGGAAGACGCATAGTTGGCGTAGGAATGAGAAATACAAGTATTAAACGGATGGTAAAGATTAAATACCCTGTAGATAGTGTTCAGTTGACATAAGTAAAGCGAATAAGAATATTTTTCAGTGGAAGCACGCGTAGAAATGATAAAGTATAATTAGACACGCATTAAGAAAAGAGTCTCAGACGATTAAGTAATACGGATGTGAAAATAGAGTTTCATGTAGCTAATATAATGCGTATAAAGATCTAACCATTTTGATAAGAGAAATGATTAAAATTGCGTGAATCGCATGTAAACAATGAAAGTTTAAAGTAAAATTGCATCAGTTGTTTATGGAAAGGCGACTATTCTATCAAAATACAGCATGTTGATAAGTGAAGACACCTGCAGGCAGGTGGGCATTATGAACGAACGCAGAGCATTACATCAGAAAATATTCGAAATGAAATTATTTGATTGGTCCGAAGCAAACGACAGGTTCTAGACCACACCACGGATGCAGTGGGGATTCGAAATTATATTAGCAAGCACCGCGATAAGAAAGTCAGTTTTGAACTCAATGAAGGCCCAAGTGCATTGCCAGTAATACTGAATAATACGTAACAAGTGGTACAAAGTGAAATAAATGAGTGTGTATATGAAAATTACCGTTTAAAACGGCTTCGAGGTCTGAGGAAAATAGGCCAGAATGCTTGATGTTAAGAAAGATTACAATAAAACAATTTAAATGTCGAGGCGAAAGGAAGAACATAATCTTGAAGTATAGGGGTGAACGAATTACAATTTGAAGTCTATGGCAAGAATGATTAAAGTATAAAATTATAATTTAATGGTGTTGGTCCATAATGGTGATAAGTTGAATGGAATCAAAAATTGGGAAGATTAATTTCAATGGAAGCGTCGTCGTAAAAGATAAAACCAGGTCAGATTGTTAGTTATAAGGCATCTGTTTTCTACAAGAATTTAATTTTATTTTAATATCAAATTGGCTAAATATTATATGCTTGTAAACAAGTCAACAAAGGGTTGAATACGTATTGAAATAATAATAAGAAAACGGATTTAGAATATTCTACATTTGTTGGTAAAGATAATGAGTTTTCTTTGGTGACTTTGGGTTTTAGTACAAATTAAATGGTTGTTGATAAATGAAATTTATAAAGGTGAATTAATTTGAAAATGTATTGTAAATAACGTCAAAGCTGTACATAAAGCATTAGTTTCATTAAATGGGATCCAAACTTACTGAATTTTTATAATTACAAATATATGCTAGCCGAGGTCACAAGATTGAAATAGTACAGAGGAGGAGCCACAAATTAAGTAGGGCAGAGATAACCCGCAAAGGCGGTAACTTGTTGAATTTTGTCATTGGTCGATAAAGTTGTTTATGATAAACTCCAGTTGATAGCAACGTTAAGAAACAGCTGGAGGAGGAAATAATCACAAGCTGTAGGAAAGATTAAAATGGTGGTTCAATGATTTAATTTAGTATTATAGCAATTAAAATAAATAGGTCGCTCAACGTAAGGACACGTGATATTACAGAATTAATAGGTCGACCCACTAAAAGGGGTATGTACAGCAATATATATATATATACAGGGTGTCCCAAATTGAGTAGGATAGCATGGGTATCTTTCTTATTATTAATGATAGAGATCTGCTTAAATGGGCAAAGTTGTGTCATTTGGATAGCTTATTTAAATTCCGCATAGATACATTCTAAATTTCAAACGGTTTAGAAATTATTTAAAAAAAACTGAAAACTGCCAATTTTTTCGAAGTCGAATATTTTTGTTATAATAAAAGTTACGAAAAAATGTTTCTTATAAAAGGTACTTAGTTCAATTGTGTGCACTTAAAAGTGATATTAAAATTAAATTCAAGATGGCGGTTATCGCGATATTAGCATCAACTTTCATATTTTAAATGGACGCCATATTGGATTTTTAGATGGTTAGATAGCATATTTTTTTCTCTTTTCAACGATGTATTACAACATATGTTTAAATGAAAAAATTTACTGAAAATGATAATTTAAATTTTTTATCAAGTATGCATCATCAGATTTCTCTTACACAAATGAAATTATAACAAACTGTCATGTTGAATTAGTGTATCTGTTGTACTAATAATTGGAATTTGTGTATTCTCTTTCCCAGTTATAAGTTGTGATATACTTATTCTATAAAATATTCAAATGGCAAATTTTTCAACAAGCGAACAATTTCATACGTTTTGTACATACATAAAATGTAATAAGAACAGTCGCCTTGCTGCCGAAACATACTTAACAAACTTTCCCGAAAAAAGACAGCCAAACATTAAAATCTTTCAAAGATTGGACACAAATATGCAGCAGTATGGATGTTTAAAAAAACCTACTCGAAACATAAATGAAGACATTGCAGATGAGGTGTTGACACTGGCCTGTGTGGAAGCTAATCCAAACATTTCAACACGGGAAATAGAAACCCAAGTAAACGTATCCAAGTCTCAAGCATCAAGAATTTTAAAAAAGCATAAATATCACCCTTACAAATACTCCATGTATGTTTGTTGTGGTTTGTTTAGTATTCTTCTTAAACTTGTTTGGGTATTAAACCACTCATAGTTTTTAAAATTATCTTTATTAACGTTTCGATCCATAACCTAGGATCGTTTTCAAAATAATAAAAACTTCAAGTTTGACATTTATGACACAAATTGAAGGTGACTTTGATTTATTGATGTTTGAAATATTTGGTTTGAGTACACTAAGCAAAATTTTTAAAGTTTAAATGAATAATTGCCTTCAATTTGTGTTACGGCCTGGGACCGACTTTTTTAGGTAGCCAATACGCTTAACGTGAAATCAGCTGATTAATCTTTATTGTAAAAATTCAATAACTTGAGAATTGGAACACATTTTTTAGTGTACTCAAACCAAATATTTCAAACATCAATAAATCAAAGTCACCTTCAATTTGTGTCATAAATGTCAAACTTGAAGTTTTTATTATTTTGAAAACGATCCTAGGTTATGGATCGAAACGTTAATAAAGATAATTTTAAAAACTATGAGTGGTTTAATACCCAAACAAGATTAAGAAGAATCACCCTTACAGATTTCACATTGCTCAAAACTTACAACCAAACGACTATCTCCGCAGATCAACATTTTGCAGATGGTTTATCAATCAAGTTAGGGAGAATGATGATTTTATCAATCGCGTCTTGTGGACCGATGAGTCATATTTTTCTAACTGGAATATTTAATGGTCATAATGAACACTATTGGGCACAGGAAAACCCACGCATAACAGTTCCACGCCGCAATCAAATTCGATTTGGATGTAATGTTTTTTGTGGTATATTGGGAAACCGTTTACTTGGTCCTATAATATTCGATGGAACCTTGACCTCTCAACGTTATTTGGAAATGCTTCAAACATCTTTAGAAGATTTATTAGACGACCTACCTTTGGCACAAAATAATCAAATTTGGTATCAACAAGATGGCGCACCTCCACACAACGCTAGAGATGTTATCACCTACTTAAGTAACCGTTTTGATGGCAGGGTAATCACGACCCACACACCTATAAAATGGCCGCCTAGATCAGCAGACTAACACTCCTGGATTTTTATTTATGGGGCACTTTAAAAGATAATGTATATGGAAGTAATTTCCAGTACAATAATGTAGATGAACTACGGGAAGCGGTTATGCAGGCAATAAACGGTCTTAATGGGAATACATTACGACGCGTAACAAAAAGTGTTCTAAAACGTTGCCGATTGTGTTTAAATAATAACGGTCAACATTTTGAACAATTGCTATGATTTATTAGTTGGTGTTTAATGTTATTCTGTTTTTTTTTCGTTTAATTTGTTTTAAAACTGATTTGTGTTGATGCCTACTTGATAAAAAATTAAAATTATTATTTTCAGTAAATTTTTTCATTTAAACATATGTTGTCATACATCGTTGAAAAGAGACAAATATATGCTATCTAACCATCTAAAAATCCAAAATGGCGTCCATTTAAAATATGAAAGTTGATGCTAATATCTCGATAACCGCCATCTTGAATTTAATTTTAATATCACTTTTAAGTGCACACAATTGAACTAAGTACCTTTTATAAGAAACATTTTTTCGTATCTTTTATTATAACAAAAATATTCGACTTCGAAAAAATTGGCAGTTTTCAGTTTTTTTTAAATAATTTCTAAACCGTTTGGAATTTCGAATGTATCTATGCGGAATTTAAATAAGCTATCCAAATGACACAACTTTGTTCATTTAAGCAGATCTCTATCATTAATAATAAGAAAGATACCCATGCTATACTACTCAATTTGGGACACCCTGTATATATATATATTGCTGTAATTATAGGGTTAATTTAAGGGTACGTTAAGTCATAGGGGTCGTAGAATAAACAAAAGAAACTCCCAAGTAACAAAAGCACACAATTACAGATATTAGAAGAGTAAATAGGTCACTATACATATTGTTGGTTGAGAGCACACTGTATATAACAGTACAAGCGATTAAACGCATATTCAAGAGTAGCTACGAGCAAAGATAGGAATTTAAAAATGTAACGAAATGCATCGAAATTAAATCAAGGGAAAACCTGTATGAATTGGCTAGATAAATATTCAACAAGTGCGTTAATATATAATCAGATACGCAGGCAGAAATTATGCATTATTTGAAAAGCGTACGTAATAGAAAAGTATCACATTTGTTCAAAAATCCAATTTATCTAGGAAATAAACAAACGCCAAATTTATTTGTATTTAGATTAGAATAAAGCAAACAACAATAATACGTGATTTGATGAACGAAGGTTCCTGGGATTTCTGAATTAAATGTGATGTTATGTGAATGAATTACGTGACAACTTGAGCGTTCTTCGATGCAATTAAACTACACAATTGGTAAAGTTTCCAAAATAACACAAGAGATAAGACAATTGGTGCCGCCCAACACGTGGAATCTACGAATAGCAAACAAAGGGGCAAGGCCTATAAATATGATAACAATTGAACGAGTTAGTATACATTTGAAACTGAGCAGTCACTATACTCAAAAGTGCTAAATTATTCACGCAAACAGTTAATTAAAAGTAAAATGAAAATCATTTTTATAAGAGTTTAAAAATTGTGTAAGCGAGCTGTTCTACTACAGACGTAAGTAAACCAGATTTAGTGAAATTATACAATTTCTAAAAATAAATAAAACAGGGCTCTTAGATACGGTCTTAGATACGATCCTGGGTACGAGTCAGGAAGACTCTGGAGGTTACTGCCTGTTAAATTAATTTGGTAATCTCTGGCAATGGTAAATATTCTATTACTGTTTCGTTAATTACGGAGATGAAAAACCTTTTATTGGAATAAACTCATTAATAACGATTTGGATAGTATTTTGGTTGGATGTCGACTTTCAAATTCGACTCAAAACATTCAGACTGGACACGAAAACTCTTGGGATGCAGAGAAGCTACTGAATCCCTCCAGGTTAGATATTTTGATATGATTTATTTTTGTAAACTGTTTTAATTCAAAAATAATTCAAAAATGTAAAAGTCAACAAAACCGGGGTTCCTTTGATAAATTTATGAAAGGCAATAGGCATCTTGAAACGTTTCAAAAGGTCTCTAAATAGAATAAAAAGCTCGTTTTGCTGGCTTCATTTTCTCAAAATCTGACAGATGTAAATAATTTAAAAAGGGGAAGATATTTAAAAAGGTAAATATTTAATCATTATACTGTGTATTGTAGAATTGCTTTATTTAATTGAATCAGCTAGTTGAAGCAAAGAGATTTATAAATTAACATTTTTACAAGTGCTTGAGTAATATAAAGAAAATATCACAGCATCTTATGACGCCCAAATCGTGGGGCTAAATATTAATAGAATAACAAAGGTATATTATTTTTCCTACAGGAAGATAACACGGCATTTTAGGACGCTCATCGTAGGGGCTGGTGAAGTATCACAGCATTTTATGATAAGCCCAACCGTGGGGCAGAAGGAACACAGCATTTATGGTCTGCCCAAGTCGTGGGACCTAATACAAGGGGTTAACACAGCATTTTATGTACGCCCAAGCCGTGGGGCGAGAAAAACACAGCATTTTATGCACGACCCAATCGTGGGGCTCGATTAACACAGCATTATATATATATATATATATATACATATATATATATATATATATATACATATATATATATATATATATATATATATATATATATATATATATATATATGTATATATATATACAGTGTGTACAGTATAAAATGCAGTACATGGGGATCTTGGAAACTGTAGGAGATACGATCTTGGTTAAATGGGACAAAAGTTGCATAATCATGAGAGTATCTCAGATCGGTTTTCAAATTTCAAAAATTTTTCATAGGTTACTAGGTAGAGGCAAAAAACACAAAATTGACGATTTCTTTATTTGCTCGTAGTTAGTCTACTAATTGAAATAGAATGTTCAAATATGGTACATCATGGTAATTCCCCATTGCGCTTTACATTTTCAACTTAGATTTTGTCTAGGGCATCTAGATTCTGCGTGACGATGTTCAACTTTTTATTTTTACATGGCCGCCATATTGGATTTTTACATTTTTGAAATGTTGACAAAAAACCCTTTCCAAAGAGGTATAACATGGCTATGTTTGATTGAATCAAAACACTAAAAATCACATAACTATGTTTTGGTCGTAGTATGCTTTAATTTCCATTATGACAAAGAGAAACAATTGCTCTAAAAATTTTAAACTCAATTTTCAGTGGTAATAAAAACAGTAAAGAACGTAGAAAATTGAAAATAAATCTATTAATCAGAACTTACATAACTATGCATTAACAAAGAATAAATACAAACTAGCATCTATTCAATACAAAATATTATTTAAGCTGTTTTTAGTTGTCATTCATGTTCAGACAATTGCAAATTAACAATCAAGGAAAAAAAATATAACAATAGTCAGCCACATGAATTCATTATATAAATTAAATGTTCAAATAACCCCCATTTTGTTGAACACACAACCGACACCTTTTATAAACATCTTTACAAGATCGTCTTATCATAGTTGGAGTTATTTTATTTACGGCCTCTTGAACTGCTTGTTGTAATTGGCCTACATTATCATACGTTTTTGAGTACACACAACTTTTTAAATGGCCCCATATAAAGAAATCTAGAGGAGTTAAATCCGGTGATCTCGCCGGCCACTTAATTGGTCCCCGATTTCCAATCCAGTTTTCATTATACTCAGAATTAAAAAAAATTCTAATAATCAGAGTATTGTGGGGTGGAGCGCCATCATTTTGAAAAATCATATTTTGCAAAGTAGCAAGTGGAAGCTCCATTAGTCTATCTGCCACATTTCCCTGCAATAAATGTAAGTATCTCGCAGAGTTTAAATTTGCATCATAAAAAAACGGACCTATAATGTACCTTCCAATAATACCAATCCAGACGTTGAATCCCCATTTAACTTGATGTCTAACTTGGCGGTTCAAATGTGGATGTTCATCTGACCAAAAAATTGTATTTTTGCGGTTGAACATACCACAATTCGTAAATCGACTTTCGTCAGACCACAAAATTGTATATGCAAATTTGAATTTTCGTTGCACTTTCTGATGTACCAAGCACAAAATTCCATTCTTCGAATTTGATCTTCAGTACGCAATCCCTGACATGGTCATTCATGATATGGATGGTACTTGAAACGTTTTAAAATAGCTCTTGCTGTAGAATGAGCAACACCTGTTATATTCTGCATTTGTCTAAGAGAAGTACGAGGATTTTCGACAACTGTTTGTAAAACGCTGTTTTCATTATCTTTTTTAATTTGCCTATTTCTCTTAGACAAGCCAAAACTACCATAATTTATTAAATTATTTTGTAATCTCCGAAACATACATCTGTTTGGTTGATGTTTTTCTGGGTATTTATTTAAATACAAATCAGCGGCTTTAACATCATTCCTTCCAGAAAGAATAAAACATTCTAACATTTGATATTTATCACGGTTAGTAAAGCGATCCATTTCAAGCGCAAATGCTTTGCTTAAATTTCTATGTAAATTAATTAACTGTTATTTTAAACTGCACTACTTGAAACAAAATAAAGGACAAACTTTGACGTTTCTCAGATGTTGAGCAATTGTTTCTCTTTGTCATAACGGAAATTAAAGCCTACTACGACCAAAACATAATTATGTGATGTTTAGTGTTTTGATTCAATCAAACATAGCCATGTTATACCTCTTTGGAAAGGGTTTTTTGTCAGCATTTCAAAAATGTAAAAATCCAATATGGTAGCTATTTAAAAATAAAAAGTTGAACATCGTCACACAAAATCTAGATGCCCTAGACAAAATCTAAGTTGAAAATGTGAAGCGCAATGGGGAATTACCATGATGTACCAAATTTGAACAGTATATTTCAATTAGTAGACTAACTACGAGCAAATAAAGAAATCGTCAATTTTGTGTTTTTTGCCTCTATCTAGTAACCCATGAAAAATTTTTGAAATTTGAAAACCGATCTGAGATATCCTCATGATTATGCAACTTTTGTCCCATTTAACCAAGATCGTATCTCCTACAGTTTCCAAGATTCCCATGTACTGCATTTTATACTGTACACACTGTATATTAAAGTGTATGAGACTGAAGCCCATTATAATTAATTAACACTTATATATCATTAACGACAAAACACTGAACGATTTATACTTAAATTTTATCAAATACAATTGATCCATACTTAAAATTTCATTAAACACATAACATGGTGAATAATTTACACTTATTGCACTAGTAATTATCTACAGTCAGTTAAAAACTAGAAACCATAAGAATTTAAACAGCACTGGGTCTTTTGAGCGAATTCAACAGTAATAAAATCACAAAATACCATGACCAGAGAATTTATGGCTCTATTTATAATTGGTATGTTTATTAAACCAGAAAGGACCATTAAAACCAGCTACCTAAAATAAAGAATGCTTATAATATGTAAAGTAATTAAGATATAAAGTGTTTAAACAAAATACCCATGTCAAAAATACATGTAATGATCTATATTCTATGTTAATTTAAGGACTCATTATTATGGTACAAGAAGGCTGGTGATTGTAAATTGCATGAAAAAAATATGTAAAAGAGTAGGCTAAAGGACAATTGCTTTAGTTATTATTATTAGTTATTATGATGTTTAAAAAGATGGATTAAAAATATTTTTTTTTAAAATAAAGTTTTTCTTTGAATTTAATTCTGTTCATTATTGAAAAGAGGTCTTTGAATAATGTGTATCGTCATCAAAGCTGAAGATATATGCCAGCAAGTGCAGTATTGAAATAAATAAATAAGAAAGATTCATACAACCTCGTTGAAGTTAAAAAAGGTGGTATTAAGACGAAACCAGAATATACTCGTGTGGTAGCAACAGGAAGCTGGATTCATCACAAAGTAGTAGGTAGAATGGGAGATTTCAGTGCGAGTCCCAAGAACATCGTCGGAGTTGGGCATCATACTTGGAACCAGTTTTGGTAACTCAATCGTTTCATCAAAAGTACTACAAACTGAAAAGTATCCAATTTTTCATTTGTATTTCACATTGGTTGTTTCTAAAACTAAAACCAACTATTAATCACATATAGATAGATACTCTTCAAGTAAAGTATTTAATTCAGGAAGCGGTCCAACAACGAAAGCTGTGAAGAGTTGTACATACCTTCTAGAGTCGAAAAAAGGGTATTTATCATAGTTATTATCTGAAAATTAAAATTTAACATCCAGTGCTGTAATAAAATTCTGTAACATTTACAATGCTAAAATAGGTTAAGGGATACGGTTCCATATAGTTCGGTGTAGAACTAAGCTTACCGGCATTTGTGTTTTTCAGAAGCTTATTCTGATTCTCATACAGAGGGAGCTAGTATCCACATATTTGCAATTTGATATTAGTCATTGAACCCAGAACTAGTATCATCTTAATTTGAAATTTACCCTGAGAGAGTTGTTTGGAGTTTTAAAAAGCCGAGGTATAAATTTTTAAAATGAACAATATTTAAAAGTCACTTATTACATTTAGCATACAAACATAAAAAGTATTCAGGAGCTTAGAACCGAAAATTGGTATTTTAGTGAATTTGAAACTTTCTAAATTAATCACATTTAAATTAAACAAATAAAAGGAGAGAGAAAATACACATTCAGAAATATATATATATATATATATATATATATATATATATATATATATATATATTACTCATATTTAGACCAGGGTAGAAAATTAAATAATCACATAAAATAATTTTAATCACCGTGTAGAAGCTTTGGGAAAAGGTACGCATTATTAAAACCGTGAAGCATAAAATTTCATTCGTGTTATTAAAAAGAAGAGATTTAATTTATTTACAAGAGGCCTTCTATAAAAAGAAGCAGTAGTAAAATGCTCTACGTGTAATTTGATTATTCCGAGTAAAGAAACAAAGAGAAATTACGTGCAAAATTTATATTAATTAACTCTATTTTAAGTATCCGGTATTAAACAAAATGTACAGATAATAATTAATATTTGATTAGGAGTCACTAAAAATTAAAGGGTATTATTTTTAATTGAAGTTAATTGAACCATTAACAACATATAATATGTATAAAAGCTAGTAAAAACCCAATAATATTCAGATCGTAGAAGTATTATGTTTGAACACCTGCGTATTTTTAAAAGTATCGTTCTGAGTAAAATTTGCAGATAACAAATGGTTACAGAGAATGTTGGAGAAACCGTCGCATAATAGTTACGGGAAATGCTAATAAGGTGGGTTATTTCACAGTCCACATGGACTGAAATAATCGATAATAAAGAATATCAATTTGCACCAATAAGAACAGGGTAGATAGAGACAGATAATATGCGCAAGAAAGAGACACTTATAGTAAAAGGCGTGAGTTGAGCAACGTCACTGGGTTGCGATTGGTTGAAAATAAGAGGCAAACTTGGGAGGTAAAAATAACATTTCTGTATAAAAATTAATTAGTTATTCCAAGACGTTGCGTGCCATGTGAGAATTTCTGAGATTTTCAACTGGCGCGTGTGCAAGTTTTGTAGAACCGACGCACAGGCGGTCGAGATGGGAACATAGAATGACGAAATTCTAGAAACTGGCCGTTTTGGGGACAAGACCGACAGACAGGCTAACGACTATTTAAACCCGTGTTGATAGGAGTGGGCTCTCTTAGATTTTCGACTTGATTCAATGCGTTAAACAGTGCTTTTTAGTTTTCCGATTTTGATTAAATAATTTATACAGTTTGCTCGTATATTTTGGTGATTTAAAACAGTTTGTTCTTTACGTGCTACAATGAATGTAATTTAGTGCACTTAGAAAAGAAGATACAAGGTAATAAAGTCTAGTATCACTGTACCAATTAGTCAAATTCGCAACGACAAATGAATACACAAAAGTAGGCAGTTTTGGCGTATATTGGTGAAAGAAGTATGAATTTCTTTGCTATTTTTCGGGGGTGTTAATAATTAACTGATTCGTAAACGGGTCTGGATCCACAAAACAAGCTTCAGATATACACAAATGAGTTCCGGAAAAGCCCTGAAACAACTTTAGATGAATGGTGGTGTAGAAAATTTTAAAGGCGACCAGCAATACTAGGACCTAAACATAACCCAGTTGGATTGGTGTGATTAACAGAGGACGATGTACATTGGAGCCCGAGTGCATTAACCTTCAGGTAACTTATGCTTTGTTGTTCGATTTTTTGATGTTTGGTGTGTGTTGAATAACTTTATAATTTATTTACTTAAAATGAACAGTAGTGAAATTGTACTAACAACAAATTTTTAATTTTAAGGTGAAATTTTCTTGTTTAAGTAGAAAGGGTATTTAGTATTTATGTTCTGGATTATGATGAAAATTTGGGTATGTCTTTGAGCTCAATTAGACGAACCTGGTTAATTAACGTAAAGGGGTGGGAGATGCTCCCTTTGTACTCAGACTCAGGTCTGCATATATTGTTATAGTAATTAGTAGGCATCCTACAAGGACTTTAATTCTGGATGCACATTAAAATGATAACAGATTTAATCTTGAAATTTTCTGATACTGAAATTTATGCTGAATTTTAATTTTGAAATTTTAATGTATTGTGAATATTGATGTAAATAGAGTTAACGTTGATGTTTGTGGTAGGAATGTGTTTGTTTTTTTTATGAATGAGGATGAAGAAAGTCGACGGACCAGTTAATTTAGGAGGTTTCACAGCAATATATATATATATATATATTATAATTAGTTTTTTACACAAGGTAAGTTGATAAATACTTACGTATTGAAATTAATAAGATGAAATAATAACTTAGACTTTTTAAGTAAAGCCCAAATGATCATTTCAAATCGAGCTAGTAATTGAAAGAAGGAAAATATAAGGCCTTGGACAGGATTTGAACCTGCATCTCAGTTTTGCCGGAACTGTGCGTTATCCAATTACGCTACCGAGGCCGATGGCTATAATTGGAAAATTTACAAATCTAAATCGTGTACAAGTACCATATATAAACCTAACTTTCAATTACGTTTAGCATTTTTGTCAATCATATCTGAAATTGTCAAGTTTCTGACTTATGTCAGATATAGACAGGAAGCACCGCTCAAAATCACGGCTATAAGCCAAGTATTAATATATAAATATTATAATTAGTTTTTACACAAGGTAAGTTGATAAATACTACGTATTGAAATTAATAAGATGAAATAATAACTTAGACTTTTAAGTAAAGCCCAAATGATCATTTCAAATCGAGCTAGTAATTGAAAGAAGGAAAATATAAGGCCTTGGACAGGATTTGAACCTGCATCTCAGTTTTGCCGAACTGTCGTTATCCAATTACGCTACCGAGGCCGATGGCTATAATTGGAAAATTTACAAATCTAAATCGTGTACAAGTACCATATATAAACCTAACTTTCAATTACGTTTAGCATTTTGTCAATCATATCTGAAATTGTCAAGTTTCTGACTTATGTCAGATATAGACAGGAAGCACCGCTCAAAATCACGGCTATAAGCCAAGTATTAATATATAAATATTATAATTAGTTTTTACACAAGGTAAGTTGATAAATACTTACGTATTGAAATTAATAAGATGAAATAATAACTTAGACTTTTTAAGTAAAGCCCAAATGATCATTTCAAATCGAGCTAGTAATTGAATAGAAGGAAAATATAAGGCCTTGGACAGATTTGAACCTGCATCTCAGTTTTGCGAACGTCGTTATCAATTACGCTACCGAGGCCGATGGCTATAATTGGAAAATTTACAAATCTAAATGTGTACAAGTACCATATATAAACCTAACTTTCAATTACGTTTAGCATTTTGTCAATCATATCTGAAATTGTCAAGTTTCTGACTTATGTCAGATATAGACAGGAGCACCGTCAAAATCACGGTATAAGCCAAGTATTAATATATAAATATTATAATTAGTTTTTACACAAGGTAAGTTGATAAATACTTACGTATTGAAATTAATAAGATGAAATAATAACTTAGACTTTTAAGTAAAGCCCAAATGATCATTTCAAATCGAGCTAGTAATTGAATTAAAGGAAAATATATAGGTCACTTGACAGGATTTGATTTGTATCTCAATTTTCCGAATTTATCATTGCGCTACCGGCCTGGCTATAATTGGATACACATTTACAAAACTAATGCAGGTATCAAATACCTTGTAACCAAGCTCAATTATATTTACTTTTTCAATACTAGCTATTGAAATTGTCAGTTTGCTTATGTCATATAAAGTGAAACGTTAAAATTCAGTTTCACATATATTAATATATAAAGTATTATAATTAGTTTTTAACAAGTAAGTTGATAATATACTATATTGAAATTGATAAGTGAAATATAACTTAGACTTTTT
Source organism: Platerodrilus igneus (assembly GCA_036346225.1). Taxonomy (NCBI): domain Eukaryota; kingdom Metazoa; phylum Arthropoda; class Insecta; order Coleoptera; family Lycidae; genus Platerodrilus; species Platerodrilus igneus. Next base: position 5,675,669 of record JARFIW010000858.1, read on the forward strand.
AATGTAATAGCCCAAATGATCATTTGCAAATAGCTAGTAATTGAATTAGTATTATGGAAATATAAGGTCCTTGGACAGATTTAGAACCTGTAATTTCATTTGCCGAACTGTCGTATCGTAATTGCTACGAGGCCGATTGGCTATAATTGGAAAATTTACAGTTCTAAATCGTGTCAAGTACCTTATATTATAAACCTTAACTTTCAATTACGTTTATGCATTTTTGTCTAATCATATCTAAATTTGTCAAGTTCTGATTAATGTCAGATATAGACAGAACTACCGTAAAATCACGTACTATAAGCAAGTATTATATATATAAATATTTAATTAGTTTTTACCAAGTAAGTTGAAAATCTACGTTGAAATTAATAAGATGAAATAATAACTTAGACATTTTAAGTAAGCCCAAATGATCATTTCAAATCGAGCTAGTAATTGAAAAAGGAAAATATAAGGTACCTTGGACAGATTTGAACTGACATTTCTCAGATTTATAGCCGAACTGCTCGTTATCAATTGAGTACGAGCCGATGGCTATAATCTGAGATAAGTGTTCAAATCCTAAAGTCAAGTACCTATATAAACCTTAACTTTCAATTACGTTAGTCATTTGAAATGATCAATGGCTTATATCTGAAATTAGTCAAGTATTATCTGATCTTATGTAGATATAACAGGTAAGCCGTCAAAATCACGGTATAACCATATTATATATAAATATTATAATTATTTATTATACAATGTGTAAGTTGATAATATTACGTATTGAAATTAATAAGATGAAATAATAACTTAGACTTTAAGTAAAGCCCAAATGATCATTTCAAATCGAGCTAAGTAATTAATAGGAATATATATGGTACTTGTACACGATTTAGATTTGTAAATTTTCCAATTATAGCCATCGGCCTCGGTAGCGTAATTGGATAACGACAGTTCGGCAAAACTGAGATGCAGGTTCAAATCCTGTCCAAGGCCTTATATTTTCCTTCTTTCAATTACTAGCTCGATTTGAAATGATCATTTGGGCTTTACTTAAAAGTCTAAGTTATTATTTCATCTTATTAATTTCAATACGTATATTTATCAACTTACCTTGTGTAAAAACTAATTATAATATTTATATATTAATACTTGGCTTATAGTTGATTTTGAGCGTGCTTCCTGTCTATATTGACATAAGTCAGAAACTTGACAATTTACAGATATGATTGACTAAAAACTGCTGAAAAGTAATATGACTATTTATAATGGGCTAATATGTATGTATGGTACTTTATAGTCGTTTAGTTATTTTAGTTAGTTTAAATTTATGTAAATTAATAGTAAATGTATTATGTTCTATGTCCCATAAGAAATCTTTGCACTGTAGAATAATTGATAAGAGTAGTCGAAAAACATTTCTTATGATATTGAACAGAACTAGATGGCTTATTGGTTCAAATCCGTGTCTCAAGTCGCAGACTTCAGTGTTAATTTTACCTTCTTTAAATTACTAGTCGTAAATCTAATAGAAATGATCATCCCTTGGCTTATATCCTTGCAAAACAAGTTATTATCATCTTATAATTATAAGAGTGTGAACAAAATTCTTATAGGATATTAATTATAATGTGTCGTATCTTGTAAGTCAGTACTGTAATTAGTAAATTGTTGTAGATTTATGTATGTTAAACTAAAAACAAGTACATTTGTAACGTACTAGATAATTGCATACATCCACTTGTGTAGGAACAGATATATAACAATACAGTGGTATCTTTATAAAATTTATAAATGAAAAGAGTTATTGGCCTATCATACGGATCTTTAATTAATATTGTTCCTTCTTTAAGCTCCATCGGTTCAGAATTGTATAAAATTTTGAGTATTTATTTGAAGTTAAACTTTGTCAACAGTAAAAGTCATCTTGTTCCATTATATCTGTAATTTTAAATAATTCCTATCTTGCGTAGTCGTGTGTATCCATTGTTTGTAACTATTTATGAGGGTTATTGATCTACACTTTCTTATTGCATAGTTGAAGCAACATTCGGGTTCGAATGTACAAAGGTTTCTTGGTATTTAGTACCTTAAAAGTTGTCGGCGCAGCACTTTACGTTAGTAAATCCCTAAAAAAACGTAGATGCAATTAGTAATTAGACGTCAATTCGATACAGCATTGGTTTTAAAATAATTTTATGGCTTAATAATCATAAACCAAGAGGTAATCAATTATAAATGCTATTAGCCAAAATGAAATTGACTTGATCCGGATTATGATAACAACAATCATCGTTAAGCTCCTTAATTAAATAAAAATTTTGTTCGTAGTTGATGTTAAATCGTTCAAGAAAAGACATCTTCTTTCTCATTACGTAAGATTTTGAAATTCTTATCCTTTGTGGAAAGATTAGGGTCGATTCGGTATTTTTATGTAACTATTTATGAGGGTTATTGTATCCTAGATCTTTACCTTATTTGTCACTTCAAGTTGGAGCAACCATTCGGGTTCATGCAACTTGTATAACAAAGGGGTTATTGGTATTTATTTGAAACCTTAAAAGCTTTGTCGGGCAAGCACTGTAGTTAGGTGCATTTTTCTATTAATAATTTAATTTCGTAGATGAATTAGTAATTTAGCGTATTCGAGTTACGCATTGTTTTTATATTAATTTTATTGTCGTACATTAATCATTAATCAAATATGGTTATATCAATTGATAAAGCTATTCTTGAAGCTAAATTTGTAGTTAAAAGGTTGGATCACATTTACAGTAAGATCAACCAACCGGAAGACGTATCGATTGCTTTAATTAGAGCGTCGATTAAAAGTGTCGAACAGATTGAAACGCTTTTCAAATCCTTTTGCAAGGATATTTTCTTTGATGAAGAAAGTGAACAATTGGATGAATTTTCTGCTCTTAGGGTGAAAATCGATGATTATCTATTAGATATTCGTATTATCGCTGAACAATGCGAATTAGATCGGGTAGAAAATAAGCCAAAGGTGGAAAATATGAATAATTCTTTTTCGTCAGATTGTACAATTCGCTTGAAACATCTTTCAGTCCCCCGCTTCTCCGGACGCATATCAGATTTTGAGAGTTACAATGCAATTTATAAGCGGTTGATTCATGATAATGTCAGTTTGTCACCCGTTGAAAAATTTTGCCATCTCGTTGATACATTAGATGAGTCGTCGCGTGCGTTGATAAAACACTTGCCATTAAATGATTATGCATACGTGGAAGCCTATAAAATCATTACTAATCGTTTTCAGTCCAAGAGGTTATTACTTTCAACATATTTTAATGCTCTCGAAAAATGCCCTAAGGTCAGTTCCTCAGACTCGCATGCGGAACTCCGGCAATTAATTAGTTGTTTTGATATATTCGCGTTAAGGCAGATGGAAATAGATTTATTAGATTTCATGTTGTTTAATCTGTTATCGAAAAATTAGATACAAACATTTTAAAGCGTTTGAATTAGGAAATAGTGACGAAATTCCTTCGTTTAAAGATTTAAGGTCGTACATTGAAAAACAATGTAAAGTGTTGGAAATCAATGACATTGCTTCAGGAACATGCTTAAAGGCTCGAGATTCCGTTAAAGAAAAGAAAAAGAAGGTTTGTTAGCACTTGCTAAAACTTCTTTAGTTGGTACCACCAATGATGTTAAAAATTGTAGTTTCTGTCAAGCTGTGCATCCTATTTATAGATGTAAGCAGTTTCTCGATAAAACCGCTCAAGAAAGATTTGAGGTGGTAAAGCTTAAAAATCTTTGTATCAAATGTTTAAATCCTTCACATTCGATGAAAAATTGTACGTTAGATTGGTCGTGTAGAAAATGTCATCAGTCGCACAATTCGTTGCTTCACTTCGATAAACAAGAAAAATCGGTGTCACCACGCCGACAAACCCATCGTCCAAGGTCAGCGTCTCCTCGGAGAGCGGCGCCTAGACTTACTTCTACTAGTAGACCTAGTGAAGACAATCTGTCGTCATCGGTTGTGCATGAACAACCTGTCACTAGTTCGTTGATTTCGACGTCATTAGAACACACAACCACGCTGTTAGCTACGGCAATGGTGTCGGTGCTTGATTATACAGGAACATTGCAATCTGTTCGTGTAATATTAGATAATGGATCCATGGAAAGTTTTATGACTGAAAGGTGCCGTCAGAAATTAGGTTTAAGGAAACGGAGAGCCAATGTCACTGTTCAAGGACTTGGCTTGAATTCGTCGTTGGTGTCTGGCGCACTATCGTGTGTAGTCAGCCCTCGAGCACGGTCTCCAGCATATGGAATTGATTGTTATATTTTACCTAACATTTGTAATCAATTACCTTCGTCGTCGATAGGGGTCAAGGAATGGTCGCATACTCGAGGTTTGGCCTTAGCTGATCCTAATTTTAATGTTCCTGGTAAAATTGACATGTTACTCGGAGCGGAAATCTTTGCTAAGGTTTTGTTGAACGAGTCTCGTTGGGGTGTCGCTAACGAGCCAGTTGCTATTAAAACAACCTTTGGTTGGGTTTTAACGGAAAGGTCGTTTCCCGAATAGTTCTATTACGTCGTTGTGTGCTTTCGTTGAACCCTTAGACAGTGACATTCGTCGATTTTGGGAATTAGAAAATATTCCCTTCAAAAAACACATTTCTCCTGAAGAAGAAAGGTGTGAAAATCAATTTGTGGAAAATTATAGACGTAACAAGGACGGTCGTTTTGTAGTCTCCTTGCCCTTTAAAATTTCGGAACCCTCATTCGTGGGTATGAGATCAATTTGCATTAAAAGATTTTTGTCGTTAAAACGTCGTTTGTTAAAAAATCCTGAATTGTATTCAGATTATAAAAAATTTATGGAGGATTATTTGACAAGCGGGCACATGGTTCAAGTGAAATCGCTTGAAAATTCGTCGGGTCATGAGAAAATGTACTACATTCCCCATCATGCTGTACATAAGCGCGATAGCACTACCACCAAATTGCGTGTGGTTTTCGATGCTTCGTGTCAGGATCAATCTGGAAAGTCGTTAAATGATAGCTTGGGTATTGGTCCTGCTTTGCAAAAGGACATTGCAGTTTTGTTATTGCACTTTCGTGTACATCCTATCGTAATTACAGCTGACATTAAACAAATGTATGGGCAGATTTTGGTTAAAGATACTCATCGTGATTATCAACGTATCGTCTGGAGATTTTCTCCGTCAGATCCTATTATGGACTTTAAGTTAAATACTGTGACTTATGGAGTTTCGTCGTCGCCTTTTTGGCCTTGCGTACTGTTCAAGAATTGGCAAGGTTAGAATCAATTAATTTTCCTTCGCGTCATCGGTATTGGCGGCGATACCTATGTTGATGACTTGGTCACTGGATGCAATTCGATTAAAGCTGCTAATCAATTAATTGGTGAATTGAATAGTATTTGCACTAGTGGTGGTTTTCAATTAAGAAAATGGAGTAGTAATTGCCCGGAAGTGATGTCCAACTTGAGGGAGTCCCTGTCCAGTTCGGACGTAATTACATTTCAAGATAAAGATAGTGGTTCAATAAAAATTTTGGGCCTTTCGTGGCGTGCTCTTACAGATGCATTTTTATACAACTTAGACGTTGAAGAGCGCACTTGCACTAAGCATAATATTTTGTCGGCTATCGCAAAAATTTTTGATCCTCTCGGGTTGATAGCACCTGTAGTACTGTTCGCTAAACGTTTAGTTCAAGATCTTTGGCTTTTAGGTCTCGGATGGGACCAAGAGCCTCCATTGATAGTCATACAAAAATGGAAACATTTTTTGGGTGAATTGCCAGCGGTTTCGAATATTGAGATTTCGCGTCACATCGTATGTCATAATTTTAAAAAGGTGGAGTTGCATGGATTCTGTGATGCTTCTGAAGCCGGGTATGCATCTGTCATCTATTTCCGTTCGTTCGATTTAGAAGATAATATTACCATATCATTAGTATGCGCAAAATCGAAGATTGCTCCTACTAATCGCGTTTCATTGCCCCGTCTCGAATTGTGTGCTGCCGTACTCTTGGCAGATTTAGTAGATTTCGTCAAAAATACTTATACAGATATTTTATCATTTAGTAATATTTTCGCGTGGTCAGATTCTACTGTTGTTTTGTCTTGGATTCGGTCTTCCTCGCATAAGTGGAAGACATTCGTTAGCAATCGTATTTCGCATATTCAAGAACGTATTCCTCCATCTTCGTGGTTTCATGTTAAGTCCCAGGATAACCCTGCGGATTGTGCCTCACGTGGACTTTTGGCTTCAGAGTTGGTTCATCATCCATTATGGTGGACAGGACCTTCTTGGTTAGTGCGTCGTAATGAAGAATCGCCAGTAACATCGCTGCCAAAACTTATAGACTCATCTCAGATGGACGTCGAATATCGTACTCTGTCGTTAACAGTCGTTATGTCTGACAATTTCTTAGATATGTTGTTGGATAAATTTTCAAACCTGCAGAAAATTTGTAGGATTATTACCTGTGTTCGTCATTTCATTCGTAATGTTCAATGTCCAGATTTGCGTTCAAAATATTCTGATAGTTTGTCTCTAGCTCAACAGCAAGAGGCTATACAGTTATTGATTAAAAGAGTTAAAACAAATGTTTTTTCCCAAGACATTGCTAATATTAAAACTGGAAAACTTGTTAGTAAACAACTTCGTAGCCGTAGTCCGTTTCTAGATAGTCATGATTTGTTGAGGGTGGGCGGTCGCCTACGTAACTCAGAGTTGTCGCATGATGCAAAATTTCCAATTTTGCTTCCTCGGTCGCATCGGTTGACTGAACTTATTATATTAGATTGTCATGAAAGACATTTACATCCTGGAAATCGAACAACACAATTTTTACTAACTCAAAATTATTGGATCTTGTCCGCAAAGAGGGCTTTTCGGCAATGTTTGAAATCCTGCATTCGTTGTTTTCGTGTAAACCCTGTGGCTTTATGTCCCCCTATGGGGGATTTACCAGCTTCTAGGTTAACTCCAGGTAAGGAGTTTTTACATACGGGAGTCGACTTTGGTGGACCTTTCTCTGTCACGATGAATCGATGTCGTGGCGCAAAATCATTGAAAGCGTACATTTGCTTATTTATTTGTTTCAGCACTAAAGCCATCTATTTGGAACAAGTGTCTAACTTGTCGACAGACGCTTTCTTGGGTGCTTTACGTCGATTTATTGCTCGAAGAGGCAAATGTATTCAAATCCATTGTGATAATGGTACTAATTTCGTTGGGGCCTCTCGTGAAATCTCTCAATTGATGCGCCATTCGGCAGGCGTTGAGGAATCAATTTGTGTTTAATCCTCCTGCTGCTCCTCATTTTGGTGGGTTGTGGGAGGCCGGGATTAAATCAGTAAAATCCCATTTAAAGAGAATTATCGGTGAACAAATTTTGTCGTTTGAAAAATTCTCGACGGTATTGATTCAAATCGAAGCGATTCTCAACTCACGTCCACTATGCGCACTGAGTTGCGAACCGCATGATTTCTCGTATTTGACCCCGGGTCATTTTCTTAATGTTGAACCAGTTTCGGTGTTACCAGATCCAGATTTGTTGTCCATAAACCCCTCTCGTTTGAATCGCTGGCAACTGTTGCAGCAAATGCAACAAGGGTTTTGGAAGAAATGGAGTGCTGAATACCTACACACATTGCAGCAGAAAGGTAAGTGGTTGAGGAATTCCGCTACCCTACCTATTGATTCGCTTGTCCTCTTAAAGGAAGAAAATAACCCCCCTCTACAGTGGCGTTTAGGAAGGGTGGTAGATGTTCACCCTGGTAGAGACGGTATCGTTCGGGTAGCTACAGTCAAGACATCCCAAGGGTTAGTTAAACGCCCTCTAGTGAAACTATGTTTACTGCCAGTTACTTGATATTTAATGGTATGTACACATATATTCACTTATATAAGTTTGTCGGTTAGGTTTCTTAGTTAATAGCTCTAATTAGTTTAAATATAAAATAAGTTAGTTCATACTTATTTTGGTGGGCGGGATGTTCGGTCTCTTTGTCGCACGTTCGCGTGGTTAATTTTAAGTTATTTAAATTTGTAGTCGTAAATCTAATAGTAAAACTGTCATCCCTTGTTCCCTTATATCCTGCCATAAAAATTCCTTCTGCATCTGTGAATAAGTTGGACTAAGAGTAGTGAACAAACACTTTCTTATGGATATTGAAGCAGAACGGTCGTGTCGGTTTCTTCGTTCAGTACCGTAAGTTAGTCAAGTGCCGCAGACTTTCGTTGTTAAACCCCTAAAAAACACAGTGCAAGTGTAACGTAACATAGACTCAATTCGCATACACTCCACTTGGTTGAAAGAATAGGAACTGCAGCTTAGAAAAACAAAACACCGCGGAGGTAAGTCGATTTATAAATTTATAAGACCCCCCGCGCGTGAACAGTTGTATAGCCATTAACAAAACAATAGCTTTATTACTTCACAGGTGAGGAAACATCCATTAAGCGGCCGGTTTCAGCTTCCTTAAGCATCTTCAGAGCGAATTAGTTTCCAACCCTATGAAGTAATTGAAGCTATTATACCAATATAATTTCGAAGCAATATCTGTACTATGGCAAAAGTAAATAATACCACAATCAGGTGGTAAAACACCAACACTACTAAGCGTGGAAGTACAAAAATTGAATCGAAACTACATCGTAGTTCTATAGATGGCTATACAAGTGTCGGGAATGTTACAGCAAAATTTATTTGCAATCGTAATAAACCTTTCCATGGTGACACCCGGTTCTTGCCCCACAAGTGTGCGGAATTCAACATATTACCGCTACTTAGTGAAAGTAATCTGGTAGTCGATACTTTCATCAACCTCAGCTGGATTCAAAGGATTACTTTGCTGACACCCCATTGTTGCCTTGCACCAGGTCACTTGAGCCTTGGAAGGAAAAGCTGTATCGTTAAATTTTTTTCACCTGCTATAGATTTCAACCTTATTTAATTTTTAAATGCATACAACCAATTTTTCTTATTATGTATTAATACATTGGTGCATGCTTGAGTGAAAGCGATTTATAACCAGAAAATGTACTTCAATTGCAATTACTGCAACTGATAGACACATATTTAATTAGTTTGTATATCTATAATTAATAAATTTATTATTTTTCACGTAGATTTGGCTAAATAGAAATCAAATTAATCAATGTTTTGTTACGATGATATTCATGTTTACAGACAGCAGCTCAAAGTTTTTATTTGTGTATATTTTAAGCGAGTAGTTGCAGGAAAAAGACAAGTGTACACGGGGCTCAACCAACCTGATTTGCAAGAATTTAATAACTGTTTTAGCATCATCTCAGAATCATCATCTAGCGTGATGACCTGTTCCAGATGACTTAGTGCCCAGCATTTGTAATTAGACTGACAATTCAGAGATCTTTCAAGGTAGGTGCATGTGTTAGTGTTGTATAGCCCTACAAAAATTGCTTTTGTTTTCCCAGAATGCACCCCTCACTAGGCTAGCAGGTGCATTTTTCTGTTATGTCTCTATGGTAACATATATTTCATTTCAAAAGGTCGTTAGCATCAATTTTACATGTATTACATTATTGCTACTAAAAAACTGCTGCAGCACTTATAAGCTACACATTCTATGTTACGTATGCAACAAACAAAAGCCTCAGGTTTAATAACTCGACCTGCATCAACAATAAAAAGAAACATATCATTCAGTATATTGTGATGAAGCGAATTCGTTAAGGAATTTTTTCTTTATTAACATGTATTTGCTGTACGTTAAAAGTGTGGCTATAAAATTGTGTAAAAATATGTGATAAATACGCTAACAATGAAGAATTGTGTATTTTAACCAAGACTTTGTGACTAATATATAAAATTAGTGACTTTTTGATTCTTTCATAACCGTCGAATAAAATTTGTGTTTTTTTCGTAATAATAAGGATCCTGTGTTTACCATGACGATATAGATTTTCTAGTTGTTTTTTTATATTCGTGTTTATTATTATTAGTGCCCATTCTTTTCAAAAACTTTATACTCGTAACACTAATTTTGAATGTCTTCTTCAAGAAATTTTGTAACTAATAATAGTGTATCTATGGTTGCAGTTTCATACATAATGCTTATATTAGGTCTGTTTAACATCAAATGATAGCGCTTCTCTTAAAACAAAGATGGTGTCAGACAGCGTTTTGCTGCAATATGTCACTCTTATCTTTCAACAATAAACCATTTTATAATTTTATTAAACATCTAAATTGATTTGACTTCTTTTGTTAAAGATCATTAGCAAGTAGAATTATTCTGTATTTCCAACTTTTTTAAGAAATGAATATTGTTATTAATATAATTGAACTTTTTTAGGATGTACAGTGGAGTACGCATTAGAAGCAGCTAGTTTACATCCTGCATTGGCATTAGGTATATCCGATAAGAAGGGTACTTTAAATTTTGGAAGTGACGCAGATTTTGTGATGTTAGATGACTACCTTACACTAATTAGTACATGGATTGCTGGCCAATGTGTTTATCAGAAGGAAAGTTCTTAATTATATATTGTATATTAAATGAATAAACTTAAAGGTGTTAGATTAAATATTATATTTTATATATTTTGAATATACTTTTGTACGCATGATTTCTTTTCTTTTCTAACATCTCTTTATCAACCTTTTACCAAAATTGTTTTCAGGTAGAAAATTCTATTACAAAGTGGCTATGTAGCATGCATGAATCATTGTAATTATTATGCCTCTAACTTTTTTTTATATAAAATTGTAAAAGCAAATGTTAAAGAAATTATAGTACATTTTTAAATGTATAGGATTCCCATAAAGTTGCACTCCGTCATAGTTACACTTTGTAAATATATAATATATGCTGCTGAATCTTACATAAAAGGTTTTGCGTTCAAATAAAGTTGATCCTAAAAAATGTGTATATTTGTTTGTATTAGTCCTAACTCAAAATATTGCTTTTTTATCGACCAGTTAGCTCAACTTGCATAAGTTTTTTTAACCTCAGGTTGGATTCGCACCTCGTACCTTCTGTTTTAAATGAATTTACTCTAGAATGATTATTTTTCTCCTATACTATCGATTTGTTTAGCTTGTTAAATGAACAAATTTAGTGGAAACTTCAACATCCTTATTTGTAAATAGTTCTTTTTCAAAATGGTTTATCAAATAAATAAGTATTTAAAATAAAAGGAACTTAAAGTTATCTACTTACAAAGTTCTCATCTAAATCCTTACGGCAGTGCTTCTCAACCTTCTTTTTGTTGCAGTATACTTTTAACAATTTCAAAATTTGGCGGCACACTAAGAATAAATTAAGTTTAAAAATACATACAAAATAATTTTTATTGTTTGTATTTCTAAAATTTGGCAGCACACAAAAGTGCCGTGGCACAGTGGTTGAGAACCACTGCCTTGTGGGGTAAAATTTTTAGTACAAATTGTTTTTATCTAAAAGCATGCTGTTGATTTATAATTTTGATAATGATTGACCTCACTGCTTGTTATTCTGAAAAACCAAAAGGAATTAATACTTAAATACTGCCTGTATGTTTTTTGTGGTTTGTTTTGTATTTTTCTCCACTACGGGTGGTTTAATTCTCAAAGAAGAGTGAGAAAAATACAAAAGAATTAATACTTAGTTTTAAATAGTACAAAACTTCTAAAAGCATAAACAGATTTTGAAACTTTATTTCTGATGAACTGTCAAGAACAGCTCTGAATTATTATATGACCAAAATTTGTCTAGTGGAAATTTTCCGTTGATTTAATTTCTTTTTTTTTTTATTTTTCTATCTGGGATGTCCTGATGAAAGATTGATTATGTATAAAATACATGGATCAAAAAAAGGTTTCTCTAATGCTCGTATTAAAAATTTTTAAAATCACTTTCCTGAAATGTTTTCTCCTACATTATTGGGTTTTTTGCTTACTTCTTGGATCTCCTCATTACTGGTTCTTCTTTATGTCTTGTGGTGACAATCTGTTGTTTTATTTTAAAGCTTTCAGGAATTAGATTAATTAATTTAGAAGTAAGGAATGTTATTTTAATATTTGTAAAAATCCCCCGTTGAGAAACCCCTGCATTACATGCAGATCTCGGTGTCAGTTGCTTATCTTTGCAATCGTAAGTGCTGGCATAGAGTTCTAGCGGGAGACGTAGTTCATCTTCCCACGAACACAGGCGGAAGCACGTCAATCTTGGTTGGCGGTGGAAGACATTTAAGGCGAGGATCACCGCTTAGTTGGGCAGATTTTATCGTACCGTCACATCTACCTTACCGTTACCGGGCAGTGCTGACACAAATGCGTTCATTCCCACCTTTTTACCTATCCTACCGTCGTGAAGCCATACTCGCAGAAGCCGATGCAGAACTCCAACAATTCAACAGGACAAAGCCGAATGGACCGCCCAAACCATCAACATCAAGTAATATTCCAGGGCGTGTTTCTAATAACTTTATTTCATTTGCCCGAGGATTTACTGAAAGGGTTGAGAGTGATAAATCTTACTCCTTCTAATGCTTTTAATTTTTGTTATATAATAAAACTCTTAGTTTTTATGACAATGCTTCAAAATTATTAACTCAAATGTATTAGATAATCTATTCTAATTATTTAAAAAACTCATTTTTAATATCTTAACTTCCAAGATCTTTTTATCTGTCAGCCCACCACTTTTATTTATCTCTCCTATTTCCATGATTACTACCCTTGCCTCCTATCTTTTTACAGCTCTGCCTACTCTAACTAGATTTATTTGATTTCTCTATTCTTTTTTTTTTATAAAAATTTATTGCATTTACAACTCCATTGAAATTGTTAAAAATATTTACAATACCATATCTTAATGAAATTGAAAAAAAGCGCTTTTCAGCGCCTCCTGATGTCTAAGTGCTTATGTAACTAAATAATAAAACTTATTTTCAAATTCGTTCATAAAATAGTAAGTATGCCTGTGCCTCAAATACATTTTTCGGACACCTGCGATATAAGTGCCACTGATATAGTACCATTTGTCCAATGATGTGTTAGCTTTAACTTTGGCATCTTTATATGGGAAGATTATTTTGTAGGAACTGCCAACGATAACACTCCTTTTCTAACTGTTATGTTGCACAACACCGTGTAATGTAACACTTTAGTTTGATAAAAATTAAATGATGGAAGATTTTCACATTGTTTTGAACAAAATGGTGTTAACTACAGTAACAATGGGAAGGAAACGTAGTTACTAATCTTTGCAGAACAAAGTTTTAAAACCCGAAATTGCTTTAAATGCAGTATCAGCACATGTTTTTTGTGTCGATTATTCCTTTTTTTCTTAATCTTCTTTGAGAATTAAACCACTCATAGTTTTTAAAATCATCTTTATTTATGTTTCGATCCATGACCTAGGATCGTTGTCAAAATAATAAAAACTTCAAGTTTGACATTTATGACATAAATTGAAGATGACTGATTTATTGATGTTTGCTATATTTGGTTTGAATACATTAGGTAAAAATTTTAAAGAATGATTGCCTTCAATTTATGTTGCGGCCTGGGACCGACCTTTTATGTAGCCAAAATGCTCAACGTGAAATCAGCCGATTAATTTTTATTGGTAATTTCAAATAAATTCAATAATTTGAGGTTTGGTAAACATTTTTTAACGTTTCTATTTATACGGTAACGTAATCACACACTTCTTTAATAACCATCCTCTCAACCATATAAATAGAAACATGTTAAAAGATGTTTTCCAAACCTCAAATTATTGAATTTATTTGAAATTACCAATAAAAATTAATCGGCTGATTTCACGTTGAGCATTTTGGCTACATAAAAGGTCGGTCCCAGGCCGCAACATAAATTGAAGGCAATCATTCTTTAAAATTTTTACCTAATGTATTCAAACCAAATATAGCAAACATCAATAAATCAGTCATCTTCAATTTATGTCATAAATGTCAAACTTGAAGTTTTTATTATTTTGACAAGGATCCTAGGTCATGGATCGAAACGTAAAGATGATTTTAAAAACTATGAGTGATTTAATTCTCAAAGAAGATTAGGAAAAATGCTAAACAAACCACAACAAACATACAGGGAGTATCGATTATTTCTTTTAATTGATTATACATTTTTACAGAAGATTTGCTTTTCTTGCACTTTCCGATATTGAATGGTAGAGCACCAGGTCCTTTAAAGGTCACAAAATGTAAGAAATAGACCTGCTTTCCCTTCAATTTATTAGTGGAGGAAACGATTGATGTAAACACCTGTATTAAACTCAAAAACATAACACAAATTGTTTTAAACAGTAAATAACTAAACTGAACTATGGCATACTGCAAAAAATGACAATATATAAAGCTCGTTAATTTCCTTTCTTTAACTATACAAAATGAATAAGGGTTTTTAAACTGGAGACAATTTACTAGTTTCATGGCATATGCCAAGATCAAATGGGTAATAAAAAGAATTTTTGCATCGTTTTGCAAGATTGACGCGTATGCAGATGTTATACAAACACAAACAAAATAGGTATGCTCCAACATCTGTCTACTAAAACCAGACAATGATATAGATATGTACTGTAAACTAAAAACTTCACGTGGGGAAATTCCCAACTTAATGTTGTAATGCAAACGTACATGAAATCCACACAAAGTTTTAGTTCTCATGACTTAGCTTTGTGGTCTGAAAACATGCAACGTTGGCAACAATGTACGTCAGAGACCTTTAACCTCTCCTGGGGGACAGACATTTTCGTGCTAAGCAAATGTATCGAAACAGAGAAATTGACTACCAATTCCGTCGAGTGTTGACATGTGAGTGGACCTTCGACTTTTCAACAAGTGATTCGCTCATTCCCTACCTATCCTATTATTCATCCCATATCGTATCGGCACTTTATCACAGAGAGCTGCAGCCAGGCCAACACTGGGACAACAAGACGTCACCACAAAATCCCTGCAGAGTCAAAGTCGCTGCATCAGGAACAAGATATCATGGAAAAGTGATAGTTGTAATAATTTAACTACATACATCCAGGGGAATCTTAACCCCCAAATTTGAAGTTATGTGTGCTAAACACTATTTTACAGAACTCTAAATGCGGTAGTTTTAAGGTATTTCAGTACATTGAAGGTCAATTTGCAGCAATGCATAATAATGAAGAAGATACAGAAGTCGAAGAAACGTCAAAGGTGTGCTGCATAGAGATCAACCTGCAAATAATTTACCGTGGTAATTAATACAAAACCATTAATTACTATCGTTTGCATTATAAAGATTTTGCTTTCATGTATTTAAATGTTCAACCATTGGCAGTTCTCTGGCATTGAGTTAAACTTTCTCAGTGTCTTCTTCCCATGTCCTGAATTCGTTTTTTAAGTTAAGATCTTACAAAACTTATCCCATTCAATATGCTCTTTTGTTTTAACCCTTTTTTGGGGTTTATTACTTGCATGTTTAACGTTTTACACCGCTTCATTTTCATTTAATCGTCTTGCTTGAGCAAGCTATTGCAATTGGAACAAAGTTTTCCAAATATATTATCAATTTCTTCAAAATAGTTGAAAGATATATTTACATTGTCTGTTCTTTTACTCTTCGTATTGTACTTTTCAACAAATTCCCTTTAAGAAATTTAAATCTATTTTTGCACTGCTCGACTGTGTATAATTTCATTTGCAATATTGTTGCTTACAGAAGTAGATTTAAATAAGCTTTGATATTTCTATACAAATCAATTAATTTTAGGATATTGCTCGACATCATTCTGTTCATTCAGTGGTTGACTTTCAGAGATTTGCTCGGTCTGCAATAAACACAATTTTTGACACCGTATTGTTTCACACCTCGATGACAGAATATTTGCATTATCTGAAACGAATCGTGTGAAGTTGATGGCACAGCTTAGTTCAGGCCAAATACTTCAGCAGCTACTTTAAATTCAACATATTAGATGAAACTAAATATCTATAAAATTGTATTGAAATGTAATAATTGAGGTTATTAGGGGGATACCACTTACTGTTCGTGTTAAAATAGCTCCCTTATCTAATATAATGTTATTAAATTTGTCTACAACTAAGTTGTGTGAATGAGTACTTATTCTATTAGCAGGTATAATAATTTAATAACCCCTATAGAATAGATCAGTTACTGACATGGTCGAAATCACAGAATAAATCCTAAACATACTGCACATGTGGGACAATTTTTGTCTTTTGGATAAAAAGTTGTTTCTCAGATGTGTTATTCAAATTAATTTGAATGAACGGCATTTACTCAAATTTGAATATGAACCTTTGTATCCACTCTGTGTGTATCGGATCTTGAATCTGGACATGTTCCTGAACTTCAGTGCTGAATACACAGCTATGCAGTTTGAGTGATCCACTATATCGGGTGAATCACGCCATGTTCACTCTGTCTATTTCTTGCAACAACAGCTGCATTTCTAAAGTGCAATTTTAGTTCAGTCTTCAATAGGCTCATCACCCGGAGGATACACTAAAGTTTTCAAAAATCCCCTCAAATAAAAGTCCATACGAGTAATGTTCGCTCACTAACACAAAAATGAAGAAGCTCCATCGTACATAAATCACACACAATAATGCACTGCTAAAGGTACACCCTCCAAGTAATTGTTCAGTGTATCGAAAAAAAGTCTAAATTTCGTGTAAATGTGGTCGTGTCTGTAAATAGGATTTCACTTGCAAAATCAACCACAAGGGCATCCTGTCGATGCATTTCACCTTAATTGAGGCTCATCAGAACAGGAGTAGCAAAGTTGTAATACAACACACATTATGGGAAGCACAGCATCACCTAGCTCGTAGGACGTACCTTCATGTTGTTTCAGCCACCCTCACAAGTTTCGGCACAATGGTGTTTTGTCTCAATCTGCTTCGCATCAGGAAACAAACACCTCGAGCTAAAATCTAGTACTTTTTCCCTTGTATAATACATAACTATTGTCTACACCTTAACACGATCTGATTCACTCAAGAAATGAAACATCTTTATTTGATGCGCCAATGCTTTTCCAATTTGGTTCTGCAAAAGTTTGAAGAAAATCCTATATTTCATCAAATACATTAATCTTCAGTCATGAAGCTAATTTTTGACATATTGGCTTTGTCAATCAATGAAATATGCATTATTGGATACTGTATTTGATTTCTTTTACAATGCTTCATACAAAAGTACTACATTGCGTGACAACACACACACGGGACCTACATTTACCTCTCAACCAAACGAGGGCGTATCTTTATGAAAAATGCTCGCATAACATTTTGTAAGCGGAGTGTCGAGATTCAAACCTGGGACCTTGGGTTTTACAGTTGCACGCATGTCAACCGAGCCATGGAGCCACCACATTATTGGACAGCAACAAACTCAATGTGCTTCAAGAAACTTCATTGCATCCACAAAAAATGACAGGTGAATTTCGTGCCAGAGTTACTGAACCATATTTTTTATGAATAAAAATGATCGCCATATTACGGTTAATGGACTTTGCTATCGTGCCATATTGCAATAGTATTTTTGGTCAGAACTGAATGGACTTAATATCAGTGATATGTGGTTCCAACAAGATGGCGTCACATTTCACGCAGCTGCTCAAAGGAAAGGTTCGGTAATCATGTAACCAGGAGAAATGATCCAGTCAAATAACAACATCGCTCATGCGATTTAACGCCATTTGATTTTTTTAAGAGGCCACGTTAAGTTGCTGGTTTATACCCACAATGTTAGAGGAACTCAGGAACAATATCAAACGCGAAATTGCCAACATTCTGGCAAATATGTGGGGAAATCTGAAAAATGGTTCCAAAGAATCTATAGTTGTGAATTTACATATTTTCTTAAAATGTCACGATATGTAAAGAGAGAATATGACAGAATAGAAAAATTGGTCAAGAATGCGTGGTGTGTAATTTACAATACCAAATTTAATGATAGTGAAAATTTCAGAAAACCACAATATTCTCAGACAAGAATGACTCCGAACCCTGCCGTATTAATTCAATTAATTAAATTTACGTATTTTTATAATTATAACTTTTGGCTATGGAAAGCTAGTTGAGCAGGGCCTGTGCTAAAATCTGCTATGTCAGGTGAAACAATACAAGGCACAAACTGTGAGCGAGGTTGATCTACTCTCCATAATATTTCTGTGTTAAATATTACAACTTTACTACTTGTGTCCTGTTAGTGGGACATATGGACAAAAGTGAAATATCTATCACTAGGGTTCATTAAAATACTTTTTAGGAACAAGATATATATTCACAAATATTTATTCAAAATCAAATAACTTACAAATTAAAACAACTTCAGTACATATTATTAAATAATAAATTAAACAGTTTCCAAAAATATGAAGCTTAAACAGCTCCTGGAACCCTGAATAACCATTTTGTAGAAACAGAATGCAAAATATCTGAATATTCGGTGAATCATGATTTAAAAGTTCTATAAATGTAAATATAATACTTAAATAATATGTTAGGTAAATTACTATGATGTATATTAATAGTCTGCTGTGTATATATTATGTATTATTCAAAATGTACAAAAGGCAAAGGCCATAGTTTTAAACCAAAATTGCAGTAATTTTTGTAACAAACAGGTTAAGCAGAGAAACAAGAGTGTGCTACAATATGTAATATATATAAGGTACATATATGTCGGATTAAAAACCGACTAAGTGATTGTTACATAAGATTTATTGAAATCTCTTTCGCTATATGCAACAAAAGAGATTCATTACATCGAAAAATAGTAAGTTTCAAGTACCACAGCTCCTAGTTGGTGGATAAAATAGCGAAGTTCTTTTCTTTAACCTATAACAGTTAACTAGTATTAATATATAACTTACACGGAAGTGATTATTGCCCTTTACATCTGATAAAGCACTAGTTAATAATGCAAAAATCTTTGGAGTAATATAATATAATATATAACAATATCAATCAAAAAATTGTATACTTTTCTTAATTCGTTTATAAAATGACATGGACTAAGACACACAGATTATTACTATCATTCGTTTGTTCCGTAAGATACAAACATATATTGGTGTCACCAGAAACTCACTCGCAAAGGTGATATGTCGACCCAAGCATTTATTATTACAATACGTATATGAGCATAATTAACAATATTTGTACTTTAATGGACTAAAAACGGTGATTAAAATAATAAGACACAGTATGCCTAAACACTTGGAATGCTATACACAGCGTTTATTGCACACAACACAACAAATGTTTTAAATAAAAAGTAAGTGACTCACAACCATTTCAGTATTTCTTAATATGGTGTTTTGATAATTATTTAACGGTCAGGGCATACTGCATTTTAACTCACAAAATATAAACATAACATACGTTAAAAAAAAATGAAAACCCTTTCTATCCTATTAAAAAATGAAAATAATACAACAACGAAAAAGACTATAAAATAAG
The DNA here is from genome assembly GCA_036346225.1 of Platerodrilus igneus. Taxonomy (NCBI): domain Eukaryota; kingdom Metazoa; phylum Arthropoda; class Insecta; order Coleoptera; family Lycidae; genus Platerodrilus; species Platerodrilus igneus. The sequence continues at coordinate 5,695,132 of JARFIW010000858.1, forward strand.
CTAGGAGAATGAATGGAATGATATATATATATATAACTTCACTCCAATACTGACTGAAGAAATACTTTTATTGCTTAGCGAAAAACGTACTCTAATTATTATACCACAATTATCAACGACAACTAACACAAATTTAACATTTTAATCGTGTATAAATAGTATGGCAAAAAGTACCGGTATAGGAGTATCTAAAATGACTTGTACACATTACTAAGACTGTGATTGTAAAAATCATCAAAAATCTATCACATTTACAATATATTAAATATATATATTTTCATTAATATTATAATTAAGATTTTGATATAACAAACTTGTACCTAATACATTCTTAAAATACAGAATGAATATGGTACAAAATTATGTTACGAAGAAATATTATAAAAAATATGCCATTAATAAAGTGAGCAAACACTATAATATATAATATATAATTTTATATCACTATAGTAGCATTATTTATATAAAATTGATTTGACAGTGTGATATAAAGGTGCATGTAATAAATGAAATTTTAAAGAATGGACTGCGTACTGCAAAATAAACCTTTGCATTAAACATAGAAGTGAGATAATATTTGAGTAAAATAATTTAGATGACTAGAAAAATACTAATCAGATAACCAGAGAAAGTGATGTAGCAATCACAGCAACTATTTTCCCATTTAAAGTTTTAGATGTCAATTTATCCAAAATGTTAATTATGATTAATTTAACATACAATTAAACACACATAGTAATTAAATGCATATACATTATATATAAATAAATTTGGAGAGTATAGAATAACCGTTAACAAGTGGATAAAAAAGTATCTAGGTTAAAAGGCCTAAAAGCAGACCCAACTATTTAATAGTTAACTATTTAAAATCATTGCTAGCGAGTTATATTTGCTGTTAGTTCTGGTAAGATGCTAACTTAAATACTGCAGTTAGTTTTTGTGCATAGTTGAGTAATGATAAAAAGCTTTGTATTTGTATGTTAAATATTTTTTCCCACGATTAGCCAGTAATGCACTTCTTATGCATTTACATCGGTCAATAGTAGTGCTCATTCTGTGGGTGTATATAAATCCATAATCCAACACCTTTAATCAATCGGGAATATTCAGATCATGGCTTATGATCATAATCCAACACATCAGACCAACAATACGAACCTCCACTTTTCATAATTCACGAGGTAAATTTCCGTATCATGCAAAGTAGGTTGATTACACTTTCACAAGTAAATTCTTGTTTGTGATAGTTTAAACGCTCAGAAAATATCTGATAATGAAGATTTATGTGGTCATGGGAAACATATAGTATTCCACTAGTGAGTTATGGTCATTACTCATTTGGATTACATCGAGAACCAGCTAGAGCTCGTGGCGCAAACCTTCCAAATGAGTATCGGCTATTATAACTTGCTCTTGAGTAATATACACTGCTTAATTGTTTTAGATGATTAATATGTTACAACCCAACCTATTTATACTGTTAACATTTTTTGAATCTACATTTGTGCCAAAGAGCCTTAAGAGAAAGATACTCCATTACCATATAGAATCATTACATATTTTTACAGAGCCAGGGATCACCAAAGATGAAATTATCGCAATGTCAAATAGTATAGAGAAATAATTTGTTAACGATGTGCAAATCTTATATTCCAGACACTCCAAATAAAAAAAAACTTGCCCTGAATTAAAAACCAAATCTACATAATTCTGTATCAAGTTTTGTAATGGAAATTCTAAGGTTATAAAAAAGGTAAACCTTTTGGGTTTAGTTTTTTGGCTACAACATAGGTGTAAAGCAAAAGCCTTGTACTTTTAGAGAAGCACATTTTTAATTTTCAGCATACCAAATCTGCACGCCAGCCACAAAAATCCATTTTACTAACAAATCGCTTACCACATGCTATCCTGAAACACTACGTGTTAGCAAATTGCAAGTTCAACATACCAAAGAATGCTACATTGTTGTATATTGTAAATGTTAAGTGAATTAACTCATAGCATGTCCTTTCATTTAATTTGTTTCCTAGCTCTGGTTCTAGCTATTTTATAAATTATTATTTACATTGTAAGAATAAAATGGTTTCGACAGAGATATTTATCGCTTCTGGGAAATGATGTGAACACGTACTCTTAGAGTAATGACATTCTCTATTCTAATTGGATGTAAAACATCAGCCAGTTTGAATAATCTAATCCTGTGAGGGACGAAGTTCTGGGACAACGAGTAATTATATGAACACTATTGAGCTAGAGTTTACGCATGCAACTGTTCTTGGGGAGTGCAGTTTCTGCATGCTTCATGTAATGTTTGAATTGCCAACAAAATTTAGGCCAATCAAAAACTTCAATATACTGCATATTAAAAAGACAGCTTTAAAACTCATTCGTACCAATTATGCACCCAGCGGCTTTTAAAAACACATGTAATTTTGAGAGTGTATGGTTATGAAATTCAGGAAGATGAAAACGTTCTTAATAAAATTATTTGAAGCGATGAAGCCAAGTTTTCTAGAAACGAAATGTTTAATCATCATAACACGCGAGCGGCAATTTCAGGAAACTTTACAATTTAATGTGTATTGTGCTATTAAAAACAATAGAATCATGGGCATGCATGTCTATGATGAAAACCTAAATGGAAAAAATTATAATGCTATTTTATGAAATATTGTGATGCCAGCATTAGATAGTTTGCCAATAGGGAAAGCGATGTGATCATAGTATGAACAAGATGGTGCACCAGCACATAGTAATAGAATGGTCATCCCATTACGACATGAACTTTTTGATGAAAGATGAATTGCTAATAACTCTCCCCTCTTATGGGCACCTTGCTCTCCTAATTTAATACCCATAAACTTTTTTATTAGAGGGTACATAAAAAAAAAAGTTTACAAGATACCGCTTACAACCAAAGACGACGGCATTGCAAGAGTTCGTCAAGGTTTTGTATGCTTGCAGAAAATGAAATACGACGGGCAAAACAATGCTGTACAAAAAAGAATTCGTATGTGTTTACAACACAAGGGCAACTTTTTTTGAATATCTACTTTAAGTAGATTTGATCGTTTCCCCAATTCAAACAATGCGAAATCCTAACTTTTAATATTGTCACTTATAATTTTGAAAAGCTTGAGTTAAGCTATTGTTATTTAAAAATTATATGAATGCTGTTTGTTGGAAAATCAGTTTGATAATGACTGTTCATAACCTTAATTTTTAAGCTTGAAAGCTTAAAAGAAATAAATAACAAGATGTTCCAAATAATTGATTATGCTTGTTTGGCGTCAAATGAAAGAAAATTTTAGGCTCTTACATGTCGTGATACAAAAATTGAGGAATTCAATTTGAAAAAAATCACATAATTTGACCATTTGCGCTTTTTTCTCATCCACTACAACAGGGGCGACTACAATACTAATAAACGTTTGTAAAGTGTTCTGGAAATACAACATACAAAGGGTTTTGAAAAGATACTTCTTGTTCAGATGTTATGATTTTCCAAAGTGCACACTTCTTGAAGACAAAAATTTTCCTAGAGTCAAAACAATTGAAGATAGTTATATAAACCCTTATTTCAAATTAATTCTTTGTTCAACCACTATTCAAATAAGTAATAATATAGTGTGTGCTATTTGAAAGGGCAAAGTTGAGTTACGTTTCTGGTATAACCAGAAGTTGCACGTAGTTGGGAATTAGCATATTATTGAAAAGGTTATGTTGCCAACATGTGGGAACAAAATTATCAGGCAAAAGTCCAAACATTCTGCTATTTTGCAAGATAAATGTGTTCAAATTTGTCAATATCTTGTTACTTCAATAGGAGGTTAATTAAGGCAAATATAATAGCAAAAAGTATATCAAAATTCTTAATTTGCTGGGAAATTCTAAATAACACAAAAGTTGGGAAGTTTCAATGCGACATAAATATACTATCACATAATGAAAAATCGTTATACACAACAGACAAAATTCAGGAAGAAGGATTTTGATATGTGATTCAATGAAGTAAAAGTCAGCACTCCTATGTGCATGCAGTATATAGTTAAATTAATTTAAAATTTAAAAAAGTGAACCTAGTGCAATTTTTAAAGTAATACTGCCAGCTGTTAGAGAAACGCAAGCGGTAAGAATTTATTTAACTTATACTTTGCAAAATTTTATAGAGTTTTAAACAATATCTTAAATGATGATCGAAAAAGGTAGTATTTTAAATGATAGTCAAAATATGTGGTAATTTAATGGTCAAATTATGTTGCATCATGTCAAATAACAAATTAATTCCTGGTCATTAATTTAATATTTTTTTGAAATTTTTTAGTCATTAGTTAAAATGTTTACGCAAGAAAATATGAAATATTTTTTTGTCAGAAGCACATTATTGCAAAGATTATTAGGTAAAAAGGTGATTGGAAGTATTCAATAGACGAGTATGCCATGGAAATTTTCTGCAAATATGCCTTGATGTTATTGTTAATAACAGCATCCTTTCACACGTTGTGATGGCAACCGTGCAATATTTTTGTGATACAGAATCCCTGCAATACAAAAAAGTGCAGTTAGGCATTTCCTCAGAAATAAAAACATACAGAAAATCAATTAGGGATCAGCACAACATTTAACTGTTGATAGAGGAACACAATACTCTCATCGAAAATGTAGATGTACCCGGAATTTGTATCGCATGATTATGTACAAAACAGTTTTGTCAATTTTTCCTTCAATACAACATTGATGTAAAAATCATACTTTCTTCATGATAAATGCATGGTTTCATGTAAATTCACAGAATATGCAAATGTGATCTGTAATATGCCAAAGAAGAATGATTGGCTTGATATTTTTAGAGAGAAATATCAACAGAAATTTATAGCCAAACTATTCTATAACCGTTTTATCAAGGAAGAACTGTGTGATGGCATGCTTCATAATAGGGTTATCAGCAAGTTCCTGTGTAGCTTGTTAAATATGATAAACTGGAGTCATTAACTGACTACTTAAAAAAATTTAGTGCCCCATTGTTGATTTTAAAGTATAGTACAATAACATTAGCAAAATGTATTTAGCAACTCACGGGGAAAATAAAGTGTGTATACCATTACAAAAATTGATAGCATACACACAGCTTTCTAAAAACTAAAATTAAATATATATTACACTCTGGTTAAAAGATAGTACCATGAAAAGATATAAATATACAGTGAGCAGTCCTTTATAGGATGAAACATGGTAAATAAAAATTGTCATTAATCACTGATATTAAACAAAACGAGATTATTCACATCACATAACTTGAAAGTACATTTCCTTCTCTTGTGTATATAAGATAATTTTCTATTATATTACTATACATAAATAATCTGCTTAAAATTTGATTTTTTTTTGCACTTTTATTTTGTATTACATACATATATTTGTAAAACAATTGCGTGCGTACGGTCGTTAAAAAAATGAACGACAACGTGCCGCACACAAAATAACAAGAGACTAAGGTCACAACTTATCCTGAAGATACTATATCACAGGCATGGTATTCCAAGGCAATTAGTTATTTGCCAATGGAGAGTTCATAAAAATAATTCTTTCACACTTAACACAAAGTTATTTTAAATTGCTTTTTTGAAATCACACGAACTTGTCGTCTTAATCTAAATAAAAATGGCACTGATCGCGGTACAGTCATAACACAAATAAAAATACCATCCTGAGAAGATAGCGATCGCAACAACCACACATACAAAAACATTCACACTAAGTCACGCTTAAAAAAAGATAAAAAATAACATTAATTCTTAATAACAACAAAAACAATATTTGTGCTAATGAGATTAAAAATTGGCACCTCAAACATACGAAGTAATTTGTATAATTGACACTCTCACGTTAAAATTCAAAATACCAAAAACATAAAATATATAGGAACCATTATATGCCTGCTGCCAACAATTTAGAAAATAAAACTATTAAAATTTAACATAAATAAATAATAAAAACCTTTGGATTGTATTAGCCTTAATTACTAAAAAATGCTGTTAATTCAAAAATTAACATTTAATGCTAAACTAAGATCAGTTCTGTAGATAAAAGAGATCATACTACTTGCATGGTGCTCCTTAGAGGATGTACAGAGTGTTCAAAACCAACACATGATGATTGTTCTTTGCCAAGGTTACCACATATCCTTCGGAGGTTATTTTTAAACCACAACAGCGCGATACCTGTAAAAACATTAAAGTTACTATTAAGATTTATGAATTCTAGTAATTATCCCAAAAAAAGATTCAAGTCTTAAATCGTCTTTATAAATTTCATATACGACTAAGGTAGTTATGAAATTTACTATTTAAGAGAGTGATATGTCTACGTAAACAATTGAAAAAAGAAAGACAAAGCTCTTGCAATCTACTAACACTGACCTTCTGAGTATAAGTGTTTCAAAACAATTTGGTTATAATTTCATTTGGTTCACTAATGTAGAATTAAAAATCAACATATCTAGTACAACTACCTTCAAAACATCAAGCATGTGTTGGATATGATTGATAAAAATGCAAAATATAATTGCAAGTCAGGTTGAAATTTATTCTGTTGGCGATGCTGTCCATTTTTCCAATTGAATTAATTGATCATAGACGCACATCATGATTAATTCAATTGGAAAGATGGACAACATTGCCTACAGAATAAATTTTAACCTGATTTGCAATTATATTTTGCATTTTTATCAATCATATTCAACACATGCTTGATGTTTTGCTATGATAAGGGATTTATTTAGGGGTATACTGAGACGTGGTGGTCACGCAATACAAGAAAATAGTACTAGGAATTAGAAAACTGCATTTAATTAGCATGAAAAACACGTAATTCGCATATTATGCGAAGAACAAACATTTAACACCCTGTATAAGGACCGCAATTAACTTTAATCAATGCCAGTAAGCATGTCCTTCAATAATATAAACATATTCAGCAAAGAAATAATTATACACGCAATTAAAATAGTTCTAAATCAAGAAGCATTCATAAATAGATACGCATGGAATAAGGTAAAAGCTACTAAATCATCAATATCTATTAAAATTAAGCATGCGATAATGAAAGAAGATAGTAAAGCGCTCTGATAAAGAAACGCATATTTCAAAAGAAATGAGTTTTAAACACAAGATATAAACGAAAATATGTTGATGTACGTCATTTTATGCTACGTGGTTTTATTCATGAAATTCGTTCGATTCCCAAAAGCTTAATCTACACAAATGAGAGCCATAAGCTAAATTAAAATTTCTAGTAATAATACCAAAACAAGCGGTCAAAGATCAACAAATAATAGAAATATTAGGAGAATACGTGATCACTAAATCGTTCCATCAGAAATAAACTTGTAAAATCCACAAAAATACCCATAACAACCTGTGGTTGGCTGCAATCTTTGAACGACAGTTCAGATAAACCAATGAATTTTAGATAGGGATAGACTATATAACGCCCAGAGTTTGATAAGAGTCAGTCTAAATTAGAACCACGTAGAAGCTGCGTCACTGTTACTCAAAAATTTACGCGTCGAATTAATATTTAAATTAAATAATTAAAATTTGTGAAAAGTGGTGTTATACAATATTTTAAAATAAATTATAGTGAAAATAGATTAAAAAGTTGTCGCCGTTTGCTGGAAAACGTGATTAGAAATTTAATTAATTAATTTAGGTTAAATATTTATAATGTAGGGCTCTAAGTCAAGACAAAGAAAATTCTAAGTTACGTCCAAGTTACTTCTAAGTTGCACTAAGCAAGCTTCAAGTTACTACAACTCTAAGTGACGACAAGCAAATCTAAATAAAGCACGCAGTAAATTTTGTAGGCAGAGCATTGTTTTAAAAGAAGCTACTCGATTGAAGGTAATCAAGGGGGTGTTGATTCACAACACGTAGCAGCAGATCAAAGGGGAAAAAAAGAAGGCCACACCGGGAAAACTACAGGTCAGGGCTACCTAAAATAAGGCATTATTTCATTTTTTATTTTAACATTGACTATATTTTCTATATTTTGTAAGGAGTCAACAAAACTATTTCATACGTAAAAATTTAACGTTCAAGATTTTCCAGTAATGTATCTTTTTGGTGGCTTTAAATTAAAGAAAGGGAGATCCAATTTTGGAGATAAATAATCTAAATATTATAAATTGATTCAAGGGTTTATTTTTCATATAGTAAAACTGTAAAGTGTAGATATTATTTTCTTCTCATTATACAAATATTGATCGACTTCGTTTTATCATTCTAAACAGGAAAAGTTTTAGGGAAAAGGGGTTAATTTATTTGATTATCGTAACATTGTCCACTCTGTGTGAGTTAAACTGAGCTAGCCGTGGCATAATTAAAATTAGAATATTAGAGAGAGAGAGAGACAGAGCGGTGGCGAACAGCAGGAAACTGGACGTTTATTACGTCGGCGGGCAGCGTTATCATATCAAATAAATATATATTGCTATGATAATAGGGTAATTTAGGGATATATTGTGTCATAAGGGTCGTACGCTAAATGTAAATATCATTGAAGTTTAGAAAACTAAACAATTTCATCATAAAATGGAAGTAACTACGCTAAGAAACAAATTTAAATAACTATTTATATATATTCGTCTAAACATTGGTATCTGAGCATCGAAGGGAGAAATCAATTAACTAAGGGTTAGAGACTGGGCGAGCTGTATTACACAACAGACAAGAGAACTCAATTGGAAACAATCCAGGAGTGCTGATAAATCACATGCAGAGGCAGTTCTAAGAATTGGAAACAATCAAGGAAAAAGCAGGTCAGAAATAAGAATATTCTTTATTAGTATAAGGCTTTATTTCAATTTTTAATACTTGCATTTTTTTATATATTGAAGTATTTAATTTGTGAAAAACTTAAAAATTTACGCAGAGAGAAAGAATGGTCGTTTGAACGTTCAAAAGTGCTTCTAGTAGTAAAGTGTCATTTTTGCTGGCTTTAAGGGAGTTATAATTTGTGCATGAATAGCAAATCAAAATTAAACTGTAAAGTGTTTATATTCTTGGTCATTATACAAATTTTGGTTTGTTTTGTTTACATCATTCAAATAGAAAGGAGCTAGAGTAAAAGGGGGGTTGAACTTTCTTTGTTATCGTATCGCCGTGCACTCTGTGTGGATTAGACTGAGTTAGTCAAGGCATATAAAAAGAGGTATATTTAAAATTTTAAGTTGAGGATATTTAGAGACACAGAGCGCTAGCGTATAGCAGGAAACTGAACGTTTATCACATCAGCGTGCGGTGGTATCATAGCAATATATATGCAGATGCTAGTCACATATCCCCGTCCAACTTCCTATCTGTACAAATTTACTAAGCAAACTAAAGATATAAATCTTGCATTTTAGAGCATGCTATTTCTTAAAATAATACATACCTTTACATAAGGACACTCAAATTCAGAAACAAGAGAACCATCTCTTGAAAAAACAGCCACATGGAATCTATTACCATGAGAATCTCCAACAAGAACATCACCGGCATCAGATATGTCGATGCCATTAGGAAAGTTGGTGAGATTCTCACAGCCAATACGGCGTAGAAAAACACCCTCTTCACTAAATACAACTACATTGTGACCCTTGAAATCACAGACGTAAAACTCTTTACCTGCAAATTTAGAATTTAGTATATTTACAAATCTCCAAACAAAGCAAATGCAATCTTATATTAACATCGCTAAGTAATGTAAGGTGCATTTATTAGTATTACACGAAGTAATTTTAATGCTTTTGGGCTAAATCTCATGTTGAAATTATCTCAGACTGTGTAAAACTTTTGCAAAAATAAGTGCCACAGTTGTTGAACACTGGCTTATCGATAAACTACTTTATGCTGCATACCTACATTATTGACCAACACAATGTATTTCGTAATAAGGGTTTAATCAACATACAACATTTTTAACAACAAATACAGAATCATGTACCTGAAAATATTTTATATGTGGAAATATCCTTTTTTACATAAAGAATTTAGATTGATTAGCAAGTGTAGTCCCATATCTTAAAAACTGTCTAACCAGTCTTTGTGCTAAAGTTGGGAGGTGCAAATCGATCGCTAATCGGGATTTACATCCGAGGGGGTTTGTGTTGGGAGTGCAGGCAGGTCATGGTGTGGTGGGGAATTTTTGCGTGCATGCCATAGGGTGGTTTTTATCGCGAAAAACCCAATACTAAGGGAGAAATCGGGGTTTTTCTGAAATTTATTAGATTGAAGTGACGTATTCCCTTACGTGTTAAAAAAGCTAGGATCCCCCAAAATTTTCAGATCTAAAAAGCCGAACGAGCAGTACGACGAAGCAGACAATGGATCGGTTACCGTTAATGCAAGAGAGAAAAAAGATCGAGTTGGTTTCAAAAAATCGTATCAAGCCTCTAAAAAATATCTAAGACATACCAAAAAAACACTATCCGTGTCCTACAATCTGAATTATTAACGGTTTGCAAGCTGGTACTATGGTATTTTCTTAAAACATTTATTAAAATTTGTATACTTAATTCGAGAAACGTCAAACACAGGTCACGAATACCGGCAAAAAGGAACGAGTATGTTCCATCAAAAATCTATGACACTTTTTTACAAATTTCTGAAATTATACTTATAAATTATGTAATGTCTTAATAGTACCGATAATTGATTATTATTATAAGAAAGCATCACTTTTAATATACACAGGCTATTTATTTGAGAAATAATTAATTATTAAATTTGACGTTTCTTTACGAAGACAGTCGAGCGATTACAATGGAGCGTGATTTGGTCAGAAATTGCTATATTTCTATGTGGCGTGATCTCATGCAGGTATACGGCCAATGGGATTCCAATAAACGTCACCTCGATGTCTCAGAGTTAAGAGGTCCATCTTCCATTCGTAACGTAATTATATATATATATATATATATATATATATATATATATATATATATATATATATACTATATATATATAACCACTTTATTTAACAATACTCATGTAAAAACCAAATCAGTTTTTCATATGCTTCAGTGAAAAAAAGATTATTCTTTTTATTTTGTTTCTTTGTATATATATATATATTATTTTCAACTATCTATAACTGCTCCACATATTATTATACACAAGTAACTTGATATACTTCAAAGTACATTCGTTGCATGTGCATTAAAATTAAACTAAAGCAATCACTTAATATTGATAACTTTGACAGACCAGGATACGTTCAAAAACATGACTTGAGTTGTTAAACAACAGTTTGTTAAGCTTTCTACAATTACTGCTTATTGCAATCGATTATTTAACCACTGTATATAACATCCGTTGCTCTTTTATATCTACGTTATTTATTTTATGTAAATAACAATACATAAATAGTATTGTTCACATTGCTAAAAAATCCCTTCTAAAGCTACATTGCATAGAGCTTTTATTTTTTGTATAAAGTTTACTAGGGGGAAGTGATCTAGATACGCTAGACTACTCCAAGTCGTTTTAACAGAATGTATTAGGACGAAGTTGCCTTGATCCGATCAACTCCCAATTGTTGTTTCGACGAAGTCTACTAGGGCAAAGTGGTCTTGATCCGATAAACTCGAAATCATTTTAACGCACTCTACTTAGGCGAAGTGATCTTGATCCGATCGACTCCCCGAAGTGATTTCGACGAAGTCTACTAGGGCGAAGTGATCTTGATCTGATCGACTCCCCGAAGAGATTTCGACAAAGTGTACTATGGCGAGATGATCTTGATCCGATCGACTCTAAGAAGTGATTTCAACAAAGTCTACTAGAGCGAAGTGATCTTGATCCGATCGACTCCCCGCAGTTACTTCGACAAAGTCTACTGAGCAAAGTGGTCTTGATCCGATCAACTCCCAGTTATCGATTCGGCAAAGTCTCCTAGGACGAAGTGTGATCCGATCAACTCTTCAAAGTCGTTTTTATGAAGTCTCAAGTCACTTCACTCACTCAACTGACCTGTTCAAGAAATCTTCGGCGTAATGGGTAAATGTCGCACAACATTGTCCCAAAGGGACTACAAGCCGCTTCTAGTCATACTTTATTAAAAATACAAAATTTACTTATTGCTGGAGAAGTATACATGCATCACCAGATTTTAAAAAACAAATAATTTCTAGGTCAACCCATATGAAAAAGAAAGCACCTTAACCAGGTTTTACTTTGAAGCTTGAAATAGTACATGCTCTGAAATATATTCTCTATTAAGAGTAATTTGTATACCTAGGCCGCGAAATTGCATTTTAGCGTACAGAGAGAAAGTTAATCGCCAAGGTCGTTTACAGCAAAGGCAATATAATCTCGAGGATGCTTAAAAAATTTCATGGCCAAGGTATACACACTATTTTTTGTGCAATGTTATGTTACAATTTTTTTATACTAATTAATAAAACTGTAGTTATAATCAGATTTTGTCTCTACCGTTTATAATAAATGAATTTCGTATTTGATTACCGAAAAACCAAAACGGTACTATGAAAAATACTACAGAAATTTTAAAGATTGGTGTTGTGGACAAAATGTTAAGACAGTGTCTGAGAACATTTTGTTGGCTTATTTGATGGAGAAATCAAAAGTTGCAAAGAGTTCAACTCTATGGAGCATCTATTCTATGTCGAAGTGTATGCTCAATGTACGAGATGGGATCGATGTGACGAAGTTTATAAAGTTGGAATCTTTTTTGAAAAGAAAATAAGTAGCTAGTGATGCAAATTATTTATTGTGGGAGGTAAATATTACACAGTGGATCGATCTATTGATAGCAATATTATTGTTATGTACAGGTAGTTTAGGTAATGGGAATATCAGAGGCATTACGAAATGAATTAATAAAAGTTATCCTAGACTATATTCAAGAAATAGACGCTGTATTAGTAGTAAGGGTTCCTGAAACAAAGAATGGCAGCAAACTCGCATTTATTGTTAACATTACGGATTACTTAAGAATTTACCAAAAAATGTAACTCTTCGACCAAAACAAATTGCTAATCGCTGTGTATTTTTGTGGTATGAAAATGGAAAGTGTACTGCACATACGATTGCAAAAATGTCCTGTATGTTTCCAAAGTATCTTGGATTGCCAAAAGTGAACTATGCATGGGTCACTGTTTCAGGAGAAGTTCTGCTATGTTGCTTACTAATACCGGCGCAGATGTCTGTTCTTAAACGCCATAGTGGATAGAAGTTTACTACCGTTGGGGAAGGATATGTAGAGGACCCATCAAAAACAAGAAAAAAATTTCCAACTCTAGTTCTGGCATTACAATATCTTGTTTGAGTGTACATACTTATCAGACAAATATTGATAATTATTCAGAGACACTAGACAGTTGCATCAACTTTAAGAATTAATGCTAGTAGTTATACAAACTGTTCAATTAACAATATTTATTTTAAGTAAGTTATACCTTCTTTTTTGAATTTGGATATAACCATTACCTAATTTTGTTAATCAGAAAATTTTATAATAATTTAATTTAGAAATGCAGAAGTTTGAAGTGACTAACGTCAATATCCTATAAAAGTGTCAGCTGTTACTAAGGGCAACGGCCAAAAAAAATGAATCTCATGTAATGTATAGGGAACGCAACATGCCTATTTTGCATCCGGTTGCACAAAAAAAGTTATTCTGTTGTGTGCGTCGACTTGTGGTAAGATGGTTGTTTACTTTGAATTAAAAATGTAACTAGAAAAGAGATTTGCAAAATCATTTCAATAATTTGTTCGCTGTATATGCGATAAAATAGAAAGATATATATTAGCATAGAGAATAGGTAACAAATTATGATAATTTTATCATTTTTAAGATAACAAAATAAAACTAGGTTATGAAAATAAAAAACTAAACAGAACATTATTAAGCAAAAAACAAGAAATATGAGTAAAAATAAAATTTCCGCTTGATTAAGAATCAAGTGTTAACTCACATTACTAGGGTTCGCAATCATTTTTTCCCTTTACTTTATGTAATTATTTATACAAATTACAGACTCCCTAATGACTTCAATTAAATTTCAAAGTGTGTTTTAATCACAACCACACAAACTAATTAAAAAAAATGTGATATATATATATATATATATATATATATATATATATATATACAGGGTGTCCCAAGTTGAGTAGGATAGCAAGGGTATCTTTCTTATTATTAATGATAGAGATCTGCTTAAATGGGCAAAGTTGTGTCATTTGGATAGCTTATTTAAATTCCGCATAGATACATTCTAAATTCCAAACGGTTTAGAAATTATTTTAAAAAAACTGAAAACTGCCAATTTCTTCGAAGTCGAATATTTTTGTGATAATAAAGGATACAAAAAAATGTTTCTTATAAAAGTTACTTAGTTCAATTGTGTGCACTTAAAAGTGATATTAAAATTAAATTCAAGATGGCGGTTATCGAGATATTAGCATCAACTTTCATATTTTAAATGGACGCCATATTGGATTTTTAGATGGTTTGATAGCATATTTTTTTCTCTTTTCAACGATGTATCACAACATATGTTTTAATGAAAAAATTTACTGAAAATGATAATTTTAATTTTTTATCAAGTAGGCATCATCAGATTTCTCTTAAACAAATGAATTTATAACAAACTGTCATGTTGAATTAGTGTATCTGTTGTACTAATAATTGGCATTTGTGTATTCTCTTTCCCAGTTATAAGTTGTGATATACTTATATTCTATAAAATATTGAAATGGCAAATTTTTCAACAAGCGAACAATATCATATGTTTTGTACATACATAAAATGTAATAAGAACAGTCGCCTTGCTGCCGAAACATACTTAACAAACTTTCCCGAAAAAAGACAGCCAAACATTAAAATCTTTCAAAGATTGGACACAAATATGCAGCAGTATAGATGTTTAAAAAAACCTACTCGAAACATAAATGGAGACATTGCAGATGAGGTGTTGACACTGGCCTGTGTGGAAGCTAATCCAAACATTTCAACACGGGAAATAGAAACCCAAGTAAACGTATCCAAGTCTCAAGCATCAAGAATTTTAAAAAAGCATAAATATCACCCTTACAGATTTCACATTGCTCAAAACTTACAACCAAACGACTATCTCCGCAGATCAACATTTTACAGATGGTTTATCAATCAAGTTAGGGAGAATGATGATTTTATCAATCGCGTTTTGTGGACCGATGAGTCTTATTTTTCTAATTGTGGAATATTTAATCGTCATAATGAACACTATTGGGCACAGGAAAACCCACGCATAACAGTTCCACGCCGCAATCAAATTCGATTTGGATGTAATGTTTTTTGTTGTATATTGGGAAACCGTTTACTTGGTCCTATAATATTCGATGGAACCTTAACCTCTCAACGTTATTTGGAAATTCAAACATCGTTAGAAGATTTATTAGACGACCTACCTTTGGCACAAAATAATCAAATTTGGTATCAACAAGATGGCACACCTCCACACAACGCTAGAGATGTTATCACCTACTTAAGTAACCGTTTTGATGGCAGGGTAATCACGACCCACACACCTGTAAAATGGCCGCCTAGATCAGCAGACTTAACACCCTGGATTTTTATTTATGGGGCACTTTAAAAGATAATGTATATGGAAGTAATTTCAGTACAATAATGTAGATGAACTACGGAAACGGTTATGCAGGCAATAAACGGTCTTAATGGGAATACATTACGACGCGTAACAAAAGTGTTCTAAAACGTTGCGATTGTGTTTAAATAATAACGGTCAACATTTTGAACAATTGCTATGATTTATTAGTTGGTGTTTAATGTTATTCTAATGTTATTTTTCGTTTAATTTGTTTTAAAACTGATGTGTTGATGCCTACTTGATAAAAAATTAAAATTATTATTTTCAGTAAATTTTTTCATTTAAACATATGTTGTGATACATCGTTGAAAAGAGACAAATATATGCTATCTAACCATCTAAAAATCCAAAATGGCGTCCATTTAAAATATGAAAGTTGATGCTAATATCTCGATAACCGCCATATTGAATTTAATTTTAATATCACTTTTAAGTGCACACAATTGAACTAAGTAACTTTTATAAGAAACATTTTTTCGTATCTTTTATTATAACAAAAATATTCGACTTCGAAGAAATTGGCAGTTTTCAGTTTTTTTAAATGATTTCTAAACCGTTTGGAATTTAGAATGTATCTATGCGGAATTTAAATAAGCTATCCAAATGACAACTTTGCTCATTTAAACAGATCGCTATCATTAATAATAAGAAAGATACCCATGCTATCCTACTTAATTTGGGACACCCTGTATATATATATATATATATATATATATATATATATAAAGTTATGACTATTAATCAGTAAACCATGACTACCTGAATATTAGATAGTTTTTGCACGTCAGATAATAAGTAATAATACAAACAATCATAACAACCAAGCTTCAAAGAGCTTAAATAATAATTGCAATAAATAAGAGTTATACAGTAACTTAAATGTAAATACTTTCAGTAATATACATAGAATATAATAAAATTCATATTGTTCTCATATAACATACTAGAGATACAAATTAAATCGGATTAATTAACATAGTACCACTTTTCCAATTTCAAAAACTTACCATGTATTGCTATATCTGAAGGTTCACGCATATAGTCGCTGCAATCAAACCATCGTATCAAATCGCCATTTTCAGATATTATAAATACTGTTGGACTAACACTATCTACTGCTACAATATCACCTTGTGCAGTAACTGCTAATCCAGCAACAATATCAATATAACGAATTGCAATTTTCTTAATAAAATGGCCGCTTTTGGTAAAAATTTGCATCCGCGAACGTTCATTTCCACGATCACATACAACATATTTTCCACTCATTCGCATAACGGCAACCTTTCGTGGATACCACAATTGTCCTTCTTCCTTGCCAGGGATACCAAATTGAAACTTGTAGGTGCCAGTTTTTTCAAACACCTAAAAGACAATGTAATGACAATATATAGTATTACATTATAGTATCTATAGAATGGCAAATGTTATAAAATAAAAACCTTGTATTAATGTATACTTTTTAAATAGTTTAAATATGATTAATATGTTGCTTAGCTGTGAACCAAATACATACTTAAATATTTATTTGTAATTAACTTGTTCATGTTTTGTAAGTATTTATAATTCCTTAATACTCCCGATGCTTACAAATTACCTAATGTAAGAAAATGTTTAAGTTACAAACTAAAGTATATATTTGCTTTAATATGCAGACATGTGCAACAAATTATTTATCTCCGAGTTACTATTGATGCTTATAATCTGAGAACACATGCCAATACAACACTACTAAATGCACGGCTGTTAGATTTAATTTTATTACTAACACAACAAAAAACACACCTGTATGCGATGATTATTTGTATCAGCAACAATTATATCTTCTTCTAGACCCAGACAAAATCCATGTGGAGAATTAAACTGACCTTTGCTAGGACCCAATTGTCCAAATTTGGAACGTATCTGCATAGGACTTACTTTATTAGCTCTTGATGTAGTAGCTGAAGAACCTCCACCAGCTTGAGACACAACTGTGCTAAGGCTATCGACGATTATATCATCTGGTGTAGAAATTAACGGTGATGTTGATGCAGAGACTCCTCCAAATCCATTTATAAGTGTATTAGTTAAATTTAAAGCAGCTGGAGAATTGGAGCGTATCATCAAAGATGCGTTGTCTGAAATGAATATGAACTTATAATATTCAGATATGACACAAACTGAGCAGTTGTAATATTCAAAAGTGAGCATTCCTAATTTGCATTATTTGATCACCCTGTGTGTATACTTCATGTAATGAATCATAAAAAGTACACAATTCGTTAATTATGCAAAAAGCAAATATCAAACACACTGTAGAAAATCTACAAGTAACTTTAGTCAATGAAAGGAAGCTCATTCTTTAATAATTTACCCACATTTAGTAGAATAAATAACTCTAGACGCAATCAGATTCATTTTAGAAACAAGAAAACATTCAGAAAATTTAAATAAATACAAATTAGAAGTATCTAAAGTAAAACAAACATGAAACGAATTTTTTTAAACTCGATGCATTAATGTAAGAAAATAATCATGCGTGCTCACAATAAACAGGTCTTGCAAAACAAGCATATTTCAGAGAGTAAGAAGTCAATAAAAACACATCTAGTTTGTGTCATCTGATGAATCCAATTATAAAATTTGCCTATGTGATCTTTTTAAAAGTATACGGCAAAGTCGAATAAAATCCAACATATGAGGAAAACGCAATATATAACAAGTCTCTACATAACTGAAGAACAAACTGTACTAGTTTGAACAAAAATACTATGCAAAGTTCAAGTGTGAAATTAAAACCACGATTCATAAGTGAAAGTTAATAATTAAAAATTTCAAGTACAAGTGCACGTTTGAATATACAAGTTCACCATCGACATAACTAAGTCCACATTTTAATTAAAGTAAACATGAACTTTAACATTTATTAACTTAGGACACTGAGAAAATCTTCTAAAAATATTCTGAGAGATTTACGAAGCGATTCAATAAACAATTCACGAAACAAATTCAATAAGAAATCTAACGAAAAAATCCAATACTACAAGTAACAGATATAATAAAAGGGAAAACTGAATCAGGACGTTAAGCTGAAAGCAACCAAAGGTCACTGGTTAATAGCACGTAGCGGCAGGTCAAAGGATTGGGGTGTACGCAAAGCTACACATTCGAACCAGAGTTCAACCTAGAAAAATACCAGGTTTAAAACTCGCATGTACTTAAATATTTATGTGAAGGGACATCAAAAATATTGATTGATGCGTAGAAATTACGAAGTCATTGAACGTTCAACGAGGCTTCCGATATAATACAGTTATTTTTGCTGGCTTTATATTTCTACTAGGGTTATGATTTGGTGATGAACAGATTTATATTTTTACTTTGATTCAAGGGTTTTAAATAGCAAATAATATTGCGAAGGTTGTAGAAGAGCAAATTATACGTATTTCTTGATTTATTATATCCATTTTTAGTTATTCAGCTTATCTTATTTAAGTATGAAGTGTTAGAGAAAAAGGGGTAAACATTTCTCTGTTACCGTATCGTCGTGCACTCTGTGTGGGGTTGAACTGAGCTAGCCGAAGCATAAACCTAATTGTGTGAAATTTAAATTTTATTCTAGATTATTTAGGAACAAAGCGGTGGTGCACAGCAGGCAACTGTGCACGTTAAATACATCAAAGTACGGCGATACGATAGCAAAATATACATCCAATAAATATTTAATTTAAATATATATATATATATATATATATATATATATATATATATTGCTATGATAATAGGGTAGTTTAAGAGTAGATTAAGTCATAGAGGTCGTAGGATAAATATAAACAACTTTAACTTTAAGAAAATCAAATAATTCCAGAAATTATAAGAGTAAATCGACTATTCTACATAATATCTGTACATACCTATGAGGTTGTAGCTAGAATATAGCAATGTACATACCTGGAGATATTATCGAAGGACGAAATTTGCTGGTCCAACGATTGATAACCAACGAATTCTGTGGACTGTATTTGTATCAATGTGTTAATGCTTCCTCTGCAAGCCGAGACGAAATATCCATTGACCGACACGTTTAGTTATAACTTACAAAGTTCGCACTATTATGGCCATAAATAGCACTTGTGTAATTACAACCCTTTATTCCGAACACTACACGATTATTAATGTTTTACATAACGAACCATAAAACATGCTTCGAAAACATACCGAATTGTATGCTGCTTTAATAACGTCTTCACGTTTCGAACGATTAACTACGACTGCTGCTCTTCTTACACTCTATTTAGGGGTGCAGGCAGGTCAAAAACAAGTTTCTACCGGTTCGAACCTGATCACGCGTAACCTTCGTGATAAAAGGGGTGAGGTATTCAGGATGCATATTTCCAATGCCTACATTAATAGTATACAGGAGCGAGTCGTCTTCAAATTAAATTTAATAAAATAATAAAAAAGACCGAACATACCGCTCACCAAAAATAATTAGAAACTAACTTATTTTTAAGCTAAAGATAGAACGATAATACAATAGGTTTATACGTGAGTATATACAACAACACAAAAAAAAACTATATTACTGTACAGGCAGTAAGCATAACTTAACCAGTGGTCGTTTGATTAACCCTTGGCTAGTTTTTACCGTAGCAACCCTAATAACTCCATCATTACCCGGATGCACTTCAACGATGCGTCCTAAACGCCATTTTAACGGAGGAGTGTTCATTTCCCTAAGAAGCACTAACGAACCGATATTTACCTGATTCGATTGATTAATGAACCATTTATTTTTTTGTTGTAGAGTGTGCAAATACTCTACACTCCATCTTTTCCAAAAGGTTTGGTGTATTTGTTGTAGCAGTTGCCACCGATCTAACCGATACACTTTGGTATTCAATAAGTCTGGATCCGTAGAGCCGAGACTGGACCGAGAGTTAAAATGACCTGGTGTTAAATACGAAAAGTCATTAGGGTCTGGACTCAACGCACATAATGGGCGTGAGTTCAGCACCGCTTCAATCTGCGCCAATACTGTGCACATTTCCTCATACGTTAAAATCTGATCACCTACTACACGATATAAGTGACCTTTCACGGATTTAATCCCAGATTCCCAGAGACCTCCAGTGAGGAGAACCAGGCGGATTAAAACGAATTCGATATTTTCCGACTCCACTGAAATTTTCATCATTTCTTTCAAGGCTCGAGAGGCACCCACAAAGTTAGTTCCACAATCCGAATATATCTTTAAACAACGACCTCGCGCGATGAATCGCCGCATAAAGCTGCAATAAATGCTTCCGAAGATAAACTCGATGCCAATTCTAAATGAATGGCTTTTGTGCTTAAACACACAAACAAACAAATATAAGCTTTAGTAATCCGTGGGCCTCTAGTCCTATTGAATGTAATATTAAAGGTCCACCATAATCAACTCCGAATTGAGAAAAGCCTTTCCTGGAGTGACTCGGGAGAGGGTAAATTTCCCATCGAAGGCGATAAGACGGGAGGATTAGTCCTAAAACAACGAACACAAGTTTTCAAGCAAGCTTTTACTGCTCCTTTGCTGAAACAATCCAAAAATTTTGAGCGAGCAAAATAATGTAGTGCACACCGAATGTAAATATTTGACATGACAATCCATAATAATAAGTTCCGTCAATTTATGCGACATTGGTAAAAGTAACGGATATTTTGCATCAAATCCTAACTGCGAATTTTTCAATCTGCCGCCCACCCTAAGCAAACCCCGATCATCAATAAATGGGCTCAAAGGGCGAAACTGCTTTGATATAGGTTTTTTATTAATACAATTATCAAGTTCCCTTTGAAATACTTCCGACTGTACATTCTTCACCAGAATATGCAATGAAGATTGCAATTCCTGACTTAAAATGTTTCCCACCAATCGTTCTGAACGAGCAACTCTCAAGTTACATGCAAAACGTCTACAAAACGAAAGTACTCTTAATAGTCTCTGTAATGTTGAGAATTTGTACAACAAACAATCAAAGAAATTTTCCTGAGAAATTACCAAAAATGTTTTCGTAACTCTCTCTTCCGTAGGCAACGTATCCTCTATTTCTAATACCTTACTGGAAGGCCAATTCCTTTTTGCAACCAATAACCAAGGAGGACCCGCCCACCATAAGGGATGGTTGACCAGTTCAAGCGAATAAACCACGAGAAGCACAATCTGCGGATTGTACTGACTCCACATGATACCAATTTGAAGGAGCTACGTATGACTGGATACGAGCTATCCGATTTGCAACAAAAGTTTTCCATTTGTTCGGCGTTGATTGAATCCACGCTAATACTACCTTTGAATCCGACCAAGCAAAAATATCTGCGAACTCCAAAATATCCTTAAATGTCACTATGACAAAGTGAATTAATTCCGATAGTAATACTGCAGCACAGAGTTCCAATCTTGGCAATGTTATCTTGCTGAGTGGTGCTACCTTTGACTTAGCACATACCAAAGAAACGACAATGTTATGATCCATATCCACACAACGAAAATAAATTACTGCAGCATATCCTGCCTCAGAGGCATCACAAAAACCATGTAACTCTATTTTTTGTAAGTTATCTCCAACGAATCTACGAGGAATTTCTATATTCGAAGCTTCCTCTGTAAATCTGATATAAACTTTCTCCATTTTTGAACGAACTTAGTATGAGGTTCTTGGTCCCAATCTAACCCCAATAACCATAATTCTTGGATAAACCGTTTAGCGAAGAACACCACTGGCGCTAAAAGACCAAGCGGATCAAAAATTCTAGCTATTTCCGACAAAATATTACGTTTAGTGCATTGTCTTTGTTGCACATGAATAGTGTATGCAAAAACATCTGACGAAGGTCGCCACTGAAGACCTAAAATTTTCAAAGAACTGTTTACATTATCTTGAAATGACAATGTTTCCATTTGACCTAAATTTGAGAAGCTTGAGAACTTCTACCGAATTACTGCACCACTTGTGCAGTTCGAATCCTCCAGATTTACAAAGGGCATTCAATTCAATGACAAGTTGTTTTGCTTTTGCAATCGAATCACAACCTGTTACTACGTCATCTACATAAGTATCGTCGACCATGGCCTTTGCAGCAAGAGGAAATTAGATGTTTGTAGCTTTGCTAGTTCTTGGATGGTACGTAATGCTAAAATGGCGATGATGCCAACCCATATGTGACAGTATTTAACTGAAAGTCAGAAATAGATTCCGAGGGCGTATCTCTCCAAACAATGCGTTGATAGTTACGCTGACTTTCTTTCACGAGAATTTGTCTATACATCTGCTTTATATCTGCAGATATGACTACACGATGTACACGAAAATTCAACAATAATACCATTATATCTTTTTGCAAAGCAGGACCAACTAACAAATTATCATTCAAAGAATTACCTGCAGCATCCTTGCACGAGGCGTCGAATACTACTCTCAATTTAGTGGTAGTACTGTCTACTTTATGTACTGCATGATGCGGTATATAATACAAATTACTACATTTTAGAGAATCTACTGAAGGGACCTTAACCTTAGTCATATGACCACTGTCAAGATAGTCTCTCATAAATTCTTTGTAGCTCGAATACAAATCCAAATCCTTTAATAAACGACGTTCCAAACTCAAAACCTACGAACTGCAATTTCTCTAGAATTACAAAACAAAGGTTCCGAATTTTTCAATGGCAATGAAACCACAAATCTTCCAGTTTCATCCTCGAATAATTTTCACAAAATCTTGTTCACTTTTCTCTTCTTCAGGCGAACGATGCACTGTAGAAGGAATATTCTCCAATTCCCAAAATTTACGAATGTCCACATCAAGTGGTTCTACCACTGCACAGAATGAAGTAAGCGACAGTAGGAGATACCACTTTACCTGTTAGTACCCACCCCAAAGTAGTATGAATGGCAACGGGTTCAAATGCATTGCCCCAACGTGATTCATTTAATATTATTTGAGCAAATACGTCTGCTCCCAAAAGCATTTCGATTGGCTGCGGAACATCAAATTTTGCATCAGCCAACTGTAAATCTTGAATATGTGGCCAATTATTTATTGGTAGTTTAGTAGACGGCAATCGATCACAAATCGTAGGCAAGATAAAACATTCAGTCTTATATAGAGGTGACGATAAACCAAGTGGACTAACAAAACACAATGCCTTGCCAGACACTGAAGATGACTTCAAACCTAATCCCTGAACCGTGACTTCAGTTTTAGCTTTCCTTAACCCTAACTTCTGCCGACATTTTTCTGTAATAAAGCTTTCCATACTTCCATTATCGATTAAAGTTCGAACAGAATGTAATTGACCGAATAATCTTGTACCGAAACCACCGCTGTAGCTAACAACGTGGTGGTATGGTCTAACGACGTTGATATTAACGAATTAGTAGTGGTTTGTTGTTGAATAACCTGTTGGTTAACCACCGAACTTTCTTCAGTTGAAGATGACGAACTATTAATTGATGTGGTTCTCTGCGGAGAAACTGGTGCCCGACGATTTCCAAAATTTAATAAGGTATTATGATTTTGGCACATTCTCTACAATTCCACTGGCAACGACAATCTTTCACCGAATGTGCATCACCTAAACAACGAATACACAACTTGTGCCTTTTTACCACCTCATAGCGTTCTTGAGGGGATTTATCCAACAATTGCTTGCATTTATACAATGGATGCGAAGCTTGACACAAAATGCACTTTCTATCAGTAGAAGTAGCGACAAACGAATTTCTAGGCGCCGACGATGCGCTAGCGAATTTTCTAGTATCTGAAGCACCGAATTTTATGCTTTCCGAGTTTTCGAAGAAGTATCTAATGAAACAATCTCACTAACTTCCAACACCTTACATTGCCTTTCTACGAATGCCCTTAAATCCTTAAATGTAGGAACATCTAAAACATTCTCCAACTCAAACCTTTTTAGAGTTTCACTGTCTAATTTTTGGATAACAAATTAAAAGTGCGAAATCCCACAAGTCGATTTCTAATTTTTCCAATGCAAACAAATTTTCATCGATGCAATTAATCAAACTTCTTAATTGTTTATGCGAATTTACCGTACTAATTTTCGAACATCTCTCAAGCGAGTTCCAATAAGTGGATGCTAATAACCTTTTGGATTGAAAACGATTTACTAAAATGTCATACGCCTTTTGATACGAATCATTCCCAATTGAAATATGTTTAATCAAAGCATGTGTACTCGAATCAATGTTATCTAATAAATACATGAATTTCTGAATTGGCAACAATCTATCATTCTCATGAACCAATTTTTCAAAAACTGATCGAAAACTTTCCCAATCGACAATCTTACCGGAAAAGCGAATTATTTTTAACAAAGGGAGGGGGAGGTTACCACTAACGGGAACAACATATGCGGTCCTGTAGCTGACATACCCATGACCGGTTTAACATCTTTCGCGAATTCCACTTTAAATTTAGCAGCGAAAATTTTAATTTCCGTAACTAGATTACCTATCTCTATTCTCAAAGCACGATACTCCTCTAATTCCACCGACTCTTCCACAACGACCGTCTGACACAAAAGTTTAAAATCTGATTCGACTTCTTTCGCAGAATCCAACCAAACGTCTATCACACAAAAATTATTTTCCGCTCTACCAATTTCTCTCATATTATTAAGAATACTATTTAATCTACTCCACGCTGTTTTAGCTTCTAAAATAATCGTTTCCAATTTATTACTCATTTTGAATATTAAATAACAAGCATAAATTATCTAAGTTATTAAAACGACGAAATTTCTAATTATATTACTATTTGAAAGCGACTCCAAGTTTGTAGGTAAAACAAACACAAGTGTTTACAACCTGCACCAAAGCGACCAATTATTCACGCACCAATCACGTGATTACGAATACAACCGACACCAACGACAGCTGCACTATACCCTGAGGGTACAAAGTTCAGTAACTACACCGTTAACCAGATACGGCGACGAAGCGACCAAATGTACATACCTATGAGGTTGTAGCTAGAATATAGCAATGTACATACCTGGAGATATTATCGAAGGACGAAATTTGCTGGTCCAACGATTGATAACCAACGAATTCTGTGGACTGTATTTTTATCAATGTGTTAATGCTTCCTCTGCAAGCCGAGACGAAATATCCATTGACCGACACGTTTTGTTATAACTTACAAAGTTCGCACTATTATGGCCATAAATAGCACTTGTGTAATTACAACCCTTTATTCCGAACACTACACGATTATTAATGTTTTACATAACGAACCATAAAACATGCTTCGAAAACATACCGAATTATATGCTGCTTTAATAACGTCTTCACGTTTCGAACGATTAACTACGACTGCTGCTCTTCTTACACTCTATTTAGGGGTGCAGGCAGGTCAAAAACAAGTTTCTACCGATTCGAACCTGATCACGCGTAACCTTCGTGATAAAAGGGGTGAGGTATTCAGGATGCATATTTCCAATGCCTACATTAATAGTATACAGGAGCGAGTCGTCTTCAAATTAAATTTAATAAAATAATAAAAAAGACCGAACATACCGCTCACCAAAAATAATTAGAAACTAACTTATTTTAAGCTAAAGATAGAACGATAATACAATAGGTTTATACGTGAGTATATACAACAACACAAAAAAAAACTATATTACTGTACAGGCAGTAAGCATAACTTAACCAGTGGTCGTTTGATTAACCCTTGGCTAGTTTTTACCGTAGCAACCCTAATAACTCCATCATTACCCGGATGCACTTCAACGATGCGTCCTAAACGCCATTTTAACGGAGGAGTGTTCATTTCCCTAAGAAGCACTAACGAACCGATATTTACCTGATTCGATTGATTAATGAACCATTTATTTTTTTGTTGTAGAGTGTGCAAATACTCTACACTCCATCTTTTCCAAAAGGTTTGGTGTATTTGTTGTAGCAGTTGCCACCGATCTAACCGATACACTTTGGTATTCAATAAGTCTGGATCCGGTAGAGCCGAGACTGGACCGAGAGTTAAAAAATGACCTGGTGTTAAATACGAAAAGTCATTAGGGTCTGTACTCAACGCACATAATGGGCGTGAGTTCAGCACCGCTCAATCTGCGCCAATACTGTGCACATTTCCTCATACGTTAAAATCTGATCACCTACTACACGATATAAGTGACCTTTCACGGATTTAATCCCAGATTCCCAGAGACCTCCGAAGTGAGGAGAACCAGGCGGATTAAAAACGAATTCGATATTTTCCGACTCCACTGAAATTTTCATCATTTCTTTCAAGGCTCGAGAGGCACCCACAAAGTTAGTTCCACAATCCGAATATATCTTTAAACAACGACCTCGCCGCGCGATGAATCGCCGCAAAGCTGCAATAAATGCTTCCGAAGATAAACTCGATGCCAATTCTAAATGAATGGCTTTTGTGCTTAAACACACAAACAAACAAATATAAGCTTTAGTAATCCGTGGGCCTCTAGTCCTATTGAATGTAATATTAAAGGTCCACCATAATCAACTCGAATTGAGAAAAGCCTTTCCTGGAGTGACTCGGGAGAGGGTAAATTTCCATCAAGGCGATAAGACGGGAGGATTAGTCCTAAAACAACGAACACAAGTTTTCAAGCAAGCTTTTACTGCTCCCTTTGCTGAAACAATCCAAAAATTTTGAGCGAGCAAAAATAATGTAGTGCGCACACCCGAATGTAAATATTTGACATGACAATCCATAATAATAAGTTCCGTCAATTTATGCGACATTGGTAAAAGTAACGGATATTTTGCATCAAATCCTAACTGCGAATTTTTCAATCTGCCGCCCACCCTAAGCAAACCCCGATCATCAATAAATGGGCTCAAAGGGCGAAACTGCTTTGATATAGGTTTTTTATTAATACAATTATCAAGTTCCCTTTGAAATACTTCCGACTGTACATTCTTCACCAGAATATGCAATGAAGATTGCAATTCCTGACTTAAAATGTTTCCCACCAATCGTTCTGAACGAGCAACTCTCAAGTTACATGCAAAACGTCTACAAAACGAAAGTACTCTTAATAGTCTCTGTAATGTTGAGAATTTGTACAACAAACAATCAAAGAAATTTTCCTGAGAAATTACCAAAATGTTTTCGTAACTCTCTCTTCCGTGAGGCAACGTATCCTCTATTTCTAATACCTTACTGGAAGGCCAATTCCTTTTGCAACCAATAACCAAGGAGGACCCGCCCACCATAAGGGATGGTTGACCAGTTCAAGCGAATAAACCACGAGAAGCACAATCTGGGATTGTACTGACTCCACATGATACCAATTTGAAGGAGCTACGTATGACTGGATACGAGCTATCCGATTTGCAACAAAAGTTTTCCATTTGTTCGGCGTTGATTGAATCCACGCTAATACTACCTTTGAATCCGACCAAGCAAAAATATCTGCGAACTCCAAAATATCCTTAAATGTCACTATGACAAAGTGAATTAATTCCGATAGTAATACTGCAGCACAGAGTTCCAATCTTGGCAATGTTATCTTGCTGAGTGGTGCTACCTTTGACTTAGCACATACCAAAGAAACGACAATGTTATGATCCATATCCACACAACGAAAATAAATTACTGCAGCATATCCTGCCTCAGAGGCATCACAAAAACCATGTAACTCTATTTTTTGTAAGTTATCTCCAACGAATCTACGAGGAATTTCTATATTCGAAGCTTCCTCTGTAAATCTGATATAAACTTTCTCCATTTTTGAACGAACTTAGTATGAGGTTCTTGGTCCCAATCTAACCCCAATAACCATAATTCTTGGATAAACCGTTTAGCGAAGAACACCACTGGCGCTAAAAGACCAAGCGGATCAAAAATTCTAGCTATTTCCGACAAAATATTACGTTTAGTGCATTGTCTTTGTTGCACATGAATAGTGTATGCAAAAAACATCTGACGAAGGTCGCCACTGAAGACCTAAAATTTTCAAAGAACTGTTTACATTATCTTGAAATGACAATGTTTCCATTTGACCTAAATTTGAGAAGCTTGCGAGAACTTCTACCGAATTACTGCACCACTTGTGCAGTTCGAATCCTCCAGATTTACAAAGGGCATTCAATTCAATGACAAGTTGTTTTGCTTTTGCAATCGAATCACAACCTGTTACTACGTCATCTACATAAGTATCGTCGACCATGGCCTTTGCAGCAAGAGGGAAATTAGATGTTTGTAGCTTTGCTAGTTCTTGGATGGTACGTAATGCTAAAAATGGCGATGATGCCAACCCATATGTGACAGTATTTAACTGAAAGTCAGAAATAGATTCCGAGGGCGTATCTCTCCAAACAATGCGTTGATAGTTACGCTGACTTTCTTTCACGAGAATTTGTCTATACATCTGCTTTATATCTGCAGATATGACTACACGATGTACACGAAAATTCAACAATAATACCATTATATCTTTTTGCAAAGCAGGACCAACTAACAAATTATCATTCAAAGAATTACCTGCAGCATCCTTGCACGAGGCGTCGAATACTACTCTCAATTTAGTGGTAGTACTGTCTACTTTATGTACTGCATGATGCGGTATATAATACAAATTACTACATTTTAGAGAATCTACTGAAGGGACCTTAACCTTAGTCATATGACCACTGTCAAGATAGTCTCTCATAAATTCTTTGTAGCTCGAATACAAATCCAAATCCTTTAATAAACGACGTTCCAAACTCAAAAACCTACGAACTGCAATTTCTCTAGAATTACAAAACAAAGGTTCCGAATTTTTCAATGGCAATGAAACCACAAATCTTCCAGTTTCATCCTCGAATAATTTTCACAAAATCTTGTTCACTTTTCTCTTCTTCAGGCGAACGATGCACTGTAGAAGGAATATTCTCCAATTCCCAAAATTTACGAATGTCCACATCAAGTGGTTCTACCACTGCACAGAATGAAGTAAGCAACGAGTAGGAGATACCACTTTACCTGTTAGTACCCACCCCAAAGTAGTATGGAATGGCAACGGGTTCAAATGCATTGCCCCAACGTGATTCATTTAATATTATTTGAGCAAATACGTCTGCTCCCAAAAGCATTTCGATTGGCTGCGGAACATCAAATTTTGCATCAGCCAACTGTAAATCTTGAATATGTGGCCAATTATTTATTGGTAGTTTAGTAGACGGCAATCGATCACAAATCGTAGGCAAGATAAAACATTCAGTCTTATATAGAGGTGACGATAAACCAAGTGGACTAACAAAACACAATGCCTTGCCAGACACTGAAGATGACTTCAAACCTAATCCCTGAACCGTGACTTCAGTTTTAGCTTTCCTTAACCCTAACTTCTGCCGACATTTTTCTGTAATAAAGCTTTCCATACTTCCATTATCGATTAAAGTTCGAACAGAATGTAATTGACCGAATAATCTTGTACCGAAACCACCGCTGTAGCTAACAACGTGGTGGTATGGTCTAACGACGTTGATATTAACGAATTAGTAGTGGTTTGTTGTTGAATAACCTGTTGGTTAACCACCGAACTTTCTTCAGTTGAAGATGACGAACTATTAATTGATGTGGTTCTCTGCGGAGAAACTGGTGCCCGACGATTTCCAAAATTTAATAAGGTATTATGATTTTGGCACATTCTCTACAATTCCACTGGCAACGACAATCTTTCACCGAATGTGCATCACCTAAACAACGAATACACAACTTGTGCCTTTTTACCACCTCATAGCGTTCTTGAGGGGATTTATCCAACAATTGCTTGTATTTATACAATGGATGCGAAGCTTGACACAAAATGCACTTTCTATCAGTAGAAGTAGCGACAAACGAATTTCTAGGCGCCGACGATGCGCTAGCGAATTTTCTAGTATCTGAAGCACCGAATTTTATGCTTTCCCGAGTTTTGAAGAAGTATCTAATGAAACAATCTCACTAACTTCCAACACCTTACATTGCCTTTCTACGAATGCCCTTAAATCCTTAAATGTAGGAACATCTAAAACATTCTCCAACTCAAACCTTTTTAGAGTTTCACTGTCTAATTTTTTGGATAACAAATTAAAAAGTGCGAAATCCCACAAGTCGATTTCTAATTTTTCCAATGCAAACAAATTTTCATCGATGCAATTAATCAAACTTCTTAATTGTTTATGCGAATTTACCGTACTAATTTTCGAACATCTCTCAAGCGAGTTCCAATAAGTGGATGCTAATAACCTTTTGGATTGAAAACGATTTACTAAAATGTCATACGCCTTTTGATACGAATCATTCCCAATTGAAATATGTTTAATCAAAGCATGTGTACTCGAATCAATGTTATCTAATAAATACATGAATTTCTGAATTGGCAACAATCTATCATTCTCATGAACCAATTTTTCAAAAACTGATCGAAAACTTTCCCAATCGACAATCTTACCGGAAAAGCGAATTATTTTTAACAAAGGGAGGGGGAGGTTACCACTAACGGGAACAACATATGCGGTCCTGTAGCTGACATACCCATGACCGGTTTAACATCTTTCCGGAATTCCACTTTAAATTTAGCAGGAAAATTTTAATTTCCGTAACTAGATTACCTATCTCTATTCTCAAAGCACGATACTCCTCTAATTCCACCGACTCTTCCACAACGACCGTCTGACACAAAAGTTTAAAATCTGATTCGACTTCTTTCGCAGAATCCAACCAAACGTCTATCACACAAAAATTATTTTCCGCTCTACCAATTTCTCTCATATTATTAAGAATACTATTTAATCTACTCCACGCTGTTTTAGCTTCTAAAATAATCGTTTCCAATTTATTACTCATTTTGAATATTAAATAACAAGCATAAATTATCTAAGTTATTAAAACGACGAAATTTCTAATTATATTACTATTTGAAAGCGACTCCAAGTTTGTAGGTAAAACAAACACAAGTGTTTACAACCTGCACCAAACGACGAATTATTCACGCACCAATCACGTGATTACGAATACAACCGACACCAACGACAGCTGCACTATACCCTGAGGGTACAAAGTTCAGTAACTACACCGTTAACCAGATACGGACGAAGCGACCAAATGTACATACCTATGAGGTTGTAGCTAGAATATAGCAATGTACATACCTGGAGATATTATCGAAGGACGAAATTTGCTGGTCCAACGATTGATAACCAACGAATTCTGTGGACTGTATTTTTATCAATGTGTTAATGCTTCCTCTGCAAGCCGAGACGAAATATCCATTGACCGACACGTTTTGTTATAACTTACAAAGTTCGCACTATTATGGCCATAAATAGCACTTGTGTAATTACAACCCTTTATTCCGAACACTAAACGATTATTAATGTTTTACATAACGAACCATAAAACATGCTTCGAAAACATACCGAATTGTATGCTGCTTTAATAACGTCTTCACGTTTGACGATTAACTCGACTGCTGCTCTTCTTACACTCTATTTAGGGGTGCAGGCAGGTCAAAAACAAGTTTCTACCGGTTCGAACCTGATCACGCGTAACCTTCGTGATAAAAGGGTGAGGTATTCAGGATGCATATTTCCAATGCCTACATTAATAGTATACAGGAGCGAGTCGTCTTCAAATTAAATTTAATAAAATAATAAAAAAGACCGAACATACCGCTCACCAAAAATAATTAGAAACTAACTTATTTTTAAGCTAAAGATAGAACGATAATACAATAGGTTTATACGTGAGTATATACAACAACACAAAAAAAAACTATATTACTGTACAGGCAGTAAGCATAACTTAACCAGTGGTCGTTTGATTAACCCTTGGCTGGTTTTTACCGTAGCAACCCTAATAACTCCATCATTACCCGGATGCACTTCAACGATGCGTCCTAAACGCCATTTTAACGGAGGAGTGTTCATTTCCCTAAGAAGCACTAACGAACCGATATTTACCTGATTCGATTGATTAATGAACCATTTATTTTTTGTTGTAGAGTGTGCAAATACTCTACACTCCATCTTTCCAAAAGGTTTGGTGTATTTGTTGTAGCAGTTGCCACCGATCTAACCGATACACTTTGGTATTCAATAAGTCTGGATCCGGTAGAGCCGAGACTGGACCGAGAGTTAAAAAATGACCTGGTGTTAAATACGAAAAGTCATTAGGGTCTGTACTCAACGCACATAATGGGCGTGAGTTCAGCACCGCTTCAATCTGCGCCAATACTGTGCACATTTCCTCATACGTTAAAATCTGATCACCTACTACACGATATAAGTGACCTTTCACGGATTTAATCCCAGATTCCCAGAGACCTCCAAGTGAGGAGAACCAGGCGGATTAAAACAAATTCGATATTTTCCGACTCCACTGAAATTTTCATCATTTCTTTCAAGGCTCGAGAGGCACCCACAAAGTTAGTTCCACAATCCGAATATATCTTTAAACAACGACCTCGCCGCGCGATGAATCGCCGCAAAGCTGCAATAAATGCTTCCGAAGATAAACTCGATGCCAATTCTAAATGAATGGCTTTTGTGCTTAAACACACAAACAAACAAATATAAGCTTTAGTAATCCGTGGGCCTCTAGTCCTATTGAATGTAATATTAAAAGGTCCACCATAATCAACTCCGGAATTGAGAAAAGCCTTTCCTGGAGTGACTCGGGGAGAGGGTAAATTTCCCATCGAAGGCGATAAGACGGGAGGATTAGTCCTAAAACAACGAACACAAGTTTTCAAGCAAGCTTTTACTGCTCCCTTTGCTGAAACAATCCAAAAATTTTGAGCGAGCAAAAATAATGTAGTGCGCACACCCGAATGTAAATATTTGACATGACAATCCATAATAATAAGTTCCGTCAATTTATGCGACATTGGTAAAAGTAACGGATATTTTGCATCAAATCCTAACTGCGAATTTTTCAATCTGCCGCCCACCCTAAGCAAACCCCGATTATCAATAAATGGGCTCAAAGGGCGAAACTGCTTTGATATAGGTTTTTTATTAATACAATTATCAAGTTCCCTTTGAAATACTTCCGACTGTACATTCTTCACCAGAATATGCAATGAAGATTGCAATTCCTGACTTAAAATGTTTCCCACCAATCGTTCTGAACGAGCAACTCTCAAGTTACATGCAAAACGTCTACAAAACGAAAGTACTCTTAATAGTCTCTGTAATGTTGAGAATTTGTACAACAAACAATCAAAGAAATTTTCCTGAGAAATTACCAAAATGTTTTCGTAACTCTCTCTTCCGTAGGCAACGTATCCTCTATTTCTAATACCTTACTGGAAGGCCAATTCCTTTTTGCAACCAATAACCAAGGAGGACCCGCCCACCATAAGGGATGGTTGACCAGTTCCGAAGCGAATAAACCACGAGAAGCACAATCTGCGGGATTGTACTTCGACTCCACATGATACCAATTTGAAGGAGCTACGTATGACTGGATACGAGCTATCCGATTTGCAACAAAAGTTTTCCATTTGTTCGGCGTTGATTGAATCCACGCTAATACTACCTTTGAATCCGACCAAGCAAAAATATCTGCGAACTCCAAAATATCCTTAAATGTCACTATGACAAAGTGAATTAATTCCGATAGTAATACTGCAGCACAGAGTTCCAATCTTGGCAATGTTATCTTGCTGAGTGGTGCTACCTTTGACTTAGCACATACCAAAGAAACGACAATGTTATGATCCATATCCACACAACGAAAATAAATTACTGCAGCATATCCTGCCTCAGAGGCATCACAAAAACCATGTAACTCTATTTTTTGTAAGTTATCTCCAACGAATCTACGAGGAATTTCTATATTCGAAGCTTCCTCTGTAAATCTGATATAAACTTTCTCCATTTTTGAACGAACTTAGTATGAGGTTCTTGGTCCCAATCTAACCCCAATAACCATAATTCTTGGATAAACCGTTTAGCGAAGAACACCACTGGCGCTAAAAGACCAAGCGGATCAAAAATTCTAGCTATTTCCGACAAAATATTACGTTTAGTGCATTGTCTTTGTTGCACATGAATAGTGTATGCAAAAACATCTGACGAAGGTCGCCACTGAAGACCTAAAATTTTCAAAGAACTGTTTACATTATCTTGAAATGACAATGTTTCCATTTGACCTAAATTTGAGAAGCTTGCGAGAACTTCTACCGAATTACTGCACCACTTGTGCAGTTCGAATCCTCCAGATTTACAAAGGGCATTCAATTCAATGACAAGTTGTTTTGCTTTTGCAATCGAATCACAACCTGTTACTACGTCATCTACATAAGTATCGACCATGGCCTTTGCAGCAAGAGGGAAATTAGATGTTTGTAGCTTTGCTAGTTCTTGGATGGTACGTAATGCTAAAAATGGCGATGATGCCAACCCATATGTGACAGTATTTAACTGAAAGTCAGAAATAGATTCCGAGGGCGTATCTCTCCAAACAATGCGTTGATAGTTACGCTGACTTTCTTTCACGAGAATTTGTCTATACATCTGCTTTATATCTGCAGATATGACTACACGATGTACACGAAAATTCAACAATAATACCATTATATCTTTTTGCAAAGCAGGACCAACTAACAAATTATCATTCAAAGAATTACCTGCAGCATCCTTGCACGAGGCGTCGAATACTACTCTCAATTTAGTGGTAGTACTGTCTACTTTATGTACTGCATGATGCGGTATATAATACAAATTACTACATTTTAGAGAATCTACTGAAGGGACCTTAACCTTAGTCATATGACCACTGTCAAGATAAACTCTCATAAATTCTTTGTAGCTCGAATACAAATCCAAATCCTTTAATAAACGACGTTCCAAACTCAAAAACCTACGAACTGCAATTTCTCTAGAATTACAAAACAAAGGTTCCGAATTTTTCAATGGCAATGAAACCACAAATCTTCCAGTTTCATCCCTCGAATAATTTTCACAAAAATCTTGTTCACTTTTCTCTTCTTCAGGCGAACGATGCACTGTAGAAGGAATATTCTCCAATTCCCAAAATTTACGAATGTCCACATCAAGTGGTTCTACCACTGCACAGAATGAAG
This sequence comes from Platerodrilus igneus, assembly GCA_036346225.1. Classification (NCBI taxonomy): domain Eukaryota; kingdom Metazoa; phylum Arthropoda; class Insecta; order Coleoptera; family Lycidae; genus Platerodrilus; species Platerodrilus igneus. The sequence continues at coordinate 5,730,879 of JARFIW010000858.1, forward strand.
TAAGAACAGTAGGAGATACCACTTTACCTGTTAGTACCCACCCCAAAGTAGTATGAATGGCAACGGGTTCAAATGCATTGCCCCAACGTGATTCATTTAATATTATTTGAGCAAATATGTCTGCTCCCAAAAGCATTTCGATTGGCTGCGGAACATCAAATTTTGCATCAGCCAACTGTAAATCTTGAATATGTGGCCAATTATTTATTGGTAGTTTAGTAGACGGCAATCGATCACAAATCGTAGGCAAGATAAAACATTCAGTCTTATATAGAGGTGACGATAAACCAAGTGGACTAACAAAACACAATGCCTTGCCAGACACTGAAGATGACTTCAAACCTAATTCCTGAACCGTGACTTCAGTTTTAGCTTTCCTTAACCCTAACTTCTGCCGACATTTTTCTGTAATAAAGCTTTCCATACTTCCATTATCGATTAAAGTTCGAACAGAATGTAATTGACCGAATAATCTTGTACGAAACCACCGCTGTAGCTAACAACGTGGTGGTATGGTCTAACGACGTTGATATTAACGAATTAGTAGTGGTTTGTTGTTGAATAACCTGTTGGTTAACCACCGAACTTTCTTCAGTTGAAGATGACGAACTATTAATTGATGTGGTTCTCTGCGGAGAAACTGGTGCCGACGATTTCCAAAATTTAATAAGGTATTATGATTTTGGCACATTCTCTACAATTCCACTGGCAACGACAATCTTTCACCGAATGTGCATCACCTAAACAACGAATACACAACTTGTGCCTTTTACCACCTCATAGCGTTCTTGAGGATTTATCCAACAATTGCTTGCATTTATACAATGGATGCGAAGCTTGACACAAAATGCACTTTCTATCAGTAGAAGTAGCGACAAACGAATTTCTAGGCGCCGACGATGCGCTAGCGAATTTTCTAGTATCTGAAGCACCGAATTTTATGCTTTCCGAGTTTTCGAAGAAGTATCTAATGAAACAATCTCACTAACTTCCAACACCTTACATTGCCTTTCTACGAATGCCCTTAAATCCTTAAATGTAGGAACATCTAAAACATTCTCCAACTCAAACCTTTTTAGAGTTTCACTGTCTAATTTTTGGATAACAAATTAAAAGTGCGAAATCCCACAAGTCGATTTCTAATTTTTCCAATGCAAACAAATTTTCATCGATGCAATTAATCAAACTTCTTAATTGTTTATGCGAATTTACCGTACTAATTTTCGAACATCTCTCAAGCAAGTTCCAATAAGTGGATGCTAATAACCTTTTGGATTGAAAACGATTTACTAAAATGTCATACGCCTTTTGATACGAATCATTCCCAATTGAAATATGTTTAATCAAAGCATGTGTACTCGAATCAATGTTATCTAATAAATACATGAATTTCTGAATTGGCAACAATCTATCATTCTCATGAACCAATTTTTCAAAACTGATCGAAAACTTTCCCAATCGACAATCTTACCGAAAAGCGAATTATTTTAACAAAGGGAGGGAGGTTACCACTAACGGAACAACATATGCGGTCCTGTAGCTGACATACCCATGACCGGTTTAACATCTTTCATGAATTCCACTTTAAATTTAGCAGCGAAAATTTTAATTTCCGTAACTAGATTACCTATCTCTATTCTCAAAGCACGATACTCCTCTAATTCCACCGACTCTTCCACAACGACCGTCTGACACAAAAGTTTAAAATCTGAGTCGACTTCTTTCGCAGAATCCAACCAAACGTCTATCACACAACAATTATTTTCCGCTCTACCAATTTCTCTCATATTATTAAGAATACTATTTAATCTACTCCACGCTGTTTTAGCTTCTAAAATAATCGTTTCCAATTTATTACTCATTTTGAATATTAAATAACAAGCATAAATTATCTAAGTTATTAAAACGACGAAATTTCTAATTATATTACTATTTGAAAGCGACTCCAAGTTTGTAGGTAAAACAAACACAAGTGTTTACAACCTGCACCAAACGACAAATTATTCACGCACCAATCACGTGATTACGAATACAACCGACACCAACGACAGCTGCACTATACCCTGAGGGTACAAAGTTCAGTAACTACACCGTTAACCAGATACGGCGACGAAGCGACCAAATGTACATACCTATGAGGTTGTAGCTAGAATATAGCAATGTACATACCTGGAGATATTATCGAAGGACGAAATTTGCTGGTCCAACGATTGATAACCAACGAATTCTGTGGACTGTATTTTTATCAATGTGTTAATGCTTCCTCTGCAAGCCGAGACGAAATATCCATTGACCGACACGTTTTGTTATAACTTACAAAGTTCGCACTATTATGGCCATAAATAGCACTTGTGTAATTACAACCCTTTATTCCGAACACTAAACGATTATTAATGTTTTACATAACGAACCATAAAACATGCTTCGAAAACATACCGAATTGTATGCTGCTTTAATAACGTCTTCACGTTTCGAACGATTAACTACGACTGCTGCTCTTCTTACACTCTATTTAGGGGTGCAGGCAGGTCAAAAACAAGTTTCTACCGGTTCGAACCTGATCACGCGTAACCTTCGTGATAAAAGGGGTGAGGTATTCAGGATGCATATTTCCAATGCCTACATTAATAGGATACAGGAGCGAGTCGTCTTCAAATTAAATTTAATAAAATAATAAAAAAGACCGAACAATATCTATTAAGAAGACACTGTATATAAAAGATATATAATTAAATGCATAAGAACATAAATATGTTTAAGTATAGTTTACAAGTAAAAATAAGACTTTAAAATGCAACAAATTGCATAAAAATTAAATCACCGTGAAACAAATTAGTATTCCAAATATTTAACAATTGCATCGAAAATATCAACGTATACGCATCTTAAATAATTCATTATTAGAAAATCGTTATGTGACTAGAGAAGAACACATTTGTTCAGAAAACCAACATTCTGTGGCAAACGAATAAACACCAGGCGGTTGAATTATATGATAAATTGACAAACATCGAATACGTGACTTGATGAAAAGCCAAAAGTTGGAAATCCTAGGATAATGCTGCAATATGCTGAATGCGGACGTGAGGAATAGAGCATTCGTCGAAGATTTAAACTAGGTAATTTGTAAAAATTCCGGGTTCCGCCAGATAAGGCAAGGTACCAGCCTTGATGGTAAACACGCCAATGAAAACTATTGGAGGAAGGGCTTATATATACGATAGAAACTGAACAACATTTTGGTCTATATTTAACTGAGCAAAAACTATGTTCGAAGGTGCAAAAAACTCACGTAATTAGTGAAATGAAAAATAAATAAATGAAATATAAAAGTGCAAGAATTTTGTGCAACAAAATATAAGTCGATCATGCTGCAATATGCTGAATGCGGACGTGAGGAATAGAGCATTCGTCGAAGATTTAAACTAGGTAATTTGTAAAAATTCCGGGTTCCGCCAGATAAGGCAAGGTACCAGCCTTGATGGTAAACACGCCAATGAAAACTATTGGAGGAAGGGCTTATATATACGATAGAAACTGAACAACATTTTGATCTATATTTAACTGAGCAAAAACTATGTTCGAAGGTGGAAAAAACTCACGTAATTAGTGAAATGAAAAATAAATAAATGAAATATAAAAGTGCAAGAATTTTGTGCAACAAAATATAAGTCGATCTACAGATCGACGTACTTTGATTTGGGACGTATTATAATTCTGGACGTACTTTGATTTGGGACATATTATAATTCTGAACATACTTTGATTTGGAACGTATTATAATTCTGGACGTACTTTGATTTGGGATGTATTTCGAAATAAAGGCGATTTTTTAATTTGGTGATATTTTAATTTGGGACGTATTTTAATTGGAGCCGATACTTTAATTTTTGACGTACTTTAATTTGGTAAGACTTCGATTGGAAGCGATTTTTATGGGAGGCAATTCTTATATGGGGATGTCGTTTTGTTGATGCCATTTTGTGGAAACAAATTTTGTTGATGTCTTAACGCAAACATAAAATACCAATACATAAAGCGGACACAGCAAGGGGATGCAGATCATAGACTAGGATGAAACTCCAGAAACCATTCCAGGTTAACTATTTTTAACAGTTTATTATTGAAAGACTGTTTCCAATTTAATATTTGCTATACACTGTATATTTGTAAGAGTCAGCAAAAAGGTCACTTAAAAATATGAAAACAAGGGAAGATATCTTGAAACGTTCAAAAGTCCCTGAATGTAATTAAAAGATAATTTTGCTAGCTTTCAGAAAAGCATAAATCTGGTAAATGTAGATATTTTCTATAAAAAGGAAAATTTTGAGTATTGTACATATTATCAATTATTATATTGTGGTTCTAGAATTGCTTTATTTGAATTCAATAAGATTTATTTAGTAAGCTAGTCGAGGTAAAATCCTAAAATAATATTTCATATCAAAAAGCGAATTTCATAGCAATAAAAATGACACCCATAGTAGGGGCTCGAGAAGAAATATCACAGTAAAAATGACACCCAACATTGGGGCTTAAAATAATAAAGGCTATATCACAGCAATAAAAATGACTTGCCCAAATGTGGGGCAAATAGCACAGCAATAAAAAGAATAGCACAGCAATAAAATTTAATATCACAGCAATATATGTATATATATATATATATATATATATATATATATATATATATTCTTATGCTCACCCCCCCCTCTTTTTTTTATGATATTTATTTTAAACTATGGTTTATTTATTTACAATTTTTATATACTTGACAGTGTGAAAATTTTGACTCATATTTCGTGCTTTAACTAAGTTTGGTTGGTCTACAAAACAAAACTATATGAATATGCCTCGACTATTGAAACTCGCCTTCTCAGGGTATCCACACCTACCTACCGTGGGTTCAGTGATAGGTAGATGGTCACTACACCAACCAAACTGCACTACCTTTATTTTAGTACTTGTAACCTTATATTCGTATATGCCAAATTTTTAATAAGCAGATCCACGTAGCCTTGTGCCAAATCAATTACTCTTACCAATTTGACTTTGACGTATCAAAAACACAGTACTCACCCGATTTACGCGTCGCTGTAGGCCTCTCTGAACTCTGGCTCAAAATTTTTATTTTTATTTTTTTTATTTTATTTATTTTATTTATTTACGGGAAATCCCCATTATAAAACAATATTTTCTTCCAAAATGTATAATAAATACTAAAAACTAAAATAGCTCTAAATTAATAGTATAACTAGTGACTATTGTTCAATTATACAAGTCCTACAGCATAACAAATACATTTATATTTCTACCATGCGAATACATTTTTTAAATTTAATTAATGAATTACAGAAAGGGTCTACTTTTAACTTATTAAATAAATGTAAAGATCTGTCTAAAGGTATGCGCCGTCCATAACTTGTAGAATGAAAAGGAATACTAAATAAATTATGGTTACGCAAAAGTCTATTAGGAACATTAAAATGAATTCTCTCGATAAGTTGTAAACAGTCAATTTTCCCATTTAGAAGTTTATACACAAAAATCAAATCGTTACATTTTCGACGAGTTTCAAGCGTTTGTAAATTTAAGACATTAAGAATACTCGAATAATGGTGATTATCAATAAATATTTTTAGTTTATAAGCACAGTAACGTAAAAATTTATGGTGAATTCTTTCTAATGTGTACATGTGTATCTTATACATAAGAGACCAGATCAACGATGCATACTCTAAAGTTGAAACAACCAACGACATATACACGCGTGTTAAAGCTTGTATAGATAGCTCGGCACCATATCGGAGAACAAAACCTAGTATTTTGGAGGCTTTAAGGGAAATATAGTTTATATGATCATTATAATCAAGTTTGTTATCTAGTATTATGCCTAAATCTTTTACAGAGTTTACAGAGCAGAGCAAATTTCCATTTATAAAGTAACGACTATCAAATTTTTTGGATCTGTAGAAACTCATATGGTAGCATTTATTGATGTTGAGTGACATATTGTTAATATTGCACCAGTTTATCAAGCAATTTATATCTTCCTGTAAATAGTCAGCATCCTGTTGTGAGTTTACAACTTTATAAAATTTAAGATCATCAGCGAATAATAGATACTTGCTATTTGCAAAGCATTTTCCTATATCGTTGATGAACAGATTAAATAATAGGGGCGAAATATGTGCTCCTTGAGGAACTCCAGATGGAATGGGAATACTTCTGGAACTGAACGAGCCGATTTTGACCTTTTGTGATCACAAAACTCAAAAAACTCTTTAACCATTCAATTATATTATCACCAAAACCCAGCCATTTTAACTTTATCAATAGAAATTTATGGTCAACACGATCAAAGGCTTTGGAGAAATCTGCGTAAATCACATCAACCTTACACCTCATCTCTAAGGCTTCCAAAATATCTTGATTGAAGACCATTAAGTTAGTTGTAGTAGATCTCCCACTATGAAACCAGTGTTGATTATCATTAATGATTGTTGAACAAGTGAAACTTAGTTGGTCACAGATAATACTGTCAAATAACTTAGACATAGCTGATTGATTACATATGCTCCTATAGTTCTGTACATTACTTGCATCACCTGATTTGAACACAGGTACAATAAAGCTCTCTTTCCAAATATCAGGAAAGGTTCTACAATCCAGAGATAGTTTAAAGATTAGAAATAGTGGTTCGATAATAGTACATATACAGTTTTTAAGAAAAATGTTTGGGACGTCATCAGGACCTGCTGTTAATTTATTTGGTAAAGTTGATATTTTGTTATATATAATAGCCTTAGTAATTTGAGGATAAGATATATCATATTGATTTATGTTGTTTGGTGTGCTCGTATATAATGAATTTTCTTCTTGAGAGTACACAGTTGAGAAGTAATCACAGAACAAATTTGCAATATCTTCACCCTGAGTTTTTTGTTGGTCAACAAGAAACATACTATGCGGTAATCCATATAAAGAGTTTTTGTTTTTAAAAAATGCCCAAAAGGCTGTAGGATCGGTAGTTAATTTGTCATTAATATCATTAATATAATTCGCATAACCAGTTTTTGCAAGTATTTTACATCGTGTTCTTAGAGAAGCAAATGTTTGATAAGTAGCAATATTTGGATATTGCTTATATGCCACATGTGCAGCTTTCTTTTGATAGACGAGATTCTTTAGTTCTACTGTAAACCACTTAGGAAAGCTTGATGTAGTATAACGCCTTCGAGGTACATAAAGTTTTATGCCGACGTAACACATTGTAAAATTTAGAAATGGCTTCATTTACATCTGGAATATTTAAGAGAGTCGGCCAATTTAGTGAGGCAAGATAGAGATTCAAAGCTTTGTAATCAGCATTTTTAAAATCGTAAGAAGGTTCAGTATATTGTAGCTTAATATCATTAGTACGAAAACAAGATACCGCAAATGAGTATGCGTCATGATGTATAGATTTAGGAAGTAATGGATCTATTGCAGACTCAATAGCTAAATCATGTTTATTTGAGAATACTAGATCTAAATAAACATTATTACCATTTGGGATGCAACAATTTTGGGTAAAATTTAGAAATGAGTATCCTTGAGTGACAACTATGGCCTTAGGGTCTTGTGAACAACTAACTGCTACACCTGGTTCTGAATTAAACCATTTTACATTGGGCAAATTGAAGTCACCGAACACATAAAAGGTATGCTTATTAAATCTCGAAACTAAGTCATCCATTACATCAATATGGCATACATACTTTTCAATAGGACTGGCTGGAGGAATATATACACCACCGACAATGAAATTCACATTATTGAATGAACATAATAAATAAAGTTGTTCTACTGATTGTTGTATAAGTTCAAGTTGTTTCACTTTTATGTGGTCTTTTATAGCAATTAGAACACCTCCACCTCGTGATTTGTCACTAGTTTTATCAGAACGGTCACATCTGTAGATCTTAAATGATTTGAATTGCACTTCTAACTCAAGGATGTCGCTTGAGAGTCAGCTCTCCACGAGAATAATTATATCATAGTTTGATAAAGCAATTGCATTAGATAATTCAACACATTTTGTACGTAATCCTCCTACATTATGACAATAAACTTGTAATTGGGATGAACATATACTCGATTGCTTACACTTATTTAGTTTTTTTTATCAGTGCGTTGAATAATAACTGGGATGCCCTGTTTGTAAATGATAGCTAAATTATTTTCCCCATTAGCTTCTCTTGTTTTTAATTGATCAAAAACTACCTTATATTGTTGTTGCTGCAGTTTAGTTCTATCCGGGCCAATCATTATGTTTTTTGAGATAAGCTTACGTTTCAATTTCAGAGCATGTAACACAGTGGAATTATTTGAGAGTATTAGCTTAACTGGACGTGTCTTGTTATTAATCACACGGATGGGTCTTCACACTGCGTGGCACTATCACTATGGCTCCTCTGCTTTCTAGACACCAGGTTTTGCTATACTTAATTTTGATATTCACCCAAATCCCGCGCTAATTTTCCTATATTTATGCCTTCTTTCCGTATAATACTCCTGCTAATCCAACGCTATCCTTTCTTTAATCTGCTCGTTCCAATTCTATGCTCCTTTCTGGTTTCCACACAATAGCAATCTATCCGCAATGCACTATCCAAATCCTCCAAGTAGTTTCTCCTTCAGTCTAATAAATCCAATCCAATTCCTTTCTGCCTTAATCCAACTCGTTCCATACATCCACTATTAATTCCGCCTGTTTCAATGTCGCTCCAATTCACTCTTACAACTTTCCACCCGTCTTTACTATTATTATTATTCCACTCACTTATCTATACTCTTCTTTGTTTCAATTACAGACTTGAACTTTTCAAAATAATTTATTTACTCTTTTTAATATTCAAATTAGCGCAGTATACAAAAAAACACGTCTTGTTACAAAAATATTTTTATCGAATTCCCTTATTTATGTTTACCTAGGTGATACCACCTTTTAAATTATGCCTACTCTTTATACATTTTACAAATCCCCCATCCAATTAAATCGTCCCAACTAGTTTGTGTCACTAATACCTATAATTCATCTTTTACACTTTACAATTTTATATTTAAATGTTCAATCATTGGTTCATATGACCGCGTCATCCTTCAATCAGCTTTGACAATATTTTCACTTATAATTTTGATACTACAAGTTTGTCCAAAGGTTGATTCTACTAAATAAGTGCCGAAATGTTTCACATATAAACCTGGTTCTGTGTGGTGAATAGTGGAACTTCTACAGACGAATCTGGTTTTTCGATCAGCAAATGTACATTCTTTGACTTATTAACGTACAGCTTAGTATAAATCCTTGAATACTGTGCTTTCTCACGTCATCAAGTCATTGTTTTACGTCTTGGCACTTCTACTTTGACTAATATACTTCAAATACTTCACCATTTGTAAAGTACGACAAACACAAAATTTTCAGTTACGTGATCTGATATTTGGCTTTATTTGGCATATACACAACCTTCAAACAAAATAATCTTTATACCCTTTTAGATATCACTAACACTTCAATATATATATATATATATATATATAAATATATATATATATATATATAGATATAACGCCGTACTCGGTGTAATGACGTTTTTACTTAACTCCACCGCTGTGTTCTCAAACCAAATCTAATCTTACTAATTTTACTATTATGCCACGTCTAGCCCTCTTAAATCTACACAGAGTGCACAACGTTACGATTATCAATTTTTCTCTTCTCCACCCTTTTATGATTACCTATTTGTTTCAATTGATAAAGCGAAGTCAATTGGTTTCATATAATGAAAAGAAATATTATTTACAATTTTTGAAAAATATTTAAATACACCCTTCAATCAATCAATATCATATGTATCATTTATACCAAAATTTATATACTTTGAATTCAATCTAAAGTCACCAAAAACTACACTTTTTTACCAAAGAAACCTGGAACGTTCTAGAGCCCTTTATACTTTATAACGTAAGTTTAACGTATGCAATGTTTGTTATTGACTTCGTTACACTTTTTATATAAATTGAGTAAATTCAGTATTGAAATTTAAATAGAAAAATATCTTAAAATTAAATAGATCTGACCTGCTACAGTTTGTTCGGGATGTGGATCAACATCCCTTTGTTGTCCTCCTTTGTTGAACCAGTGTTTGAGTACAGTCACCCCTCGTTTTCCAAAACTTACTTCGCGCTTCTTTATTTCATATGCCTTGAATCTCGCAACTCAAAATTGTACCAGAATTGTCATCATCAATAGGTCTTCAGTCCCGGAACTGGTTAGACGCGTACCATCATTGTTTCCTATTCTGAACTAACCTACAGATTTCCCTGAAATTTGCACAGACTGCATCTATCCCTATCTGATCTAGGTCAACATCTACCTCTTTTATTCCTGTCTCTACTTGTAATATATCCCATAATATTCCCCAAAAATCCCTTAGAACGTATTCTGCCCTTCCATTTCTCTTATCTTTTTCCCCAGATATCCTTGTTCCCCTACTATTTCTATAACCTATTTGTTATTATCTTTGTCTGTCCATGCTATCGTCCTCATACATCTGAAGCACAGCATTTCAAAAGGCTGCTACCGTTTTTCTGTCTGCGTTTCAGACTGCCCGTATTTCATAGGCATACTGTGCTGTGCTCCACACATTTGCTTTCAACAATTTTCTTCTTGTTCTATGTTTGTTGTCTTTCCTCATAGACGCTGTTCTTTCTTGTTACATGCCGTTCGGTCACCTTCTATTGTTTTACAATTATATACCCTATTTCTCCGACCTTCAGTGGTTGTGAAGGGAGGTAAGCAGCCTGTGGCTGCCAAGTTCCCCCAACACTTAACCATTTACCGATTTAATATATTTTCCAATATATCTTTTCGCACAGTTAACATTAGTTGCAGATATTTCGCAACCAACAACTAGTTGTTTATACTAATCATCAGATTTATCTGCGCTTATTTTTTCGTCATTAGGTTTTCCATCTCAAAACTGGATGGACACGTACCTGCACTTATTTATATTCTGAGCTAGCCCACACAGTTTCCTGAAATTCTCACACAGCATGTGTATACAGCTCGTTCCCCTTCTATTGTTTTCTAATTTTATGCCCTATTTCACCAAGATTCAGTGAAGAGGGTTAAGCATCCTGTGGCTACCAAGATCCCCCAACACTTAGACATTTTCCGAAATAATGGTTTTCCAGTAAATCCTTTCACACACTTAACATTATTCGAGAATATTGCCCAACCAATTCTTGTAGTTAATTATAATAATCATCATGTTTAAGCACAGTTATTTTTTCGTCATTAGTTTATCCATCTTGGGATTGGTTGTATGCATACCTCCATTGATTTCTATTCTGGGCTAGCCTACACATCTCCCTGAAATTCCTGCAGCCTACATCTTTTACTATCTGTGTGCAGTAGTCTAACCTAGGTCTGCCTCTTCTTCTCTTTTTCCTATCTCTGCTTCTAATATATTCCGCACTATTCCCTCATGCCGTAGTATGTGGCCTATATTCCTATCTCTCCTATTTTTTTACCGTTTTCCACATATTTCTTTCTTCCCCTACCATTTTTAGTACCTCTTCGTTCTTAACTTTGTCTGCCCATGATATCTTCATCATACGTCTGTAGCACCACATTTCAAAGGCTTCTACCTTTTTCTTGTCCGCTTCTCCTGCTGTCCAGGCTTCACAGCCGTACAGTGCTGTGCTCCACACATATGTTTTAAGCAATATTTTCCTTGTTTCTATGTTTGTGGTCTTTGAACACAGTAGTTGCTTTTTCTTGTTAAATGTAGCACGACTTGTGCTAATCTTTGTTTTATATCTTTTGTGCTTTTCCCATCTTGCGTTATTTGGCTTCCTAGGTAGCAGAAATCCTTAACCTCTTGTGAGTCCGTGTTACATACTTGTATTCTTGTTTTTGATTTATTTTCCCCACCTTTGCATACTAAAACTTTAGTTTTAGTTTTGTTAATTTTCATACCATATCTCTGTTAGAACCGTTTCCATTTCATTAAGAGCAGCTTCTAACTCTTCCTTGCTAGACGCTTATACCGCTATGTCATATGCAAATCTAAGCATATCAATTTTTTGTCCCTGCATAGTAATTCCAAATGTCTTCCTGCATTTGACAGTATTCATTGCCCCTTCTATTAACAAGTTAAAAATCAATGGGGATAGGGCACATTCCTGTCTCACCCCCTTCCTAATGTTTACTACTCTACGTTCCTGCTCTAATTTTATATTGCTGATGTTTGCTCTTTGTATAAGCTATGTACTATTCGTCTATCCCTATAACTCATGCCAATCTTTTTGAGTATTTCAAACATTTTTTTCTATTTTACATTGTCGAATGCTTTTTCCAGATCTACAAACCCTATATACACGCTTTCCCCTTTTTCTATTGTTTTTTCCATTATCACTCTCAGAGCTAAAATTTCCTCCCGTGTTCCCCTGTTTCGCCTAAACCCAAATTGATCTTCTCCTAGTATTTCTTCCGCCCGTTTTTCCATTCGTTTTTGCACAATTCTAGTTAATATTTTTGATACGTTTGCTGTCAAACTTATTGTTCAAAAATTTTCACATCTATCCGCACCTTTCTTTTTTGGTATACTATGGTTACTATGATGTTACGTTTGAAATCTTTGGGTATTTCGCCTGTCTCATACATATAGCTTACAAGTTGGAAGAGACGTTCTGTTACTGCTTGTCCAGCAGCTTCTAGAGTTTTTGCTTGCACCTTATCTGTACCCGGCGCCTTACCATTTTTCAGACTCTTTAATGCTAATTCAAACTCATCTCTAAGTATAGGATATCCCAAATCATCATTTTCAATGTTTGATTCCTGTTCTAATACAGTTAGTTCCTCTCCTGCATATAAATTCCCTATATATTCTTGCTATCCTACCCACTTTCTCTATGCTTTCTATGATGACGTTTCCTTGTGCGTCCCTTATATTTTTGCTATACGGTTTTATATCCCTAAAATTCATTCTAATTAATTTGTATGCATCGTCTGTCTTTCCTATTTCCTTCTTAGTTTGTACCTCTTTGCACTTTAGATCAATCCATTGTTCTTTAGCTTTCCTGCATTTTCAAATAATTTCCCATTTTATGGCTTTGTATCTCTGTTTTCCTGTTTCGTCTGATTAATTTTTGTATTTTCGTCTTTCTTCTATTAAATTTAGGATATCCTTTGTTATCCACGGTTTCTTATTTTCTTTGTGTGTATACCCCAAAATATCTCTGGCCGTCATGTCTAAGCTGGATTTAATGTTATTCCATTCTGTTTCTACTTCCTTAGTATCAGATATTTTCCCGATATCTTTGAGAAATTCATTTGACTTTTTTTCGAATTTTTCTTGAATATCTTTATATTTTAGTTTCTGTAAGTCCAAGTGCCTTTTTCCATTTCTTTTATTCACATTCTTAAATTTAAGTGCGGCCTTCATAATTACGATGTTGTGGTCAGTATCTATATCTGCTTCTGGGTAGCTTCTAGTCTTTTACTTGATTCCTAAACCGTTGTCTAACAAGAATGTAATCTATTTGATATCTTCCTATATCTCCTGGCATCTTCCACGTATATAGTCTTCTAGCATGATGTTGAAATAATGTGTTTGTGATGATTAAATTGTTCTTGTCGCAAAATTCTACCAGCCTATTTCCCTGTCGTTTGTCGTGCCTAAACCAAGTAAACCTACGACCACTCCTTCCCTACCCCCTCACCTACCACGGCATTAAAATCCCCCGTAATTATTAAATTTTCATGTCCTTTTACGTATCTTAATATGTCTTCGATATCTTTGTAGATGGCTTCTACCTCTTCGTCACTGTAGCTAGAGGTGGGCATGGATACTTGTATTATTACTGTGTTTACCGGTTTAGATTCTAATCTAACCAAGAGTAGTACTCTTTCGTTCTTTTCTAAGTAATTTTCTACACAGTATCGCATCTTTTTCCGCATAACTATCACCACAGTTACTCTGCTACTTCAGTTTTGAGCGTTTGATTAAGTTTTCAAGCTCTTTTCCTACTAAAGCACAAAATTAGAAAAACTAAATTTTCATCGCCAACGGTGTAGTTTGCCACGGCTGCTCTGTTGCTGTCAGAAAAATACAACTAACTACTCTACAAAAAAAAACAACAATGCAGCAGTAACTCTCCTAGATTTATTCAGAGAAAAATTATACACCAAAAATCATCATCAACGTTTGGTTCACAGATCAATTATATTACATGCTCCCTCTTTTTCAAATAATACATTTATATCACATATTACCCAGATTAATAATCGTTAAAAGTAACAAGGCTTTACCACCAATCTTACGTTACCCCTGGCTTAATACGAGCTTATAGTAAAACCTTTAACTACTTGTGCTAATGTCTGCACAACAAATTATCAAAAGTTCCTTTTACCTTGCACATAACAAAATAGTTCATCAATCATTTTTAAAATCTAAATTCCCACATAAAAAATATAGTAAAATAATATCATAAAGGTTCAATCATGAACTGTTATCCATTCTGTTACATTTAAGTACAAACGTCACTACACGCCAATTAAACACAAAAAGCAAATTTTAACAAACATCCGTTACCTGGATTTCTACTGCCCATGGATCTGCTATCAACCATCGATTTCTGTGGCCGTCACCAGTAGCTATGCCTTCAGGAACGTCCACAATCAGGATTGCACCAGCTCTAACTGCAAGCACTATTCTATTAACTACCAAATTAAAGATACATCCAAATTCCCCCAATTCTGCTACGGATCGCATAAACAGTAGGTAAACAATCAACTCGTTCTACCATCGCCCTCTACTACTCCATTTAATGTGCATACTATGCACCCAACAAAATATCACGCAGTCTGTACTTACTTATTTAAATCTGCTGCACATTTTTTAAACGATTTTATAATACATTTTCTGACTGCTTGTCGAAACTCAACACCTCTGGGGTTAGTTATATTTCAAACTGTACTCGAAGACTGATATCACTAGTAGACAAGTCAGCTGTAATCTCATTCACTGCTATTAGCGTATCAGTCAGACAAAGTATGAGCGTAAAGAGAAGAGAGCTCCACCTTCAATTCTTTGTGTTTATATAGGCTTTTCTGCCCCTCTAAAGCTTCTAAATTCTCGTAAAATCCGTCGATACAAACAAACAAGGCTTCTCAGTAAACTTCAAACGGTTACACAATTCTTAAAACCCACAAGCTAACGTTCACTCACTTCTTCAAAATTTCTATATCAAAACATCAGCTGCCATTCAAATCCTGGAATTTTGCCCCGGCACAAACCTGCTCACGTAGCTATTTTCTCCGTATCTCTTTCAACGGACACTTACTTCTCCGACATTTAGCCCCATCTGGCAACAGTTATTGTTAAAAACATACCTCTCATAATACACATTATAGCCATCTCCATTCAACATACGCCCTCAATCTTCTATTCCTTACCTTGTCTAACCCCCAATCTGTTCTCATCTCACTGCCTTGCCTGAACCCCAAACAACGAATTTTGTAGTATGTCTTTCTTTCTTTTACTAATCCCCCTTTGTTTAGTTAACCACTTGCATTTAAAACCGACAAAATAACCCCACTCAAAATGTCTATATTAACACATTGTATTTCTTTCCCACACTTATCCATATTAATCAAATAACCCTTCCTTGTTGCGCTTGTTGGCCACTTGCAGAGGCAACCAAACATTACCTCTCTAAAACAATATTCAAACCTATGCTTGCCTCAGTCCCATACATGCTCTGTCTGATAGTCTTTCTTTTTGTTCCACTGTTAGCAAGTTTCATCTGTCCTTGATGAAATACCCACTCTAAATAACATTCAAATAAGCTCATCTCCCTCTTATACATATGCATTAATACCTACTATCTTTACTTAGTTTTCTCCATGTTAAACTAACACCTGATACATGACATTTCTATCTTATTCCACAAGCAATAAGTCCCTCTTAAGTGGACATCGCGTGCCACCCTTCCTTGAACTCTATGTTGTTTGTCTCGCCTTATCTACAAATTATACTCGGAAACCTTGTTAAAACTATAACCGTCAGTATTGTTATTATACACAATCCCTAGAATTCCAACGGTTTAAAATGCTCCCACTCTGACCAATATACAGCCAACCTTGCTTGAAATCTTAGAAAAGCGTTTTTAGAAAATGTTCCTTTGGCATAATGTAACTTTTGAAGGTTACATACACCCTTGAAAACTATAACGGTCAATGTTTGCTTTTAGAAACATTACTTAGAAAACAGTTTAAATATGAAACAGAAATTGTTAAAGCTTTATATTTACACCCTATGCTACACTTTATACAATGATTACATATGTTTATGATTCTTTTAAATACAAGCTAACAATATTTGCTTTATAACACACGATCTTTAATTAGTATTCATGGTTATACGCTTATGCTTCATTGCATTTAAGCATCCTGAAAGTTGTTTGTAAAATTAAATCCTACACTACTAATTTGCAAAAGCGTTACAATTATGTTGTGATCGTATGTTATGTATTTGGTGTAATAAACGATGACAGTTGAATATATGTATTATGTATTATTACAATTCATTCGTTAAAAAGGAGATGGCCATTGCAACATCAGGTGAAGGTAACGATTAATTTAGGGTCAACAAACATCAAATTACAGAGCGCACAAATGTTACAAATGTTGACTGCTCAGCAAAATCAGCAATCGTGCTCTGATAACGCGGTAAGTGATACACAAAGCTTTAACATAATGCCAGGATCGTTCAAAAAGCATTGATCGCTTTGATGGAGGGATGCTTGGTTACACCAGGTGGAATGTACAGCTAACTTACACAGATCACCTGATGCATTTACCTTTCAAACTTTGAAAAATTACCTTGATAGTGCTGCTACATATTGGTTTATAGGACGTAGTAGTGAAATAACCAGTTTGCTTCTGTTTAAAAGTGCATTTAAGAAAACATTTATTTGCAATGTTATTAAAACTGAATTATAGCATGTATTCAAAGTCCTAATGCGTAATCATATACTTTTATTCAACAGTAGCGTTGGATTTGTTATTTGACGAGAAATTAAGGAACAAGTAGTTATAAAATTATGGTCCAAAGAATTAAGCAATTTTGTAATCACAAGAAATCACTATGGCAAAAACAGCTTATTTCAGGATGTTACTACTTATGAAAGAATTGTAAACGCGAAAAAAGAAAAGTAAAATAGCCAAAAAAATACATCTGCAAAAAGTACTAAAGCTGATGTTAAGTTTAAAAGTGAAAAGCATCCTGTCCATACCATCAAACAAGAAAAAATCTCAAATCGTTGCTACAACTGTAATGCCATATATCACACTGCTAGCAATTCCAAAATGCCTGTTCGTTCAAGAGGTTCAAGTTATCATTACACAGGAGCATAGTGTAACGTTTTAGTTTTCCTAGTGTAAAAGTAACCCTTATATAAAGTGAAATGCTGACAGTGTAAAGCGTTCTGTAAATCAAACTCTTTCATTTTAGTTGTGGTATCTAATACAAGATTTAATTTAAATTTTTGTTATTAAGCATAGATTTAGAAAAAAAAAGAACTTTCACTAAAATTTACCTGGTATATTCAGTTATTTGAGAACTATATAGAATTTTTCTTTAAAAAGCAATACCATGCAGTATATACGTGATCTAGCTTCTATTGTTTGTTGCAAACTTAAATAAAATTAATATCGTTCAAAGTTCAATCGCACGCAAGCGTCAACTAAAAATCTGTTCGTTTAAAGATAATCAGACGACTCTTTGCAAGTAGAAGATTAACATGGTGGGTATGGCAAAATCTGACACATATAGGTTGGCAGATGTAGTAACATTGTTTAGACCAAAACATGTGGGTAGACACCAGAACAATACACAACTAATATGTGGTAAATGCAACTATTATAGGGTAACTGCAATGAACTTTTGGATAATATGAAAATAATTTGAATTGATAAGTGATGAAGAATTAAGTATTAAAAGTATGTTATAATTCCTTTCTAATGACGAATTTAGAAATATTGTTTCTACTTTTCCAATCCAAATTATTGAATTTATATAAAATTCGCCAATAAAAATTAATCAGCTGATTTCACGTCAAGCGTATTGGCTATCTAAAAAAGCCGGTCCCAGGCCACAACACAAATTGAAGGCAATCATTCTTTTAAACTTTAAAAATTTTTACCTAATGTACTCAAACCAAATATTTCGAACATCAATAAATTAAAGTCACCTTCAATTTATGTCATAAATGTCAAACTTGAAGTTTTTATTATTTTGACAACGATCCTAGGTCATGGATCGAAACTTAAATAAAGATGATTTTAAAAACTACGAGTGGTTTAATTCCCAAAGAAGATTAAGAAGAATGCTAAACAAACCACAACAAACATACAGAGAGTATTTATTATTTCTACTTATAAAACTATAAAGTCTGTTGGTTTTGTGAGATATTTGAAGAAGATATGGTTCTTGTTTTTGGTGTGATTGGTATAGTTGCATTCACAGATGTTTGTTTCTATGTAACAAACAACATCGTGTTCAACAGTTGGAAATGGTTTACCTGATCATTTGAAACTGGTTTGTTAGCTTTCTATAATTTTACAAGTAATAATCAGGGTGAGTGCTTTTAACAATCTAATATCCGGACATTAAACACTTTATTTCATGTTGTCTACATTTTTCAAATTATTGAAAACAGTAAAATGTTTAAGATTATTTAGACAAAAGTTAGTTTGATGTTAAATGCAAAGTATGAAATCGAATTGCAACACATATCATACTGTAATATAACTAAGAATTTCATCTTCTGTTTTGGTTTGTAAATTAATATTAGGTTTGCATCTATTTGCCGCACTTTGCGCTCAGTGGCGTGCATGAAGTAACAGAATCATTTAAGTTCATTCTTTAGACTGTCTAACAAAAAATAGCTCTAAGGTTTAATATTATCTCTCACTTAAATTTTGTTGATGTGAATCCATAATCATTAATAACTTAACAGGACCCAATTTTAGAACACTTTATTACATTCTTATTATTAATTACCTTATATAATAAAATATAAGCCATGAACAGGTCTGATTATGACCTATAATTAAGTTGATTTACTTGTGGTAAAATTTATTTTTAGACCAATTTTATTAAGGGTCCAATCATTGTTTTTTGCTAAATTACCATGTTTAAAATGAAAGAACAAATTGCAAATCTTAATTTCCTTTATATTATAAAAAAGCGGTATTAAAATGGAAAATAATGCACAATTGTATGCTATCTAGAATGACTACAATTAATGAACGAGATTCAATAAAATGCTTTCAGTTAAAAGCTATGGAGTTTATGATCTAAATACATCATTTAGTGATCAATTATCAGAAGTTAAACATTTGAAATACTGTAGTATATTGGTAATATACCTAGCATTCTTATTAGGAGTATTTTGGCTTGTAGAGTCAAGCAATGTTGAATATACCTTTGTTGTTTTATCTCAAATTTTCTTTGGGCACCAATAGTGTATCATTTATGTTTAATAAAATTTAAATAAAATTAAGCTGTGGGATAACTAGCATTTCAACTTATTGAACACCATATAGATTCACTAAACGATAAAAATTCTTTACAAAATTAGATCTTAAAAGTGCAGTTAACCGCGTGGAGTTGGAAGAAAGTCCTCCAAAAAAAATATAGGTCATTAGTTATCCCTATTGCCCAATTCGAATTTAATAAAATGTCATATGGCATAAAAATTCACCATCAATCTTAATGAGATATATTCATTTATTTTTCAGGATGTTAGAGGCCAAGGAGGTATTAATTTATACATTTTTTCCAGTTTAACAAGCAGTAAATTGGGATCGTGAAATCTTTAAGAAATACGATCTTGGTTAAATGGAACGAAAGTAGCACCATAATAAGGGTGGTGTCTCACATTGGTTTTAAAATTCCAAAAATTTGTCATAGATTACTACATATGGACGAAAATACAAAATTCTCCATTTCTTTATTTGCTCGTAGCTAAGCTGCAAATTAAAATAGAATGCTCAAATTTTGTACATCATGGAAGATCAAGCAAATAAATTTAGAGTACTATGCAAAATCGAAATAGAGAGAATCACAAAATAAAACCCACTGTACTTAGTACCAAAATAAAATCAATTCGCAATCTAAAAAACGAGAACTCAATTATAATTCTACCTGCTGGCAAAAGCAATGCAACAGTAGTAATGGATAAAAACGATTACAATGCAAAAGTCAACAACCTGTTGAACATTGAGAATTACACCAGTTTAAAAACGGACCCAACAAAATAAATTGAAATAAAATATACAAACCTCTATATAAATTTAAAAATGAGTTCGAAAACAAATAAAGAAGCAAACTGGTCCCACATTACAGTAAACCACCCCACTTCTACGGTCTACCAAAAATTCATAAAAGAGACATTTCTTTGGGACCATTCGTAAGCTCCAAAGATACACCATGCCATTATTTAGCAAAATTTCGCCTAAAAATTATAAACCCATTAGTAAGCAAAACGGACTCTCATAAAAAACAACCATTGCTTTTTAGAAAAATTATTGAACAAAAATTGAAAATACACACACAAAAGTTTTGATGTAGTAAATCTCTTTACAAATGTCCCTCTAAACAAAACACTTAATATTATAAAAAACAAACTACAAAAAGATGAGAACCTTAAAATCGATCGTGGAATTACTTGGTTTATGAGTCAATACCGTATATTTTTAAATAAGTGACTAATTCTACAAACAGAGCTTTGGAATGGTGATGGGAAGTCCACTATCGCCAATCTTTAATAATATATTCATAGAGGAATTCAAAAAAAATTTAATATTCGCACAAGAATTGAAATCACTAATCTGGTGGAAATACGTAGATGATGTCTATGCCGTTTGGCATCATAATACATAACTAATTAAAATACTACAGAGTCAATTGACAAAATAGAACCAACTATTAAATTCACATATGAATTAGAAAACTTCCATTTTTAAATATTCTAGTTAGCAAAAACGATACAACAATTAATACATCGGTATACAGAAAACCAATGCACACAAACAGATACTTAAACCTCGATTTAAACCACCCACAATGTGTCAAACTAGGAATTATCAAAACCATGTCTGATAGAGCAAAATTAATATAATCAAACGAAGAAATATTAAAGAAAGAGAAGACCTAATCAAATGTACACTAATAAAAAACAAGTATCCTAAAAGAATAATGGAAAAAAATATGAATAAAGTCCAAAATAAAGAAGAAGAAAACAAAAACAACGATATGCACCAAAAATGCTCTCAATACCATACATAAAATGATTCTCCGAAAAAATCCGAAATATAGGAAACAAATTCAGAATCAAAACAGTATATAGAATCAACAATACACTAAGAGCAAAATTAACAAAAACAAAACCCAAAAATGCAATATAAAGTTCAAAAAACCATCTACAAAATACCATGCGAATGTAACAAGTATTATATAGGGGAAGTTCCAGACCATTTTAAGTTCAATTAAAAGAACATAAATCATATATAAAAATTAAAAATTTGAAAAATCCACGATTTTTGTCAACATGCATAAGACTCCAGCCATAAAATAAAATGAAAGTACGCAAAAATTATTGACAAAGAAGAAAACCACCAAAAACGCAAAATCAAAGCTGCTTATATAACCCTACATAAAAATAACTGTGTAGTAAACTGATCCGTGACTTTCAGTAAACAATGGTTCAATTACTAAAAGTAGTAATAAATGAAAATCAAATACCCCCAATATCTGCATAGATTGCAAGTATTTCCTTGATTTTCCTTTTGATATTAACATGAAATACAGCCTCCATACACGATTTCTATTTATACATACAATAACTAATTACATAACAATAGGTAAATTAGCAACCCCCGTAAAGTAGCATTGGTATCCGACCAATCTATATACAATCTTCCTTGAACATTGTTGGTATCTGACAAGTGTAAACCCTCCTTTAAGGTCGCCTCAGAACCATATAAAATATTCGTAGAACAACATTGGTATCTGACAAATATAAACCCACTATAGGGTCGCCTCAGAACCATGTTAAAATCTACCAAAGAAGTAGCCTAAAAGTTTTTTTCCTCAAGATAAATATTAAAAAATGGCTGTGTTGATGCAAGTTGGTTACCTGTATTTATTATTACAATATTCAATTTACTTAATTTCAAAGCTATAAATGCACATTGTTTTGGAGAGATAACTCAAGCAACGCGATAAAGACCAAAGTTTTACTATTCATAGAGTAAAGATGTGCCATTCTGCAATTTAATAATACTTTTACATTTTTTCGGGAACATGTTAGTTTCAGAATGCAAGTGCTATGCGTTTCCTGATGCACCAGACCACTGACTAGCAACAGTCAACTCCTGAAGAAGCAGCCTTTGTATGCGGTGAGTTTTCTTGAATTTACAACGCGCATATTGATTAAGATTATAATTGAAAACCTATGGATTACTTTACGTTACTTTCTTAAAATGTTGTTAATGAGATAAATAGATATCACTCACAGTCCACTGATAATGCAAACTTTAATCTTGCAACAACAGGTTGCTTAAGCCTTACCATAACACATTTCGCACACTTCTTTAATGACCATCCTCTCATAAAAAATGTTTTCCAATCCTCAAGTTACTGAATTTATATGAAATTTAACTATATAAAAATTAATCAGCTGATTTCAGGTTAAGCATATTGGCTACCTCGAAGTCGCTCCCATGGCACAACACAAATTGAAGACACTCATTCTTCTAAACTATAAAATATTCAGCTAATGTATTCAAACCAAATATATCAAAATTAATAAATCAACACAGTCACCTTCAATTTATGTCAATAAAAGTCAAATTTGAAATTTTCATTATTTTGACAACGATCCTAGGTCATGGAATCGAAACGTAAATAAAGATGATTTTAACAATTATGAGTGGTTTCATTCCCAAAGAAGATTAAGAAAAATGTTAAATCATCATTGCACTTTACATTGTGAAAAATGTCGAACGCACATAGATTTAGCATGACAATGTGCCCATTTATTGAATTTGTACATTTTTGAAATGCCGACAGAAAATCCTTTCCGAAGAAATACAACATGGCTATGTTTGATTGAGTCAAAAATCACAAAACTATGTTTTGGTCATAGTAGACGAATTTAGACTTGCAAATTTTAAAATTGTCGGCATCGGTCTCTGTGGCGTAATTGGATGACCTTATATTTTCCATCTTTCAATTAAGCTCGATTTGAAATGATCATTTGAGCGTTGCAAGTCTAAGTTATTATTTCATCTTATTAACTATAATATGTTAGTATTTATCAACTTACCTTGTGTAATTAACTACCTACTTCCCTTTATCTATAACAAATATAATGCACTGGTTGATCCATTTCAAGGCATACAATTTACAAGTGCCCGTGATGCAAAGAACGCAAAAAAGACGTGAGTTGCAAAAATGCTCAGAAAAAAAACAAAGTTCTACTGCTTAAATATTCAAAATGGGTATAACCATAATTGACAGTTGTGATGCAGAAATTTCTGAAGGATTCCCCAGCGTCATCAAACCTGCATAACCTGACGGAAAGTATTGCATCCCAAATCGGGTTGCATGAATGGCGCTGCGGATGAAATATACAAATTAATAATAACAAAAACTTACAGGGTGGACCACTGAAGGCTCGGTTTGTTTTGAGTCTCGGATGTAAATCATGGGCTCGTGGATTCTTCGGCGGTAGTTTCAAATTTCCCTTGTCTACGAAAAATGGGTATTTTTTATTTAGATAAGGGAGAAGGTAATAAGAGAAGGATCACTTCAACGACTCTGACTTCACCACGCATGTCCGTATTTGTCCACAGTCGATAGTCAAGTCCCGGTCCTTTAAGAGACAATTCTTACGAATTATCAGACCCTCCACAATTTTCATGCTTCCTTCCATGGCTAAAATCACTAAATGCAGCCGCATTTTCATTGTTTGAAAATGCAACATTTGCGGTTTTTACACCACAAATCGTAGGCTAATGTGCTGATATGTGTAAGAACCTAATATTCGTGGGACTTGCATATAAGAGCTTAAATTAAAAATGATAATGGCAAACTTCCCCACACGGGGTTTAAAAATCTAAAATTAAACAGTAAAATAAAAGGTGAAGCCTTATATTAAAGAAAAAAATTAAAGAAAACAAGAGTCTACAATTCTGCTTCAGTATCATGTGACAGCTGAAGGAATTGCCTGAAACCATATATTAAGTATACAATTTCTAATATATCTACTACAGCTGATTAGTCTTTATCAACCATATACTTGATAATGCAATAATTAATACAAATGTTAAACCACCAGATGGTGAAACATTTGGCTATCCCTGTGATTCTTGTTCTAATCTCATTTGCAAAATTTGTGCTAACATCGGTCCTACTGAAATAAGAGCCATTCCTTTGAAAGATAAGGGTGTTAATATTTAACTGCCCAGATTGCAAACAAGAAAAACACAATATTTAATAAACTTTTGGAGCTTTATATTGCTGTACAAAGGATTCAACGGGTGTTAAATGAATTCCAACCTCTCATCCTATCACTCAGTAATATAAGGGATGTTGCTCCAGCTATCATTTGTGATCAAATCAATGCTACACTTACACCCAGTCTCTCTTAAAGTCCTAGATGACAAGTTATTGAATATTCGTTCAAGCTTAAAATCTGATCCATTCTTGTCAGCTTCAAATTATGCTGCCGCTGTATCCAGAAAAACAGTGCTAGTTAAACCCAGAGATTCATCCCACAGTAATGCTGCAACCAAAGCTATATTGCTGTGCAAAGTTAACCCAGCCATCAATGATATCAATATATATATAAAGTAAGGATTATAAAAATGGAAGACTGGCCGTTGAGTGCCCTAGCACACCCAAAGCTGAGAAATTTAAGAATCTAATAGCTAATAATCTGCCTGATATGTTCACATTCAAGGATGCTGTCAAGATACATCCTCGTCTACGCATATCTGCACTTACGGAAACCATACCGGAGGATCTCATACACTTCCTAGTTTCACAGAATCCTGATATACTTGACCAAACTGCAGAAATACAAGTGTATTAGATGTTACGTAATGCCCAAAAAAATAAAAATTCTTACCAATGTCTCATACAAGCTGACCTAGTTTCCCAAAAGAGCATCATTGACAATGTTTTTATTGGTATTGGATATGACTACTGTCTGGTATTCGATGCACTTGAATTAAAACGGTGTTACAATTGTTGTGGTCTCAACCATTTTTCATCTAACTGCAACAAGCCCAAAAAGTGTCCAAGATGTTCTCTTCCTCATAATGTTGCTGAATGTCATGCAACGGAACTAAAATGTGGCAACTGTATTAATGCTGCAAGGAAAAGGACTGCTGACGATAATCACCATAATACTGATCATGCCGCATAGGATCATAACTGTCCAGTGTATAAAAACAAAATAGGTAAACTTAAATCCAAGTTACTTGGGCAGTAGCAACTAATGCTATCACGCAATCAACATTTGAACCGTTTTACTTATAACCCGCTTATCTATTATCAGAATGTGCATTGTTTAAA
This sequence comes from Platerodrilus igneus, assembly GCA_036346225.1. NCBI lineage: Eukaryota > Metazoa > Arthropoda > Insecta > Coleoptera > Lycidae > Platerodrilus > Platerodrilus igneus. The sequence continues at coordinate 5,756,582 of JARFIW010000858.1, forward strand.
CTAAAAGCCATTGTTTATTTAATAGTGTCCTGGTGTGTAGCGAAGAATACAATCTGTTTGTGTTCGCGGAAACATGGCTTTCTGATAGTGTGCTCGATAGTGAACTCTTTCCAGGGTCATTCAAAGTGTATCGCTCGGATCGTAACTCGCACTAGGCGTGGAGGTGGAGTACTCATTGCTGCTAAAGATTGTCTTCACACATGTAGAATTAAAGTAGACAACTCTCCTGGGTCAACTACCTATTGGTATTGGGATTAAAAGCAACTGCATAAAAAACACAAATATCTTTGTCATATACATTTCCCCCACTTTATCATCTGATGATTATCATACATTGTTTGATGCATTAATCTCACTCGACTGTAATTATGGCCCTGAAATTTTATTTATTGGGGACTTTAATATACCCCAGTACATATTCAAAGCTGTTTCCACTACTTTAACCACAACCTACCTGGATTCCTTTTGCAATTTTTATGGCCTACTCAATACAATGAAATTTTAAATAATAATGCTAGACTTTTAGATCTGGTCTTATGTTCCGTACATTGCACTGTTCACAAAGCCAACTGTCCAATACTTGCCGAAGATAAACATCACCCATCATTAATGATAATGCCTTCCATTCATGTAGAACGTAAAACATCCACAGATATTTCCAGTACACAAACATACAATTTCCGTAAAGCTTAACCCACACCAATTATATGCCGAAATATCTGTTATGCAGCTTGATGACCTATACTGTTATACAAACATTAATACCGCATGTAATCGTTCCTATTCCATACTATATATTAGACAGATGTGCCTAAAACATTGCGTACAAAAAGTGCATATCCACCCTGGTTTTCAGCTTCAGTCATTAAAAAAATCAAACGCAAATACTTACTATGGAACTATACAAAAAAATCTCTTGATCAGACTACCTATTAACAGTATGAAACACAGAATTGATATTAAACGTGAAATTTCTAAGGCTCTGTTTCTATCTAATATCCAAGCCAATATCAAGATGCAACCTAAAACGTTTTGGTCCTAATAAAAAAAGAACATCATCAAACGAATCTTACATGCATTGCAATGGTAATATTTGCTTTGATGAAAAGGATACAGCGAACGCTTTTGCAGAATTGTATTCTACTGTCTATGACACTGATCCCGATAATGATGTACCACCTTTGCCGAATCTTTTACACAATTTCGCTCCAATCTCTATTGACCAAATTACAAATAATGATATCCTTCATGCCGTTAAATGCTTAAAGTCCAACATGACTATGGGTCCGGATTACATAACCTGTTTTTCTCATTCAAGACTGTATCAATATATTTCTTGGCCCATTATCCTTTCTATTTAATCTTGTATTAAAAACCAAAATTTTTCAGACAGTTTGGAACTTATCTAAAATCACGCCTGTGTACAAAAGCGGAGATAAAACAAATCTGAACAACTATCGACAAATTGCCAGTATATGCAACTTTTGTAAGATTTTGGAAATTATATTTCATACATATATATTTGAGCAAGTCAAGAACATGCTAAATACTAATCAACATGGCTTTATGGCAAGTCTACCACAACAAATCTATTTCGCATCACTCAGTTTATAGCGGAAACCATTGACCATCTTTCACAAGTTGATAGATATCATATATGCAGACTTCTCTAAAGCTTTTGATTGGATATCTCATAATGCTCTTAGTTATAAATTGGATATGATTGGTTTTTCGGACAATAGGATATTTCTAATAACATCCTACCTAGCTCATCGTAAACAATATGTCAAGTACCATGGTTATACATCTTCCCTACAATATTATGACTATTCCCTCAACGGCAATGTTCTGTAGCGTCCTCAGTACGTTAAGGATCTTGGAATATACTTTGATTGCAAGCTTACCTTTTCAGAACACTTACACTATCTTATACGTTCCTCAAATAAAATATTTGGGTTCATTATTCATAATTCTGTTGGTTTTAGAGAGCCGTCAACGGTAATCATGCTGTTTAATGCTTATATTTGGTTTCGTTTGGAGTTTGCCCGTGTTATATGCCGTGCACACTGTGCTATCTACATACACCTAATTAATCGTATACAGAGAAGAATTTTGAAAATCCTATTGCTCAGTTATGTTGGATTTTACCTGCCTGTTAGCTATCCGAACAACCTTCTAATGTCAACTTTTAACGTCCAGTCTATGAGCAAGAGAAGTTTCTCACACTCTGTGATCTTCCTCTACAATATTCTTCTCACCTTCAATTGCCCCAATCTATTAGGTCTTATTATTTTCACTGTTTCACATCTATCCTCTTGGAATCCTTCCACATTCCATAACTCCATACCCTGTACCAATGTACTGAAATTCTCCCCTTCATAAAATTTTGTACAAAATATGCTACAGTCCAAGAAAATATTGACATTTTCCACACCCCTACTCGTGCCATTAAAAATTATATACATAGTAATTTGTAATCCCTTAACTTTCAGTGTCCTGCTTCCCTCCATAATTTTAGGGTGTTTATTTTTATTTTATGTATATACTTACGTATGATCAATCTTGTAATTGGATTTAAGTATGTGTAAGGTTGTAAATAAATAAATATGAATGTGTATCTTGCAGAGGTACATAACCAGGTAGATTAAAATACAAGCCTATTTTTTACAAAAAACTGCCAAGAGGAAATAAAAATATGCTCACAGCAAGTGGTTTGAACCAAATCAAAATACTCAAAGATTATTTAAAAAATTCATTGAAAGGGGTCCTAATTTTACTTGTCAACGTTTATTTTCGACACTAAATCCATTTTGTAAAAGGAGAAAATCTCTGCGGTACAAGATTTCATAAGTTTGAAAATAAAATCTCGACATGGATTAAATTGGCAGCTAAGTCTATATGTTGGATACAAAAAAAATTTAAATAACAAATCACTCTTATAGATCCAATCGCCATTTCGCAACTAGCAAAATCCGAAGTACTGGAACAACAACCGATTCAGATAACAGGATACATTAAATGCTAATTCATCGTTAATACAGTCCTGCCTTTAGATGAATGAGCAACATCACCAAAATATTATAAACAAATTAAAGGGTCAAGAAGACTGTCCTAGTTTAGTAAATACTGTCGTTACGTCTTCAAAAGCTGATCAGATGTCCCAGATTGTTCACATAAAAAATGTTACATATAAAAATTGTATTTTTAATTTCAAGTAATTCGTATTATTTTTTGTACTGTTAAATATTATTCGAAATAAATCTTATTTGGTGCTATGAGTCACATTTTTTACAATGTTTAGATTAGATTTTTATAATATTCTTGACTCTAGATATAATCTTCCCAAATATAAAAAAGACCTTTATCTACTACTCCTATTTAGTTATAATACCATTATTCATATACTTTTGAACAAGTAATAGTGTTCATAATTAAACACCGTGAGTTATGAGCGTGAGTTATAATAACTCACGCTTTCAGCTTATATTTCTATTTAATTACCTACCAAAAATATCAAAGTAGTCATGCTCATTGACATTTAAGTAATGTCAAACAAATTTGTACTATAATGTTTTTAAAACAATCTTGATTACATGCGTCTATTAAAACTTGTTACTGTGCTTATAGTCGTAGATAAAATATAGTATTCAACATACGGTAATGGCAATAACTCACTTGATGAATTACGGCACTCGCCTTCGGCTCGTGCCGCAAACTTCATCTGCGTGAGTTATTGCCTACATTACCGTATGTTGAATAATATACTATTATAAATTGGCGACTATTTTTATTGTGGCTAAACTTGTTTTTGCACATAATTTTGTCATTAATAATAATCAAAGATTTCAAGCTGAAGCTCTCGAGCTTTAATCATATTATAATGATAAAACCCTGTCGAGATGAATTGAAACAAAAAACACTCGAAATTTAGTCGTAATAAAACTAGTGGACTATTTATCGATGTCGTTATATTACATCCGAATATATCAATACATAAATCTTAAACTTGCTTTTGCAACTGTGATGTAATCCGTTATATAATTATTATTATATTATTCTAGTTTTCAATTCAGTAGGATAATTCAAATTTTTTGGTGCACATTCGCCAATGGTATGCATGGGATAGTGGTGCAATGTTGTGATTGGCTCTTAAAATTGGGATGCCATCATGGTCTACTCTGGTGTTTGGTTTTTGAGGTTTGCAACGATTTAAACGGGTAATAATTATGATGCATGTTTGAATATATTTCATCAAGTTGGTTTATTTTGGTTTGTTATGTGTTCAATATCAATTAAACTATTCGAATCTTTAATAAAATTTGTACACAAATGTATAAAAATGTATTCTTTTTACTATATAGACTTGTCTGGTTAGGTTACTGAAACATTTGAATGGTATGGATTAGTTTTGAATTTTAATTATTTACAAAGGAGTATTGTTTGCAATAATTATACTTGGGGATTTAGGTTATCGTAAAATATGATTATTGTTAGTGCAACGAATCAAAAAGGGCTATTATTTCTAAGGTAAAAAATGTAAAATTTTGAACACACTATCTAATTCAACATTTCAGTTAATTCGTTTGAAGGTAGACTACTATATTCATCTTGGGACAATTTAACAGAATATTTTAGAAAAGTTCCTAGAACAATATTCTAAGATTTATCAAGTTGTAGTAAGTATGTGTTTGTTTAAAATTATGGCTTCAAATCCTGTGGAGCACTACTAGATCCACTATCCTGGTTTGGTTGTGCTCTCAGAGTGACATCTAAACTTTTCAATTCCAACATTATTCAAAATACATAGCATTACCAATTAATACAAATATCCCTAATTATAGTAGTCTAGCCCCAAAGTATTTATCGTAGCTGCACCTTAAGTTAGTTTGCAAGATTTATTTTCCTGTTTACAGTCAAGATCAGTGGTAATTTTTGAAATTACAATTGTGAGTATGGACTTCATAACACTTTTCACACAAACTATTAAGAGTACCATAAAAATATTTCATAACCATAAAAGATGCATAATCAATTTTTTAAAATTAATATGCGATAACGTTAAAGTCGTCATCAGACTACCATAGCAATTTAAGCACCCAGTTATTTATCATACCCTGTAAAGCACTATAAAAGCAAACAAATTTAGAAAGCTTTATCCAAACCCAAAAAATGTTCTTTGAAAACACTAACCCATCTCTTTTACATGAACAAAGCAGAATTTAAACAAAATAAAAAGAATCACAGGAACAAGGTAAAAAGGAAAAATAAAACAAAAACAAAAACAGTGAGTGTGTTCAAAAAACATTTATAATCAAAAAAAGAGAAAATGTGTACAATTAATTCCACCAATATTGGTAATTGTTATTACCTGTATTATTAAGTCCCAAGGTGGCTAATGAAGCTAAATTTTTTATTGCGGCATCTGTGTTGAACAGTGTGGAAAATGAAGCTGAAGGTGAAGTACCATTTGCATTATTTTCAGCCAAACTTGCTAGCTGTGTTAAATTATATTCAGCCATACTTGTGAAACCTTGTAATGTCGCTTGATTCATCGTTGGTGGTGGACTATGAGTTAGTGATAATCCTTGTAGACTAGCGGCAATATCACCATCAAATGATGATTGCATGGATGTTGATAACGATATGGGACTACTATTTGTTAAGGATGAAGCACATCCATTACTTAATGAAACATTAGGTCCATTTATACTTAATGGTGGAAGAGCTGCTGATATAGGGAGTGGACTTGTTTCTTTTTGAACTTCGGTGCTTTCAGTAAAAAAGCTTCCAAAAATCTTCTTAATAGTTACTTCAAACTTACTAAAGTCGGCATGAAATTCGAGTGAAAATGTCTTTTCGGGTTTTGGAGTATTATTGATAAGATTGAGCAGCTGAGTGCCCACTATTTTACGCAGGTACATTATTTCGGCAATAGTGCCATTTTCCATCATACGTGATGTAAATTTGCAAGCATCCTCTAAGAAATTAATATACTTTTCAACACGTTCTGTCATATCCATTATTTTAAGTTCACGTTCATGATGCAATTCGTTTAATTCTTTTAATGACTGATCGCGACATCTTTCTAGAACTGCTTTGTAACTCTGATAAGACTCGTTGATTAAATCTTTGGCAGTTGAACGTTGATGTGCTAATTCCTCCAAACTGTTATTCAGATCTCCAGACATCGTAGAAAGTAAATCCACTTTTTTAGTGCCTTCATCAAGTAATTTTTCAATTTCCTGACGTACGCGTACTTCAGAGTCCAACATTCCTTCACTATGATGACCAGCTGAAGGTTTATGTTCAAGCTTAATACATTCACTACAAACTGGCATATGACAAGGAGTACAGTAATACAGAAGGCTTTCGGATACATGTGTTTCACATAATAATGGTTTGTGAACAGTAATTTTTTTACCATCTTTTCGTAGATCTTCTAAGGTTATAACGGTGTGGTTTTCAAAACATCTCATAAAATGATGAGCTGAATCACAATTCTTACATAGTAAATTGTGGCAAGTACAGCAGCGTGATACGGCTACTTCTTTAGCAGTACAACTGGTGCAATTTAAAGTGGAAGAATTTGATACATCTGATATATTGATCGTCATCACATCCAAAGGTAAGGAAGCCAGTTTCTTATGGCCAACCTGAAAAAGCACAATATAAGAAAGACTGTAAAGTTGAAGAAAAATAAACTATATTTTAGTGCTATAATTAACTAATACATTGAATTGAATCACCTCCGAATGCAAAAAACACTGCGAACAACAGTGCATACCAGTGATTGCAGTAATTTAAATAAAAAAGACAGTCAATCAGTAGTCGCAGGGCGTCTACTGAGATTCAAAAACGAAAATTCGTGGCTTTTTAGTGACGTTTAGTGAACATTTTATAAAAAATTAGTGACCTGTGTTAAAAAAAAACTTACTTATATTTATTCTATTGCTGTTAAGTTTCATAACATTATAATCACAAAATTAAGTAATTAAGACATTTGTCGTACTTAAGTATATAAAAGTTATTTGTGAAAAACACGATTTAAATTCATAATGGTTTTAGTTTTTTCTTTAATTTTTCCAACTCAATGTCCAATGCATTTAGTTCTTCAAAGTTATGCTTCTCTATGTCCTTCCGTTTCTTTTGTAAGTCTGCAACTTCCTTCACAATCCGCTTTTTACTGCATACTTCCTTTTCCTTAGATTTCTTTTTTCGGCAATAGCTTCACGCCTTAAAGAAGATACATTCCTTACAGCATGAAGCATTTTCGCAGTTATATCTAAATTCTTAAATGTTGCTTCATAAATTAATCTTTGTGAAATTAATGACCTTTCTTCTAAGCCGCCTTGTAAGCATTCTTTGTTTATGGAGAACCCTCTTTCTACCATAGCATTGCTATGATACATTGTCAAAATTATCCTCACAAAAGTAAGCAATTGTTTATCGTTTTAGAGGATTTTATAAAAAGTTCGGTAAAATATATATCCAGCCTTTCATTATGCCACTCTTTGAAAGTCACGTTCTGATACACACCAAGTTTCATATTGTCTTTTTATACCATCGGCACAACCTGGACTTATGTGTTTCTTTTCTACAAATTCTTCTAATGCGTCTTGAATCCTCTGTTTCCTAAGTGTTCCGCTTTTCATTACATATGGAGAAAGACATGATGCACCTCTAACAATTTTATATTTAAGAGGTGACTTTTCACTTATTTTCTTAAAAAGGAGTTTAAGAAAGGTCTGACAATCTTTTTTAAACAGTAAAATTTGAAGTTCTGAAACAGTTTTTTTCAAGTTCTTGATTGCCATTTTAGCACCAAAGCCAATATCAATCTGCATTGGTGATAACAAATTTTTGGCAACTTCAAGTTTAATATTAATTAAATCCAAAGACGTTCATGCACTTTTTATTAATTAGTTTTTTATAAATTTTTCGCTATAAAAAAATCTGGGAACATTATTGGAAAAAGTTCAGTAGCATCCTGATGAACTCTTGGCGATGAATAAGATACTATCTTGTGAATAATCCATAATATTTCAGCTTTAGTAATCTTGTTACGGATCATGTATGATGCAATATCTATTTTCACGATCAGCTTCTTCAGAATACACTTTTGCAGGTAAATCAGCTGTTATTGAAGCTGAAATATCATTTTGTTGAGAGTCTGAGACCGGAGTACTAACTAAATTATTTTCAATAGTTGGTTGCTTCATATCGAGTGTATTGGAATTAGCTATTTTAGAATGCTTTTAGTCCCTTGAAATGAAGTTTTACATTATATATTCCAGCTTTTGAAATATCAAAAGTTTTTTTGCACTACGCCGACAAGCAACATGAACATTTCCATGTACTGATTGTAACAAGCTTTTAAAAATCGGATTTGTCAGCCAAAGTTCAGAAAACGAACCCTTTCCAGGCATTTTTACAAGAAAGTTTTCACTTTAAGTACATACGCACTGTGTAAACTTAAAAACGTAAAATCTTGTCGCGTTACAAATAATCAAAACAAAACACATCTCGTAAGGTTTTATTTATGACTGATTTGCGGTAATATTCTTTAAATGCGGTCGTCGGACTGCTACCTACCCCTCATTCCAATTTCCTATTACAATGAAGGTCATTGGCGTCACAGCCACAGTGTCTGGGGTTGATTACAATAGCAGGTATTTATTACGGCCGCATACAATAATAAAAAAGCATGTCGGAAATATACACACAAAACTGCTGCTCAAGCATTGATAAGCCGCGATTTTTAGATTCAAGGCGTCAAACAAAAACCGCAGGGTTTATATAACCCAACTGAATAAATGTATAATGTAAAGAGACGGGCTGCTTTTGGTGTGATGAAGAAATTGTTTGTCCTTTAACATGTATTTGCTGCAACATCTGAAGTATGGCTATAAAATTTTATGACGTATTTGTGGACATACATACGATAATCAAACAATGAAGAAAAAATTCGTGACCGAGATATAGGATTTAGTGACTTTTCGTTACTTTAGTTACCGCAAAACGAAATTCGTGTCTCTTTCGTGACTTATCGTGGTAGACACCCTGTAGTCTCCTAAAATACAGTAATTTACAAAGTCACATGAATTTTTGGTTTGCTTTGAATATTTATTCAAAACGTTTCGTTAGAAATAATTATAGTCACATTTCATTATAATAGTTTCTGTATTAGTAAAGTCCAGCAATAGGAATAGGTTATTCCTTTTATGAAATAAGTTTTAGGTTACTATAAATTTTAATCGAAGAGAAAATTATTTTGCATCATATTTGATCTATAGTCAAAGGTTGTCAAATTCATATCAGTTTTTAAAGGTTAGAAATGATATAATAATTGTAATTAGCACAGCCTTGATTTTGTTTTGTATACAAAGAAATTATGGCGCCAGATGATATGGTCTGAGAACGTCAGGCCATATATTTTGTGTTGACTCAAAATCTCGTTTTCTGATTTTAGGTCGACAATACGAAATAAATATATATATATATATATATATATATATATATATATATATATATATATATATATATATAAATCCATTTCGAATGGACCTGCACCTTGTCGAAGTTCTAAATTACTAGAACAGAAGAAATGACCTTGTGTGTTCTCTTTCAGTACTTAGATTGGCAGAGACCATAGGGGTCGATATGGCAGTCTAAGACACGCTACCGCGATGTGGAAGGCAAAGGGAAACCACCACATTACCTCCCAAGCACACAGTGTACTTAAATTGAAATAAACAGGATGGAATTCTCTGGGGTAAAAGATCCCGGAGTTAAAATAGTCCCCCATTCGAATCTGCGGGAAGAGAGTACTTCGGAGGATGCAATGATCAGAAGTCCAGAATAGGAGTCGGGAACATTTTGAGAGTCTGGGCGTGGAATGTTAGAAGTATGAAGCAAGTAGGTGTAAGCTACAGAACTTAAAAATGGAAATGAATAGGTTAGCACTAGACATAGTAGGAATCAGCGAAGTTCGGTGGCCAGAGGCGAGGGATTTTTGGAATGGAGACATCAGGGTAATTCATACAGGAGCAGAGGAAGGAAATTTGGGTGTGGGGGTAGTTATGCGGAAAAAGATAGGACATGTGTAGAAAATTACTTACAAAAGAATGAAATAGTACTCATGATTAGATTAGAATCTAAACCGGTAAACACAGTAATAATACAAGTATACATGCCCACCTCTAGCTACAGTGATGAAGAGGTAGAAGCGATCTATAACGATATCAAAGACATTAAGATACGTAAAAGGACATGAAAATTTAATAATTACTGGAGATTTTAATGCAGTGGTAGAAGAGGGTAGGGAAGGATCGGTAGTAGGTTTATTTGGTTTAGGCACAAGAAACGACAGGGGAAATAGGCTGGTAGAATTTTGTGACAAGAACAATTTGACCACCACAAACACATTATTTCAACATCATGCTAGAAGACGATATATGTGGAAGATGCCAGGAGATATAGGAAGATATCAAATACATTACATTCTTGTTCGACAACAATTTAGGAATCACGTAAAAACTGTAGAAGCAGATATAGACACTGACCACAACATCGTAATTGCTGGCGTATTTGACAAGCTAGTGAACTGTATCTGTTAATCAAAATGTTAATTTGCATTTACAATCACACAAAGGAAATGATAATTTAAAGGAATATATCACCTACCTTTCACTGGTTGTAGTGGTTGATTGTACTTGCACTGCTATCAGATAATTATGGACTGTATGTATAATGTTCACTAATTGTTGCTAATTACTGATGCTCGATGCACCGAACTAAATCACGAACCAAAGCCAAGCGAGAACGAAGTTGAATTGTCGTCCACTCGTACATTACCAACCCTTTTATGTCGTTGCACTAAAGGTAGGGATAATGGAGGGTTTCTAGGTGGGAATAGTTTAAGGACTTAAATTAATTGTGATTGGCATACTACACTACAACCAAAATACTTATAAAGCCTTAACATACCGCCCACCAAAATAAGTATTAGGAACTTATTTTCTAAGTGTGTCTAAACGAGCAAAAAAAAAAATATATATATATATAACCGTAAATTTAAAAGTTAACTTACCCTAATATACTAACTATAATACTAAGTTGCCTCTGAAATGGGGAGAGGGCACAATTTTACCACGGGCCTTTTAAATAGTCCCTGGGATGTTGCCACGGTAGCCACACGACAAACATTGTCCTTTCCATAATGCAACGTATGTATACGTCCCATTTTCCACTGTAATGGAGACACTTGAGTATCTTTAATCAACACCAACGTTCCCACCATTAACGAATAATTAGCAGAAAACCATTTGGTTTTCTGTTGAAGTGTGTAGGTACTCCAAATGCCACCGTTTCCAAAATGATTGCTGAATACGTTGAACCAGTTGCCAACGATTTAAGGAAGATAGTTTCAGATCTAAGACATTAGGGTCGGGAATGACAGACACTGGTTCTACGTTCAGAAAATGACCAGGACTTAAGAATGAAAAATCAGTGGGATCGTTACTCATTGGACATAAAGGTCTGGAGTTTAATATGGCTTCAATTTGAGCAAGAATGGTGTTAAATTCTTCGTACGAGAGAATTTGTTCGCCTACCACCTTCTTGAGATGGGACTTTACAGATTTTATCCCAGCTTCCCACATTCCCCCAAAGTGAGGAGCCGACGGAGGATTAAAAACAAAGTGAATACCTTCCGTTTCAGATGACTGCTTCATATATTCGATTAGTTCCCGAGATGCTCCGATAAAATTTGTTCCACAGTCACTATGAATTTGCAAGCATTTACCTCTGCGTGCTACAAACCGCCGTAAAGCTGCAATAAAGGCTTCTTTAGATAGGTTTGATGCCAACTCCAGATGTATCGCTTTTGTACTAAGACAAACAAATAAACAAACATAAGCTTTCAATGATTTGGCACCTCTAATACGATTCATGGTGATAGAAAAGGGTCCACCGTAGTCTACCCCAGTATGTAGAAACGCTTTACCGGCAGTAAGTCTAGCGGGGGGCAAGTCGCCCATAGGAGGGCATAGCGAAATAGGTTTTTGACGAAAACATCGAATACAAGAGTTTAGGCACTGTTGAATAGCCCTTTTTGCAGACAGAATCCAAAAATTTTGTACTAACAAAAAATGAGTAGTTCTAAGTCCAGGGTGTAAATATTTCGTATGGCAATCTCGAATAATGAGCTCTGTCACCGGTGTGACCGAGGAAGTAGCAATGGAAATTTTGTATCATAAGATACGTCTGCATTTCGCAACCGCCGCCCACCCTTAACAACCCATCACTGTCAAGGAAAGGACTGAGAGGTCGAAGTTGTTTATTACTAAGTTTTCCCTTTCGAATGATATCAATGTCCTGACTGAAAACTTGTTCTTGAACCCGTTTTATTAATAAATGAAGTGCATACTGTTCGGGGGAGACCAATAATTGTTCTAAGTTTCCAATATCCAAATTTGCACGAACTTTCAAGTTACGAATGAACTGACAAATATATACCAGAATCCTGCATATTTTTCGCAAATCTGAAAATTGATTTACCATCGAGTCTACGAAATTATCTGCAACGTGTATGTTAAGGGATAAAGTTCTTTTTTCAATGTGCATCTGAGTGTGATCTGCAAGAGTTGGTTCCATATGAGCAGGCCAATTCTCTTTAGGTAATAGTAACCATGGTGGAGCCGTCCACCACAAAGGATGATTAACAAGCTCAGCAGCTAATAATCCTCTTGATGCACAGTCAGCAGGATTATCCTGTGATTTAATATGATGCCACAATGATGGAGCCACTCGTTCTTGGATATGCGAGACACGATTGCTAATAAAGGTCTTCCAATTATACGACGAAGATCGAATCCATGCTAATGCTACTGTGGAATCTGACCACGCAAATGTATCGTCCAATACTAAATTATCTCTATACGTATTTTGCACATACTCGACCAAGTTCGACAACAACACTGCACCACACAATTCTAATCGAGGTAATGATATACGATTGGTTGGTGCGACTTTAGATTTGGCACAGACCAATGATACTTGGATGTTCCCTTTCTCATCGACACAGCGGAGATAAACTGCTGCTGCATATCCAGCTTCCGATGCATCACAAAATGCATGAATTTGTACAGTTTGATGGTTATCGCAAAGAATCCGTCGAGGAATTTCAATTTTCAATAACTCGGGTAATTGTTGAAGATACAGATTCCATTTTAAAACAATTTGTTGGGGAGGAAGTTCATCCCAGCCAATTCCTAATATCCATACAGATTGAATCAAATGTTTTGCGAAGAAGACCAATGGTGATAATAACCCCAGAGGGTCAAAGATCCTTGCAATTTCGAAACCATATTCCTTTTGGTACAAGGCCGATCAACGATATTAAGATTGTAAAACAACACATCACTCAATGGTTGCCATTGCAGTCCTAAAATTTTTGAGAAGTATTGTTTACCTCTTCAAACAAAATGCTTGCTGATACCGAACGGAATCAGGTAAATGGCCAATGACACCTGGCACGTTGCTATTCCACTTTCGCAACATAAAACCACCTGATTGGCAAATTTGGTTTAATTCATACACGAGTCGTTTGCCATCCTCTATCGAATCACACCCTGTAATCAAATCATCCACGACGTATCCGATGCTAAAATCTTGGAAGCAATAGGAAAACGTAACGATTGACTTTTGCAAGTTCTTGAATTACACGCATGGCTAAAATGGTGATGATGTGATGCCGTATGTAACAGTGTTTAGCTGATAATCGATAACAGACTCCGAGAACTTAAATCTCCAAACTATACGTTGATAGTCTCGATGGCTAGTAGAAATAAGAATCTGTCTATACATTTGCTTAATGTCCGCAGTTAAAACTACAGAATGTAAACGAAAGTGTAATAACAACTCCATGATATCTTTTTGAAGAGGGGCCTGTGAGTAAATGATCATTTAAAGACCCTCCACTTTGAGCGCTGGCTGAAGCATCAAATACGACACGAAGTTTTGTAGTTGTACTGTCTGGTTTGAACACGGCGTGATGTGGTATGTAATATACCGGCGATAATGTAGACGATCGAGTTGAATCCGATACAATACGAGACATGTGACCACTATCGATATAATTCTGCATAAATTCTCTGTACGAATTATACAGTTGAGGATTTATTTCCAAACGGCGTTCTAGTGAAAGAAATCTTCGAAGTGCTATTTCCGAGAGCCAGCAAATAGCGGTTCAGGACCATTGAAAGGTAACAAAACAATAAAACGACCGGTGTCATCCTGCTTGTGAGTGTCCACAAAATGCCTTTCACAAATTTCCGCATGAGGAGATAATTTGTTAGAATCTGGAATATTTTCCAGTTCCCAAAATCGAGTAATGTTAGCATCTTCTACAAGTGCAGCTAATGATATACGAGATGTAACAGAAGAAAGAACCTTCCTGTTAATATCCACCCAAAGGTAGTGTGAATTGCCACGGGTTCTTCTAGTGACCCAATGCGAGTTGCGTTTAATAAAACACGCGAACAAATCTGCACCTAACAATAAATCGATATGGCTAGGTTTGTCGAAGTCCGAATCTGCTAAATCTAATCCAACTATGTGAGGCCAACTATTTGGTGAGATCCTTGATGAAGGAAGGGTTCCACAAATGTCTGGTAAAACAAAACAATCAATACTGTACTCTGGAACAGTTTTACCTTGAGGACTAATTTTACACGATACTTGTCCATACGCATGAGAAGCAGATAGACCTAAGCCTTCAACCTTCATTGAAATATTCGATTTTCTTAAACCTAAGCGTCGACAACACTTATCAGTCATGAAATTTTCCATTGATGCACTATCTACAAGTGCTCTTACTGTCTGAACTTTACCAAACCCATCTGTAATTGAAATTCTTGCGGTGCCTAATAACGTCATTGTGTTGGACGATCTAGATGATAACAACGTACTTGTAGTAGTGTTGCAGGTGGGTTCGGGAAGTTGATCTGTTGCCTGAGTGATTGCAGGTTTCTGTGCAACTGTAGGGTTTTCAAAGTGCAATAAAGTATGATGACCCTTGCACACTTTTTACAAACAAGTTTGGAAGAGCAGCGTGTAACCATATGAGAGTTGCGAAGACAATTAATGCATAAGTGTTTGTCTTTAACAAAGTTATAACGGTCTTGTGGCGATTTATTCAGAAACATTTCACATTGGTATAAGTTATGAGTACCACTGCAAAGACTGCATTTCTGAGCGAATGAAGTTGTTACGAATGACTTTCGAACTTGGGGTTTTGAATATTCAAAGGAACGTTTAGAAGGTACACTAGATGATATGGTTTGTTTAATGGACGTATTAAATTTGGACGGTGTATCGGAAACAACCATATTGCTAATTTCTAATGCCTTGCAATGTTTTTCTAGAAATAATTTTAATTGATCATAAGATGGAATGTCTGATGTATTTTCTAACTCAAATGTTTTCAAAAGATTTGTATCTACCTTTTTTGATAACAAATTAAACAATACGAAGTCGAGCAAATCAATCTTAGTTTGACGTAAGCTTGATATATTTTCCGTAAAAGCAATTAAGCAATTCTCTTAAATCTGTATGTGAATTAAATTTTGCTTTTGGTGACGATTCTAAAGCATTCCAATGCGTGTTTGCAATTAAACGTTTTGAATTAAACCTTTCCACAATAATTGAATAAGCTAGCATATAATTATTATTCGAAATTTGCAAATGTCTAATGAGTTCTCTAGACTTAAAATCCAACGCATCAATTAAAAATAGAACTTTTCGATCGGTAGCAATTGATTATTTTCATGAACTAAATTATTAAAAATTGAATAAACTCTTGGAAATGTTCTATTTTTCCAGAAAATTTTTCATTTCTATCCGAGGGAGACGAATATTAGTACATGAGCCAATACCAGTAATATTTCAGTCAAGCCTTTTTCAGCAGTGGATATATTATCAAACTGAGCTTTAATAATTTTAATGTTTAACAAAGACCTATCTATTTCAATTCTTAGTGTTGTAATTGCATTTAATAATTCAGAGTTGTCCTCATCCAATATGCACGTTTTATAAGCAGTATCTACATCGTTTTTGATATCAAAGGCGCTTTCAGCCATAATATTAACAGAAATACAATTGCCTTTAATATGCTCCAATTTATCTATCGCACCAGATATATCAGATAATCTATCGAGTGGCCTTTAAATCCACTATCAACCTATCCGATGAAATATGTGCCATCCTAACGAACAAGGTTACTAATATCGATTTTATATTGATTTCAGCTACAAAAATGAAGGGTTTGTTCACCTAATAATAGGATATACCAAGGGTAATGTTGAACTACCTGTTAAAGAATTTTTACTACAACGTGCCTAACGGGAGCTTGCAAGTTTCAATATGACAAAGAGCAAAGGGTTTTATTCTACCCGGTTTTACGAATACCTGAATTCTCTAGCGAACTTGAATTACAAGTTTAAAATAACTGTATTGCTTAAACACTTTTCTGACTACAAATTCTTACGTTAACTATCCTAAAATTTACAAAGATTTGTCATTTTAAGGCTTTATAAGATTCTGTATCAGTACAAAATTTCAAATTTAATGCGAGATTGCATCTACTATAAGTTAGTTTACACAATTGACTATGAAACTGGTGGTATGACTACACTTTTCTTCTAAATGCGGTCAACCCCTAATTTAAGCGAAGAGCAATTAACAATGTAGTTAAATTGAATGCCAAAATGCCAATAATAAACCAATTAATAAGCAAAATATCCGCTCGAAGGACCAAAAATGTTAATCAAAATGTTAATTTGCATTTACAATCACACAAAGGAAATGATAATTTAAAGGAATATATCACCTACCTTTCACTGGTTGTAGTGGTTGATTGTACTTGCACTGCTATCAGATAATTATGGACTGTATGTATAATGTTCACTAATTGTTGCTAATTACTGATGCTCGATGCACCGAACTAAATCACGAACCAAAGCCAAGCGAGAACGGTTGAATTGTCGTCCACTGTACATTACCAACCCTTTTATGTCGTTGCACTAAAGGTAGGGATAATGGAGGGTTTCTAGGTGGGAATAGTTTAAGGACTTAAATTAATTGTGATTGGCATACTACACTACAACCAAAATACTTATAAAGCCTTAACAGTATCGACGACGAATGTGTTAATTTAACATGATAAAGCATTGTAAGTACGAAAATTAAAACTTACCAGTGCTTGCGATCGCCAGGTTAACCAAAACAAGATTGACGAGCAACTAACTTCTAATCAGTCTTCTAAATGGTGAATGGGAATAACGAAGATAACCGAAAATAATGCCCATAAAGCCGCGAAACTCAAAATAACTAAAGATTACTTAAACAGCAATTATGAAGCCCACACTTAAATTTAAAAATTTGAAAAAAAGAAACTGAAAAGGCACTTTGACTTTGAGAAACTAATAGATAAACATATTCAAGAAAGAGTTGAAAAAAAGTCAAATGATATCGGAAAAATATCTGATACTAAGGAAGTGGAAACAGAATGGAATAACATTAAATCCAGCGAGATATTCTGGGGTATACGCAAAAAGAAAATAAGAAACCATGGATAACAAAGGATATCCTGAATTTAATAGAAGAAAGACGAAAATACAAAAATAAATCAGACGATACAGAAAAACTGAGATTCAAAGCCATAAAATGGGTAATTATTCGCAAATGCAGGAAAGCTAAAGAACAATGGATTGATGAAAAGTACAAAGAGATACAAACTAGAAGTAGGAAAGACAGATGAAGCATACAAACTAATTAGAATCAATTTTAGGGATATAAAAGACGCGGGAGGAAACGTCATTATAGAAAATGTAGAGAAATTGGGTAGATGGCAAGAATATATAGGGAATTTGTATGCAGGAGAGAAACTAACAGCATTAGAACAGGAATCAGACATTGAAAATGATGACTTGGGATATCCTACACTTAGAGATGAGTTTGAATTTGCATTAAAGGGTCTGAAAAATGGCAAGGCGCCGGGTACAGAGCCGCTGGACAAGCAATAACAGAACGTCTCTTCCAACTTGTAAGCTATATGTATGAGACAGGCGAGATACCCAAAGATTTCAAATGTAACATCATAGTAACTATACCAAAAAAGAAAGGCGCAGATAGATGTGAAAATTTTCTAACAATAAGTTTGACAGCACACGTGTCAAAAATATTAACTAGAATTGTACAAAGACTAATGGAAAAATGAGCTGAAGAGATACTAGGAGAAGATCAATTTGGGTTTAGGTGAAACAGGGGAACTGAACACAGGAGGCTATTTTAGCTCTGAGAGTGATAATGGAGAAAACAGTAGTAAAAGGAGAAAGCGTGTATATAGGGTTTGTAGATCTGGATAAAGCATTCGACAATGTAAAATGAAAAATTTTTTTCGAAATACTCAAAAGATTGGAATTTATTTATTTATTTATATATACACAGTTCCAAAGACAGATGCATATAAATTGGAACAGGTCTAACATGAAAAGTACAATATTACACATACGCATACAGACTTGTACATATTTACATGAGACAAAGTCTTTTAAGGAACCAACATTGCAGCTATTAATATTAATTTCGGTTTTTATTTTTTCATATGCGTTGCACAAACGATAAAGTGGAGAATATTTTAATTTATTTGTCCTAGGTGTTGAAAGATAGAAGTATTGTGGGTGCCTGGATGCTGACCTTGGAGTGTTATTCTGAAAGTCTTGTTAATATCATCCCATATAATTTGTTGATTAAAAATGTAAAAATAATAATAAAATGTACTGCCTACGGCGGCCAGTAAGACTTTAAAAGTTATGTTTCCTCAGCAGAGCAGTATGTGAATAACCAATTGGTGGATACGTTCCTTCCATTCTAAAAGTTAAAAATTTCAGAAATCGACGTTGTATTGCCTCCAATGAGTTTTAGGGATAGACGGATAGTACATTGCTTATAATAAGTGCAAACAGCTGTAATATAATTAGAGCAGGAACGTAGAGAAGCAGATATTAGAAAAGGTGTGAGAAAGGGATGTGCCCTAACCCCATTATTTTTTAACCGTACCTCAAAGGAAAACATTTGGAATTATTATGCAGGAACAAAAGATTGACATGCTTGGATTTGCAGATGATATAGCGGTATTAGCATCTAGCAAGGAATAGTTAGAAGCAGGTCTTAATGAAATGGAAATAGTTCTAACTGAGAGATACGGTATGAAAATTGACAGAAATAAAACTAAAGTACTAGTATGCAAAGGAGGTGAAAATAAATCAAAAACTAGAATACAAATGCAAAACGAGAACTTATAAGAGGTTAAGGATTTCTGGTACCTAGGAAACCAAATAAAATTAAGATGGGAATATAAAACAAAGATTATTAGCACGAGGTCGTGCTACATTTAACAAGAAAAAAAATAACTGTGTTCAAAGACAACAAACAGAAAAAAAACAAAAGATTGTTGAAAGCATATGTGTGGCACACAGCATTGTACGGCTGTGAAACTTGGACAGTAAGAGAAGAGATAGGAAAAAGATAGAAGCCCAGAAATGTGGTGCTACAGACGTATGATGAAGATTTCATGGACAGACAAAGTTAAGTACAAAGAAGTTCTAGAAATGGTAGGAGAAGAAAGAAATATGTGGAAAACAGTAAAAAAAATAGGAGAGGTAGAATGATAAGTCACATACTAAGGCATGAGGGAATAGTGCGGTATATATTGGAAGCAGAGACAGGAAAAAAGAGAGGTAGAGGTAGACCCAGGTTAGACTATTGCACACAGATAGTCAAAGATGTAGGCTGTGGCAATTTCAGCAAAATGTGTAGACTAGCTCTGAATATAAATTAATGTAGGCACGCGTCCAACCAGTTCTAAGATGGAAACCTTATGACGAACAAACAAAAGAATTGTACTTAAACCTGATTATTATTATAAGCAACTACAAGTGTTGGTTTTGCAATATTCTCAACTAATGTTAATTATGTGAAAGATTTTATTGGAGAATTATTAAATCGGCACCTGTCTGTGTTAGGGGATCTTGGTAGACGGCAGGTTGCTTAACTCCCTTTACATACCACTGAATATCGGTGAAATAGGGCATGTATTTAGAAAACAATAGAAAGGGAACCGAGTTCTATCTAGGCTGTAGGAACTATGGAAAACTATGTAGGCTAGTTCAGAATAGAAATCAGTGGAGATACGTGACCAACCTGTTCTAAGATTGAAAACCTAATTACAAAAAATTAATTGCACTTATACCTGATGAGTACTAGAAACAAATACCATATGCATACAAACACATGCATGCCACCCACACATCCCCCAAGCCACACACACACACACACGCATGTGATCACGCGTGCGTGTGTGTGATTTCTTTTCCTGTCTGTACCTTCCTCTCTAAAAACTACTGGTGGTTCGTTGTGATAAATCTGGACCACACCAGGAAAAGACACCAAGAACCCACTAGTCTGTTGCTTGGCCCTGAAGAATAGATGTCCGCGTTGTTAATAGTAAAACCAGATATGCTGTTGATATGTTATTAATTTGTGTACTTTACTTGCAATGATTACCTCATGCAACCTAATTTGTAGGCATAATCCTTTTTACAACAGAGTTATGCATGATTAATCGGTGCTAGGAAAGTTCAATTTCGCTTATTTTATACTGAAAGTACCATAAACTTAACAATCTTCATAGTTCCAACAAAAATCAAACTGGTTTAAGGTTTCACAGTCAATACCTCTTCATTCAATGTTATAATAAAGGATGACAATTCTTCTGTTTTATAATGGAAGTTGGATAGAATAATGGAGCTGAATGCAGGCAAAAATAACATGGTTCATGTCGCTATGGTTAAAACTGTACAGGGTAACATTAAAATACCCATCACAAAGCTCTGCCCTTTGCCAACAGAGCTTTAGTGTTTAGCCAATATTTCTTGTGTGCATGCTCGTATATAGTTATCTATCAATTATTTGTATAAGTTTAGTTTTACAACTTTTACTTGTTTTATGTTACACATCATAAAATAAATATGAATTTATTTTTGTGGGCAGGATGTTTAGGCACCATTTACCTACATTAATCCTATTTCATCCCCTCCTGTTCCTACACCTTTGTTAGTTTCCATTTCATATTTGAAAATTTCCTGCCTTCTACTGTAAAAACCATTTTAGTTTCTACTTATTGGAATTAACGGGTTATTACACTTCCATGATTTCAAGCACGCGTAGTTAGGCAGCTAACTTAACTTGTCCTTTATTAAATTCGCAAATTCGCTTGTTTATATTCTTTCTGGTCCCTTATCTAGATATCTAATCTTTACTAATTATGATCTTCCTGAAAGTTACTAGTTTAATAGTAAATAGGTAAAGCAGCAGCCATGTTATCTGTGTAAGACAAATACATGCTCAATATTATTTCTATTATACAGGGCGTTTCATTAACACTGGGACAATGGTTAACTGGAGATACTATGCATCAAATAATGAACAGTAAGCCAAATTTTTCTTCTCTGAATGTCGATTTTAAGAAGTACAGGCTTTTAAAGGTTATTTTATTTCAATTTTTAGCATTATTCTGAAAATTTTTGGGTTATTGACTTGAAAATTGGCATCTAATGTTTTTGGATACAGAGAAAAAAAATGATACTATTTTTACTTTCATCATAGAGGGTGCTACGTACAACCTTTTTTATGATTAATTAGCTAAAACTTTTTACCCTCTACATTTAGAGGACAGCAGACTTAGAAATCTGAAAAACAACCCTTTTTACATAAAAAATGCATTCTTGCCTGTCTTTGATATTCCAATCTGTTTTCAAGAAAAACCAGTTTAATCCAAATTGTTTTAATTATTCAAAAATGATTTCATTGCAACTAATCAAAAAGAGTTTAAAAAAATGGCATTTTAAATGTGCTAAAAATCGCAATAACTTTCTCTACAACCTATCAATATACACTCGTGTAAAACCATTAAATTATGATTAATGCCACTAATGACACATACTGGCGTTGTATGTGCAGTGCAAATCAACAAAGTCAATTCAAATGTTTTTTGTATTTCTCTTACGTGAAAATTCATGCATGTCACTATAATTTTCTCTTGATATTTCTACATAACCAGGCATGTAGATATATACACCCACGAAGCAACTAGCAATATCTTTCCAAAACTCTTCAAGTTTTTTATTTGAAAACATAAATTATTAGACACGTTCATTTCCAATTTAGTGCTTTTTTTAATGTTTCTTATTGCGTCAATTAAAAGTGTAACGTTCACGCGTTAATTATCCATACCTTCGTTAAAAAAAAGCATTAATGAATTTTAGCTAGTTTAAATAAACTTTAGCGCAAAAATATCCTTACAATTTTAAAGAAGCGTGGGAAGTTTACATTTTAATATGAATTTAAATTAGTACAAGTAAATAAACAAAAAGCACTTAGTACACTTTTATACACACAGCAATGATGATAGGGATTTAACTAATCGTATTAGGTCTAATTATTGAAACGGAACTAAACTGGTCTAAACATATAACAGATCTAGCCTCAAAGTTGTCCTCTGCTTGTTTTGCTATTAGAGCTGCCTCCAATGCGATATCAGAAGAATGTGCTTACAGTGTGTATTATGCACTATTTAAATCGAGGTTAAGGTACAGTATTATTTACTGAGGAAATTCAACTGCTGAATATATAGAAACAATCATTAGGTTACAAAAGCGAGTAATAAGAATTATATCCAAATCGGCAAAAGATTGACATTGTCGACTGTTATTTCAAAAACTGAAAGTTCCAATTTATGCCTCAATTTATATTTATGCAACACTCGTTTTATTTTATAAAAGTAAGTAAATTTCAGTACCCACAACAGCATTCAAAACCACCTTACATGATCAACTGGGAATATATATACACATATAAACCTCAACCTTCACCTATGCTCACCAAAAAATCATTCACATACACAATCCCCCTACCTTGTACAATAAATCTGTTACCATAAAATCCCTAAATAAATTTACAAAATTTGAATCTGTTCTATTGTCTTTGCTGCGCAAACGAGGTTATTATTCACTAGACAAGTTTCTTGAGAATAAGTTTGATGATTTAGTTAAACAACTAACAATCTTATTACGCACATATATTTTATAGTATTATTGACGACCTAGCTTTTGACAATATAAGTTTTAAGATTGATAGGGGAGGAAGATTTGAAAAGGAAGTATTTTATGATCTTTCAATTACAGGTAATTAGTATATTATGCTGGTTTTCAGGATTTTAACATATATGATTTTAATTTGTGTGATAGCACATAGTGTTTTTGATGCTATAGTACTTTATACTAGGATAGTTAAGAGAGGAAGGCGTTAACTGTGTTTGAAGTAGGATGAAAATTTACTGTTGTATTATGGGGTATGAATAAACTTACTTCTTACTATTTAATTAGAAAAATCATCAATAAAAACCGAGGACATTACTGTTCACAATAATATTTATATCAATACACATAAGATTCAAGGAACTGTAACAACAAAAGAATGATAAAATGTCAACATGAATGCGTTCACACAATCTGAAGACATTGAACTTGACCCTACAAAAGCATTATAGATGCATAACGTGTGAGAACAGAAATCTGAATTTTAACAGAAACGAGGGATATTGTAATGTAACAAATAAGTTCGAAAGTAGATTTAACAAAAACGAAAATACGGTTCAAGGATATGAGCGTGTATGGGCCAAGGGTCCTCGATCGGTAGCCGATGGCAAATTGTGTTGAGCTTTGCTGGATGATATAGGCCAGAACGATCAAGTATGTAAGTTAAACATTGATTTAAATCATATCGGTGGTGTATTAAATGGGTGATGTGAGTTTTTTCAACAACAACATGTATTTTAAATTATTGGAATGCGGTACCATGCCGATGAAATAAGCAGGTGAATCGGTGGAGTTCACAAGGAATTCCTTAAATTACTAAACTGTGTGTACTGTTCTGAGCTTTTGTTTTATTTTGGTTAACGCTTGATATATATATGCAAACTTGTAACTATGTGATAATTGGTTCGTAGAGCGAACGGATTAGTTGTTTACATTTAACCATAAGATTATTGGAAATGAAGTTTGGAACTTTTGAAATATCAAGAAAGATGTACGCAGTACGTGAAATGCAAACTTAACTTGTAGGATTGTATTGCCAGTAAATTTCTTTGTGTAAATTTCATAATTTTAATGGACCTTGAAATGGCAGAAGCAGAAGTTGGCATTATGCAATGTATTTCTACGTATGTATGGTTGTTAACAGCATTTCCAAGTAAATGAGATTTAAAAATGTCGTATAAAGCAATTTGGGAATTTAATACAATGGAACGAACGGTATTACTAAATTTGTTTTTAGAAGTTTTGTAAATAATACCTAGCTAGTGGAGGTTACATTAGGTTTGTTTCTTTTTATGTGTACAATTATATTTTGAAAATTACTGTTAATAGAATTTAAATTTAGAATTTTATTTTAAACTATTTGTAAATTATGTAAAAGCGATCATTGTGGAAGGATATTCAGTTATCCCAATGATGAAGTCATAGTTGGGAGAAGCCGTTATATTGAAAACTTCTGTAATTTGAAAAAAAGGCAAGAAGTGTTTTTAAGGTATGGTCTATAAAAAGTTAACAGTTGAGGTGATGAGATTTTGGAACATAGAAAGCAAAGAGACCAATCAGGTAGTGAACATATAAACAAAATTGCTGAAACTAGACAGTTTGGTACCTTTATTTTTGACAACTCGCAAGGCCTTGCAAGGTAAGTGGTACTTGTAAAGTATTTTGTATTTTGGTCATTTTACATTTTATAATTTTATATCACTTTTCCACAGCAATATGTATCTTCTGGGCAAATCAAAATTTATAAGGTAACGTCAATTTGACCCATAACAAAAATGTACCAACATATGGAAATCAAACTCTACAAATTTTTAATTAATATTTAGTGAAAAATTTCTGACGATAAAAATCCATCCTGACACGCTGCTATCTAACTTGTATGCATGTTAACTCGACCCCAAAAATTCTTAAAATACGTCTGAAGTATTAGAAAAAATCATATGGCATGTTTGGTGATTAGGGCTTTACGTGTATATATTAAATACTTTTTAAACAAGCTATGCTACAAATTAAAATTAAAACAATGATATACCTACCTTAGTTTCTTGGCTACATGTTGGACATATTATGCTAGTATCAACCATGCCATCTCCTCCTTCACCAATTAATTTTTTATCCAGACAATGCTCACAAAACACATGTAAACATGAGAGAACTCGAGGCAAAACTAATCTCTCCCTAAAACAATAAATCTTTAGAATAAAAATATTACTAATAAGGATCGCATTATTAGCTAGGTTTTTATTTTCTGATTACTAGAATAAAATTCAAGACCAAATTTTATCGAAGGAGCTATTTTAAGTGATGTATAACAAAGAATATATCAATAACAACTGTTATATAGAAATTTATATAAAATAATACTATTTGTTTATAAGAATAAAAGGAAAGCTTCTTTAAAATTCCAGGGAAGCGTAATTATTAAAAGGTTAAAGTGGCAAGTCACAATTTATATACAATGTAGTAAGAGCGATCTTGCAGATTTTCCCGATTTTCTCCTAATATTGTCTTCAATGACATAACGTCATCTATAAACTCAAATGGGTATCTATCTTGGTTTGTATCTTAACTATTTTTCTCAAAATTTTGCTTAATTCAGTCACTGTAAATATAATAATTTTCCGTGTTTATGTTCATAACTTGTAATTCGTAAATCAATTCAATTTTTAACATATTTTATATGTAAATTCTTTTTTTTTAATCTAACTTTTGTCTTTGCTAGTCACAATTCGTCAATTTTTGTTTTAAAACCTCTCAAGCTATTTTTTTTCTTACAACAAAATTTTTTCAATAAAAATTTAAGTTTTAACTACTGAATTAAAAAATGACAATTTCAAAAAAAAATTAAACTTAAAAAACTCGCACGTAAAGTGTGAACATTACTATGGAACAATTAAAAACAAAAAATCAAGCCCCAGAGGTTGGGACTCAAAAATTTGTTACGAGTGAACAAAGCATTAAATTCTTAAATTTGTAATTGCCCATAAGGGACGGGAATTCCATAATGATTTGAATAACTTTCCAGGTTTGATAACAGAGGCAACTTTGCAGTTACATTATGGTATTTATAAGACAGAACTAATAAATATTCTGAGAGAATTTGAAGTAAGACTTTTATCAACATTTTATCTTATCAAGAATTAGTCAATTCCGAATGGACCTGCACCTTGAAGAAGTTCCAGTAATCTAAAGAGCCAAACTACAGGTCCAACCAAAGTAGTACGGTTTTTAGTCAGGTACCGAACTAAGACAGGTTCCCAAAAGAGGGCAGCAGCTTTTTCGGTACTTAGAGTGGCAGAGACCACAGGGATCTGTATGGCATTCTAAGACACACTACTGCGATGTGGAAGGCAACGGAAAACCACCACATTACCTCCCAAGTACACAGTGTACTTAAATTGTTATTAACGATGATGGAATGTATTCTCTGGGGTAAACAATTCCTGAGTTAATATAGAGTTAATATAAGAACAATGTAACCATCACAAACACATTATTTCAACATCATGCTAGACGATGATACATGTGGAAGATGCCAGGAGATATAGGAAGATATCAAATAGATTACATTCTTGTTAGACAACAGTTTATGAATCAAGTAAAAGATTATAAAAGCTAACCCAGAAGCAGATATAGACACTGACCACAACATCATAATTATGAAGGCCACACTTAAATTTAAAAAATTGAAAAAAGGAACGGGAAAAAGGCACTTTGCCTTTGAGAAACTAAAATATAAAGATATCCACGAAAGATTTGAAGAAAAGTCAAATGAATTGCTGAAAGATATTGGAAAAATTTCTTATACCAAGGAAGTAGAAACAGAATGGAATAACATTAAATCCAGCTTAGACATGGCGGCCAGAGATATTCCGAGATATACACAAAAAGAAAATAAACCATGGATAACAAAAGATAACCTGAATCTAATACAAGACTAAAATACAAAAATATATCAGATGAAATGGGAAAACAGAGATACAAAGCCATAAAATGGGAAACTATTCGCAAATGCAAGAAAGCTAAAGGGCAATGAATTGATGAAAAATGGAAAGAGGTACAAACTAAGATGGAAATAGGAAAGACAGACGACGCTTATAAACTAATTAGAATAAAATTTAGGGATATAAAAACATATAGCAAAAATATAAAGGACATACGAGGAAACGACATAGAAAATGTAGAGAAAATGGATAGATGGCAAGAATATATAGGAAATTTACATGCAGGTGAAGAATTAAGAGCATTAGAACAAGAATCAGACATTGAAAAGAATAACAGGATATCCTATACTAAGAGATGAGTTTGAATTAGCATTAAAGGGTCTGAAAAATGGTAAGGCACTGCATACAGATATGGTGCAAGCAAACTCTAAAAGCTGCTGGACAAGCAGTAACAGAACGTTTCTTCCAACTTGTAAGCTATATGTATGAGACAAGCGAGATACCCAAAGATTTCAAATGTAACATCATAGTCACTATACCAAAAATAGAGGCCCAGATAAATTTGAAAATTTTTGAGCAATAAGCACGTGCCAAAAATATTATCTAGAATTATACAAAAAAAAATGGAAAAACGAGCTGAAGTAGTAATAGTATAAAGGGACGTGGAGCTCGCAATACAATGACAACGAGCAAGGGGGGATTTCAAATTGAATTCTAATTTACACTAAAATCGCTAATGAGGTAAGCAAGGTAAATGCTTATCGGGGCAGTCGGAGCAATCAACTTCAATGTACCCTGAGCTAACCCAGTACCGAGGCGGGGAGTGGGGTAAACCATCAACCAAACCTCTTACCAAAAATGAGCGCCACCTAACTCTAACAGCTGGGCTCCAACGGAACTGAGATAGGAAATTCGTAACGATCACAAATAATACCCACACAGCATACAATTCAGCTAACATATGTTGACACACAGTAATGTAGACCTCATAGCTATTCAATACATTTACTATACAAGAATATATCAAATTAATAACAATAAACACATACTATAATTTAATTAATAACTGGACTTACCCACTTGTTATGGTGCAACTTTAACGAGGCATATACCAATACATCGGTTGACTAATTTCAATTTTACTTTAAAATCAAATATTAACACAGCCAACAAGGCAACATAAATCTGCGACCATACGGTCGATTTAAAAAGACTATTACGCAAATAGGGGGTTGCACTAGGATCCTAGCAGGATAACCCTTAAGTACTGCGGGTATCTGCAATAATACCTGTAATAATAATAGGCGGGTCGTTGGCTTAGTTTTACATACTCTATTAAGTATTGTGAATATGCAAAGATCAACACCCTAAACTAGAACCCAACCCTATTATAGTAAACCCAATAATGCTACAATGTAATTCACCAGCATGCAAAGTCAACCAAACGGTTGCGATGATAAAAATAATATATGGAACGGACTCACCAACTGCTGATGTGGATGACGATGTTCCAGCTCAAATGGCGCGTGCAGGTAGAATATCGCTACCAATTATCTCGCATGGGTCCATTGGATCCTTACTTGTAAACATCTTCTCCTTTTAATTACAGATGCCACATCTAGAACTCGAAATTCAACATACAGGTTACAACGGTACTAGAACATGGAATAGCAGAACGTACAACGTGGAATGTAGCACGTGGAACAAACGTAGAACATAAACCTTGAATGGAACTGAAGTAAAACTTGAACTAGAATTAGAACCAGATCCACAATCGGGTTCAATGTGCAAACAAACAAAATGTGTAACAGGTGGTTACCAGATAGCAGTCGAGGACTCAACTTTAGTTAAATCGCCGTGATCCCAATTAGGCAATAAGGAAAATTATATTAAATTACCGCAGAATAATTTCCTTTCAAATTAATTAGCTAAAATCCCTTCAACAAAGGCGGGCATATATACGAACACAAAGCGTAAATTAAAAGTGTACGATTCAAATGAAGAATTATGTCAAGATGATCCCACTAAAGCTGGTCTGCAAACTCGTACCTGATAACGCGCTATCAATACTAAAGTATGTACAATCTAATACGGAAAGAATTAACTATTTAATACACTGCTAAAAATCAAAAGTCGTAGTGAAAATGTCAACCGTAACAATAGGAGAAGATCAATTTGGGTTCAGACGAAACAGGGGAACACAGGAGGCTATTTTGGCTCTAAGAGTGATAATGGAGAAAACAATAGAAAAAAAGGAAAGCATGTATATAAAAGTTTGTAGATCTGGAAAAGTCGTTCGACAATGTAAAATGGAAAAAAAATTTCGAAAGACCTAAAAAGATTGGAAAGTTTTAGGGCTAGACGGATAGAACATAGCTTATACAAAAAGCACACACTGGTAATAGAATAAGAGCAGGAAGGAAGAGAAGTAAATACACCAATCACCCGATTTACACGGTACTTGTTTTACACGTTCTCGCTTTTACACGGTTTTCCAAATAAGTTTTTTTTTGTTTTTATCGCACTGCGTACACATCTCACGGGGAATCCCGAGCTTATGTGCTTACTAGCTGCACATGCTCACTGTATCTGTATTTCTTCGCATAAAAAATTAAAGTTTTATCTACGGAAAATTGTATTTGAGTGAAAGTTTCACAGTTTCAGAAAGATTTAATTTTCCATGTTCGTAAATTACAAGTGAGTGCATAATTTAGATTATTATAAATTAACGGCTGTGATTAAAGTAAAATTCAGAGGAAAAAATGCGGGAAATTTTGGAGGGAAATGATGGCTTTTCAATTTACACGGTTTTGACTTGAAAATTTTTAATTTTCGATTTACACGTTTTTCTCAGGAACGTATCTACCGTGTAAATCGGGGGATAGGTGTATTAGGAAAGGGGTGAGACATGTGCCTTATCCCCTTTAATTTTTAACTTGTACATCGAAGAGGCAATGAATACTGTCAAATGCAAGAAGACATTTGAAATCATTATGCACACATACTAAGGAATAAGGGAATGATGCGGAATATATTAGAAGCAGAGATAGGAAAAAAGAGAGGTAGTGGTAGACCTAGGTTAGACTATTGCACACAGATAGTAAAAGATGTGGGTTGTGGGAAAATTTCAGGGAAATGTGCAGGTTAGCTCAGAATAGAAATCAATGCAGGTACCCGTCCAACCAATTCCAAGATGGTAACCTACTGACGAAAAAAATAACTGTACTTAAACCTGATGATTATTATAATCAAGTACAGGTATTGATTTTGCAATACTCTCAACTAATGTTAATTGTGCGAAAGGATTTACTGAAAAACTATTAAGTCGGCAAATGTCCAAGTGTTGGGAGATCCTTGGTAGCCACAGGCTGCTGCTTAACTATAGTTGAAATCAAATAAAGTCAAGCATGGCTCATTATTCAAATTTGTAAGAACTAATAGTAGTACAACGTATTTCTTAACTTTATACAGTCGTAGGTTAAACTTTATTAGAGGTGGGGAAAATACCAACGATTAAAGAACATGTTAAATACATTAAACGAGCGTGCTTTAAAGTGACTCATAATACCTGGATTGAAAAATATTATTGAAAGAGCGACTCATCTCTACACTTCAGTCGATCCATGAACAAGTTATAGGTTATGTCGGTTATGTTGTTTTTATTTAATTACCTAATTGGATATTTTGGTCCGTGAACAATTATGTTTAGATTATAAACAAAGCAATGCAAACGCTTATTGAAGAGTATGCAAGAATCAAACTGTTAAATTTTTTACAATATTAAAACATCGAGCGTCTGTGTTTATTGCACAAATAATAATGACAATGAAACTTAAATCTAAAGTTCTTGTTTGTTGTATATCAGAATTATCTTTAAAAGAAAAGTAGAAAATCGCAAGTTAAATAACAAAAGCACAAATTCTAACCTAACCTTTAAAATGTTTGACAATTAATTACAAACGAAAATATTTTATGGAAATACGTTCAGAGTGGTTGCATTGAATTATACAGCCGACGAGTATTTTTCTAGCTATCCTTTTTAGATGGGGGAGAGCCAGGTAATAGAGTAGCATGACAATATTGTGGCTGTGTTTTATTCATATGCGCAACGATGAGTCATGCTTGACTTTATTTGATTTCAACTATATATAATTAGGAAACAACAGAAAAAGAACAGAGCTGTATCTAGACTGTGGGAATTTCAGGAACAGTGTAGGCTAGTTCAGAATAGAAATAGGTGAAGATACGCGTCCAACCAGTTTCAAGACGGAAAACAATGACAAAAAAATAATTACACTTAAGTCTGATGATTATTATAAACACCTAGGTGTGGGTTTTGAAATATTTTCAACCAATGTTGATTGTGTAAAAGGATATATTGGAAAACTATTAATTGGGCATATGTTCAAGGGTTGGGTGATCTTGGCAGCCACAGGCTGCTTAATCCCTTTCACATACTGCTGAATAACAGGGAAATAGGGTATATATTTATAAACATTAAAAACGGTACCGAACTGCATGTAACAAGAAAGAGCAGCGACTATGTTCGAAGACAACAAACATGGACACAAGGAGAAAATTGTTGAAAGCATATGTACGTTCTCTTTACCTATTTGTATTCTAGTTTTTAATTTATTTTCCCCTCCTTAGCATACTAATACTTTAGTTTTATTTTTGTTAATTTTCATATCGTATCTCTCTGTTGGAACTGTTTCCATTTCATTAAGAGCAGCTTCTAAATCTTCCTTGCTAGATACTAATACCGCTATCTCATCTGCAAATCTAAGCATATCAATCTTTTGTCCGTGCATAATAATTCCAAATGTCTTCTTGCATTCAATGGTATTCATTGCCTCTTCGATGTACAAGTTAAAAAATAATAGGCATAGGGCACATCCCTGTCTCACCTCTTTCCTAATGTTTACTTCTCTACATTCCTGCTCTAATTATATTACCACTGTGTGCTCTTTGTATAAGCTATGTACTATCCGTCTATCCCTAAGACTCATCTCAATCTTTTTGAGTAAAGGGACGTAATAATTAAGAATAAATGTTACTTAAATTGTGAGTATGTTTTCCTGTTTAACAGATTTGTTTACAATGAAATACCAACCATTTCTAAAAATAACCGTTTACGATAGTGCTTTTCTCTAAAAATAGTTTTGGTATTAGCATAATCCATGGAGAGCCCCATCTCAATTACGTGGGAAGAAAGAGTGCAAGATTTAACTCCTCTTTTATAGTCACTCTTATGCGAAATAAGACTGGTTGAAAGCCATCTGGACGTTTGTCCAACTTGAGAGTTTTGACAATCGATACAGGGTACTTCATAGACCAAACATGATTCTTGCAACTGTGGAGTGTGATCTCTTATTTTAGAAAATAGTTTATTAATAGCGAGAACTGTTGTGTTGAGCAAATCTTTAAATATGGGGACTATTTTATTTGTATAGTTTTGTATAATTGGAAGTGCATAAAATAATGAAGATGTTTCAGAATTGCTATTACTATTGCTATCATGTACTGTTGAAGTGATTTTTATATGTTCCGATTCAGATGAAACAAATGATTATTTACTAATCTTGGTGGGTAGGAATTTTAAATAAGTAGGTTTTTAAATAGTTAAATAATGTTTTTTTGTGCGTATGATGCGATGATAATAATACAACCCGTTTTTTTCATTCCTAGTACTAGATTGATTTTAGCTTTTAAAGGATGATACAAATGAAATTTCGAGTATCTTCCTGATGATATAGGTTTACGATACCTACTGGTAATAAGAGTATTGTTTTCAGTTCTAATTATTTGCATACCTAAAAACGAGATGCTGTTTGTTTCTTCTTAAATCGTGAGCTGAATAAATGCATTATGAATTAAAAAGTTGAAGTACTTCCTCACCTTTTCCTTTAGGAATAATAGTATATATCAAATCATCAACATACTTCTTAACAAGTGAACATTGAAATTATAATTTGGAAATACACGTGTTGAGTAGATCATCCATAACATACTGCGCAATTATAGGAGATAGGGTGCTATCATAAGAGTCATGGTCTGTTTATAGAAAATATTGTTAAATGTGAAGTGTGCTGAAGACAGATTCAACTTATTTGATAAAATTGTTTTTACTTATGTTGTCGTGGGATATAATTGTCTCTCAATGATTTCAATGGGTATTTTTTTAAGAGTTCAAATGGGATATTATTGAAGAGGGAAACCACATCTAAGCTAATCAACACATACCCTCCTGGAATCATATTCATTGATAAAGCTAGCAAAATTGAAGGAATGTTTTACATAATACGAATTGTCACTATTATAGGCATTGGTAAGTAAGTATGTTGGTAACTGTTTCTACAATTTTGGAATTAGGCACTGAAATTGATGAAATTATTCGTCGAAGTGTGTGTGTCAGCTTATGTATTTTTGGAAGCCCATAAAATTTGGGAACGATTGATCCTTATGAATTACCCCAAAAGTCTCCGCACCAAAAATCCCCCAGCTCTGATCACCAAACTTCGTTCGTCTCAACTGTCTAATACTAACATTCATTTCAAATTCTCTAGCTTCTCTTGGAGATCCGAATGGGAGACTTAACTACGGAATATTTTACCCCAGAGGAACACTTCATCTTAAATAACAATTTAAGTACGCTGTGTACTTGGGAGGTAATGTGATGGTTTCCCATGGTCTTCCACATCGCAGTAGTGTCTTAGAATGCCATACCGACCCCTATAGTCTTTGCCACTCAAAGTACCAAGAAAGAAGCTGCCCTCTTTCAGAGACCTGTTTTAGTCTGATTCCTCACTCAAGAAAACTAATTTGGTTAAACCTATAGTTCGGCTCTTTACCTCATTGAAACACGCAAGCCATTGTACCCATTCTAGTAATCTAGAACTTCAAGATGCAGGTCCATTCGAAACGGTTTAACAATCAATATTTCAAAAAATTCTTGTGATTTCACAACTGTTACCATTTCAGTTCTGTGGGGTCATTCATTGTTTGTATTCTATATTGTCTGTTATTAAGTTGTCTTCAGACTCTTCAAACATGTCAACCAAGGCCTGTTTGCCACGACGTGGTTGACATTTTCTCATCGTACAATCATAATTATGTTCTGCATACCAGAATATCCAAAAGATCTTTATAATCAACTTATTGAATTGGCACTAGGAATGAAGACGGGTACTCTTGAACATACCTGATAACTAAATACCCAGGTCGGAATTTTGATACCCAATATACAGTGTGTACAGTATAAAATGCAGTACATGGTGATCTTGGAAACTGTAGGAGATACGATCTTGGTTAAATGGGACAGAAGTTGCATAATCATGAGGGTATGTCAGATCGGTTTTCAAATTTCAAAAAATTTTCATAGGTTACTAGATAGAGGCAAAAAACACAAAATTGACGATTTCTTTATTTGCTCGTAGTTAGTCTACTAATTGAAATAGAATGTTCAAATTTGGTACATCATGGTAATTCCCCATTGCGCTTCACATTTTCAACTTAGATTTTGTCTAGGGCATCTAGATTTTGCGTGAGGATGTTCAACTTTTTATTTTTAAATAGCCGTCATATTGGATTTTTACATTTTTGAAATGCTGACAAAAAAACCTTTCCAAAGAGAGGTATAACATGGCTATGTTTGATTGAATCAAAACACTAAAAATCACATAATTATGTTTTGGTCGTAGTAGGCTTTAATTTCCATTATGACAAAGAGAAACAATTGCTCTAAAAATTTTAAACTCAATTTTCAGTGGTAACAAAAACAGTAAAAAACGTTGAAAATTGTAAATAAATCTGTATTAATCAGAACTTACATAACTATGCATTAACAAAGAATAAATACAAACTAGCATCTATTCAATACAAAATATTATTTAAGCTGTTTTTAGTTGTCATTCATGTTCAGACAATTGCAAATTAACAATCAAGGAAAAAAAAATATAACAATAGTCAGCCACATGCATTCATTATTTATTTTAAATGTTCAAATAACCCCCCATTTTGTTGAACACACAACCGACACCTTTTATAAACATCTTTACAAGATCGTCTTATCATAGTTGGAGTTATTTTATTTGACCTCTTGGACTGCTTGTTGTAATTGGCCTACATTATCATACGTTTTTGAGTACACACGACTTTTAAATGGCCCCATATAAAGAAATCTAGAGGTTAAATCCGTGATCTCGCCGCCACTTAATTGATTCGGTTTCAATCCAGTTTTCATTATACTCAGAATTAAAAATTTCTAATAATCAGAGTATTGTGGGGTGGAGCGCCATCATTTTGAAAAATCATATTTTGCAAATTAGCGAGTGGAAGCTCCATTAGTCTATCTGCCACATTTCCTTGCAATATATCTAAGTATCTCGCAGAGTTTAAATTGGCATAATAAAAAAATGGACCTATAATGTACCTTCCAATAATACCAATCCAGACGTTGAATTCCCATTTAACTTGATGTCTAACTTGGCGGTTCAAATGTGGATTTTCATCTGACCAAAAAATTGTATTTTTGCGGTTGAACATACCACAATTCGTAAATCGACTTTCGTCAGACCACAAAATTGTATATGCAAAATTTGAATTTTCGTTGCACTTTCTGATGTACCCAGCACAAAATTCCATTCTTCGAATTAGATCTTCAGTACGCAATCCCTGACATGGTCGTTCATGATATGGATGGAACTTGAAACGTTTTAAAATAGCTCTCGCCGTAGAATGAGCAACACCTGTTATATTCTGAATTTGTCTAAGAGAAGTACGAGGATTTTCGACAACTGTTTGTAAAACGCTGTTTTCATTATCTTTTTTAATTTGCCTATTTCTCTTAGACAAGCCAAAACTACCATAATTTATTAAATTATTTTGTAATCTCCGAAACATACATCTGTTTGGTTTATGTTTTTCTGGGTATTTTTTTAAATACAATTCAGCGCCTTTAACATCATTCCTTCCAGAAAGAATAAAACATTCTAACATTTGATATTTATCACGGTTAGTAAAGTGATCCATTTCAAGCGCAAATGCTTTGCTTAAATTTCTATGTAAATTAATTAACTGTTTTTAAACTGCACTACTTGAAACATAAAATAAAGGACAAACTTTGACGTTTCTCAGATGTTGAGCAATTGTTTCTCTTTTTAATCTTCTTTGGGAATGAAACCACTCATAGTTTTTAAAATCTATTTTATTACGTTTCGATCCATGACCTAGGATCGTTGTCAAAATTTAACCAAGATCGTATCTCCTACAGTTTCCAAGATCACCATGTACTGCATTTTATACTGTACACACTGTATACCAGATACCCCAATAATTAGATGTGAAAAACATGTCCGTGAATTTTTGTTAGAAGCTTCTGGTGAAGTAACTGATATTTCGCCACAAGACACCTTTTGGCTTTGAATGGGCTAGTGAGTCAGCTAGTTCAGGAGCAACTCTAATCTATACACTTTAACTTGTCTACTTAAATAAAGAAATCGTCAATTTTGTGTTTTTTGCCTCTATCTAGTAACATATGAAAAAATTTTGAAATTTGAAAACCGATCTGAGATACCCTCATGATTATGCAACTTTTGTCCCATTTAACCAAGATCGTATCTCCTACAGTTTCCAAGATCCCCATGTACTGCATTATTTTGACAACGATCCTAGGTCATGGATCGAAACGTAATAAAATAGATTTTAAAAACTATGAGTGGTTTCATTCCCAAAGAAGATTAAGAAGAATGCTAAACAAACCACAACAAACATACAGGGAGTAATTGTTTCTCTTTGTCATAATGGAAATTAAAGCCTACTACGACCAAAACATAATTATGTGATTTTTAGTGTTTTGATTCAATCAAACATAGCCATGTTATACCTCTTTGGAAAGGGTTTTTTGTCAGCATTTCAAAAATGTAAAAATCCAATATGGAGGCTGTTTAAAAATAAAAAGTTGAACATCGTCACGCAAACTCTAGATTCACTAGACAAAATCTAAGTTGAAAATGTGAAGCGCTATGGGGAATTACCATGATGTACCAAATTGGAACATTCTATTTCAATTAGTAGACTAACTACGAGCAAATAAAGAAATCGTCAATTTTGTGTTTTTTGCCTCTATCTAGTAACATATGAAAAAATTTTGAAATTTGAAAACCGATCTGAGATACCCTCATGATTATGCAACTTTTGTCCCATTTAACCAAGATCGTATCTCCTACAGTTTCCAAGATCCCCATGTACTGCATTTTATACTGTACACACTGTATACCAGATACCCCAATAATTAGATGTGAAAAACATGTCCGTGAATTTTTGTTAGAAGCTTCTGGTGAAGTAACTGATATTTCGCCACAAGACACCTTTTGGCTTTGAATGGGCTAGTGAGTCTGCTAGTTCAGGAGCAACTCTAATCTATACACTTTAACTTGTCTACTTAATTAATGGGTAGAACACGGGTAACCAGATACAAACATTTCAGGTATCGTCATCCCTAATTGGCATCGGGGCCAGTTTACCGTTACAGACCTCTCCAAATAAAACAAAGAACTGAAAATTATTTCGCAGAGGAATTCAATACAGAACGTGTGCATTAAATGATCCCACCACCAATGGTGCAATTTAACACCCAGCCAGCAGCCATACTATACTGATTTTATCATATATTTGAGTTTTTGGGGATCTAAGCCGATGAGGATCTGTAGCGGGTGCTCTTTAATAGATATTACTTTAAATAAAAAACCGACTACTAACCTAACCTGGAGATCTAAGCCGATGAAAATCTGTAGCGGTGCTCTTTAATAAACATTACTTTAAATAAATAACCTGCTACTAACAACTAACCTAACCGGTGGATCTAAGCCGGCGTGGATTTGTAGCGGGTGCTCTTTAATAGACATTACTTTAAATAAAAAAACCTGCTACTAGCCTAACCTGGAGATCTAAGCCGATGAAAATCTGTAGTGGGTGCTCTTTAATAAACATTATTTTAAATAGTATAGCTGTTATTAACAGTAACCTAACCTGGTGAAACCGCCAAAAATCTAAATAAAGATTCTGTTATTGAAAGTGCACAGTATGCTTGTCTCTAAGGTATATTTTTCTTTTTTAAAAAAACCCTCAATGTTTGTCCTTTTTTTGTACCAAACTTAAATATCGGGGAAATCATCAGCTCTGTTTATTCCTTTCAAAACTGAACATTTCAAACCATTGTGTGAGGTTATGTGTACTGTTAAATTTGTTGTCATTAGAAGTGTTGGTTCCTAATTATTCCACATTGTGCTCCAGATAAATGGATTTAAACATATTTGCATAGGCACCTATTACAGTATTGCCCGAAATAAACAGTACTGAAACTAAGTTGGCGGTGTTTTTATGCGTGCGCTGTCACACTCAAGTTAGCTAGTATAGACCTGTCAAGTAAACCTCAAACAAGTAATTAGTAGGGCCTAATTGTTAAAAATGGTGTTAAGTACAGAGGAGAAAGTGTTTCTGGTAGAGCATTATTTTCGTTCATACGGAATCGGTCGACATAATGGTGCAAGTTTGCTATACGTGTCTGATCAATTCACACAAAGGTTTAATAAACGTTCTCCAAGTAATGCTGTAATTTTGAAGGTTATTGAAAAGTTTAGCAATACAGGTAGTGTATTGTGCCAACGAAAAGGAAACTCGGGCGTCCCAGGACAGTTAACAACAACAATAACCATGAAGCGTGTTTTGAGCAAATCTTAGAAAATCCGAAAGTCAGCCAGGCAAGGACAGCGTTACAACTTGATTTAAAAAGAACTTCCTTTCAAAGAATCCTGAAGGAGCTGGGTACATTTTCGTATGTGATTCAGGTACATCAACAACTACATCCTCGGGATTATCGCAGTAGAGTGGAATATTGCGCCAGAATTCTCGCGTTACAGTATGAAAATCCTGAATTTTTGAAAAATGTTTGGTTTTCAGGCGAAGCACATTTTCACTTGTCAGGCTATGTGAATCGTCGCACAAATCGATTTCTGGGCTTTGCCAGACCCGATGAGGTTCAAGAGGTTCCTTTACATAGTGAAAAGTGAGTGTCTGGTGTGCTGTTTCCGGACACGGAATCATTGGTCCGTGCTTTATCGAAGAGAATGGTAGGCAAGTCACACTTAATCAACAGAGGAACAGACAAATTTTAACACGATTTATCCCTGATCTACGTCAATTCTGTCGTGCACGTAACTTGGCATTTCGAAACCAATTTTTTCAGCAGGACGGGCAACTTGCCATACTGCTGCCGCAATTGTCAATTTCTTCAAGAACATTTTCCAAGCAAATTCATATCACGATTTACTGACTTCCTTATCCTTCACATTCTCCAGACATCACACCTCCAGACGCATACATTTGGGGCATGGCTAAAAATGCCGTTTTCAAACGGGCACCACAAACCATCGATGAATTAAAGGATGCCGTTAGAGTCTTCTTCGCAGCCCTGAGACAACCCTTATTCAATAACATGACCAGAAACTTAGAACATCGTTATGAAGTCTGTCTCGGACGAGGAGCTGCACATTTAGAACATATAATAAAGTGTCAATAATATGTATTTTTTAAATCTACAAAACAATTACAATTTCAGTACTGTTTATTTCGGGCAATACTGTATTACCAACAATGTTTGGTTTTACAACTATATTGATATTTAGGCATGTATAAAATTGCATTTTTCTGCGAAAATCCTTGAAAACCCCCAAAAATTTGTTTTGATTGATGATTTATACACAACAGTCTGTTTAAAGTAATGTAGAAGTTTCTACTTGTGGTTTATAACGGTAAACTGGAGCCTTGGTACCTTCCATCACCAGCTTTATATTCCGATGATATAAACAGACACAAAAATTATGAGTACCAGATGCCACCGTAAGAACGTTATTATTTTGGTCTCTCGCAGAATTTTCGATCTTCCAATTTTAATATCAGAGTGCTTCTTTTTAAACTTAGAAAGTAGTTCATTTAAATTACAAAGCAATAACCGTTTTTGTCTTTGACCTTGGTACCATTTTCCTTCAATGAAACACAATCCTTTTTCCCAGACATCAATCAAACTACTATTTTCACCTCTTCTTAAAAACTAACTAAGAATCGTGTCTTCCTTCATAATATTTTATGCTCTCTTTTTGGTAATTCGAGAAAAATACCCTGGTCATTTAACTAGATTTCTTGTTAATTTAACTATACATTCTAACAACTTAAATTAATTGCTAACTTCTCTGGAATTAAACCGATAATTTAATTTCTATTCTTTGTTAGAAGTATTTATAATGTTTAGTTGCGAGTTTTTCTATAAGATCATCATATTCGGCTTGTAAATTTTGAGGATAATCATCTGGAAGAGAGTAGGAATTTGTTTTGGAAATAAAACTTCCAAATTTTTTATGAAAGTGCTAGTAATTTTTCCGTTTTTGTTTTCAAGACTACAGATCTTTTTGTTCACTTAATTTCCAAATTTTAAAAGAAGGCGATAAACCAAGAATAGCAGAAGCTGAATCCTTCTTTTCTATAGTTTCTGATAAGTCATGAAAATCTTTGAAGTTTCATTATATCTTTTTTCGTCTAAAACAAATATTTTGAAGTAACATATTGGACACAATGATTTGGCTGGTATATTCGTAGAATAGTGATCCAAAGTTACTTCTCTTAAACCTTTCATTATAGGCTTTTGTTTTTTAACCCTTTAACTGCTACGTCCTTAAATATGTTTTCAAAACACATACTTAAAGTGCTACTTCCGTAAATATACGTTTTATAATTTTAAAAATCTGAGTGTGGTTAGCAAATATACGTACGAGAAGCTCGTTTACTCTAATTTACAGTTGCATACATGTACTTCTAAAATCGCAATTATTTCCGGATTTATTAGACTTAGTGTGTTCAGATTTTCAATCGTTTCGTAGGTGTTTTCGTTGCTAAATAGTACTAAGGCATAAATTCTTGTAATGGCATTCTTGACATAATGACGCTGTGCAGTTACCGAAAAAAAAAAGAAAGGACGGCAGATACTTTTGTTCCAACTGTGACGACGAACTTTGCACGGTACCCTGTCTTGAATTATTTCACACATTGAAAAAGTTTTAAAATATTTAGCACAACTGATTTTTATTTCAATAATAAAAAGTGTAGTATTTATTTGCATTTTTTTAATATCTAAATTTGACAGGTATGCTATGAAAGTATGAACGCACGACAAATTATATAATATATGTTCTGTCAGTAATTACACGTTTTATGTAATTCTGAATGCTACATCCATCTAGGTTTTCTTAATTCAGCACACAAGTGGTGCAGTTTTGTCCTTAATTCGGCAGCGAAAGGGTTAAAAGAGGTGATGAAATGTTTTCAAGTATTTCATTTCACGATACTAGCAACAAATTGAAATGACTCAAAGTTCATTCTTTAATAAAAAGAACACTTTCTTCTTCACTATAATCTTTAATTGATTTAATGTCTAAGGAAAAACTCCATATGCAGTTCTATAGCAAGCTCCATTAATAAAAAAACACCTATACAACACTGACACTCGATTGTGATAGTGACATAACTGTACACTGCATTAAGAGCATAAAATAAAGTGGGGCAAGTATTGGTGGCCAAATGGAATACAATAGTGAACATGTAAAATGCTACATCTATCTGAAAAGAATTGAGACTCATTAGCACCATTTTACCAACCAATAACTAAAACATATTTATAGGTACTTCATTTTCTTTTTCAAGAAATGTGATTTTCTTAGTTGAAAATTGACTTACAAATAGTAGAATATTTCCTAATGCCCACTTTTACCAGATGTGGAAATTAGCATTTTTTGTTCAAATTTGCAATTTTTTAACTCATTTTGAATTGAATTTACATCAAAACTTGATACCGTATAGACCTTTACTGTGTGCAATTTTCAGGAACTGGTCGTCCAACGAAGATATTGCAGTTGAAAAATTACAACAAAAGTCAAAAATCAATTTTTAGGAATAATTTTAAAATAGTAAAGCT
Source organism: Platerodrilus igneus (assembly GCA_036346225.1). Taxonomy (NCBI): domain Eukaryota; kingdom Metazoa; phylum Arthropoda; class Insecta; order Coleoptera; family Lycidae; genus Platerodrilus; species Platerodrilus igneus. Next base: position 5,798,764 of record JARFIW010000858.1, read on the forward strand.
TCACAACCATTGATATTTTATATGAAGTAGCTATTCTCTTAAATTTAAAGCACAGAAAAACTGCTGCTGAGAAACCATTTCTTCTTTGATAAATTATCCAACGAAAAATGAATTTTGGCTATAAAAATTTCATAAATAAAAACATACTAGACATGTAAATAGAGCTTTGATTTTTAGACCAGAATGTACTAGATACAATGCACTTGTGAAAGGCCTAAAACAATTGTGTAAAGTAATTTAGAACAACATAGATGTCAGCAAGTGCAAAAAAAATCTATAGCTTAAAACAAGAGTTAGAGCCATTTTTACCAGGACACATTAAAATTTTCAAAAAATTAGTTTTTAACTGCCAAAACACAAGGGGATGCACCTAGAAAATATGGATTTTTATGTTGGTCAAGCAAACAATTTTTTTCTGTATCATTTGAAATGGATTGACCCAGTAGTTTCTTCTGAGATCATCCAAATACTCTATTATAGAACATTTTGTATTTGCTTACAAAAAAATAACATTTTAAAAAATTCGGCGACATTTGCAGAAACTACAAGTAAGAATTGTGGACGAGTTGGGTTACCATAACACTAGAATCGTTGCAAAATTTTGACAGTATGAGAGAACGGACAAATGTCTTTAGTGCACAAGTTGGTAGACTTCCAACATTACTTTAGTTCAAAAAAATGCTTCTTCATTATGAAAAACATAAACTATCAGAGGGTTTTTGTTTTTTTAAACTAATTATGACAAATCCATGACATTACTTCACAATGCCATACATTAATACAATAGTTTATTTCACGACCATTCCTAACTAGAAAATTTCTAATATCATAGTCTAATAAATGTATATACACAAAACTATTACAATATGCATGATGAACTTACCCACACATAGCACAATTGTCTGGATCATTTGAAAGAGGATCCTCTAAAGGACTAGTACTGCCACTCTTATTTATTTCATTATCAAACATACTATTGCTAAGATCACCAAACATTTCTCTTCCATCCAAAAAACTATCTTTTTGTTCAATCACTTCTTGCTGAACATTAACAGCCATATTTGAATAAAAAAACCAATATTGAAAACTTCTTATAAGTATAGAAAAAAAAATAGGCCTTTTATCACGAAACTAAAATCGTGAATATCTCATCTGAAAATTAAAAACAATATAAGGACTACAGTAAAAAGTTGTTTAAACAGGAAATATTTTGGAATATTGGTAAAGGGTTACTGGGACTAAAAAATGCAGGTCAATGGGAACTAATAATAAATATTGAAATTACGCTTTAGTCTCGTTTCTAAAACGTGGTAATCAACAATAAAAAGGTTGTAATTTTTCAATATATATTAATTCCTTACATAATTTAATTAAGGGGAATTTTAATAACTTATAAATAAAACTTACCCTTAAAAGGATTAACTCTCTGTTTAGTAAAATGGCGCGACTTTGCGTCTGTGCATTGCAACTTTTAACGATTACGTCAAAATACTGCCGTTGTTTTAAATCCAAGATTCCTGTAAAAATCCAAGATTATATTGTTAAACCTAGGTGGCAGAGCATAAATGGAAGGGTGAGTATGTGAAATGCTTCGTATAAATAAAATATTGATCAGTGAAATAAAAAATGTGCAGTATGTAATTGCAAACTTACCTGCTGGATACATACAAAAATTGCAAGAAAAAAATCTGTTCCGAGAAACACAAACCTTCAACAAAATTTGTTTATACCACTGATGGTCATTTGTCTTATCTAAAGTAACTACGAATTTGAAACGGTTTATTTGTTATATAAGTATAATGTTGCCAATTACAAATTTAAGTACAAGTAATAAAAAAATATTATAAAATTAGTTACGTTTATCAACAGGCACTAATGTTTATACAACTTCGGAAAACCTTTGCTTTAATTAAAATTAAAATCTAAACAATTTAATTTGCGATACGTTCCAAAGATTACTCTAGATAAAAGAATAAACTAAGTTGTAATTATTATTCACCAATCGATATATAGGATTTGAAAGACTAGTCAAATTTGAGAAAAGAATTAGCATTTCGCAATTCTCACTAGTTATATAAAGAAATTAGTTTAATAGAAATTCTACTCTTAACTATTTAGTTATGGGATCCTATAATTTATAATAAATTCATTTCTGCATAAAAGCTCATCAAGAAGCTAATACACCGTTCGAGTGATTGACTTATTGATCAAGGATAACTTGTATTAATATTTTTTACATAGGAACAAACAATTAAGTATTCTTTACTTATTTTAAAGTATGTCTAGTGAGTATTTATTCCTGATTCTAAAAAGATATTACATGTATTCCCATATGTCATACTTTTCACAAATATTTACTGATTCGATGACGGATTTCCCCTTACAATATATACAATTATAATTACGTTATCCGCCATTCATTTAAAAAATACAAGCTAACTGGTTAGATGTAGCTGTCTAATATTCCTTATAAACTATTTTACAAGATCAAGGTAATATAAAAGTAGTTTGTAGTAAAAATATTACATTTATGATCTACTACGAAGGGTTAAGAGGTGTCAAAAGAAGCACAAACAATTGTACAGGAGTGAGCAACGCAGTAATTTTTTTCTTAACCCTCCTCCCGAGTCTATACGCTCGAACGAGTAATCAGTTAGGTTACTGTTAGAAATAGATATTATTATTAAAAACCACAATTCACTTAGCACGCATATCAGAACAGACTTGTTTTTTTTGTTGCTAAAACTTGCAGACTGTTCTGATATGCGTGTTAAGCAATTTGTGTTTTTAAATAATAACATCTATTTCTAACACTAACCTATAGAAGGACTCGTTCGAGCGCAAAGACTCGGGAGGAGGGTTAAGAAAAAAATTACTGCGTGCAGGACAGGCTTAGGAGCTGAATAATAATAAATACTTGTAATTTAAAACAAGATTAATAGATCTGTGAAAAGAAGCCTGTTGCAATAGTCTGATCATGTAGAAGGGTCGAGGAATGATTGTTTAGTAAGAAAGTGTACAAAGGATGGATGAGTAATTCGAAAAGAACAGGGAGACCATGTAACACGTGACGGGACATGGTAAATAAAGTGTGAATAGAGGGGAAAGGAATTCGAGGTAAAAGTGCTGAATGAAGCGAATCGTAAATGTTAACTAGGCGAGGAGATTGCTGAGAGTTTGAAGGTGTACCTGTGGGCGCGTGGGGATGTGTGTACGCGCGCGCGTGTGTACGGGTAATGTGTGCACCAGAAAAGAAGACAGCTACCTGACTAATCCCAGATTCTAAAATCGACACAAATATTAAAATATATTCCTATTTTGTAGTGAGTAAAATAAAGACAAGGAAGACACGCGTTTTTATAGTATACATACGTAACTGACTTTTATTGAACGAGCTAGAAAGTGCAAACTACTACATTGTAGGTCACATCTTGATTACCAAGTTAGAACAAAATATTATTTGACTTTGCACTTCGAGCACGTAACCTCACTTTTGTCACTTTATTGAATACATTTGTCAACATTCAACATTTGGTGTTTATTTTTCGTGTTTATTTCAATTTTTTATATTTATTGATAGTTTGTTGAAAATCAGTACTTATTAGAACTAAATTTTGTAATAACCCTTAAAGGTACTACCTTAAGGCCGCAAACCCAACAGCTAGTATTGAATCAATTAGATTACTTTGAAAGTGTGAATCACAATAGAGATTCTTTAATTTCAGTACAAGAGGTAGGGGTTTCATGCATTACCTATAAATTAAATTCTTTAACTTTGTGTTTCGGCGAGTAGCTGCTTCTTTAAAAATCAATGTTCGTACTGTGTCACGGATTAAATGTCAAAGCCATGCAAACTTAATTATAACTAGTCCTCGGAAAAAGACCTCGCAAAAAGATCAATAACATTGACATCCCTAAATGTATTAAAATAAGCATTAGTATACTATATACACTATGTATACAAAAAGTAAGAGCCATAAAGTGATTTAGGAAACCAGCATAAATTATTTTGTTACAGAAAAGCATATGACTGTGCAATCTTTAAATACAGAACTTTAAGAGAACAAAATAATTTTAAGTAATACCAGCTTATTGAAACGATATTAGTTTTAAATTTAAAACAGAGGGAAATCGCAGAGCTTTAATGGAAAAACTAAACATTGTTAAGACTAGAATTAAATTTCTGAGAGCATATAATAAAACATTTTTATAAAATAACTCAATGTCTCACGTTGTGAGCGTCATTTGTTACAGTTTTAATAATAAATGCTTAAGAAATTTTGAGCCTAATGTTGCGGCGCTAATTGTAACAAGTATTTTACTTTAAAAAATAAAATTTTATACTCATAAGATGGAAAAGTTAAAAACTGTATGCCAGCGGCGATTTTGACTATTACCCCATGGGAGAGTTGAAGAGGAGCCAGGGTTCCAGTTATTTATTTAAATAGAAAGCAATGTAATCTTTAGATGGACGCCACTGTATCTAACAAGTATTAATTAATTTAAAAAGGGTATATACAGAATACCCGTTCGCGCTGAACGATTCTATCTCCTATTTAAATTTTTGGATAAACATGTAACATATGGAAGATTGTGGTGACCCGTAGTATTTCCTAAGTCGATTCTCGTTAGTTGATAGTTATTGCAAATATTATACTGTACATTTCGATACTCGAAGGTATTTTTGAACAGTTCGGTAATCTTTTTCAAGTTGCCAAACGCACTCTATGACTTCAGAATTTATCTTTATTGCGGCGCGGGGGACAAGGGGGAATCCCGACAGGATCCGCTTGAAAAACGTTTGGCGAGCATTTTTCACAAAAATACGCCCTCGTTCGGATGAGAGGTAAAATAGAGGTCCCGTGTGTGATTGTTGTCACGCTCGTTAAAGATCCCTACCTTGCTTGGAACACCAAGGGTTCGGTAAAATTCAAAATTTTTCAGGTAAAAAACTCGCTTTCTGGCCAATGTAGTACCTTCGAGTGGAGCATTGGAAAATCACATGTAGGGTTGATTATTTCTTCTATTTTGTTCTGCGATTAACCAGGTTTTTCTAATGGAGACCGAACTTTATGACTTACCCTGGGTGATGTTTGCTTAGCTGCTTCAAATTCAAGCGTATGAGCAGTGTATCATCTGACATTTTTGGCCATGCCAATCTTTGCGCTTGCTATATTTCGCCATCATTAACGCCATCCACAAATGTTTGAACAGCCAGTTGTTCAAGGAAGCTATGTGGTGCCGTTGGGTATGCCAATCTAAATAATCTGTCAATGTCAGCTACGAATTCTTGCAGGTTTTCAATTGTCTTTTGCGAGGTCGTAATCATTCAATTGGTGATCGGAAATTGTTTGCAAGATGTTAAGAGCCCCCCCCCCCCCAAAGTTAGGGTCACTATTGAGGAATGGTCTACTCTTTGTTGCACCAACCGTTGGCTATTGCAGCAGCTTCAAATTGTTTCAAATATGTCAGCCAAGGTGTTTTAACTGCAAATATAGGTGGTTTCACCTTAAATTTTGACGGTATTGACTCGCTTCCTTCCATGCTCCTCATTTCAGGGATGTTCTGATTTACAACTTGGTTTGCTAATTCAAGTGGCCGCGTCGTTAGTAAAATCATTTGTTCTTGCAGCCTCATCACATCTTCTTTCATTTTTACCAATTTACTGTCCAACTTTTGCTCAACTATTTTTACCTATTCGGTGAAATCTTCTTTCAATGCAATGGAGCTTTCCATTAATCTTTGTTCTAGCGTGGCTGTATTTTCATTCAACTTTTCTTCGATTTTCGCAGCATTTTCAAGAAGTGTCACTTCTAGTTTAGCCGACCTCTCTTACATACCGAACTTAAAATCGTTAAGGAAATTCATTAAAGTTTCTGCGTCCGTTTTATGTTGGCTTCTTGTAACAGGCATATACAAACTACTCAAATGTCTTAGACTTGTGTTTTTTCTTTTAAATTAATCACTATACACCCAACACAGCCTGACACCAGTGTAGCAGGCTACTGTTAACGCGTTCACCAATTTAGAACAAGTAATAACAAAAGTCTTCATTATTTGCTTTTTTAATTAATTAATTAATGGATCACCAAAAAATCGATTTAGCTTGGTTCTGGGCCTTACAGACTGGAATAATGGAGGTTTTCGTGGATTGAGTCAGCCATTTGTGGGAAAGGGGGTTGTGAAATAAATCCGTTATGGGATTCAGCAAAAATAGTTAACCCTTAATTCCTGGTCGATGCCTTTAAATTGGTTGAGCCCAGGTTCCAGCTGGTTGTTTGTGGTGACTGTTCTCATAGTTCGTCACAGGGAATCTCAAGAATGCTTGGTCATCAACGATGCTAGTAGACTCGAGCGTACATGTAGGCTAGAAGATATTTTTTGGCTCGATGGTATTTATTAGCTTTAACAAATTTGCTAGCTCATAAGAATTTGCATGCTGGTAGAAATTTTGTTGACTCTAGAGCATTTTGTTGGTCCTACGGAATTTTGTTGGATCTATGGGATTTGCGCACCAACAACTCCCTATCCTACTGGATTCCAACATGTTGTGAAAGTAAACGAATTAAGAATACGGCTTACAAAGAACAACTGAAGACAGCGACCAACTAACGAAGCAAATCGTATGAATATCATCTTCTTTTCTTTGAAGTAGTACTGCTCCCAATACTACTGGACAAGCATCTGCCATAACTATGATCAGTAGATCCGGGTCAAAAAATTCTAAACTGTTTTCATCAGACAGCAGTGACTGAACATGTATAAAATCTTGTTCTGTCCTATCAGTCCATTGAAATGGTGAAAAACGAGCAGTTTATTATAAATAATCAATAATTCCGTTGAAAGGTTCGGAATAAATTTTCCGACGTAAGTCACAAGATCCAGAAATGACCAAAGTTCCTCTGTTGTAGCTGACAAACGGAATCCTTTAAGTGCTTGAATTTTATTAAATGTACGGCGTAATGAATAATGTGTTCTAACAATGAGACGCGTCCTTTAGAAACTGTGACTTCCCAGTATTAATAACTAGACCAGGTTCTTGTAAACGACAAAGTATTGCATGTAAATTAGCAACGTGTTCTTTGCCATTCTTCCAAAAATTAGCAAACCGTCTAAATAATTGAAAATGCCAGAAAACCCAGAGAATACGCTTTCAAGAATTCTTTGAAATATTTTAAGTGCACATTTAAGTCCGAACATTAACATACGATTCCTGAAAAGACCAATATGTGTACTAAAAGTAATTAATTTACGTGACTGCTTCTCCAATTCAATCTGATGATAAGCCTAGTGAAGGTTTATCTTGCTAAATACTTTAGCATCCTTCAGCAATGTGGCAACATCATCAATCATAGGTATGGGATGCTTATTAAGTACAGGTTTATTAACACGACGCATATCGACTCAAATGCGCAACGTGTTGTCGGACTTAGTAACAGGAACTACAGAATATACCCATTTGCCTGCTCCTTCGACCTCGATAATTTCTAGCTGTAATAGTTCTGTAATTTGGTTTTCAATATGCTTTCATAAGCTGTAAGGTATCCGACGAAGGGGTTGAATGTATAGTTGAACACATGAATCAACAGGAATACTCAGTTGAAAATTTATCAGTTTACCTAAAAGCGCAGTTGGGGTCATAGAGATTGTTTGAATCCGAACTTCTGTACATGCATCCAAACCAACACGTAAAACTTTAAACTTCTTCGCATCATTACGACCAAGAATTGTAGTAAAATTATCTTCAATGACAAGGACAGAAACCCTATGCGAGAAATTATTACTAACTACATCTATATTCGCCGTAAACATTACTGTATACTGAAGTTGACCAGAACCATCAAAAAAATTTAAATCAGAATTACGTTCGTAACAATAAAATTGTAAGCCATTTAGACGAAGGTTTTCCCAGTTTTCTTTCGACACCATAGTATGTAGTGCACCAGAATCCACGAATGCGGAATGTGTTACTCCTCCGAACTTACTTCTTCTGGTTTCTTACCAGTTTCAGAGTTAGTTATGTAAAAAATGTATTCATCTGTCACGTGCTTGACAATCGAATCTTTGGCTGTGTCCAAATTTGAGTTATTGTAGAACCACCACTGAAATTAGCAAACGCCGCTTTACGGCGCTGCCCTTTATAGTGATGGGTGCAAGAATATAAGAAGCTACCCGCTTCAAACACCCTTGCGCAGGAACACTTTATGTTTATCAAAAGTAATACTCAACTTGTATTAAACTGTGCAATTTACTGGCATAAAATATAACTTTTTTGGACGAGACATAAAAAATCACTCTTGACATATATGTAACAACACATAATAATCAATCGCCTACTACTGAAGTTTAAATACATATGAGGCGCGTTTGCAACATACTCCCACCTTGTGTTATGAGCAACCGAAGAACACAACAAAATTTACGCGCCACTGTCCAGCCTAGTACGCAAGTCTTTCCGGCAACTTAACTTGCCGTCCACTTTTAGTGTACACACGTGTTTTACTCACAGGTACAATGTTCCTTCTTAACTGCTCTTCTGAGGAATCGCCGTCATGCACTGCATTTTCAGTAGCTGCTCCCACCTGACCGTAGCTATTCACAGAATCAAGATGAACCATTTCACCTTCTGAACAGTCCAACGGATAAATACGCTGAATTGGGCGCACCAACTGACCTTTAGCAGTTTTAGTCGGACAACGCGTACTCGTCCATCTTTACCAGGTATCAACTCTGTTATGCGACCCAGAGGCCAGTCTATCCGTTTTGTCTGATCATTTCCAATCATAACGATCTCACCGACATTTAGTGAACGTATTTTGCAATGTTTGGACACCATACGTAATTGACCCAAGTATTCGGTACGAAATCTTCTGCGTAATACATCACGAATCTTTTTGTGACGTAACAGTCGCTTGTTCAATGATGCAGAATCAAATACATCTAATTCTGGTACTCCAATTTCATGCCGTTCCTGCAGAAACATATTTGGTGTTAACGGCTCCAAATCGTTCACATCACTCGAGATGTAAGTCAAAGGTCTAGCGTTTATAATGGCTTCACAATCACATAATATAGTATGTAGTCCGTCAAAATCCAGCGAAGCCCTTCCTAAAACTTTACGTAATAATTGTTTTAACATGGAAATCAATCTCCCAAAATCCACCCCACCATGCTGCGGTTGGAGGTTAAACTTCCATACAATACGTTGCACCGCTGAATATTTTTACAGCGTCCCAATTCACTTTGCGCATGGCGTTATCTGTACCGACAAAATTAGTTCCATTGTCTGAATATACGATACATGGTCGGCCCTTCTAGCAATGAATCTACGGAAAGAGTCAACAAATGTTCCAGTTGACAAGGATGTAACAAGTTCAAAGTGTACAGCACGATATATCGCACACGTGAAAATACACACCCATGCTTTTTGTCCATTTCTTAGAAACATAGGCCCGGCCATATCAACACCAATGATTTCGAAGACTGCCGCGTCACGTACTCTATCACTAGGTAACGGCGGCGTAATTTCTTCCATTCTGGAAGCGTTTTGTCGTTTACACACAACACAATTTCCAATAACAGTTTTATGCTACGACAACCTCCTAGAATCCAATAGCGTTCTCTTAATAGAGATAAAAGTGTCTGCACACCAGTGTGACAGGACTCAACGTGCTTATCCAATATAAGCTTTTTAACCACTGGGTGCTTCCCAGGCAATAACAGAGGATATCTAAAGTCGACATCGTCTTCACGATATGAAACTTTGGTATTCAGACGAATAATACCATTTTATCAATAATTGGTTGCAATGAAGACAACTCTTTTACCTTCTGGTCTTGAAACGATTCTTGTTGTATAACTTTAACAAGACACAGCTCAGCAGCTTCTGTTTCTTCTACAGATAAACATTTATCCAGAATTCGGCCATCAGGAAAACGACAATTGTGAATGAAACGTAAAATCCACGCAAGCAAGCAAATGATTTCATTGTAATGAGAAAAACGTTTATTATACCATAAGTCTTCACTGTTTAGCATAGATGCTACAAGTCTTTTGCGACGTTCTCTTCCAACCTCATCTTCATTGACCTCAAGATCCGCCTTAGGCCATGCACAGTGTGGTTGGTATAACCAGGACGGTCCCTCTAACCATTTGGATTCTAGCAATTGTTTGGGGGAACAACCGCGAGATGGGAGGTCCGCTGGATTCAAATTTCCTGGAACATGGTGCCACATGTTTTTATCGGTCAACTTACTCTAGAACTATAGTATATGTTTTTAATCTATGTATTATATAGGACGTGTGCGTTAAAAAATGTAACATTTTATTGAGCACGAATAAATCTATCTATCTATCTATCTATCTAATTTCTGCAATCCGATTCCAAACAAATGCAGACCATTGATCTTCTTGTTTTATCCAAGAAATAACAATACTCGAATCGCTCCTAAAATAACTTTCAAATTCGTTATCAATCAACGATTTCAACACGTCTTTTACAGAGACGTACAAGCGTGCTGCAATCGTAGCAGCCAACAATTCGAGCCGGGGAATAGTCATTTCTTTTAAAGGTGCAATTCTCGCCTTTGCTTGAAGTAAACTTACTTTTACACCATCGACCTTTTCTACTCTTACATAAACTACCGATGAGTAGGCTGCCGTACTGGCATCACAGAATGTATGCAAGCTGATCTTTTGCGAACCATCATTTAAATAGTCTATCCATCGAGGCACTTTAATTCCTAATAAGCATTCTGATTCCACATACCATTTCATAAATTCTCTCTTAACCGCCGTCTACTTCTTCGTCCCAATTAATTTTCTCTCTCCAGAGGTGCCGTAGCAATGCTTTTGGGCGAATAGTAGTTGGACATACAAATCCCATTGGATCAAATATTCTATGAGTCAGCGATAATATAACACGCTTCGTTATAGGTCCTTTGGCTTCATGTTCACGTTGCTCAAAATTTAGCGCTAAACTATCTTCCATTTTGTTCCAATTAAGACCTAGCACTTGCGTCACAGATTTGTCAAAAGGCGTTTTGCCCAATTGCGTATGCTCCCACCCTTTGAGGTCGAAATGTCCTTTGGCCATTACTGTACGAGCATTTTTTATAAACCGGTTTAGCTCGCTCACAGTAGCGACGCTGCGTATGCAATTGTCAACGTAAAAGCCATTCATCAATGTCATAATGACATGTTTAACTTCTCTGTTCACAGTTTCATCGAGCATACGAGTCAAATGGTACTTTATAGTCATGCCTAGTAAATACGGACTAGCGCACACTCCAAAAACAACTCTCTTATGTCGATATATGATTTCACTACCCTGTAAATCCAACCAAATAAATCTTAATACGTCTTGTTCAGCAGAATGTAACCCCACTTGCAAAAAAGCTTTGGTGATGTCTGCAATCACACCTATCGGATTGAATCGAAAACGTAATAGCAAGGCAGGTATCAACTCAATCAGATTCGGACCGCTTTCTAAACAATCATTCAACGAAGGACTACCTTTTTCGTGCGAAGAAGCATCGAAAACTGGCCTTATCTTTGTGGTTAGACTATTAGATTTCACTACAGCCCTATGAGGTAAATAGTGAGTAACAGCATTTCTGGGACAGCGCATCTCTTCTTCAGATACTACTTCAACTATGCCTAAGTCTTTCCACTCATTTAAAACTTGTACATAAGCTTCATACAACTGTTCAAATTGCAGCTTTTTTATAACATGGTTCAATCGCTTACGGGCAATTTCGTAATTATTAGCCAAAGGTGGATGACCTTGCTTCCATGGTAGACGTACAACGTATCTTCCATTAGCATCTTCTTCTACAGTTTCCATGAAATATTTTTGTACATCGGAATTTATTTCATCTTTAGATCTTTTTTCCACCGGATCCATAATGCCTAACACGTCCAACTCCCATAGCTGATTTACCTTCAACTCACTGTAAAGTAATGAGATGACTTGCATAGTAGTGGACTTGCTACAAAGCTCTTTGGGAGCTTTTCCCATAAGCGTCCAACCAAGATCAGTCTCAATAGCCACAAGACCACAATTCAAAACATGTCTCTTACCCGTCAATAATTTTCCACAAACATCGGCTCCTATCAAAATTTCTATTGGCGAATAATCACCCACGTCAGCTATTTGTATACCTTTTTTAGCTAGTTCGTTTATCCACAGACCATTGGGAACTGGAGCTACATCATCGCAAATAACGGGTTGGTCTAAAACATCGAAGTGGCAAGAATATTCACCAGTCAAATTAATAAGCTTTATCTTATAGACAATGTGAGCTTGTTCCGCTGTAGACGCTCCGCCAAACAAAGTATGAGTAATCCGCGTGTGACCTTGCACGGGAAAACCCAATATCTGAGCAGTATTCTTCAAAACATATGATCTTTGTGACCCTGTGTCTATAATAGCCCACACTGTACGTTCCCCATTTTTCCCAGCGAGTTTTACTCGTAACGTTTGCAGGAACACAACCGGATTATACAAATTGGCAACATTCTTATCGCAACTGGTTGCCTGTAGTACCTTATCCAGAGTTACCGGTGTAGTAACGTCTTCAGCACCCTTGTTTGCTGACAACTCAGGACACATTAATGGTACGTGTCTTTTGTTACATATCATGCAAGTTATTTTTTGACGACATTTTCGGCCGACGTGACCTACCTTTAAACAACTAAAGCAAGCCCTTTTCTGTTTCAAAATTTGACGTTTTTCATCTAATGCAACCTTTTGCATTTTGTGACACGACTCACTACTATGACCAGCTTCACAGAAAACGCATTTTACTTGTTTGGTAAACAAACCAGCAGCAGTCGGTACGTGTTCATGTTTTTCATTAACTTTTTTGCCTTTTCACTCAGTTTCGTTAGAAATGGTGGCTGCAGAAAACCCTTCTTTTGCTAGTGCAATGCGTTGTTCTCCGTCAACTTCTAAACTTATAAATGCCATCAAACCGTCAAGGCGTTCTTTGAGCGTATCGCCTCTTTTCACCGATACATCGCCCAGCGATCTCTGTCATGCGCGCAACAGCTCTTCTGGAAGACAAGATTCTACCAATGGAAACAACATTGCGGAACAAGTGTCCGTCGTCACACCAAGCGTGTCAAGAGCTCTCAACTGCGTCGCAATCTTATCATACAGACTGGCTAAATTTATCGTCTTTGGATTGAGTGCTTTAATTAAAATAATTTTTAGCAACTCACGCACATAAAACTCGACTAACAAGTCATGCCTCCCAAACCTGGCTTTTAAACTTTCTACAGCTTTTTCATAATTATTCCCAGTTGGGGGAAAACTAACTATAAGTTCTTCGGCTCGGGAACCCGGGACAATAACTTGCAACAAATAATGAAATTTATCTTCATTGGTTAACTCACAATCATTATGAACTTTATTAAAAGTGCTCCAGAACGGAAGCCAATCGCGCAGCTCACCTCCGAATTTTTTAAACTCAATGATTGGCAATTTGATTCTACGAGAAAGAGATCCTCCTGCGCCACTACCAACGTTACTAATACTGTCAATAGCAGGTGACCCAATAATGCGTTGGCAACGCAAATTCAACCTGCGATAAGTAAATTGATACTCTTCTGTGCTCTGAAGTTCTATTTCGAGTTGATCCTCGCTGATTCCATCTGTATTCAACAAAAGGTCATAGACTTCACGATCCATTTGTTCTAATCCGGCTATTTTTTGGGTTAACATTTCACACCTTGTATTTATCTGGTCAACATCTTGTTGTTCGGCATCCAAAAGTTGTGTCAGCTGATTTGCAGTTAAAGTGAAAGCCCTGCGTGCTGCAGCTCGAGATTTCTTAAGTCTCTCCATTGTCACAGTCTTTCAATTAGTAACTCAAACGCGATACTGATAAACCAAACACCAACGCCACGCTAAATCGAACAATACCAAGTTGGGTCCTGTCACGGTCGCCAATAAATGTAGAACCGCCACTGAAATTAGCAAACGCCGCTTTACGGCGCTGCCCTTTATAGTGATGGGTGCAAGAATATAAGTTGAACACATGAATCAACAGGAATACTCAGTTGAAAATTTATCAGTTTACCTAAAAGCGCAGTTGGGGTCATAGAGATTGTTTGAATCCGAACTTCTGTACATGCATCCAAACCAACACGTAAAACTTTAAACTTCTTCGCATTATTACGACCAAGAATTGTAGTAAAATTATCTTCAATGACAAGGACAGAAACCCTATGCGAGAAATTATTACTAACTACATCTATACTCGCCGTAAACATTACTGTATACTGAAGTTGACCAGAACCATCAAAAAAATTTAAATCAGAATTACGTTCGTAACAATAAAATTGTAAGCCATTTAGACGAAGGTTTTCCCAGTTTTCTTTCGACACCATAGTATGTAGTGCACCAGAATCCACGAATGCGGAATGTGTTACTCCTCCGAACTTACTTCTTCTGGTTTCTTACCAGTTTCAGAGTTAGTTATGTAAAAAATGTATTCATCTGTCACGTGCTTGACAATCGAATCTTTGGCTGTGTCCAAATTTGAGTTATTGTAGAACCACCACTGAAATTAGCAAACGCCGCTTTACGGCGCTGCCCTTTATAGTGACGGGTGCAAGAATATAAGAAGCTACCCGCTTCAAACACCCTTGCGCAGGAACACTTTATGTTTATCAAAAGTAATACTCAACTTGTATTAAACTGTGCAATTTACTGGCATAAAATATAACTTTTTTGGACGAGACATAAAAAATCACTCTTGACAGTTATCGCTTGAGCGACACCTACGTGTAAAATGGCCAGTTTTCTTGCATTTATTACACACAACATTAAGCGCAGAACACCTACTGTCTTTTGGAACATGACCCTCGAATCCACAGCAAACGCATATTATTGTTTTGGATCCACCCGATGCATATTTATTTTGCTTAACCTGAACAAAGATTGGCTTCTCTCCAATCTTCTTCTTCTTCTTATGACTTTCTGTAGTTTTATACATGGAAGTCGAATTTGTAGGAACTGGTGAATTACCAGAAACCGTTAAGTTATTAGCGGTTATTCCAACTTGTAATAACTGTTTCAAATGTACGTGCAGGCATTACAGCTTTGTCCAAGTTCAAAGATTCATTTCCATAAATCGGGAACGGAGTTCATTTGATGAAACACCATTAATTAATTGACCTTGGATAGCTTTGTCAACAGCTGGTCCATTAAAACTACGCCGTTGAACTTGCTTTCGAATATAAGTAATAAAGGTGGTAATGTTTTTGTCCTTTTCCTGACACATTTGAGATAAAACATACCGTTCATACCACTTTGTATTTTTAAGTCCAATTTTTTACTCTAAACATTCTAATATGTATGTGCAAGCATCAGTACCATTAGGAAACTGCATAACTATAGGTAGAGAAAAATAAACATCTTGAAGACCGCCTAACAGTAAAAATTTTGCCTGTTTGACCTTTGCATTAGTTATTTTTACGCTGATGAAGTAAAATTCAAGAGTCTGTTTTCATCTCTGCCAGTTATGAGGTGATGCTGTTTGAAGTACGAATAACGGAATATGCATTTTCTCCATGTTGCAATAATTTGTCAAATTATCTTACATGAACCCAAAATCCTCGTCGCCACTTGCAGTATTTGTATATCTTTAAAGATATATTACTACTTAATTGAACAATACTAAGGCCTTATTATGCCATTAAAAATACATATTATTTTACTCTCATTGACACTTCTTTTCAGAGTCCCTTTGTACTCTGATCTATTATATAAATATAATGTAACCTAGCAACACCACAACAACATCTGTAAGTTAAATCATCTAACTAATAAAGCTCTGAGAACGTGCCTAGGTGCCATGAAATCAACACGTACTCTTGCCCCCTATGTCGAAACTGAAAAATGCATGCTCCTATTTAGACGACAGAATCTAGCAACCAAATTCATATAAAATTACGAGCATCGTATCTGCAAAATATTTCCGACCTTTCAACTCAAAAGCCTGATTAATAAATACTGGAGCAACTGCAATTCCCCGCCAATCCAAGACGCTTTCTACAATACTAGTCATGTTGATGTATAAAAAGTTTTCCTGTTTGCTCATCAAAACTTTGCAAGTCTTATTGTAATTTTTCCTAGTTTGTTTTCAGAAAACACCACACTAAATCAAAAATCTTTTTATTTCACTAGAACGATGTCATGACTACAAAATCTTCATAGTTGGGTCAAAATCTAAAGGAGTAGGATATGCTTTTAAAATTCTCGATCATATAGAGTATAGACAAAAATTCAACACTATGGCTACAATATTCACAGCCGAGGCACTTGCTATATTATCAGCATTAAAGTATAGTATACAAAATATCAACAGTTTTGATAAAATTGTTATAATGTCGGACTCAAAATCCTTTTTGCAAGCAATTAAACATGACATATAGATCTTCGCGTATAGTACAATTAATACCTGAACAGGCTTAGTTTTTTACAGTCAGGTGACGTAACAGTAACAATTATGTGGGCAAGAGCTCATTCAGGTATAGCCCTAAATGAGCAAGTAGACTTGTTGATTAAACAAGCAGTGAAAGAGCATGCTACTATTTCTAACATATTATTACCATTCTTAGATTTTTTTTAAAGCCTTAATTTAAAAATTATTACTCAGTGGAATAACTACTACATTTCAACATATAGTAAAACCAATACAAACTATTTCCAACTGTACAAATATCTACATACATAAATCGTATGAATACCTTCTCGTTTATATAAAATTGGCGATTTAGGCTCTTGGGTTTGTACTTTCTGTGATAAACGTGGCGATTTTAAGCATGTCTTCCTGGAATGCAAACAATTTCTAGTTCAAAAAAACAGTTTACTTAAAGAACTTCTTGCACTTAAACTGTCAGTTCTGTTCAACTTAAATTCTTTACTTGCTCTAAATTCACCCCACGTGTTAAAATCTCTATGTAATTTCATTTATAAATACCAACTTCTCCTGTAAAGCTTTAACCTCTATCAAAAAGTCCTCACCTTAACCCTCTTTCTGTGTTCGTCACCATGATGGGCCACAACGGTGCGAAATGCTTCTTTCCCCTATTCCATCCATACCTTTCAATGTCCACCTTTTGTGTTTCTTTTATTAGGTTAGATAGTTAACTACTGTGTAATACTATATCACTGGCGTGTTATCTTGTGGCTAAATATCCTTGTAGACGAAACCAAATAAAAAAAACTGATGTGGTTTTCAGCGTCTTGAAATAAACATATCTTTATATTTTTTAAATGTATAATCAAACAGAAATCTACCCAACAATATTTGTAATTTATTTATTTTACAAATTTCATAAAATTAAAATATTATTTCTTTACAACTCTGTAATCTTTAAGATGAAGTACCACCCAAATAGGTATTGCACACATCCCAAGTACAATTGCTGTTCCATGAAGAGCTCTTTCACGGTGTGAAATTGCAGTACTAGGTGGGCCAGCTATTACAGCAATCATCCGACGAACTGGAATCGTAGATGCTTTCTGTATTACTTTTGAAAAAATCATTCTGAAGGTACTGAAACAAAATGTTGTATTATATATAAAAATTATTCACTTATTACAGTTTCAATGCTTTTACATGCGATACGCAATTCAAACTGTTCTATGCACAGTTGCTACTAAAATAGAATTTGCAGTTATAATTAGTACCTTTGAAATGCACAGTCATTAATACTCGTTTTATTTGGCATGCATTTTATTGCATAAGCATACCAATGTAAATTTAGAAAATTGTATTCTTTTCTTTTATTATGCATCTGTTTAGGTGTTTAATTTTTAGTCTCAATTTTAAAAATGTTTTTTAACTAATTAACTCAAAATATATGTGGAATTAATTATTGAAATGTACCTATTTATGGGATTATGTTTAAATGTGGTTGAATTATACAACATAATTTATGCAGGGGCTGCTATGTGACCAGGTCCCCGATACTCTGTTTGAAGGTACGTGCAAAATATTTCAAACTTCAAAAATGTAATTAATTCTAATCAGATAAAATTAAATGTAATGTTTATTTATTTATTTAATTGTCCTTATTTAAACCAAATAAAATAAACAAGCAGCTCAAAGCACAATGGAATAAATCTATAGGAAAGCTATAAATGTAAATTCTTACCTAATAATAATACATCGTACAAATTATTTTAGCAGTTTAAAAGGGCGAAGTTTAGGATAAGCATTGGAGGGGCATAAATTTCTCTAAGGAATAGCAGTGTGGGACAAAAAAAATAGAGAGCATAAAATGAGGTTTGACAGATAAATGTAACTATATGGAACGGCTTGGTATTTGATAAGGTGGCTATAAATTAGCTTTTTGAGCACAGATATAGAGTAAATAGTAATGTACTATCAAGTTCATACATTTAATAACGAAAAGAATAACACAAGATTTTTGCTACATGCTAGGTTTATCAAATGCACTAATGTTTTTCTTTGCATGCACTCGGCAAGTGTATTAACGTATGCGGGTTAATTATATTTTTTAGGCAGTAAGATTAAACTTTGTTTATAATAAATAGACACGTATTGTCATTGGCAGTTACTATACGAATACTTCCACTCTTGATCACCAAGTGTTCATTACTTGATAAACTTGTTATGTCTATTGCGCATTATCACTCATTATTCGAATAGTACAATGATACTTTTGGCACGAACTAAAGTACTTATAAATTGTTTATAAGCCTCCGATCCAAACATAAATAATATAATTCAGATTTACCCTGCTCTTCCATTTAACCCAGAAAAGGATTATTTCCTTTCATACTAAAATTGCGCCCTACTCATAGTTTAGCATTAGACATAGTAGGGATCAGCGAAGTTCGGTGGCCGCAGGCGTGGGATTTTGAAGCGGAGAATTTAGGGTAATTCATACTGGATCAGAGGAAGAAAATTCGGGCATGGGAATAGTTATGTGAAAAAAGATAGGACAACGTGTAGAAAACTACTTACAAAAGAATGAAAGTGTTACATGCCAATATTGGCATTGTAAGTTTCTAATTTGCGAGTGAATTCGCGCCAATATTTTAAAAGAATTGTGCGTGCATTTCCGTCAGTTTAGATAGTTGCGTCGACGCCCGAGAATGCGCAGACGCGAGTTAAAGTTCGGGCCTTTGGAGCTGGTTTTTTTAAAAACACTTTGAAACTTTAACAATATTTTTATTAGTTAAAATTTGGATAACTTGTACATAATACTAAAATAATTATTGTACTAGTGAGTAGCTTGAACAACGAAGTATGGAGTTCGAAGACTGACTGCCGGGCATTGAGCTCCCGGGCCTTTTATAATAACCTGCCCCTCACACGGCTGTGAGAACTTGCAGATCTCATGTCTGCATTTCTCTTTAATTGTACACTTTAATACAATGTAACAACTTAATTCTAAGTAATTGCGGTCTGTTGACCGCCTGTGACCTTCCACCTGCAGTATCACTGCCCTCAAGGATGCAAAGTTGCATGTCCGTTCACATGAACTGTCAATAACCTCTCTGGGTTATCCTTGTGTTACAACGTTGCATTGAACTTATACTTTTACTTAATAATTTCTAATAATTCCTATTAGATTCAATATATCAATATATATATATGTAATTGGGGGATACATAACTCCTCCCACCGTAAATGAAAAATTAAGGTTTTTCTTAATTTTTAAATACATAAAATTCATTATTTAAATTCATTTAAAATTCATTGTTTCTAAGGGTATACTTATTGTTTCCTTTTTTCTCTTTGTTTCCTTAAATCTAGAACTGTTTCTTTCATTCTTATATCTAAGGTACATTTTGTATAATACATACATGATTACAAAAATTATTAAAATGATCAATACAATTGTCCAAACACTTATATTATTATAATGTAACTTTGGCGTTTTGAGTTCATTTAATTGTTCTTTATAACTTTCCACTAATTTCACGGCGTGGTTGAGATCGTCTAAGTCTAGATGCTCTAGCTTCATAGGTTTCTTGATTATTTCTTCGTCTTCTTGTTGTATTTTGAATTGTAGTTCCGGTAGGTTTGCAAGTTTCTTTGTTGCTATGGGATCTTGATAAACTCTGATTACTTCATCTTTCAATTTCACATAACAATCTTCTTTGAGGGTAATTAGTTTGCTTCCGATTAATGCTTGGTTATTTTCATCTTGGTTGCAGTGGATGGTTGCTATTACTTCTGTTGGGAAGATTGCTATCCATTTGTTATCTGTAACTTTTTGAATTTTCATATTAGTTATTTGCACTTGTTTGGTTTCACAGTTTTCGTAGTGATTTGAGAATTTTAATAGTTGTACTTCACAAGGGCTGTCTTCTTGAATGGTTGTTGTCGTCATCGATTGACATAAATATTGGTTTGGTGTTACTTCAGTACATTTTTCGTTTGTATAACCATATCTCAGTTCATTTAGGGATAGGAATTTGGTTTTGGGTATGATTACTTGGTATGTGCTAGTAACCTTTGTTAATAAATGATAATAATTAATTGTTACTTTCTACTATCTAGATTTCTATCAAAAATATTATTTCATTATTCTTAATGTTGCTAAAAGTTGTTGCGTTGAAGTAAGGTTGGATATTATTTGAGTAAATATTGTAATTTTGTATACTGCCTAGTTTATTGGTAGTATACCGGGGTTGTTATATATATCTTATGTTATTATTTGGTTGTCCGTTCTACCTGGGTGGAGGTTGACGGTAAGGGTGATGACCGTCCATCTGAAATTACAGGGTGTCTTAGGTTTTTTAAATGAATGTATTTCGTTATTTTACCGTTGTCTACTACTGCTATATTTTTATCTGATATTTTCTTAATTTTAAATGGTCCTAAATTTCTGGGTGCTGTTTTATGTCGCTTGCTTTGAAAGTTTTTCTCATATACGGTTTGTCCTATTGAAAATTTATTTGAGTCGGTATTTTTGTTTCGGGTTGTGGTGATACGTTCTTTATCGTTCTCTAATTTATCTTTTACCTTGTCGTAAGTTATTTTTAATTTTTGTTTGTGATCTTTCGCATATTGTTGATATACTTCTTTATTGTAGTGTATGTCATAGGGATTTCGTGAATCTGAATGTCCTAATGTTAATTCTAAGGGTGTAAAATTTGTTGATGAGTGAATTGTGTTATTATAGGCGATTAGTGCGTATGACATTAAATTGGTTATATGTTCCTTTTTATAATTTATTCTTAATAATCGAATTTGTTCTAACAGGGTTAAGTGTAATCGTTCGATTAGTCCGTTTGATTCAGGGTGGTTTTCCGTTATGAAATGAATTTTTATTTTGTGAAGTTCTAACGTGTTTTGTATTGTCTCATTTTTAAATTCGCTACCATTGTCTAGAGTTATTGATTCGGGTGTTCCGTAAAATGTGAAATATTGTAAAAATCCTTGGGTCACGTCAATGCTATTTTTGGATGTGATTGGTATGGCTTGGCCTATTTTTGTGAATGCGTCTATAATTGTTAGATAGTTTTGCGCTTCTACTACTAGAGTATCGGCATGTAGTTTTTGAAATGGTTTGTCGGGTGTTTTGGTTAACATTAAGGGTATCTTTGGGGGTTTCCTGTCGTATTTCGCTCTGTCACATAGTTCGCATTGGTTAATGAAATCTGTGGTCAAGTCCTTCATGTCTTTAAAATAATAACGTCTTATGAGTTGTTTTATTGTTTCGTTAATTCCACGATGGTTGGTTTTTCCTTCGTGTTGATTTCTAATTACATCGTTTATTTCGTAGGGTCGTCTAGTGTTATTAATTTTCTAGTACATCTGATGAGTTCAGGTCCAGAGTTGTTGAATAGTTTAATGTATAATTCTGAAAATCTTTGGTATAAATGTTCGGTGTTGAAATAAAAATAAAATCGTTTTTTCTCGGGGGTGTATTCCTTTAAAATTTTAATTATTTGTTCTTCGTTGTCATCTTTAGTTATTTGAATTTGGTATATCTTTTTGTTATCTACTTTTGTATATTTTACTGGATTGGGGTTATTTAAAACTTCGGTTATTATAAATTGGTTGGGTTTCATATCGATTGCTTCGTTTAAAATTTTAATCGCGTTTTTTGGTTCTTCGTTTTGTGTCGAATGTATTGTGTCGCTCTCGTCTGGATCTTCCCTTATTTCTTCTTCGTCTACGTTTCCTATAATGGATTCCGTTTCTAATGCATTGAGTTGGATTTGGCTTAAAGCGTCTGCGTTATTGTTATAAATTCCTTTTTTATATATAATTTCGTAATCATACTCTTCGAGTTTGATTCTCCATCTTTGTAATTTTGAATTCGGTTCTTTCAGTTTGCATAACCATACTAGTGGTCTATGATCGGTGTATATGTAAAATTTTCTTCCGTATAAATAAGGTCTAAAATATTTTGTTGCCCAAATTATGGCTAATAACTCTTTTTCTATAGTGCTATATTTTTGTTCGGTTTCATTTAGGGTTCTGGATGCGTAGCTGATGGGTTTATCGCTACCTACTTTTCCTTGGCTCAATACTGCGCCTAATGCTACATTCGATGCGTCTGTCGTCAGTATAAATGGTTTTGTAAAGTCTGGGTATTCTAATACAGGGTGATTTGTTAATATGTTTTTGATTTTGTCTACTGCTTTAATAAATTCCGGGGTGTGTTCAATTTTGTTTCCCTTTTTTAAACAATTTGTCAGGGGTTTGGTTATCTGAGCGTAACCTTTAATGAATTTGCGGTAGTAACCACTAAGTCCTAGAAATCCTTTAATTTCTTTGTTTGTTTTTGGCAATGGGTAATTTAGAACTGCATTTGTTTTGTCTGGATTTGGCATTACTCCTTGGGGTGTTATTACATGTCCTAAAAATGATACTTCTTTTTGTAAGAATTCACTTTTGTCTAATTGTACTTTAAAATATGCTTGTCTAAGTCTTTCGAATACTTCTGTCAATCTTTCTATGTGTTCTACCAATGAGGTGGAATAAACTATGATGTCGTCAAGGTATACAAGGCATTTCTCATTGTGTATTCCTCGTAGTATATTGTCCATGACTCTCTGGAAAGTAGCGGGTGCGTTCTTTAATCCAAATGGCATTCGTTTGTATTCGTAATGTCCTCTAGGTGTGCTGAAGGCTGTTTTTGATATGTCTTTTTCTTCCATCTCTACCTGATGGTATCCTGATGCTAGGTCTAATGTTGTAAAATATTCGCATTTGCCTAATTTGTCTAAAATTTCAGTTATATTTGGTAGTGGGTATTTGTCATCTACCGTTTTTTCGTTTAACTTTCTATAATCTATTACCATTCTGTACTTTCTCTTTCCGGTTGCGTCTAATTTCTTAGGTACTATTAACACGGGGCTGCTCCATGGTGAATTGGAGTGCTGGATTATGTCTTGGTCTAATAAGTCTGCTACTTGTCTGTCAGCTTCTTCTTGGCTTGCATGAGGTAGTCTATATGCTTTTGTAAAGATTGGTTTATTGTCTGTTAACTCGATATTATGTTTTACTGTGTTGGTGAATGTCAATGGTATTCCTTCACAATGGAATATGTCTCGGTATTCAAAACATAAGTTTTTAATTGCTCTTTCTTCTTCTTGATTGATATCGGTATTAAAGCGGATGTTAGTTAAATTTTCTCTTAACATTTCGTCATGTTCTATTGGGTTGTAATCGTTTTCTAAATTTTCGTCTATTTCCATTTCGTTAAAATTTAGTTCTTCTACGTTAATTGGGTCTGTCAATGATAATTCTACGGGATAGTCGTTTGAATTTAATATTGTTGTGGTTGCAAAGTTATCTTTTATTTGAACTAAGGCAGTTGGGGTTTCTACTCCTTGTTGAAAAGATATATGATTTATTATTCCTAAATTTTTGTTAGATTTTACTGGGATTTTTATTTTTCTTTCCGTTCGGGGTTCTATAGTGTATTTTTGTTCAACTTGTGTGTTTTGAAATTTAATTGGGATTTTTCCGTATTTTGTCCTTAATAAGCGATTTTTAATGTCAATGTTGGCTCCTAATTTTCTTAGAAGATCCATTCCGATTAATCCGTCATATTTATCGTTAAATTCGAATACACAAAATTTATGTTTCATTTTGACATTAAATGTTCTCGGTAAGGGTATATTTGCTACGAATTAGTGTAGTGTTGTTTGATGGGCTGTTTTGATTTTAAATGGTTCTCTTTCTACATAATCTAAATAATGTTTTTGTACGGTTCTGGGGCTAATTAATGTTTTAGATGATCCGGTGTCGATTAATAGTTTGAATTTGGCGTGGGGTATTTCTATGTATGGTAATACTAAGTGATTTATGTTATTTAAGTTTATTAAGTTTGGTTGTCTATGAACGGGTCCATTTGAAAATTTGAGTTCGAGTTTTCTTCATCATACTCCTCGTAAGTTTCGTATTGTTCGTCACGTTCGTAAGTTTCTGCATGGTTTGTTTCATTGTTCGTAGGTGTCTCAATGTCATTATTCTGGTCAGTGTCAAATTTTTCTATTTCTTGATGGAATAATTCTTCTGATGTAAAATTACGTTTCTGATGAGGGTTTGGTCGGATATGTGTTAT
Organism: Platerodrilus igneus; assembly: GCA_036346225.1. Lineage (NCBI taxonomy): Eukaryota > Metazoa > Arthropoda > Insecta > Coleoptera > Lycidae > Platerodrilus > Platerodrilus igneus. The sequence goes on from JARFIW010000858.1 coordinate 5,823,340, forward strand.
TTTGTGTTTTGTCTGGTGTTACCAGATGAGGTGTCCATTGGTGTTGGTTTGTAATAATTGTTAGGGTTGTTATGAGTATTAGTCATTGGTGTATTTCTATTAGGGTTTGCATTGAATGCTGGTCTTTGTTGGTTTAGGTTTTGATTGAATCTCGGTTGGAATGCGGGTTTCGTAAAAGTTGGGTTGAATGTTGGTCTTGAAAAATGTTTATATTGATTATTAAAATTGGTATTGTTAAAAATTGGTTTGTTACTTCGGTTGATTTGTTTGTGAGTTAAAGGGTGTGAATTTTTGTTGAGGGATCGTTTGTCTTGTAGCTTGTATAGTTTTTGTTGGTGAATAGCTTTTATTCGCGTTGGGGTTGTATAGTCTGCTGCGGTAATACATTACATTTTCTTCTTCTATTACTAGGCTCATAGCTTCTTCTAGATTTTGGGGTCGTTGGAATCTGATTTTATCCGATAGTCGTTCTGGTAAAGCGTTTATATATGTGTCCAGTGCCATTTCGTCATACATTTTTGTTTTTAAATGTCTAACGTTTTGATCGGGTTCTTCGATTTTTAATTTTGTTAAAATTAAACTTCTCACGTCTTGGCATTTCATTCCGAATTGGTAAGGGGATTGATTGTGTTCCATTCTAAGGTTTATTAGGTCTCGTACCAGGCATTTTATATTACGTTGGTCCCCGAAATATGCAATTAGTAGCTGTTTAAACTGGTCCCATTCCGATAAGTCGTCCCTACTGGCGATTAATGTTAGTGCCCTTCCGGCTAGTTTACTTATTACTAAGCGTATAAGCAATGAATTTCTTGCGTCATCTCCGGGTTTGTAAAAGGTTTTTAGGAACATTTCACATGCTCCAATGAAATTCGAGAGATGGGCCTGCGTGCCATCAAACGTCTGAATTGTCTCTAAATAGAGACGTAAGTCTGTGTTACTCATGTTGGTTAAGGGTTGTTTTCGATTTTTTGGAAGTTTCAAAAAAAAAAATTTTTTTTTTTTTTTTTTTTTTGAATTAAGCTTTATTTCGCTATTTGTATTGTTACTTTTGCTTTGGATTTATTAATTTTCCGTTTGGGTTGTGAAATTTCAATTTTGTAAAATTGGGGTTGATTTTCTATTTGTAACGTTAATTATGCTTTGGATGTATTAGTTTTTCTTTTGGATGAAATAATTTCGAATTTTGTAAAATTGGGGATGATTTTCCTTTTATGACGTTATTTTGCTTTGGTTTTTAAATTTTCCTTTTAGATTGGATAACTTAGAGTTTTGTAAAAATTGATGTTGATTTAGCTATTTGAAACGTTAACTTTGCTTTGGTTTTATTAATTTTCCTTTTAGATTAGGTAGTTTCAAATTTTGTAAAGATTTTGCTATTTTCGGCGTTATTCTTAGTTTGGAATTGTTAATTTTCAGTTTAGATTGGGTGGATAAAAATTTGGTAAGAATTTGAGATTAATTTCGTACTGGTAGTATTAGATTTATTAATTTTAAGTTTATATTGCGTCGAGTTATTTTTAAAATCGTAGTCGTTGTTTATTTATATTTAATTACACAATGCGGTGATGTATTCACGAGATTTGTATTCAATAATGTTGAATTTAATTACCGTAGTCTTGGATTAATTGTTTTTATGCAGCTTTTAATTTATCTTTCTTAAGGAATCTGAAATGGATGGGTTTATTATCGTTTAGCGTTGTTTTAGTTCACTCGTAATTAATACTCTTCCGTGGGTTTTACTGAGTTGCGTAATTATGACCTGAGGTTACTTACTTTTGTACTTTACTGTTGAAATTGAATACTATGTTGAGGTAATTGCACTTACAGGTGTTAGTTTATGGAATTAGATAATTGACTTTCCGTACTCGCTAATGTAAAGTGTTATGTCTGTTTTATTTTTAGATCTCTCGGTACTGCTTGACTTGTAATTGAACTCTTCGTTATGTGCGTTTTCAGGTTTACAATTATGAGCGTATGATAACGTTTTAGCGTTTTAATTAAAGATTCTTATGATGACCGTTTTACTGCACTTTATAATGCTGATTTTGTACTACAAATTATTTATAGAGTGTTGTGGTGTAATTTTCATGCGCTTCTATAATTCCGTGATGTATTTATTACGTATGATGCAAATTGAAATTATACTGAAAGTTGAAAGTTATTGCACTTCTCTGATGTTCTAAGTGTATAAAAGATGCGAGCTTTGTTTTCTTAGGTGGTTTTAAGTTACCGTATTTTTAGTTAATGCAGAATGTTCTTGTTATTTATTCAGTATTATAGAGGTCAATGGTTTAATTAAACGTTCTGTACTGCTTGTTCGAATTAGCTTTAGCTTTGAAATTAATTTCGCGTTAGTTTACCGGTTTATAAACGTGGGTTTGAATCGCGCTTCTTATTTTGGTGTTAGTGAATGTGCGCCCGTTATTTTTGGATTATTTTGAGTTCGTTCTATTAATTATGGTAAGGATTTCTTTTTAAATTCAATTCTTATTTGTTTTAAGAAAATCTCTTTGTAAATAATCGTCTCTTTTTTTTAAAATTCAAGTTTCATTTGTTTTTTAAAGAAAAAATATTTCTTTAACATTCAAGTTTCATAAAATGTTTTATAGTCTCGTTTTGAAAATAATTCACTTTGAACTATTTTCAAAAATATTCATAATATAAAATACATAAAACGATAGTAATCAATAGTTATAATACTAGCATATATCAATTATAGTTGTTGGTTTAAAAAAATTTTATGGAAATGAACTTACATTAGTTTCATCGGTTTCTTTGGTGGGTTCGATCGATTCTGTATCTTGTCCACCTTGGTTTGTTTTGTTGGCCTTAGACGATTCTTGTTCCTTGTCCAACTTGGTTTGTTGCTGGATTTAGACGATTTATGTTCTTCCTCCAACTTGGTTTGGGTTCTGCCAAAATTTCGAATAAAAATTCTTGGTCACCAATCTTCCGATTTTTGGATTTTCAGTGCCCTTTTGACATCCGTTACGACTGCGCCAGTTAAAGTTCGGGCCTTTGGAGCTGGTTTTTTTAAAAACACTTTGAAACTTTAACAATATTTTTATTAGTTAAAATTTGGATAACTTGTACATAATACTAAAATAATTATTGTACTAGTGAGTAGCTTGAACAACGAAGTATGGAGTTCGAAGACTGACTGCCGGGCATTGAGCTCCCGGGCCTTTTATAATAACCTGCCCCTCACACGGCTGAGAGAACTTGCAGATCTCATGTCTGCATTTCTCTTTAATTGTACACTTTAATACAATGTAACAACTTAATTCTAAGTAATTGCGGTCTGTTGACCGCCTGTGACCTGCCACCTGCAGTATCACTGCCCTCACGGATGCAAAGTTGCATGTCCGTTCACATGAACTGTCGATAACCTCTCTGGGTTATCCTTGTGTTACAATGTTGCATTGAACTTATACTTTTACTTAATAATTTCTAATAATTCTTATTAGATTCAATATATCAATATATATATATGTAATTGGGGGATACATAACTCGCGCAGTGGGGAAGTAAGTGGTGGTTTCCGTCACGTCATATGGACTAGTCAACGAAACGTCGAACAGTGAGGTTGATCTGTGTGCCTTTTATCTTGTCTTCTCTTTCAGATATGTAGGTTTCCTGTCTCGTACCTGTTATCGTTCCTCCTACCTGTATTTTTTTTACCGTGCCGCTACACAAGAAGAGAGAAGACAACCCAATTTGACTTCAATGGAGGGCGAAGGCCGAACCACGCCCACAACACCCAACTAACGCCAAAATAGCTGCAATGTTGTGAAGAGCTCCACAGTTTACGTGAGTACATTTTGTCTTTTCCTATAATCGCAATAAACTTTTTGGCATGTGATACAGTAATTTGAAACATAAATATGACGTAACACCTTATTGCGCAATATTACGTATGTGTTTATTATGTTGTCAACTTTCGTAGTGGCTCTTATCAATTACACCGGGACTTTAACGAGTATACCTTTGAATAGAACACCTAGAGTATAATAAGAGTACTCAGGTTATATTAGAATCTAAACCAATAAATACATTAATAATACAAGTATACGTGCCCACCTCTAACTACAGTGAGGAAGAGGTAAAGACGATCTACAAATACATCAAAAATATACTAAGATACGTAAGAGGACATGAAAATTTAATTATTATGGGGGATTTTAATGCAGTAGTAGGTGAGGGTAGGGAAGGAGTGGTAGTAGATTTGTTTGGGTTAGGCACTAGAAATGACAGGAGAAATAGGCTGGTAAAATTTTGCGACAAAAACAATTTAAACATCACAAACACATTATTTCAACATTATGCTAGAAGACAATACATATGGAAGATGCCAGGAGATATAGGAAGATATCAAACAGATTACATTCTTGTTAGACAACGGTTTGGCAATCAGGTAAAAGACTGTAGAAGCTACCCAGAAACAGATATCTGACCACAACATCGTAATTGTGAAGATTGCTCTTAAATTTAAAAAGTTGAAAAAAGAAATGGAAAAATGCACTTTGACTTTGAGAAACTAAAAGATAAACATATCCATGAAAGATTTGAAAAGAAGTCAAATGAATTGCTGAAAGATATCGGGAAAATCTCTGATACTAAGGAAGTAGAACTGGAATGGAATAACATTAAATCCAGCTCACATGGCGGCCAGAGTTATTCTAGGGTATACACAAAAAGAAAATAAGAAACCATAGATAACAAAAGATATCCTGAATTTAATAGAAGACGAAAATTCAAAAATAAATCGGACGAAACTGGAAAACCCATACAATGCCATAAAATGGGAAATTATTCGCAAATGCAGGACAGCTAAAGAACAATGAATTGATGAAAAGTGAAAAGAAATACAAACTATGATGGAAATAGGAAAGACTAATTAGAATGATTTTAGGAATATAAAACTGTATGGCAAAAATATAAGGAACGGAAGAGGAAATGTCATTATAGAAAATGTAGAGAAAGTGGTTAGATGGCAAAAATATATAGGGAATGTATACGCAGGAATTCCAAAATCACGTTAAAAATTAAAAATAACACCCTTTCAGTGCACCAAATATCACAATAATATATATATATATATATATATATATATATATATATAAATAAAGTATCTATAATAACAGGCTATTAGGTCTGCTGGTTAATGAATAAAACTCTTTATTATAAATTCAAGCTTTCGGTTATTTATTTTTAAACCTTTATCAAGAATACTAAAAATTGTGAAACGTTATTAGGGCATACAATAATCAAATACTTACTAATGTGAGGTTTTTTAAAATAGAATCGTTGATATAAATAAAATTCATAAATATAAATTAATAGTGTGATAAATAAAGCTTTTAACAAAAATAATGTGATATTCTTATTCAACTTTGAAAGTTACAGACTAACAAATTTCTATATAATTTTGACAGTTGTTGAGATAACTTTCTAGATTTTAAAAAAAAATTTTAAAAAAACCTCACATTAGTAAGTATTTGATTATTGTATGCCCTAATAACGTTTCACAATTTTTAGTATTCTTGATAAAGGTTTAAAAATAAAAAACCGAAAGCTTGAATTTATAATAAAGAGTTTTATTCATTAACCAGCAGACCTAATAGCCTGTTATTATAGATACTTTATTTTATAATCTGCAACGTCGTTACACCACATAATTATATATATATATATATATATATATATATATATATATATATATATATATGACAGTTTAAAAAATGTTATTTATGTAAACTGTTTTGTATAATCCTAGCAAGGTATGGTATGGTATTGAAATGAAATGATTGTGTAGGCAACTTAATTATTAATAATCTTATATTTGAGGTAAGAAACTGTTTGTATCAAACAAAAATATGATTATATATAAAAATAGTTTGGTTAGTTATGTAATTCTACTTTCAGATATGAACATCCATTGAAAAAGGCTAATATGTTCAGCCGTAACGTTTGGAGTATAATAAAAAATAAATCATCCTATTGAATATTTACATAGTTAATTAGACCTTAATACCCAAGAAAAAATTAAAATTCTTATATTATCATAATAAAAAATCAAGAATACATCATTTATATATATATATATATATATATATATATATATATATATATGTATTTCTCCGACTCTCCTGTCTGTAAGCTCGAGTCCCACTGTTGGTCGTCATTTTTCTCTGTACTCTACTTGGTACTAAATGTTCGCGCGAGAAATATGAAAATTCGTATTTTAATTACGTTTAAGGTGCGATCGCGTATTTACTACAACAGTCGTTTTCCAGCCGGTACCAATAAACAATTAGCTGTGCGCATATGTATAACGACAGTCGTTTTGGAGTTTTCGTTGAATAAAGTCGCTTTCTAGTTTCCGTTGAATAAGAGTCGCCTATGAGTTTCCGTGGAATAAAGACATGTTTGTTCGTGTTCAGCATTATTATCTTTCACAAATCGATGTTTGCGTTTCGGTGTTAAATTATGTTAGTGTAGATATTCATGTCCTTCTTTCCAATTTCCTACATCATTCAGAAAACCGAAACAATTACACCAGTGCTATTGTATCCTCACATCTATCAGTTTGACGGTACATCCAAACTCCACCAATTCTGCTACTGATCCCATTTATCATTGGTAAACAACCAAATTGCTCAACCACCGACTTCTACTACATCTTCACACCTCCCATACAACAACATAATACCAAGCAGCCTGAACTTACTTATTCACTCTTACTGCACATTAAAACATTTATAATTACTTCACCGACTGCTTGTCGCAACTCAATACCAACTTGTATCGGTTGTGTATTACAAGTGTGACTTGCGGCTGTAAGCTGGTTCACCACGAAGAGCATAAAAGGTTAGAGAGAAGACCCACCTCAAACTCCTGGTGTTTATATACACTTTTCTGCCCCCCTAAAGCCTGCCAATTCCTCAAATTTTGTAAAATACACACAAACTTCCAACCGTTTGCAACTTTCCCGTAAATTCAACAATACACACAAACAAATTCTACGTATCTTCCAAGCGACTCGATATTCTAACCCTACTGGCAAAAGTTATCGTTAAAACACGTCTCTACTGCTATATCTGTCTGCTTCTAACCTAAGCACTCAATCTCCTATCCCTTACTTTGTATAACCACCAACTTATTTTCGCTCTACTACCATGTCTGAATCCCAAGCTCAACGAACTTCGTGATCTGTCTCTCTTTCTTCCACTCGTACTACCCAAAATAACCCCTCTTTATTTACCATTAACAATGTGCATTTCTAACCGACAAAAATGCCCTCACTCAACTATGCATATGTTAATACTTGGTATTTCTATCCTACTTTTATCTCTTTCAAAAATTAACCTTTCGTTGTCTCACAGTTGACGACCTGCAAAAATAACGCTTTCCTACTAAATATTACCCTCGCTAAACAACGTTCAAAATATGTGTATCTCACTTCTACATATTCTACCTGATATTCTTTCTTTGTTTCGCTGTTCTCTCCCCAAATCAACTAACACTAAACACGTGATATCTTTATCCTACTTCTACTCATTCTAAAAATTAACCTTTCTTTGTCTCGCTGTTCTGTTGTATAACCGACACCCACCCTCTTCCAGTTATATATCCTTATAAATCCATTATAATTGATAGCTACGACCAACCTTTCCTCCCCCAAAACCCTAGTTGCTTCAAATTAACGATATTCGGAACGTTTTGTTATTATAAACAATATGCAGAACTACAAACGGCTTAAAATGCTCAAGCTTCTTTCAATATACGTTAACAAATAAAGATGCTTTTGGAAAACATTTCTTTGCTATAATTTAACGTTCGAAGATTGCATATGAAATTAAAAATGCTAAAGCTTTATACTTATACTCTACACTTATGAACTACGATTTAAATGCGTTTCTTGTTCATAATATGACCTTTGAAATGCTATATTAAACACACTATACCTCAATAATGTTTATATTAAAAGGAGTTATGCTAAACTAACTTCTGACTTACTGAAATTTTTCAGTAAAATGATTATTTTTTATCCTAAAAGAGTCTGAAAAGCGTTTCCAATCGTAGATGCTTGTTTCTACACACTGAATCACTACCTAAATTATCAAATGAGTTAATAAAGATGTTTAACATTCAAATACCACAGAATATATATATATATATATATATATATATATATATATATATATATATATATATATAATATGGGTAAAATAATCTTGGAATTAGGTCATTACTAAATCTTGGTATATTGCAAAAGTTTCACATATAAGCAATAACAAATGTAGTGGTAATCTTTTATTTGACGCGTTTCGGTAACACCATAATCAATAAATTTATCTATAAAAACTAAAACAATGTGTTAACAATTATTAGATTTTTATATATATACATACCTTTGTGTAATTTTAATTATAGTATAGTATAAGTAAAAACAAACAAATAATTCTACAAACTAACATTTTAACTTGTATCACAGTTTCGTTTTAATAAATAGTATGAATAACAATAATATAATTGGTTATATAATCTAATATTTAATCACTCTGCAACATGGTGTATTCAAATATGTGGGGATTTTTAATAGTCAAATAATAGTAGAATATTTTTGTTAATATTTAGAAGATTCATCTTTACAAATTAAATTGTGGTAAATTTTCATAGATCCATCTTGGTCAGTTTTGAATTTATGGTATTCGGATATTTATATATTTGTAAAGTTTCCATTACGTTTCTCTTGTTGTCATTGTTTTCAGTGTCTAAAATATCTACATTATTGAAATCAAATTGGTGTAAGTTGTCAATTGCATGAGAAGCAAGAGCAGTACTTTTTTATTGTTAGTTTTATGCTATATTTGTGCTCATAAATTCGTTTACGAAGGTATTGTTTAGTATTACCTATGTATACCCCAGGACATCCTGTGCAGTTAATTTTATAAATTGTGTGTGTCTTATTGTTATGTTCGATGGGTGGAAATAGTTTGGTGAAAAAATTTTAAATGAGTAGTTGGGTTTATGAATTATTTGTATGTTATATTTTGAAGACAGTTTTAATTTTTCAGAGAGTCCTGGGGTATATATAATTCCAATTCTGGTTTCTTCTGGCTGTTTTTATTTTATTTTGATTATTGTAGATTTTATGTATTTTGATTTTATTATTGGTTTATATACGGAAATGGGATAGCAATTATCTTTGAGAATAGTCTTAATGGTGTTTAAATTGTTGTATCTAAATTTAGGGTGTGCTAATTTTATGCCTCTTTCAATTAGGTTATTAACAACGTTAGTTTTATATTGTTTTGGTACGCAGGAATTGAAGTTTAGATATCTACCGCTCCATGTGTTTTCGGTACCAATTTGTTGTAATTAATCCTTCATCATTATAGTTTATGAGGATATCTAGAAATGGAATCGTTCTGTTAACTGCTAGTTCAACGGTGAATTGTAAACGTTGATGGAATCCGTTAAATGCTTTTAAGGTTTCGTTGATTTTATCAAAAGGTAAGCAAATAATACAATCATCAACGTATCTTTTATAAAATGTTGGTATGTATTGTAGTTGATTTATGGCATAATTTTCAAGTTCTTCCATTACTAGGTTGGCGATAGTGGATGAAATTGGGGATCCCATGGCGGTTCCGAAAATTTGGGTGTAGATTTTGTTATTGAATTTAAAATAAGACTCGTTAATGCATATTTTATGGCTTTTGTAAATTCTTCCATTGGAAGTGTTGTTAGTGGGCCTAGTTTATTCCATTTCTTTTTATTATATCAATAGCTAGATTAGTGGGGATGTTTGTAAATAGCGATTGCACATCAAGAGATTATTATATGATTTGGTGGTATAGTTTGTTTTATAATAAACTTTTGGAATTCCCAGCTATCTGTTATGTGGTAATCTGTTTGTCCGACAATTTTTTTAATAATTTCAATAAGAAATTTAGCGAGTTTGTAAGTGGGTGCATTTCTTGTGTTAACTATTGGTCGAAGTGGAACGTTGACTTTATGGATTTTTGGTAGCCCGTATATGCAAGGAGCATGACCATTATGACAAATCAAATTGTTTTTTATGTAAGTAGTTATATAGTTCTTTTTTTGCCATTGATTTATTAATGTGTTAATTTTGGTTTGAATTTGTAGGGTCAATTGTTTTAAGGTGTAAGTGGTATTATCATTTATAATTTCGTTCATTTTGTATATGTAATCTTCTTTTAGCATTAATACTGTAGTGTTACATTTATCAGCTCGTAATATATAAATATCATTATTATCAAGTAAGAATTTTTTAGTTTCCTTTATTGCTAAATAATTATTTCGATTATTATAGTTTTTATTTAAATTGATTTTAGTGGTTTTGTGGTTGGTAAGAATGTTACAAATTTTGTTACGAATTTCTGTTCTTTCATTAGCGGGTTTTTCTTTTATTCCACATTCAATATTAGTAATAATTCTTTCATAGTTGGTATTTCTTAATTTGTTCGCAGAAAATTTATTTCCTAAACTAAGACAGTTCATAACTTCGGTTGGAATAGATCTTTTTGTCAAATTTATAATCCATTTGTTGTTTGTTTTGTGGTTATGGGTTAAATTATTTTGTTGCTGTGTTTTGTTTATTAGCCATTTAATTTTAATTATCTGTTTTTCTTTAATTTTTCGAAAAATATTGTTATAAATTATGTGTTGATCGGAAAAAATTTTTTTAACAAACTCCGGTTGATAGTTTTGTGCCAGTATCTAAAATATCTACATCAATATTACTTACAATGCATTAACATTAGTATTACTCAATGCTATTCAAAAATTAACATTATTCACTATAAACTTTTCGAAATAAAAGAAAAATAACACAAAACTATCAACCGGAGTTTGTTAAAAATTTTTCCGATCAACACATAATTTATAACAATATTTTTCGAAAAATTAAAGAAAAACAGATAATTAAAATTAAATGGCTAATAAACAAAACACAGCAACAAAATAATTTAACCCATAACCACAAAACAAACAACAAATGGATTATAAATTTGACAAAAAGATCTATTCCAACCGAAGTTATGAACTGTCTTAGTTTAGGAAATAAATTTTCTGCGAACAAATTAAGAAATACCAACTATGAAAGAATTATTACTAATATTGAATGTGGAATAAAAGAAAACCCGCTAATGAAAGAACAGAAATTCGTAACAAAATTTGTAACATTCTTACCAACCACAAAACCACTAAAATCAATTTAAATAAAAACTATAATAATCGAAATAATTATTTAGCAATAAAGGAAACTAAAAAATTCTTACTTGATAATAATGATATTTATATATTACGAGCTGATAAATGTAACACTACAGTATTAATGCTAAAAGAAGATTACATATACAAAATGAACGAAATTATAAATGATAATACCACTTACACCTTAAAACAATTGACCCCACGCTACAAATTCAAACCAAAATTAACACATTAATAAATCAATGGCAAAAAAGAACTATATAACTACTTACATAAAAACAATTTGATTTGTCATAATGGTCATGCTCCTTGCATATACGGGCTACCAAAATCCATAAAGTCAACGTTCCACTTCGACCAATAGTTAACACAAGAAATGCACCCACTTACAAACTCGCTAAATTTCTTATTGAAATTATTAAAAATTGTCGGACAAACAGATTACCACATAACAGATAGCTGGGAATTCCAAAAGTTTATTATAAAACAAACTATACCACCAAATCATATAATAATCTCTTGATGTGCAATCGCTATTTACAAACATCCCCACTAATCTAGCTATTGATATAATAAAAAGAAATGGAATAAACTAGGCCCACTAACAACACTTCCAATGGAAGAATTTACAAAAGCCATAAAATATGCATTAACGAGTCTTATTTTAAATTCAATAACAAAATCTACACCCAAATTTTCGGAACCGCCATGGGATCCCCAATTTCATCCACTATCGCCAACCTAGTAATGGAAGAACTTGAAAATTATGCCATAAATCAACTACAATACATACCAACATTTTATAAAAGATACGTTGATGATTGTATTATTTGCTTACCTTTTGATAAAATCAACGAAACCTTAAAAGCATTTAACGGATTCCATCAACGTTTACAATTCACCGTTGAACTAGCAGTTAACAGAACGATTCCATTTCTAGATATCCTCATAAACTATAATGATGAAGGATTAATTACAACAAATTGGTACCGAAAAACACATGGAGCGGTAGATATCTAAACTTCAATTCCTGCGTACCAAAACAATATAAAACTAACGTTGTTAATAACCTAATTGAAAGAGGCATAAAATTAGCACACCCTAAATTTAGATACAACAATTTAAACACCATTAAGACTATTCTCAAAGATAATTGCTATCCCATTTCCGTATATAAACCAATAATAAAATCAAAATACATAAAATCTACAATAATCAAAATAAAAATAAAAACAGCCAGAAGAAACCAGAATTGGAATTATATATACCCCAGGACTCTCTGAAAAATTAAAACTGTCTTCAAAATATAACATACAAATAATTCATAAACCCAACTACTCATTTAAAAATTTTTCACCAAACTATTTCCACCCATCGAACATAACAATAAGACACACACAATTTATAAAATTAACTGCACAGGATGTCCTGGGGTATACATAGGTAATACTAAACAATACCTTCGTAAACGAATTTATGAGCACAAATATAGCATAAAACTAACAATAAAAAAGTACTGCTCTTGCTTCTCATGCAATTGACAACTTACACCAATTTGATTTCAATAATGTAGATATTTTAGACACTGAAAACAATGACAACAAGAGAAACGTAATGGAAACTTTACAAATATATAAATATCCGAATACCATAAATTCAAAAACTGACCAAGATGGATCTATGAAAATTTACCACAATTTAATTTGTAAAGATGAATCTTCTAAATATTAACAAAAATATTCTACTATTATTTGACTATTAAAAATCCCCACATATTTGAATACACCATGTTGCAGAGTGATTAAATATTAGATTATATAACCAATTATATTATTGTTATTCATACTATTTATTAAAACGAAACTGTGATACAAGTTAAAATGTTAGTTTGTAGAATTATTTGTTTGTTTTTACTTATACTATACTATAATTAAAATTACACAAAGGTATGTATATATATAAAAATCTAATAATTGTTAACACATTGTTTTAGTTTTTATAGATAAATTTATTGATTATGGTGTTACCAAACGCGTCAAATAAAAGATTACCACTACATTTGTTATTGCTTATATGTGAAACTTTTGCAATATACCAAGATTTAGTAATGACCTAATTCCAAGATTATTTTACCCATATTATCTATTTAGAAGGTCAAGAACACATCCAAAATATTTATATATATATATATATATATATATATATATATATATATATATATATGATGAAATAATAACTTAGACTTTTATGCAAAGCCCAAATGATCATTTCAAATTGAGCTAGTAATTGCCAGATGGAAACTATAAAGTCTTGGACAGGACTCAAACCTGTATCTTGATCTTTTGCGGACCATGCGTTTTCCAATTACGCCACCGAGACCGATAACTGGAAAATTTACAAATCTTGTAGCTTTGCACATGTGAAGTTTTTTATATTCTACTTTTAAGTTTCTGATTATCACCAAATCGCCTACCCTCAAGGAAGTCCTCTTCTTTATTCTTTCATTCATTTTATCTGTGTACTTCTACGCCTTCACTCGTAGTCTATCTCTGGTCTTTTGTAAAACTCTCTCATATTCTGCATGTCTTTCTGCTATTTCCCATGGTCTTTCTGGATATTCGTTCATTAAAATTTTGGGTGCAATTTCGGTAACAGTGTGAGGCATATGGTTAATATAAATCTCCACCTTATTCAGGTTATTCTTCCAGGTTCTATGATCTCGGTACAAGATCATCCTTAAAAATTTAACGGTTTCCTGTATGAATCCTTCTGCAGGATTCGTCTGAGGGTGCCTAATACTGCTAAATGCCACACTAATGTCTTGTTCCTCCCAATGTGTCTTCAACCTAATATTGTTAAAATAGGTGGCGTTGTCCACCACCATTCTTTTAAATCTTCCTACTTATCGAATAAAAGTTCCTAATTTTCTTATGGTGTCCGTCGTATTACAATGCTTGGTGGGATAAATCTTTGTGTATTTGGTGAAAACATCCACAACTAAGATATTCAGATTTCTTTTCTTGCTGGGTATCAAATTACTGAGATAGTCAATTGCAGTTAATTCAAGTGGATGTTCTATTTGAATAGCTTTGACTGTATTTTCGTTGATGTGATTCTTGTTTTTTCCTAATATGCATAAATGGCATGTGCTCACAATTTCTTTTATCACGCTCATGTCTTTGAATGCATAGAAATTTTCTGAAAGTAAGATAAACAATTCTCTTATTCCAATAAGCCTATAATTGACATGTATATCAGCAATAATTGTACGAGTATATGCATCCTCTAATATGTACAATTGATCCTCATTCCAATGTTTAATAAGAAATCCATTGACAACTTCAAAGTTCTTGCAGTTCGACGTTTCATTTAAATTTTCTTTTATATTCTGTATATATTCAATTCGTTCTTGCATTGCCAATATTTCTTCATGGTCATAGATTGATTCATCATATCGTAATAAATCAATAGCAATTATGATATCGCATAGTGTGTCCTGCTCATTATTTTTGTTTCTTGAAAAAGCGTCGACTACAAGATTGTTTTTGCCTTTTATGTGACAGATTTCGAAGTCAAAGCCATGTAGTAGTAACCCCCATCTGTATACTCGATTATTAGTAAATCTAGTATTAAACAAAAAGCACAGTGCCTCCTGGTCCATCTCAACAATAAAATGGTTTCCCATTAAATAAAAGCTTAACTTCATTATCGCAAAGACAATGCTGCCATTTCCTTTTTGCTAATTAAGCTCATGAGACTTCGATGTCCTTGAAATAAATGCAATAGGCACTTCCTCTGTATCTTGCATTTGATATAATTCAGCCATCACAGCTTGATTTAATGCATCCATCCTCAAAATAAAAGGTTTCGTAAAGTCAGGGTGTCTCAAGTTTACTTGGCCATGGAATTGCTGAATTAACTCTTTATAAGTCTTCATGTGTTTCGTTCCAGTTCCATTTAATATTCTTTTTCAATAATGCATTCAGTGGTGTTTCTTTATTTGAAAATGATGGTATGAATCTTTTTAAGAAAGTTCAAAATTCCTAGAAATGCCCTAAGTGTACGTAGGTTCTTAGGTCTAAGGTAATTAAGCAACTCTGATAATCTATATTTGTCTATAGAAATGCCTTTATAGTGACTTGAAATCCTAGAAATTTCACGTCTGATTGAGAAAACTCACATTTACCTAAGTTCAAACGTAAGCCTGTTACATTTAATTCTAATAATATTCTTTCTAAGTGAATAGTGTGTTGTTCTGAATAATCGCTGAAAATTAAAGTATCATAAACGTATTGAATGCTGAAAGCTTCGTATCTCACCAGAATATTCGGCATTGCCTCGACTAGTTGTGCAGTGGAGGTCGACAAACCAAAGAGGGCTACCTTGAACTGGTAAAATCTGCCTTCCACAGAGAAACCAGTGTATTTTCTTGATGCTTTCTCCAGTGAAATGAACCAAAAAGAGTTTCTGAGATCCAATTTAGAGAATATTTTCTTGCCTCCTAATCTTGCTAAAATTGACTCCATCATAGGCAAATGATATTGTGGCTTGGTTCGCTGATTAATTTTCCTGACATCCAGGCATAATCTTATGTTTCTATCTCCTTTTCGTACTACAACCAACAGATTAACAAAGTGCATTGACGCATTTTCAATGATACCTTGTTCAATCATATACATAATTTTCTGATTCACCTGTGTTTTATAAACTACTGGTATCGGGTACGCTTTACTGTTGAACGCCTCTTCATTTGCAACTTCTAATTTATGTGCATATCCTTGTGCAATTCTGGACTCGGATCCTATGAGTTTTCTATACTTCATCAGTAGCTGAACAACATCTTTGTATTGCATAGGACAGATTTATAGATTCAACATCTTTTTCATTTGTACAAAAATTCACATTCATACAATCCACTTCTTCCACGGACATCTCTTCTTCCCGATTAATGTCGTTTCCATTAACGCATATCAATTTCCTTTCTGCACAAATCTCCATTTTTAATTTCTTTATAATGCCCATGCCTAATATGCAATCTATTCGTAAAATTGGAATAATTAAAAATTCATGCTGCTCCTCTACCTTCCCTTTTTTAAGTCTCAAAATCACAACTCTACAGTCGCAATTCGCTTATTATTTGGCACTACTAAATTATTCCTTTTTATAGGTATCATCCTTTCTTTTAACTTCTCTTGGTTCTCGTTGTAGAACTCCTCTGAAATCAGGCTGCACTCCGTCCCTGTATCAATTAACGTTTTTATCCTATTGCCACAAATTATTAAATTAATTATTGATAATGATATTCTTGGTACTTATGTATTCTCTAAATAAATTGTAATATATTCTTTTTGGTGTTCGTAGGCATTTGAATGGTATGTTAAGCTTGGTTTATCCTTGATTAAAATCCTACCTTGATGTGGACGGTTGACATAATTTCTGCATAAGTCCTTATCTTCTATTTGTATTGCTCAAGGATCTGAATTCTTTTCAGGTTGTTCTCTTGCACCACCCCCGCCCCGTTCTTCTTACTGTTCAATATACAGAGTTTCCATTGCTATGTATATCATTTCGATAACTCTGTTGCGGTTTATTCATTCTAAATTGGAATACTTGATTTTGATTTCTTTTTTGGTCTGGGTTCTGTCCTTCTGGGCATTCCCAAGTCATCGTATCTTCGCAAATACTCTAAAAATGGATCTCGATTAGATACGTTTTGTAGTGCTACATATTGTGTTACTTCGGGCTCAAAATGGATGGCAAGATATCTTATTATCTGTTGATCCTTAAGTAGTAGTTCCAATTGTTTAGCTATACCTAACTTCCTTATAGCATATTGCTCTCTAGTCTGTCCAAAATTTCCATTGAATTTCCCCATTAATAAATTATCTCGGACTTTATGCTGTCCGCTGTCCCACCAAAAATGAATTAAAAATTTATATTTGAATTCTTCGTAAGTTTCAATTTCTTGTTCTATAAGATGAAACCGTACTTCAACATTTCCCTTTAATATAGAATGGACTACATTCAATTTCTGTTGAGGATCATGAATCGTGCAAACAATTATTTTTAAGTTGTTTAGGAAAATTCAAGGATTTATTTTACCATCTCCATAGAATTTAGTACTTGCTCTAGAGGTATATCGTTAATGTTGTACCTTACGTCTTCTTATAACATAGCTATGGGCCTATTCTTCAAACTGACTGCCTCTTCACCTAATTTTAATACTTCATATTGCACTTCCACGTATTTCAGGATTAACTTTTCGATTTTTAACTGATTTGTCTTTTCTATTTGTTGTAAGGTGTTGTGTAATACTTCCATGTCTACATTAACTTCATTCAATCGAGTAGCAATTTCTTCTCAAACTGTAAGCATTCAATTACTTCTGGGACTTCTTTTAATTGCAAACTGGAACTTTCAAAGCGTCTATTAGTCTCTTCTAGTCCCTTCATTCCTCAACTGTTGATCATTTTCTTTTATCAAGTCTATTATTTTCTTGTTCATTTCATCAATTTGCTCCTTTATTCCTCTTAGGTACGCCAATATACCCACTTGCCAGTTTAGTGATGGTTCCGAAATTGGTGCAACTAAGATCGCTTCTTGTTCAGTTGGGGTTGAAGTAGCTATTATCCCTTTCAAAAGACTATCTTCGAAATCAAAACAGACCCCTTATCCTCTCAATTCATCTTTTAGTGATTTGGCCATATTGACATTTAAATAAAAATTATACAAAAATATGAATTGAATCTCTCTCTGAAACTACCAACTTCTCACCAAAAAAATTGCTCTTAATATAATCTTGATGAAAAATCCGATTTGATAAAATACTCAACGATAATGAACAACTTCTGACACAACAGCAAAATACTGTAAATTCAAAGTATTCTATAATCTTTGATTTTTTTATCAAAAGATTCCTTTCAAAAAGCATTCTATAAGCAATATTGATTTTTTTTATCAAATTCAATAAAACGTAGTATTATAGTCCATTCAAATTAACTGTAGGATGACGTCAAATGCAGTAATTAAGTGTTGGCAACTATATGCAAATAAATACCTAGATTTACACTTGAAGAATACTGTCATTTAACAAAATAAAGCTTGGCAGTTCTGTATGGTGTTGCCACCAACTCTTCTTGCCAATGGGAATATTCCTATATTTTTTATTAAATGTATTAAAGTTTAAACTAACATTGGTAATGTAGCATTTTATTCAGTTGTGACGTCATCCTAAAGTTAAAGCGAATGGACTATACCAAGAAAAGATCATCATTTAGTGTCGAATTCTTTCAAGAACTATAAAAGTATTATACATTTGCCTAAGTTAATGGCAGAATAGATTTCATCTGTCTCCTTAAGTAGTGTTTTCGATTTCGGAAGCCAGATTGATATTGGTAAAATGTTAAATCCCTCTATATGACATGAAATTTGCTTTAATAAGATATTTTCATAAATTTTTGAAAAGCACACAAGATGCTGATAGGGCAAAGGTCATTTAGCTGATCTGGCAAGCATACTTTACCAAACTTCCAAATACTGGTCAAAATATCATATTCAATCAAAAATTTATTATGTACAGAGTAACTGGTATAATTTCTAGACAACAATTTTATCATTTTAAGATTAACTAAACCAGCATCAATAGCATTACTAGTGATGGCCTATAACGGTAACTATAAAAGGAGAATTCTTCACTTATTTTTAGTCATACTATTTGTTTCATTCCATTTCGAATGGACCTGCACCTTGCCGAAGTTCTAGATTACTACAACAGGTGAAATGGCTTGCGTGTTCTAATGAGCTACAGAGCCAAACTACAGGTCCAACCAAAGTAGTAGGGTTGTTAGTGAGGAACCAGACTAAGACAGGTCCCCGAAAGAGGGCAGCGGCTCTTTTGGTACTTAGATTGGCAGAGACCATAGGGGTTGGTATGGCAGTCTAAGACACACTACCGCGATGTGGAAGGCAACGGGAAACCACCACATTACCTCCCAAGCAGAGCTGAGTACTTCAGTACAAAAATGTACTGGTAATACGGTATTCAGTACTTTTAGCTACTGTAAGTAGTTTACTGTAAGTACTTTCAAAATACATGTACTGGTACTTAAATACTGAAGTATTGTCTGCAAAGTACTGGTACTGGTACTGGTTCTCTAATTTTTGTTCAGTATTACTTGTTACTTACAAATGTACTGTAATATGTTGTAAGTACTTGTACTCTGTAAAATTTCCAGTAATTTATTTAAGTACATTTGTGTATTTTCCATAATTTACTTGTGAAGTACAGCCCACTGCATTGCTTAGTCTACATACTTATATCTTATATTACTTCATATTACACTACTTGGTGTTCAGTGCATGTGCAGTTCTGAGGAAGTTGCAGTGTTATTTGAAATCATACAAAAAGTGAATTGGTAGACAATATATATCAGGCGAATATCAGTAGGTAGGTATGAACATAAGATAAATCATGATCATGTTAGAGTAATTATAAAGAATAGGTATCATTTTTAGCTTAGCTGTATGTCATTTGTGTTTTGTGTATATTTAAATTTAAATAGTAACAAAAATAAAACTTCAATAGTTTAATACAAACCAAGTTATCGGTTACAGCAGTCAGCAGTTAAAAAATACGGTTGACGCAACACATGCAATGCAGCCGTAGAATAGAATTTAACTAGTTGTAGAAATGCGATTAGATTACAATAATTAAAGGTAATACTAGGTGAACAATTATTCAATAATTTTTCTGTATAAGTTACAAAATTTAAATGACATGGCTGCAATAATCGTATAATTATAATTATAAATTGCAACTGATGTAATTACAATAAGCCAAGCCCATACATTTTTTTCATGTCATTATCATCAGATGACGAATATCATAATATTTTAACTTCTGATTATTTAAGTTTAAAACTTAATGGATTAGAGGTTAGCTGGCTGCTTTAATGAAAACATAAAAGTATACATAACAACGTTGTATATTGAATCTTTATTTTAAAATGTGTGTCCTAAATTGGATGCTGTTAATGGGTTACATATGGTTATTATTAAAATACGATACAATAAAACTGTTTTTTCAGTCATCAGCCAACTTTTCGAGATCAATTCAATTGTGAATTCAGAAATGAGCGAACTTCTTTTGTTTTCAAATTATAACCAAAAAGTGATATTTTTTATCAATTTCATTAATTTGTATAACTCGTTTATTTGTAAAAAATATCAAAAAATGCTGTAGAAGTTTTCTTTGCAATGTTTAATATTTATAACATTTTAGAAGTTATAACAAATTTACCATTTTTTAAGTGGAAACCGCATTTGACTGCCACTTAATTTAAAAGCTCTTTGCAATGCAAGAGCTTTTCAAAAAATCAAAAATATATAGTTTAATATAGTTATTTTTGAAATGGCCGATTTTTTCATGTTTTCGGTATAATAAATTAATTAATTATATCGGTTATCGGTAATAAATAGTTGGTCGCGAAACAAAAGATAAACACAAAATGACAATTATTTGTATTTTTGACATTTTTACAAATAAACAAGTTATACGAATTAATGGAATTGTTTAAAATATCAATTTCTGGCTATAATTTGAAAACAAAAGAAGTTCACTTATTTTTGATTTTACCATTCAATTGATCTTAAAAAGTTGGCCCATGACAGCAAAAATAGTTTTATCGTATCTTTAATTATAACCAAGTTGCCCATTAACAGCATCCAACTTGGGCCACACTGTACTTAGGTACAAGAAAAGCTAATAATAGGTGAAATATTTTAGAAATTAAAATGGACGATAAATATGACTTGTTAGAATCATCCATTACTGATCCTTACGAAACATCAGGAGATGATGATCCAGATTATGAATACAATCCTCAAAAGAAATAAAGAAGCCCAAACTGCTATCAGATTATTTTCGATTAAGATGTGAAACAACTACACGAGATGCTTTGAATACGCAAACACCTTGTAAAAGTTTGTCACAATCACAAACTATTAGTAGTGGCACTGGCACAGAACGACAAGCTTTAAGTAGTCAAGATGATTTGATATTAAAGAAGAAGATACAAAACAGCTCTATTCTAGATGGAAAATTCTTTGGGGTTATTGGAAAGGTAATATTTAAAATTTTTTAATATTATAAATACATAAACATAATTTCCTTCTTGTGACGTTGTATTGCACTTTTTACTGTAATTTGATATGTTAGGTGATTTGGTAGATTAAATTTGGTAAAACTATAGTACTTAACTTTAATCTAATATTAATTACTTTACTGTTACACCAATCTATTATATTTAGTTCGAATACCGTTGATACCTCAATCAACACTAATACAATAACATTTGTTTTGTTGCTGTGAGTATCAAATACCTACACACCTCACCTATTTACTTATTTTTACTGAGATTTGCATTAATTTTTCTTTAGGTAACAGATATTAATCACATCCAAGCAGAATGCAAGATGTGCTTACCAAAGAAAACTGTTATTAAAGGATCTGTAGATATATCCACGAATTTTGTTAAGCACATTAAGAATAAACACAATGAGCAAATTGAAATCTATAGAGTATACAAAGAAGAAAAAGGCGGAATCGTATGACAAAACTAATTTTAAAAACTGGAACATTGAAACTGACGATGGGAATAGCTCTACATCTACATCAACCGCATCTTCAATATCTCTGACAAAAGCCAAACGTCCATTAAAACAGGCTCAATTTTTATTTCCGCAAAGTAAAGTTGCACAAAAGACTTTGATGAAAGAATAATTAGATTTATTGTGGAAAGTATGTCACCGATATCTATAATATGTCATCAAAGCTTTATTAACATTTTCAAAGGCATGAATTTAAAGGTCATGAGCCGATTTGCTGCTATTCAGAAAGTTGACAATGAGTATCAAAATATGATTACATCTATAAAACAACAACTATCCGGTTGTGACTTTGTTTGTACAACTGCAGATATTTGGTCGTCCAAAAGAAGAAGTTTTATGGGAGTAACTTGCCACTGGATAGATCAAAATTTGACACGTCATTCGGTTGCATTATCATGTAGACGATTTGAAGGAGTTCATTCTTTTGACAGAATTGGAGAACTCTTAGATGAAATTAATAAGTATTTTGGCTTAGATAATAAAAGATTCTTGCAACTATCACAGATAATGGCGCAAATTTTATAAAATGTTTTAAAGAATTTGGAATTATGTTAAATGATGGTTTGCAAGCTACAAGTAATGGGTTTGACAAAATAGAAGAAAACCACGAAGAGGAAGAATCTCCAGAGTTTATCAATGTAACGATGTCATTTGAATCTGAAACTTCCAAAAGTTTATCTTCTGAATTTAAAGTCTGTAATTTTTTACCGGATCACTTACGATGTGCATCACATACAATAAATTTAATTGCTACCACAGACTACAACAATTCTTTACAAAGCTCGCATCAACTTAGAAGTAAAATTGCCAAACTTTTAACAAATGTTCAAACCTCTGGAACAAGGCAAGAAGACCTAAATCAGCAGAGATAATTCAAGAAGTTCTGGGTTGCACGTTGAGTTATCCTGGTGTAACTCGATGGAATTCGACATATGATGCTATACAAACAATTCTAGCTTACAAGGAAAAATTATTAGAGCTTTGCAATAAATTACTTGTACCTAACTTAAGTGACAACGACTTTTCATTTTAGAAGAATACTCAAAATTATGAAACCACTGCTGAAACACTTGATTTTCTCAAGGGATAAAACACCTATTATGGGTACCTTCTTCCAAGTATTGTATCAATGCACACAAAATTGGAAAAATTAAGCTGTCAGGAAATATTAAACAACTGTCTAAGTCTCTGGATTACATTTTAGATTCCATAGTTAAAAACGATTTAAAGACATATTTATGTTGCAATCTCAAAAAGCTGTTATAGCTGCAGTAACACATCCTATGTTTAAAATGAGGTGGTTTAATGCTTTTAAAGGAACAGATGTCTCTGTTACACCAAAAGACATTCAATCTTGGATAATAGATGCTGCTTTGGAGTTTAAAGATTTAGTGGAGCCCGATGTGGTAGCCAGTGAAGACATTCCAGGCACGTTTTTTGATTTTAAAGATGATAATGTAATGCTTACACGTACACCTCAATTACAACATTCAATTTCAAATGAGCTATTGCAAAATCAGTTTGAATTTGAACTGTTAAAATATTTAAATGATAAACGAACCAACCTTGAAATGTTGAATGATTATAAAGTTGTAAGGAAAATATTTATAAAATACAACACTATCTTACCATCCTCCGCACCAGTGGAACGACTATTTTCGTTTGCACATATTATAAATGCACCAAGGCGCCATGCACTTGGTGACACTAATTTTGAAAAGTTGGTTCTATTAAAAAGCAATGTAGGTTTTAAGTAGAAATATCTTTGTTGAATGATTTTTGTATATAATGTTACATTTCCTTTTGTAAATGTAAATAATCATTTTTATTATTAAATATTAATTACACAAACAGTTGTAAAATTTTTATCAGTTCCGCTCGTTTAGATAAATACAATTTGTATCGTACAGATACAAGATTTTTTTTATAAACTTTGCATTTGGTTATAAAAGGCCTTAACCACTAACCTCTTCTACGGTTGTTAGGTAAGGTCACTTAAACCTGCAGGTGAAGAAAATATTCTCAGAAGTGCTTCCGTGCTTCAGAATTATACAGTTTATCTGTATCTGTCTACTAATTTTGACCACTTAGTAGTTGGGAACCGCATTTAGATTATGTAAAATATTGTAGTTAAGAGTTTTTTAATTATTGGTAATTGGTATATTCATTTCACCATGCAACACAGTGCACAGGTTCCAAAATCATTATACCAATGTAGTATTTGATTTGGAGTAATAAGTTTGCTACAACAATTTCCACAACTTATTACTACTTCAATAGTAAAAAGATAATTATTACACATTATTGATGATGGATTTTGGAAAAGTTCTTGAAATTATTTACTGTATGCGTTCTAGTACTGGTACAGTACTGGTAGTTGCAGTACTCGAAATTACGAAATACTGAACTAAAAGTACTGGTACTTGATACTGTAAGTAAAGCAAATATTATTTAGTACTGGTTACTTCCAGTACTTTTATTAGGTACTGGTCACAGCTCTACTTGTACTGCAATATTTTTTTACTTTCAGTACATTACTTGAATATTGTAAGTACTTGGTAAAGAATACTGGTACTTGGTACTGTAAGTAAAACAAATATTATTTAGTACTGGTTACTTCCAGTACTTTTTTAAGTACTGGTCACAGCTCTGCTCCCAAGTACACAGCGTACCTAAATTATAATAAAATGATGGCATTCTCTGGGGTAAAAGATTCCGGAGATAAAATAGTCCCCCATTTAGATCTCCGGGAGGGGACTACTTCGGAGGATGCGATCGGAAAGTTAAGAATAAGAGTCAGGAACATTTTGCGAGTCGGAGCGTGGAATGTTAGAACTATGAAGCAAGTGGGTAAGCTAGAGAACCTAAAAATCGAAATGAACAGGTTATCATTAGACATAGTAGGGATCAGCGAAGTTCGGTAGCCAGAGGCGGGGAATTTTTTGAGTGGAGACTTCAGGGTAATTCATACAGGAGCCGAGGAAGGAAATTTGGGTGTGGGGATAGTTATGCGGAAAAAGATAGGATACTGTGTAGAAAATTACTTACAAAAGAATGAAAGAGTACTCATGGTTAGATTAGAATCTAAACCGGTAAACACAGTAATAATACAAGTATACATGCCCACCTCTACCTACAGTGACGAAGAGGTGCAATCTACAAAGATATCGAAGACATATTAAGACACGTAAAAGGACATGAAAATTTAATAATTGCGGGGGATTTTAATGCAGTGGTAGGTGAGGGTAGGGAAGGAGCGATAGTAGGTTTATTTGGTTTGGGCACTAGAAACGACAGAGGAAATAGGCTGGTAGAATTTTGCGACAAGAACAATTTAATCATTACAAACACATGCTAGAACACGATATACGTGGAAGATGCCAGGAGATATAGGAAGATATCAAATAGATTACATTCTTGTTAGACAACGGTTTAGGTCTCTAGTAAAAGACTGTAGAAGCTACCCAGAAGCAGATATAGATACTGACCACAACATCGTAATTATGCAGGGAGACATTTGGAATTACTATGCAGGGACAAAAAATTGATATGCTTAGATTTGCAGATGATATAGCGGTATTAGCATCTAGCAAGGAAGAGTTAGAAGCTGCTCTCAATGAAATGGAAACGGTTCTAACAGAGAGATACGGTATGAAAATTAACAAAAGTAAAACTAAAGTACTAGTATGCAAAGGAGGGAAAAATAAATCAAAAACAAGAATACAAATATGTAACACGAACTTACAAGAGGTTAAGGATTTCTGCTACCTAGGAAGCCAAATAACGCAAGATGGGAAAAGCACAAAAGATATAAAACAAAGATTAGCACAAGGTCGTGCTACATTTAACAAGAAAAGCAACTACTGTGCTCAAAGACCACAAACATAGAAAGAAGGAAAAGATTGCTCAAAACATGTGTGGAGCACAGCACTGTATGGCTGTGAAGCCTGGACAGTGGGAGAAGCGGACAAGAAAAAGGTAGAAGCCTTTGAAATGTGGTGCTACAGACGTATGATGAAGATATCATGGACAGACAAAGTTAAGAACGAAGAGGTACTAAAAATGGCAGGGGAAGAAAGAAATATGTGGAAAACGATAAAAAATAGGAGAGATAGGATGATAGGCCACATACTACGGCATGAAGGAATAGTGTGGAAAATACTAGAAGCAGAGATAGGAAAAAAGAGAAGAAGAGGTAGACCTAGGTTAGATTACTGCACACAGATAGTGAAAGATGTAGGCTGTAGGAGTTTCAGGGAAATAGGCTAGCTCAGAAGAGAAATCAATGGAGGTACGCATCCAACCAGTCCCAAGATGGATAAATTAATGACGAAGAAAGTAGCTGCACTTAAACATTTATTATAAGCAACTACAAGCATTGGAGGGGCAATATTCTCGAATAATGGTAATTGCGTGAAAGCATTTACTGGAAAACTATTATTTCGGCAAATGTCTAAGTGTTGGGGGATCTTGGCAGCCACAGGTTGCTTAACCCCCTTCAATAAATCTCTGTGAAATAGGGCATAGTATTAGAAAATAATATAAGGGGAACCGAGCTGTATTGCTGTGTGAGAATTTCAGGGAACCATGCAGGTTAGTTTAGAAAAGAAATAAGTGCAGGTACATGTCCAACCAGTTTTGAGACAGGAAACCCAATGACGAAAAAATAAGCACAGACCAATCTGATGATTATTATAAACAACTAGTTGTTTGTTATGAAATATCTGCAACTAATGTTGACTGTGCGAAAAGACATATTGGAAAAAATATTCAATCAGTAAATGTTCAAGTGTTGGGGGGAACTTAGCAGCCACAGGCTGCTTACCCCCCTTCGCAACCACTGAAAGTCGGAGAGATAGGGTATGTAATTGTAAAACAATAGAAGGTGACCGAATTGCATCTAACAAGAAAGAACGGCGCCTATGATGAAAGACAACAAACATAGAACAAAAAGTTGTTGAAAGCGTATGTGTGGAGCATAGCACAGACAATATGCCTACGAAATACGAGCAGTCTGAAAAGCAGACAGAAGAACAGTAGCGGCCTTTGAAATGCCGTGCTTCAGATGTTTGAGGATGGATAGACAAAGGTAATAATAAATAGGTTATAGAAACAGTAAGGGAACAAGGATATCTTTGGGAAAAAATATGAGAAATAGAAGGGCAGAATACGTTCTAAGGCATTTTTGGGGAATAGTATG
This sequence comes from Platerodrilus igneus, assembly GCA_036346225.1. NCBI lineage: Eukaryota > Metazoa > Arthropoda > Insecta > Coleoptera > Lycidae > Platerodrilus > Platerodrilus igneus. The sequence goes on from JARFIW010000858.1 coordinate 5,850,455, forward strand.
GGATATATGACAAGCAGAGATAGGAAAAAAGAGGTGGATGTAGACCTAGATCAGATAGTGATAGATGCAGACTGTGGAAATTTCGGGGAAATCTGTAGGTTAGTTCAGAATAGGAAACAATGATGGTACGCATCTAACCAGTTTCAGGACTGAAGACCCAATGATGATGATGATTTGTTTCATTAAGATCTATTTATAATAATTTGCATATTTTGGTCCAGTAAGAATTACAGATTGATCTGGTATGCCACAACATTTTAGTAAATGGTATTATCTTGTGTTTAGTAGTTAATTTGATGTTTTGTAAAAGTGCATGCAATTAACAACAAACATTCCTAGTAGTTTTCGCTGTTGGATGAGATCTATTCGTCATCGTTTATATGTATTTTGCTTTTCTATCAGCAGTTGTGCTTTCTTTTTGTCTAGGCAGTTTAATATAATGCACAATTGTAATAGTTGGACAATTGTATCAATATTGATGCTTGAATTCCATAACGTTTTCAGTATTCATACGTTATGTATTTAGTTATTATTCACATGTATACTCTGTACTTAACTTTGTTACTTTACATTTTATAAATTTATTTTCAAACGACGCTTTAAAAAGCTTCGATTTTCAGAATATACATGGCATCTTTTAAAAGGCAAAAAAAAAGATTGACCACAGGCACCACAACCAGATTGCCACCTGTGATATTCAGATTGCGCTTGACAATCTTATTCGTGTATTTTCAAGTCACTTTGAAAAGCTTAGATTTTCAAGAAAGAAACCTTTGAAAAACGAAAAATAAGATCGGACATGGCATTCAGGATGCCAGGTGTGCTACGCCATGTTATCGCACTTGGCAAGAAAAATGTTGTTTGTTCGACTCATTATTTTCAAACCATACTCGGAAATTTCCAAAAAAAATCTACAACCGTGCATCCTTTCTTTTCCATCAAATGAATTTAATAATTTTTCTTTAAAACTATACTGTATATTAAAAAACGGCTCTTTATTTTGTAGCATTTTACTTTAGATTTTAAAATTAATTCCGTTCTCAAATTTTAATATTTCGTCAGCCGCCTCTGGTGCGATTCACGACACAACCTTAACAGAACTCTACATATTAGGCATCTTATAGGGCCCCGCAGCAAATTTTGGAAACAATCTCGATTTTCTTTCCATCTTACTCAGCTGCTTAGACACCTCCGGGTCTTTCGTACAGCATGCTCGGCATTCCCAAAAATTGTACATTTCTTACATGCAACATGGAACATGACCACCAAAAAGCAAAAATTCTTGAGCAGACGCATTTTTTACCAAAAATAAAAAACTACCTACTGGATATAGTAGTCCCTGCGTCTCCCAGGAGATACAACAATTATCCTATAGTTTGAGTAATTTAGAATCCGATTTATCTCATATACATGATTAATTGTACCAACATAACCAATATATTTTTCCTTTTCTATTCTCAACAAACTTCACTTATTAAGGTTGTTAAAAATTCAACGTTGCCGACTCTTTTACAAATTAATTAATATTTAATTAAAATAGGGATGTTCAAATTGATATTTTTATAGTACACATATTGAACAATACACTAAACTATATACACATTTAAATTAAGATCAACAAATAATAGGCCTGTTGTTCTGTACAAAAGAGCGTCACTATTAAATAATATCAATGAGAAAATTGGCAAAATATAAAACCAAGAAAATAATTGATCGATTTAGTATGTGCCTACTCCAACCCTAGTAAAAATAGGTTATGCTATTTTGCTTCCTCTGGTGTGGTTCCATTGGTTTTTGTTGTAGTTTCTTACTTCATTTGAATTGCAAACTGTTCTTGTCAGAACCAACATTACTGTTATTATGTATCGTTTGTCACAATCTCTCAATTGGGTACTGCCGTAAAGTAACTTGATAATCTGATTAAATTTTTTAAATAAGGTGATTACGTAAACTGTGTATAGCAGTAACTTCAATGTGAGGTAATTTTCCACATCATTACCTAGTTTCTAATTATATTTTTTCTTATAGCAGGCTGCATCTGCTTCACAAATTTTGATAATTAGTTCAGTGGCCCAAGGAATGAAAACTAATAAATTCTTTATGGCAGACAGGAAAAGAGCTCGCACAAAACCTGTTACTGAAGTAGATAATTTTACATCTTCAGTTCGTAATGTAATTTACAGAATGTACGAAAATCGTAAGTGAATATTTTGTTACAAAAATTTAGCAGATATTAAAGCACTTGATTTCAGTTCCTAATAAGGCATAAGATGAACTCTTTAATAGTAGTAAAGTATCTACAAGTACACTTTTATATAATATCAGATTCATGTGGAAAATGGTAGTCCAGGAATAGGGTCTTATGTAAATGTCCGATAAGATTTTTAAAAAGTACAATTCCTAAGATCCTAACTCAGAATTAACAAAGCAAACACATCAGTTTATGTAGGTGGAACAGGGTGTTTTCAAATGGCACCAAGTCGTTCATGGCAGGATGACAACTGAAAACCGTAAAAAGTTGATGGAAAGAGGTTTAATACTTATACTTTGCTAATCTTCACAACTAATTTTATTTTTTAGATATATAGTATTGCGTGCAGGTACCGAAAATGGGTTCATCGACGAATGTAGTTTGCATTTTTGTCATCTAGAATAAGTAGCGAGTATCAGAAGGAAATGGATGAAACGAATTTTCTGTTAGTTCGAAAACCAACTGTTGATGAATGTCTGTAATTATTTTAGACAACGATTTTTATCACAACATCCATACATTCCAAATAGAAGTGGGGAAAAAAAGCCCGGCCCTTCAATAATGACAATACATTAAGAAACAGTATGATTACTAATGTTTAGAAATACACCACCTAAAGTATATAAAGTGGATCATTTGGCAGAGCACTATGGCCATAAAGTATTGAGATTGCCCCTTATCACTGTCGTTTCAATGTTACAGAAAATATTTAGAGTACTGCTAAAATTTATTATAATTGTCACATTGGCAAATCAAGAGAAAATTATTTGTCCACACATCACAAGGCATTATTGACGATAACAGAAAAATTTGGAAAATTGTTATAATGCATTGCCACAAATTAGTTAATGAATGTTAGGTTAGAGAAGTAAAATGAGATAAGTTGCGTCTTTTGTTATTAATCTTGATTGTCGACAGTGGATACTAAAGCAGCGGTTGGGATTCTAGACAACACCTAAAAGCTCGTCAGTAACCAATCTGGTTTAGATTGCAGCAAAATGTATTCTATATCGAATGTTGCATGTCCTACTGTAAAAAACGGGCTAATTAAAAATACATGTTGTTTCACAAATGTATTTGTATTAATGTATATATTTGATGGTATAATAAAATATAATTGAAATGCACTGTATATTGAGCTTTGAAAATCCATACCTATATTTTTTTGGAATGTAATGAACTAAGACTATAAATAATAAAACACATTCAGTTTGCAATTGATAAGATTTGAAATATAAACGTCTGTATTGAAATATTGACTACATACACTTGAAGCAATGCCTACACATACCATGAATGAAAATACATGTTTTATGTACAGTATATATTAGAGCAAGAAACAAAACCAGTGTTTTCACATGGTGCTTATATTTTAAAACTAAGCAATTAGTTGTCGCTAAGTACATAAATTGAAGTAATTTCCATTCCAATAATTATCATTTCCTACAAGTTTTGTGACATCCCAGTCGAGATCTCAGAAAATTCAAATTATTGTTTCCATATATTGTTTATTTCGTGTGTTGTAGGCTACGGAATATATTTTTTAATACCTTTTGCAATTTATTATTTTGCAAAATTTTAATACAAGTTAATTCATTTAAAAAAAAAAACAGCTAAATATAGCTGTAAATGTGGCGTTTTATTGCCGTTACTGTCCCTAATAATCTGCCCAGTGTATCAATTTACAATAGCAACGAATGTTAAAATTAAAAGTTTTCGATTTAAATGCAAATGATAATAACACTTCTTTAGTAAATAACTTTATTTGCTACTTTATTGTTATATAAAAACAGTTTGAAAAACGAGAAATCCAAACGAAGCAATTATTCCCTTTGAATAATTGTAATAAAAATTGATAAAACCATTTAACCACTATCACGAGTTTAATATTTTCACACTGGTAAGGGTGCTTCTGCATGACATAAATATTAATTACACATATTGGATTTTAGATTGCTCAAACTAAACACGGTTTATAGTTATTTGATAAGGCGGTCTCGTTTGCCAGATTTTCTACTCTTCTTATGCTTCAAGAAAAAGACTGCAACTAAGTAAATTTTACGACAAATTTTATGCCTTCAAATTCGAAGTACACTAAAACATTTATTTCACTTACATACATTAAGAAAATTTAAGCAATGCACACATCTTGATTAAAACGAAACCTTTTATAATAAATACATCAGACAGTTTATTTATTATAATAATTAACCCTAAGATACAAAAAAAAAACAATGCTTCAGTAATTCTCCCTAAAATAATACAGAGCAACATACTATATTAAGTGAAAATAATGTGCTCTCCCTTTAATGGAGTTATAAGTTAACAAAATAAAACCATTAAAACTTTAATAACATCAATTCAATTAGCCGTTTATAACAACAGATCATATATTATAATTTTTTACTTCCATTTAAATCTGATGGGAAACTAGGCGAATTATTCAAGATAATATATATTGCCCGATGATTAAAATGCTGTCTTGTTGCTAATAATAAAAATGCAACATGACAAAAAATATTCAGCTCTGCTTATCTATAGGGTTGAATGGAAAATGACATTACTAGTCAATATTTTTAAACTTAATGTTACATATTTTATATAAGTTAAATTAAAATTGCAGCAATCTATACAAAAATTGGGTAACATCAAATCTACTGTTTCTAAAGAACTAAAATTTCGTATTAAAGACTAAGGGAAATATTATCTGAAAGTACACAAAAAGTCATCAGTGATATTTTAACACAAACAAATGAACAAAAAATCGACTGCTGCAAATATACTGAGAACCGTTGGCTTGCCTGAGCACGGTAAAAGCCGCAGTATTAAAAAAATAATGTTACTAACTTACACATTAACTTTGTAGTAATAGATAAGTATTTGTAACTTGTTACAAGTAAATAAAATTCAATTTATACATCAATACACAAAGTTACAATAACTTGAAACTATAAATAAAGTTGTCATTACTAACAAAGTCAGTTTTATGCATTCACACAGTCAATTATAAGTACTCATAAACAAACGGATACAGGTAAAGAAGAATGCGAAAACACTATTTATTATATATATACAAGGGAGGAATGAACAAACGTGACAAAGTAAAACTATGGTTTACGCTTACTCATCCTCATCCTCATCAGCGTCTTCCTCTTCATCATCTTCATCCCCTCCAACAAAAGCACCTCCCTGTAATGACGGAGTGTTCTTCTTTTTGTAGGCAGTCATTTCCTAAAAATTGTGATATTAGCAATATATACTTTTGATGACTGTTACAGAATAAATTGTAAATGTTTTAGTACAATATAGCATATTTCAAAGTACAGTATTGCCCGAAATAAACAGTACTGAAACTAAGTTGGCGGTGTTTTTATGCGTGCGCTGTCACACTCAAGTTAGCTAGTATAGACCTGTCAAGTAAACCTCAAACAAGTAATTAGTAGGGTCTAATTGTTAAAAATGGTGTTAAGTACAGAGGAGAAAGTGTTTCTGGTAGAGCATTATTTTCGTTCATACGGAATCGGCCGACGTAATGGTGCAAGTTTGCTATACGTGTCTGATCAATTCACACAAAGGTTTAATAAACGTTCTCCAAGTAATGCTGTAATTTTGAAGGTTATTGAAAAGTTTAGAAATACAGGTAGTGTATTGTGCCAACGAAAAGGAAACTCGGGCGTCCCAGGACAGTTAACAACAACAATAACCATGAACGTGTTTTGAGCAAATCTTAGAAAATCCGAAAGTCAGCCAGGCAAGGACAGCGTTACAACTTGATTTAAAAGAACTTCCTTTCAAAGAATCCTGAAGGAGCTGGGTACATTTTCGTATGTGATTCAGGTACATCAACAACTACATCCTCGGGATTATCGCAGTAGAGTGGAATATTGCGCCAGAATTCTCGCGTTACAGTATGAAAATCCTGAATTTTTGAAAAATGTTTGGTTTTCAGACGAAGCACATTTTCACTTGTCAGGCTATGTGAATCGTCGCACAAATCGATTTCTGGGCTTTGCCAGGCCCGATGAGGTTCAAGAGGTTCCTTTACATAGTGAAAAAGTGAGTGTCTGGTGTGCTGTTTCCGGACACGGAATCATTGGTCCGTACTTTATCGAAGAGAATGGTAGGCAAGTCACACTTAATCAACAGAGGTACAGACAAATTTTAACACGATTTATCCCTGATCTACGTCAATTCTGTCGTGCACGTAACTTGGCATTTCGAAACCAATTTTTTCAGCAGGACGGGGCAACTTGCCATACTGCTGCCGCAATTCCGCAATTCGTCAATTTTTTCTTCAAGAACATTTTCCAAGCAAATTCATATCACGATTTACTGACTTCCCTTATCCTTCACATTCTCCAGACCTCACACCTCCAGACGCTTACATTTGGGGCATGGCTAAAAATGCCGTTTTCAAACGGGCACCACAAACCATCGATGAATTAAAGGATGCCGTTAGAGTCTTCTTCGCAGCCCTGAGACAACCCTTATTCAATAACATGACCAGAAACTTAGAACATCGTTATGAAGTCTGTCTCGAACGAGGAGGTGCACATTTAGAACATATAATAAAGTGTCAATAATATGTATTTTTTAAATATACAAAACAATTACAATTTCAGTACTGTTTATTTCGGGCAATACTGTACTTGTATTCTGTAGAGTTAGAAAAGTGCTAAAACCACACGATCTGTAACATGTTCAGCTGCTGTTTACGGTATCAATGTAGAAACTGGAGACTAAACAACAAAAATAATACACGTGTATTAAAATAAACTTTTTAAACACGCCGTTGGACATATAAGAATAACCGAATTTGAAAACTTTGACGGAAAAGGCTATTGCACGGATTTACTTTTTGAACTCATTTCCAAGATAATTAATCGACAATTTTAAGGAAATAACGATTTATAGCAAATACAAGCAGACCGTGAAAGAAGTATAGTGGAATGTTGTGTAACAAGTTGTAAAACTTCTTGCAACTAATATAGCAAACAATTTCCAAAGGACTACATGCGGATTGTCTTCTGCTGTTATTTACAAATTGTGATTCTCCAAGTAAATAATTTTGGTAGCACGAGATCAGACAAGCTTGCGATGTTTTTGTCGTCAGTAAATGTTGTAAAGATCACATGTGATTTTTCGCTAAACAAGAATGCAAAAAAGAGTCAAATTGTCAATTAAAAATATTTAAATAAATCACACTGTGTGTAGTCAAAAATACAGCATGTAATTGGAAATGAAACAGATGCGCCTACATGTCTTAATAAAGCAGTTATATTAATTTTGAGGATGTAATAAAGTTTAAATAATAAAGAATAAATAAATAAATAATAAAAAATAAAGAAAAAATATATAGAAAGATTAGATGAATTAGTGGCATGTAACGGTGTTAACGAAATGAAGAAAGTATCTTTATTTCTAACATTAATAGGGGGGACACAGTGTCCCGAAAGATACAGCACGGAGTGTGAGAGCACTTAATTTTTGATACGTAATATAACCATTTGCTTTATTTGAAGCACTATTTACATAAGATTCAGTCACATCACTATAAGGATTCGGTTTAATGAACAAACCTGACAACTTTGTACACTTGTAGTAAGCATGTGGAATGACTAAAAACTTTTATAATTTTCCCTTTCTCCGTAAGTTACTTTGAACATTTTTAATTTAAACAAATAGATAAGAGTATACAATTCTGTTGCCCTGTAGTAATCAGTACTGTTTGAGATGGTTATAAAACATTGGTCTTATTAGGTCAAACCTGTACGAGGTTTAATAGCCAAATACTAACTATGCTATTGAGATATATTGGTGTATGTGATACTTGTTGGTACACACAGAATTTTTCAAAGCGTGTGTTTACTACCCTGGCCAAGTGCACCCATTAAGTTTCACAGAGTGCATATTGATTTCTTTTAGAAGTTTAATTTTACATTTTTAATTATAACTGATCAACGATCCAAATGTATTTATGTCAAACTTAACGGAATATGGAAAAAGTGCTACAGAAATAATATTAAAACAAAGAATTCTTTGTAAACTTTGGTCTTCTTATAGACTAAGTTGTTGATAAGAGCTCACCTTTTAATTCGTCTGATTTCTTTAATTTTTGCCAGACGAATGGCATAAAACCAGTTGTCTCTGCCATGCCAACTACAAAGCAATGGTTTAGCCAAAGAGAGCGCGCAGACAATAAAAAAGAGGTTTAGAGTAAGTCCTTTTCTTAGAAAAAAAGATAGAAACAAATACAACAATAAATTTGAGCCGTTTATTATCTTCTTATTTACCTACGGAAATACTTCAAGTGTGTCTAATTTACCTCCCTCCCGGAGTTTATTTAAAATTAAACCTCGCACAAGGTATGACCTAATAAAAGCTATGTTCTATGACATCATCTCAAGTAGTACTGATACTTACAGGAGAACAAAATTGTATACTCATCAATTTGTGTTTGTTAAAAATGTTAAAAGCAACTTATGGGAGAGAGGAAAAACTATAAAAGTTGTTCGACATTTCGCATACTTAGCACAAAAGTGTACAAGATTGTCAGTCAGGTTTGTTCCTGCTAATGATATTAGTCTGAATCCTTATAAAGTGACTGAATTTTGTGTAAATTGTGATTCAAATTAAGCAAATGATAATATTACGTATCAAAAATTAAATGTGCCCACTTCAGTTCCTCTACCAACAGAGGGTCAGTAAGATGATAATGTTGATAAATGCCCTTTAGTTAAATGCAATACTCCAGGTACAGGCCTTGGAAGTTACACCACAGAGAAATTTTCAAACTACGGAAAATATAATGAACAAAGTTCATGTAGAACCCACTGCCCCTAGTGGTTAACAACAAACTGCTCACTTTGGTAGATTTTCCAAACCTCCATTAAGACTAGGTTTATAAGTGGTATTTAAGTTAATTCGTTTTTTTAACAAGGGGAGAAATGTTATAGACAAATTGTGATTCTCTAAGAAACTTGAGTAGCGTGAGATGAGACAAGTTCGCGATGTTTTTGTAGCCAGTAATTGTTGTTAAGCTCCTTTGTAGCTATTGGCTAAAAACGAACAATGTAAAGTCTAATTGTGAATTAAAATATTTAAATAAATCATACTGTGTTTAGTCAAATACACAGCACCTGCAAAGCCAGTTTTGATAACGTAAACCAAACCGAAGTGTGAAGTCCATTGCTGTAGAACACAGGAGTGTATGATATCTAAACGCATGTGTACATAAAGAATTGCATGGCATTTTTAAATTAAAGATGTGACTATTTCCTTGGATTATTAAATAACATTGAAACGATTTATGGTCGTACAATAAGCTCAAAGCTGTTAAATGTAGAAAAGCGATTGCAATGATAAGGAAAGTGTTGATTGAATGCTAGTCCATTGCCAAGACCAAGAGTCATATACGAATTTATTAAAATATTCTATTGCAAATTTTACATGTTGAAAATTTATTAGGTGTAGAAAGAATACAAAGTAACGGTATTAGGATACCCAATCAAAAGTAAATCTCAGAAAAATGCAAAGTATAACATTTGAACAGTCAAAACGACCAAATATCTAATAAATTATGATAATATTAATTTGATCGACAAGTCTAACACTGCAAGTTTCACATTAATTCATATATTTATATTGCTTTTATAAAAATAAGTGTCCAAAAACTCTGTACATATATTTAACGTGCAATACTATTAAAAACATTTTATTTTATATTGGAAAAAAGTTTACAGCAAAGGTTTATTTGTTGCCATGTTGTTTGGATGTTGGAATAAGATATTCATCCCGTGGTTTTGTATTGTTAGTCTTAAAACATCTAAGAAATCAATACATCATTGATTATCACAATGCAACGTGTTCAATCGAGTACGTTTATTCTGTTATTACAACACACATAAACAAGGTTTTAATAAAAAAGGGTGGGTGCCAAAACAACCAATTATCTTCCGCTGGTGTTTCAGTTCTGGAGCGCGATTCTTGAAATAAAAAGTATATGGAACAGTCACTTTTTCGAATGGTCAAAGTGTGGTTGCATTCTTGAGTTTGTAATAAGATTCGCATATGGATTTTTGTGTTCTAATTTACATCAAGTGGTGGTTTAGCATGTGGAATTCGGTTTCTGAACGAAAACGGATGACAATTGTCAATGTAACCTATAAATTTTAGTAATATAGATTGTTAAATACTTTTAATCCTACAACACCGAGTGCAACGTTTTCATAACATTTAATTTAAACATATCTAGTATCGAAATTATAAAGTTTTAAGAGTCGACGACGCTGTTGACAGTCATACTTTGCCAATACAAATGTATTGCTAGTCACGCATTTTCGTAGCAAAATGCTTGAATAGTGGCACATGTTTTGATGGCTTATGCGTTTGAGATAGAGTTGTCGGTGTTCAGTGCATTCTACAATAATTTTCAATTTAGCAAAGTTTTAGTGTTGATATTTTTTGCAATGTTCATAAAACTGTAATTTATACGTTAAAAGTGAATACTTATATAAAAAAAATTATATTTATTGTATACTTCTGCTTTTTAAAAACGTATCAAATTCATTGCATTTGTCTTTGGAATCGACGGTGATAAAATATACTACAGCATGGATTGTGGATTCTTCTGTGGAAAACGGCGAATTTATGACAGATGGAAGTGGTACAGACTTTGACATGGAACAAGATGCTAAACCGGATGAAATTGGTAAATAAAATGTGTATTACAATTAAAAATTTCGATTTTACAATATAAAATTTTAATTATATAGTTATGCAAACTATTTTGATATTAATATTTTTTTCCATGATAAGAAGTGAATATACAGTTCATTTACATTTCCAATGCTCCACCTGTAGGTACTACATTGGCCAGGAGGCGAGTTTTTTGTTGCCTGGAAATTTAGAATTTTGCCGAACCCTTGCCGTTCCAGGCAAGATAGGGATCTTTAACGTGCGTGACAACACTCACACACGGGACCTCCATTTAACCTCTCATCCGAACGAGAGCGTAATTTTTGTGAAAAATGCTCACCTGTCATTTTTCAAGCAGTCGACCGTGTCGGGATTTGAACCCAGGACCTTGGGATCCGTAGTCTTACGCTTACTACATTGATCCACGGCGACGCCTGAAGAAGTGAATATACACCCGCTTATTCTGGTTTGGATGAATTAGGATACCTTGTAGTTACTAATGATAGAACTAGCAAAGATGCATTAAAAACTTCAGTTGTCGAAGTTGCAGAATCAATTGCAACAACCAAGTTCATAGCAATCTACATCAAGAAATAGAAAAATTCCTCTTGTCGGCATATTTCTGGAGATAGTAGAACTAGACATGTGCCTGAATGGTTATGACAAATAAAATTCTTCTGGGGTAGTAAAACTTTCTGTCGAATATTTTAAAGTTTTTTCTCAAAGGATATCTTTACTCACATTGTCGAGTAATCAAATCTTTATCCAATCCAGCAGAATCCCAAAAAAACCTCGCGCAGCAAGTAGTCAGGAAGTTGAGTAATTTTTGAGTACAGTGCTCGCTATGCCGATGTGGGAGCTCCCAAATTAACACAAAGCAAACTAAACTGTCCTATTGTATGGGAAATGAGATAGATAAGAAGATATAAAGTCCAAGATTCACTTCAATGATCATTCAGAAATTTCCTTATAGTATATCTGGCTTTCGATAGACCATTTACAAAAAAAGTTTCGGAAAAACCACTGCCCCAAATGCTATGCATGGATGAACAGATAGTTCCCTTCAAAGGTAATGAAGCATAACAATACATATCTGGCAAATCATATGAGTGGAAATATAAATTGCGTGTTCTTTGCAAATGACAAAGGCATTGGATATGATTTTTTCAGATATTCAGAAAAATTCAGCCGGTATTGGGAGAACCCGACTTGGGGGCTAGTTCACATTTAATACCAAAATTGGTCCAATAATTCCTGTTGGATTAAACCATGCATTATATTTTGATAACTGGTTTAAGCCACATTTTTAGCTTAGAAACTGTTAGAATCAATCAATCGTTCACCTGGCATCCCACTAAACAAGAACAAAAATTTAATAAAAAGAGGCAAACCGTCCCATCAAGAAGTGACTATTATAGTCGAAGATACTCAAGTAAGTGTAGTGAAATGGGTAGATAATGGAATTGTCAACTATAAGTCAACTTTTGCCTTGGTAGAACAAAAGACCAACTGTAAGCAATATGACAAAAAGACTAAACAAACAATCACAATTGATTGTCCCGCTCTTGTGAAAGCTAGTCCGCTTATAGAAGGTGTTGATTTGATGGACTCGCTAATTGCACTTCTACAGAATTCACATCAGATAAAAAATACCAGCACAAATTATCATTTGATTTTATAAATGTGACTGTTGTTGTGACTCTGTTACTTTATCGTAGAAACTGTGAGCGCCCAGTTACAAAAAAAGACCCAAAGCCTGCAAGAGTAAAAAATGAGCATCGCCGAAGTTTTTCTTGATGGAAAAGTAATAGACGAACAAAAAGAAGCAGCCCTAGTAGTTCTACTGATTGCTAATAAAATGAGAAGCGGCCATCATGCCATTAAAAGTATCCTAGAAAAGATATCCATTTAGAATGTCCTCACCGTTAATCTGAGGTTACAAACAGAGAAAGATGCAAAAATGTAAATTGCAAGAGTGCACCAATATTTTTCTGAAGCAAATGCAAAGTTCATCCTTGTGATCACAAATGAAAAAAATTGATTAGTTCAATTTTATACTAACAAATTATAAATAATGTTTGTATTATATATTTTATAAATACAATAAGTTTTCAGTTGGTTTTTTTATTTAATAATACAACATGAAAATAAATAATATAGAAATGAAGGGGTAATTTTTATTCCTGTATCATAAATCCATGGACGAACGTGACAATGTACGTGGTTACATTTAAAGAACACTGTAAATTTGTTCGTTAACTTTTATTAACCCACCAAAAAACTCTTTGTACTTGAATGAAAAACTGCAAAAACTTTTTAAATATATTTTGGTTGTCTTATATATTGAAACTATGAAAGTAAAGAATAAACACAAAATCGATTTCTTCTTAAATTAAAAATTCAGGTATTAATAGAATTAATTAAAATTGGATTAAATGAATTAATGTAACTGAGTGCAGTGTGGTGTCCTAGAAGAGAGGCCGAAATCAATGCTCAATTACAAAGAAGGGTAGTGATAAATAAAGATGTTTAACGAAAGCGATCGTGCTTTTTGTATGACTGTACAGAGTTAAAAACAATACTGCTTTAGATTTAGTAGAGTTACTAACACCTAAAACAACAGCCCCTTTCAGAGTATCCTCCCTAAACATCGACAGAAAGGTAAATGCATGACTTCCCCATTATTATCTTTAAGCGTGTATTAAAAAGGTTTTTAGATTTTTAAGTCATTCACCCGCTATAAATGAAAATTGCAGTTTTGCAAATGCTAGAATTCGACAGCTCGATTAAGCTCAACTTGCAATATCTTACACCATTCAAGAATACACCTTCAATTCCGTATATGTGAATCTATATTCCATTTATTCATATAAGAATTAAAATTAAACGATTTCGAGAATTGATCAACGGGGCCAACCAGCTGGAATTACCGAGAAAACAGAATTAAATGTGAACAATTATCTTCTACCTTTGAAATGGTTTGCACAACATTTAAACTAAATCAGGAAAATGCCAGCAGTCACAAGTATAAACGAGTCTTACAAGAGAGCAAAGGAATTAACCAAGACTTCACAATACTATTAAAACTTGTGTAAATCATCTACTAGTAGAATGCGCCTAAAGTACAGACAGACTGTAAACAAATTACATTGCTCAAGAATTATCGAAGATTATAATATACTGAAAAATTAAATACACTACAATTATACATCATATCCACAGTCATAAAGATTTCTACAAATTGTAAGCTCAGTTAAATTACTACTTTCCTAAGAAATAATCAGATTACACCATGTGTAACTCATAGCTGCAAAAAGAAATTTGTTTCATCAACACACAACAATATTGCTATATCCTATCAAAACCCATTTAAAGATAAATTAAATAACAACTACACAGAAAAAATAAATACAATAACAGATTAGTGATTACTGCAACATGTCTTGGTTCTTTTTCTATTAAAAAGTAAGTCACCCGTGATACATCTTTCATGAATACAGAGATGATATTCATAGATGAAACTCGCATTACACATGTATAGCTAGCAATCAGGTGTGTAACACACCAACCAAACAAACATGTAAGCTTTCTTGAAAGAGAGAACTATAAGAAAGTGCAGCAACAGAAGTGGACAGTAATCACAGGGTCCAGAATATCGAGGAAATGCACTTATTGTTTGACATGTGCATCATATGTGTACAAATGCCGAATAACAGAGAAAGAGCTATGCTAGTGCACTGGTATACAGGAAAGGCAATAAAAATAAACTGAAACTACAGGATGTTAGTTTAATCCTGGCAAAATGTTTGGAAAAATATTGACAGAAAGAGTACACAAAGATGAGATTATGGACTGTGTCGTGTAGTTTTATGCCAGATAGAGAATATACAGCTGAATGGTTTCCTCTGCAGCAGGTGATTGAGAAATACATATAGGTGAAAAAGCACTTGTAATATGCATTCATGGACCTTGAAAAATAATATGAAAGTAAAAGCAAGTATGCTGTGTTAAAACGAAACCAATATATCAGTATGAAAGAAGTGGCTGCAATCGTTTGGTCACGTAGAACGAAGGAGTGTCAAATGTTATGAACAAAGTGTAGAAAAATGAAGGTGGCCCGATGGATGATAAAATGTGAAAATAAGGTACGAAAGGATAATAATGAGGTAAGCAAAGTGTATCAAAACAGCATAGTATGAAAGGAGATTTTTATAACAGAGTTTGAAAGTATTTTCCTGCTTAGCCATTCTAGAGAATGACGTCCGGGGGATATGTATGTATTTTATACAAGACATCAAATGAAGACGGATTGTTTTTATTATGCACAGCTGTCCAAAATAATATCTACATTTTTAATGGCTATGCTGTTGTTGTTGTTTGTCCATAACTTTTCTTTTAAAACAAACTTTTTGAAATTAAAAATTTACAAACTTCTCTCGCACCCCCTGTTATACCACTGTTCTATTATGATTAATACAATTTGAGTGTGTCAATTTTCAGGCTTAAATTTTTTTTATTGTAGCCTTCAAGCAAGCAAACCAATTTAAAGAAGTATTAAATTTAGTGAAATATGGTAACGTAAACTGGAAAAAGTATTGACATATAAATAAAATACAATCAATATCATTCAAAAATAACAATTTTTAATTAAAATGAACATTCTGAACCAAAACACCAAGATTTTCGGGAAACTAATGTTACAAATAATTAGTGGATCTTAATAGCATGCCTTTTGTAAATATTTCAAATTGTTGACAATGAACATTTGAAAAGTTGTCAAAGATTTGGTATTTATGTGATTGGATGTCGTGCAAATCATCTAACAGTTTAATTCTGGCAAAAAAACTGATAAGAAGCAACGGTCTTGACCGATTTTTGAAGAATACGTTCAGTCGTCATTTTACCTTAAGTGTTAAGATGTACTGTGTAAAATTTGACACAAACAAACACTAAATTGGAAAAAAGTACCCATATTTTTTGAATATCAGTAGAATGTTTTATATTAGTCCATTATTCATTCACATTTACCTTTTCGTAACGTGCCTTATCCTTTTCAGCCAAAGCTTCATATTTAGACTTGACTTCTGGATCTGCATCGGCCCATCGTCTGCCCAACTCTTTGGCAATATCGCCTACCCCATATTCTGGATTCTGTGCTTTAACCTTGCCTCGTTCATCATTACAGAACCAGAAAAATGCAGACCTGTAAATATGAAATATTAAAAAAGAAAGCAAACATTTTTAAATGCTCGAAATGAAGATCATTTCAAAGTTTTGAACGAAATAAATTATATCTCTTACAACATTCTATACTATAGCATAGTACTTTTATGATCAAATGCAGGCAGTGTAGGAATAATTTAAGGTAAATTTTGAAATTATTAAAACAACTTACAGAGAGCGCTTCGGAGCATTGGGATCCTTAACTTGCTTCCTCTTCTTTCCACGCTGCTTTTCTCCTTTTGGAGGAGTATAATTCTGCATTTCAGCATCGAAACGCTTCTTGTCCTTTTCAGCCATTTCATGGAAACGCTTCTTCTCCTTGTCCAACATGGTCTAAATAAAATAATATATTACTTTATAACACAGTGAAATTTAAAAAAATTACAAACAAGCAGAACCCTCAGACCTGTTGAGCAAGACAAACAAAACCATCATAGAGGTTTCAGAAAAAAAGCGTTACATCACATTCATATTAGTAAACTACAATAAGCATCGGGCGGAACCTGTTCATTGCACTGCAACAAAAGCTTCAAATAAAATAGTTAAAGAACAGAAAGGCACCAAAGCATTTAGTAACAAAAATTTATATCAATTTTACTCCGATTCAAATTGTAATGTAGAAGTGTATATTGTCAACTCATACATTCTGAAAGGCATTTAGTATTGAATTATTCATAAATACATGGCTACATGATAATGTAGATTCATTCCATTGTATTATCATATACCTACTTTTGATATTGATCTTGTGAAAGATTTGTGGATCGTTCCTACTGGGTGCAGAGGTAGACCAGGGGTTGTACTAATCCGTTAAAACAATAATGGAACTGCATTCCTTCTCCATGTTCTACATTTTGTTGTAATAAGCATTAAGAATTTTGTATTTTTTTTGGCAATTTTCATGGAAATAAAAGAACTACTATTATTATATGTTGTGTTCTTATTTGAATTTTAGCCATAATTGTTCCAATGTGCCAGTGCGGAAACTTTCGAGATCTATCACTTTACAGTTGATTGTACTTTTAACACACAATCAGACACCACCTCCTTTAAGTGGATTAATCTTTTCTAAGTAACGGGTATATAGGTATCAATAGTGAAGTTGAAGTAAAATCCAATGGGCGTCATGTTTCAGAGATCGAGATTATAATGAAATTCCTGCTCAACACGAACTCACAAAATTGGTCGAATTTCGAAATAAGCGATCGAATATTGATTGTACAAATTTCTAGATAATTAAAATTTGGCTGCAATTGCTATTTTGGGCCGTAAGCTGTTTTTACCTATGTTTTTCTAATAATTTTACATGGCAAAAAGACAAAATCAGTTACCTTTGGTTTATTTTTATTAGTTTTACTGCAGTTGATGCAGTATTGTATCATTACTTTCACAATTCTTGCAACTATGTTTTCTAAGCAGTTGACACAGCATACCTCTCAATTGCCTAGGGTGGTGAAAAACCCATGCACCTGTAGCACTGTACAATATGCAAATGATTGGAAACATGACCTTTGAACACACTGGGAGTTATTCTTTCGGTCCTAACGAAATTGCTATGTGTTATTGGGTCTGCATCTAAGATCAGAATTGATATGTTAGAATATTTGCTCTTTAGAACCGTGAAAATTTTCATACTGAAACTTTACTAGTTTTGAGAATTAACATCATTTTATTGCAATAAATTATGTACTGTAGTTTTTAGTTTGCCAATCCACCATTCTTGATATAAGCTATTCTTAACTCCAAGCTTTTGAGCATGGGGCGACTATAACCTTATATTGAACACCTAGTTTATCCAAAATATTGGTTTTCATCAATTTTTGGTCATATTTAATGCTTACTTCAATTACAATGACCCCATTACAAAACCTCCAACTTTTGAAACATTCACCCCAATTGCCATGGAATCCACAACTTTCTTTAAATCGGGATTTGGTAATCTATTACGTTGATTGTGAATGGGCTTTAATTATTGAAACAGGATCAGATCTACCTTTCACAATTTTGGCATAAGACGAGGTTTCCATGGTAACACTATTAACTGAACATTGCTGTTTATTTATATTTTGTTTCAGGAAGCTTATGTCAATATTCGTTTGAGTGGCCATGGTCACCAGGTTAGGCAAAGACAATAAATTCACCACAGCGAGTACATACCAATTGTAATAGAGGAGTGTTCCACAATGAAACATTCTAGTTTAAAATAAAACTAGAAACTATTTGAACGAATACACATTATCGTACCGGCCACAATTTAGCCAGTTCACAAAAAGAGGTTGGAGTTAGTTACTGTCAACGTGCTCTTTTAAATACAATTTTAAGTTTGTCCGTATATTATCGAGCGATTATAATCGTGGCAGAAAGGCCTGGTATTTTATAATGTAAGTAGTCGTTGTGAAATGTTTTTTAGTTATATCATGTTTAGTCGCAACGTTTTTTTGTGTTTGAAGTTAACATGGGCTACAGTAAAACATAACTGTTGTACTGTGGACCAGCATGTTTCAGTCTGCCTAACATCGTGCCTACATTGTTTTACATTTGTGCCTTTGTTGCAGATGACTGAAAATAATACACAAAACGCTGCGTTTGATATAACCACCGCAGAGGTGATGGAGATTGCTATAAACCTGTATTAATAGTGGAGCTTCTAAAAGGAGTATTCCTTATGTTGTACTTTTCCACTATGCAAGAAGAAAAAAAGAATCCCGTTGAACAAATTAGGCTTACACCTAAATGATTCCAGATAATTTTTTCTAAAAAGACCAAGAAAAAGAGTTGGTCGAATATATTCTCACCATGTCAAGAAAGGGGTTTGGACTGACAGTAACAGAATGTAGAAAATTGGCCTATGAAATGGTGTTACAAAATATAATACAAATTCCCACAAACTGGGAAGTTTGAAATGGTTTAGGGGTTTTAAGAAATGTCCTAATATTAGTATTCATTCTCTAGAGGGATGCAGCTCGTCATTAGATAACATATAACCATTGACCATCTTTTGGTATTAAGAGGACAACTACAATTCGTACAGAGTTTGCAGACTGTCAACTCCACCTTTACAGTTGTTATAAGCCATAATGCTGATTGGGCTTGTGCAAGATATAGTCCTTCTGGTTGTTGCCCTAAATGTACTTCCAACTTGCCTATGTAAAAAAGTTAGTATCACGTATTGCAAATACCTCAATCCTGTATTTGTTTGGTATGGACGGCATATATTGGCAGAAATCATATTTTCCTCTAAATGACGGCAACATTTCATAAATTGTTACGAACATGTCAAATACAACTTGAATTGGAGCAAGCCTGTTTATTTGTCGTTAAAACTTATGAAACATAAGATAAATCTCTGAAGAGACAATCCGGTAAAACATTTAGATACCCGATCTGCCGATATTCCACAGGTCTTCAGCATCTAATAGAGTTGCATGTTAAGAACCAACCAGGTAGAGTAGACCATTAAGACACACATTTCAATAGCACTTAGCTGGTATGGCATCGTGATTCCTCGAGTACCTAGTTTTAATAGTTTCTATTCTATGATAATATCACGTTAAAGAAATATTTCCATATTTCTAATGATTGTTTTCAATAGTTTAGTTTTTTGTTGATGAACCAGAAAATCGTTTCAAAATATTTTCTTGTCTAGTTTTCATAGCCTTATGCTGTATTGGGTATTACTTCACATCCCGGTGAAAGAGACCAGAACACATCACGATTTACAAGAAGTCCACTTTACGAGTGTAAAGTGTTCTACTACTAAGGCGTCTTGATTGCTGAAGATATTTACATCCAGAACTCACTGCCTCCTCTACTTTATAAAATAAACTGAATTACAAATTGACCTACAGTGTGTGACTACTTGAAGGTTTAAATGTTTTTCATAGTAAACCCCCCGTGAAACAGATAAATATTATGTAAACAGAAATCGCGTTTAAAAAAACCTGTTTACTTAAATTTTATATAATGTACATTGAAATTTAATGTATACTGTAAGATTTATTGACCAAAATCTCATTTTTAAATTCTGTCATATATTGTGTATTTAAAAATAAAAAAACTTTTGCTGCGGAACACTCTCCACTAATATGTTTTGCAGAGGAATGCATTTTATTTCAGAACCTATCAAACTGTAGCATATTTTGTAACAAAAGTTTGTAGCATATATTACAATTATAGTGATCCATATCATCAGCATCAATTATTACATTGCATTTACTTAGGGCAGCGATTATTCATGGGATCCATTTTAATACGCTATCATTTCCTTTAGACATACTATTGTATCCCTTTGCCCAGTTTGTGTTACAGGATTGGTAAGGATAGTTTAGATTGCAATATAACCCGCTTTATAAGTATATTGTTGCTATTAAAAGACTCAAATGTTTGATAACACTACAAGATGTCTAAAAAGGATGAATGTAACTGAACCAAAGGAGAATGCTAGTATGTTATTTATTCAGAAGTTTTAGGTAAAATGATTAATAGTGCTGATGAATTATAGCGTGTTAGAGGCCCGATAATAAATATTGTTTCTAGTGTAACTTTGATATTTTAATACTACTTCATAACTGGGAAATTATCACTTTTATAGAGCAGCACAAACACAAGTGATGTGTGGGTAGGAAGTTTAAGACCTGATTAAATTACTGTAATTGGTTATATAGAATATTATCCTTACAAGAAAATAATCCAATTAAATCCCATTACCCCTTAAGCCTTAAGATATAGTTATTTAGTCAGTAAAGATAAAATATTATAAAGAATTTGAGACAAATCACCCTGCTGGAAATAAAAGGAGGTATTCCATACAATTCAACAATAACCAGCTGAAATTGAAAGATATTCATCTTTTGAATACAAAAAGCAACAGAACATTTATTAAAATTCTTGGAAAGTGTAGAACAAAGCAGAGGAGCAGAAACTAGAAGCTTTTAGAAGGGTTATAAGCAGGTAGGCCCAACTCTAAATTCCCCCTATTATAAGTTAGAAAGGGTTTCCAGCTGCATTGATTTTCTTACAAACCCTCATAAAATAGGAGTGGCTTCAGGCTTGCTTACTGAAATAATAAATTAGTATCCTATCTAAACCAAACAATGGACTTAAAAAAAATTGGCAACCAGGTATTGATGGTTAGCTGGACTAGAAAACCAGTTTACCTTCATACTGAACTTAATTAGTTTTAAACTACCTGAGAAAAAAATATAATTTATTTTATATACAGTAAATGTAAATGATTGATGAGCTAAAAGGCATTCAATTAAAATCTATATTAATTTTTACATCTTAAGATCTATAAATATTTACTATACCTATATTGAAAGGATACAGAGATTGTAGGATGCAATATGTTAAAAACTGGTAGTATTTCTAAAAAGATGAATAACAGACAGGTTAAATAATGACACATTTTCAAAGCCCTGCTCAATTTTAAAATTTGTATGATGTAAAGAAAGTTTTATGGTTTTTAATACTAAATACCATAAAGTTATTTTAAAGCAACCTATGCCTAGAATATAATGAAAACATGGACCAACCAGGTCCACAATGCTTTAATTTACTCCTTACCCCAAAACTACAGAATATAAAAAATATTTTACATAAAAAGCATAATTTAAATTAGTAAGAATAAATTGTGGCAATAATGTCACACCTGCATCATGATAACAGAAAGCTACATATGGTTTGTATTAACAGTATCTAGATGTTATCAATTACAGATTAGAAAAAGTTTGCTGTAAGATTTATCTAGCAAAGATTGGTCTTTAACCTTTAAGTGCCAAAGACCCCATCAATAGGTAATTAGGTTTAGTTTACAAAGTAGAGAGGGTAGTTAGTTGAAGGTGTATCTTCGCCAATCGAAACCTTTTATTAGTAGTATACTTCCCACAAGTGAAAATCTTGTAAATTGTGACATGCTCTGGTTTTTCAGGCCATGACGACTACTTAAAACAACAAAAATTATTAATTGTATCGGTAAGTAGTATATTAACATGGCTTTTTCAGTAGAATTTTCCAAGTACGATTATTATAGTCATGCAGTTGTAGGAGAAAGAGAAGAACATCTCCAGCAACTGTTGGAGAAGTTTGATAACTTGCCAAATAAATGATGATTTAGCATCAAATGAGGAATCAGATCAATAAGAAGAACAGAACACAGATAGTAAACGCGGACATGATGAAACAGGTGCCGAGAAAGGGATATCCCGTTCAAATAATTTAACATTTGTAGAAATAAAGCGTAAGGCTATGAAAACTAGACAAAAAATATTCTGAAACGATTTCGTGATCCGTAAAAAACACTAAACTATTGAAAGAATCATTAAAAACAGACATGATATTGATCAATACAACAAATACATAGAACGAAACTAGGTACTCCAATGCTATAAACTAGTGCTATTGAAATTCGTGCCTTAGTAGAGCTACTCTACCTGGCTGGTGCTTATGCAAGTCGATTAATACTGAAGACCTGTGGAATACAGATGGATCCGGTATACCAAAATGTTTTGTCTGACTCTGTTCAGAGGTTCAGGTTTCTCATAAGCATCATACGGTTTGACGGCAAACGAACAACGAGAGCATAGAGCAGTAGAAATAATGACACATTTTCAAAGCCCTGCTCAATTTTAAAATTTGTATGATGTAAAGAAAGTTTTATGGTTTTTAATACTAAATACCATAAAGTTATTTTAAAGCAACCTATGCCTAGAATATAATGAAAACATGGACCAACCAGGTCCACAATGCTTTAATTTACTCCTTACCCCAAAACTACAGAATATAAAAATATTTTCTAAAAGTAATTTAAATTAGTAAGATAAATTGTGGCAATAATGTCACACCTGCATATGATAACAGAAAGCTACATATGGTTTGTATTAAAGTTCTAGATGTTATCAATTACAGATTAGAAAAAGTTTGCTGTAAGATTTATCTAGCAAAGATTGGTCTTTAACCTTTAAGTGCCAAAGACCCCATCAATAGGTAATTAGGTTTAGTTTACAAAGTAGAGAGGTAGTTAGTTGAAGGTGTATCTTCGCCAATCGAAACCTTTTATTAGTAGTATACTTCCCACAAGTGAAAATCTTGTAAATTGTGACATGCTCTGGTTTTTCAGGCCATGAGACTACTTAAAACAACAAATTATTAATTGTATCGGTAAGTATATATTAACATGGCTTTTTCAGTAGAATTTTCCAAGACGATTATTATAGTCATGCAGTTGTAGGAGAAAGAGAAGAACATCTCCAGCAACTGTTGGAGAAGTTTGATAACTTGCCAAATAAATGATGATTTAGATCAAATGAGGAATCAGATCAATAAGAAGAACAGAACACAGATAGTAAACGCGGACATGATGAAACAGGTGCAGAAAGATATCCGTTCAAATAATTTAACATTTGTAGAAATAAAGCGTAAGGCTATGAAAACTAGACAAAAATATTCTGAAACGATTTCGATCCGTAAAAACACTAAACTATTGAAAGAATCATTAAAAACAGACATGATATTGATCAATACAACAAATACATAGAACGAAACTAGGTATCCGAATCGTGCTATAAACTAGTGCTATTGAAATTGTGCCTTAGTAGAGCTACTCTACCTGGCTGGTGCTTATGCAAGTCGATTAATACTGAAGACCTGTGGAATACAGATGGATCCGGTATACCAAAATGTTTTGTCTGACTCTGTTCAGAGGTTCAGGTTTCTCATAAGCATCATACGGTTTGACGGCAAACGAACAACGAGCATAGAGCAGTAGACAGTTTTCAATTGCATGATGTTCAAAGAATGTAAATTTACGATTGTCATTAAAATTTGTTTAAACAATTTTAAACCAAAAAGCACGCATTATTCTCCCAAAACTACAGAATATAAAAAATATTTTACATAAAAGCATAATTTAAATTAGTAAGAATAAATTGTGGCAATAATGTCACACCTGCATCATGATAACAGAAAGCTACATATGGTTTGTATTAACAGTATCTAGATGTTATCAATTACAGATTAGAAAAAGTTTGCTGTAAGATTTATCTAGCAAAGATTGGTCTTTAACCTTTAAGTGCCAAAGACCCCATCAATAGGTAATTAGGTTTAGTTTACAAAGTAGAGAGGGTAGTTAGTTGAAGGTGTATCTTCGCCAATCGAAACCTTTTATTAGTAGTATACTTCCCACAAGTGAAAATCTTGTAAATTGTGACATGCTCTGGTTTTTCAGGCCATGATGACTACTTAAAACAACTAAAATTATTAATTGTATCGGTAAGTAATATATTAACATGGCTTTTTCAGTAGAATTTTCCAAGTACGATTATTATAGTCATGCAGTTGTAGGAGAAAGAGAAGAACATCTCCAGCAACTGTTGGAGAAGTTTGATAACTTGCCAAATAAATGATGATTTAGTATCAAATGAGGAATCAGATCAATAAGAAGAACAGAACACAGATAGTAAACGCGGACATGATGAAACAGGTGCCGAGAAAGGGATATCCCGTTCAAATAATTTAACATTTGTAGAAATAAAGCGTAAGGCTATGAAAACTAGACAAAAAATATTCTGAAACGATTTCGTGATCCGTAAAAAACACTAAACTATTGAAAGAATCATTAAAAACAGACATGATATTGATCAATACAACAAATACATAGAACGAAACTAGGTACTCCAAGAATCAAGATGCTATAAACTAGTGCTATTGAAATTCGTGCCTTAGTAGAGCTACTCTACCTGGCTGGTGCTTATGCAAGTCGATTAATACTGAAGACCTGTGGAATACAGATGGATCCGGTATACCAAAATGTTTTGTCTGACTCTGTTCAGAGGTTCAGGTTTCTCATAAGCATCATACGGTTTGACGGCAAACGAACAACGAGAGCATAGAGCAGTAGACAGGTTTGCTCCAATTCGATCTCTATTTGATATGTTCATAGTTAATTGTAAAAATGGATTTCACCACTCGGAATTTGTAGGTTCCGGCAATATATGCTGTCTAAACCAAGCATATAGGGTATTAACATACTTGCAATATGCGATGCAAAACTTTTTTACACATGCAAAATGATAGTATATGTTTAGGGCTATAAAACCTATTAAATAAACTCAAAGAGGTTGTTCTTAGGCTGTTTAAACACTTTTCAGGTACCGATAGAAATATCACAATGTACAGTTAGTTCACTTCCTTGTCTCTCGTTGACAAATTGTTTAGTGAGCCTAAATAGGAACTGTTAGAAAAAAAGTGCAACTTCAGGTAGAGTTTATTCAACCATCAACACGACCAGAACGTTCCTGTATGTTTGGTTTTAGAACCAATTGCACTTTGGTATCCTACATGACAAAAAAAAAGAAAAATGAACTGGTACTTTCGAGTATGCAATCACATGACGAGGATACAGGAAAATTGAAAAACAAACAAACTCTAAAGGAGCATAGAGCAATAGGCAAGATTGCTCCAATTACAGTTACATTTGATTTGTTCGTAGCTAATTGCCTGAGCTTTCACCACTCAGAATTTATAACGATGAAATGTTGCCAGCATTTAGAAGAAAAATGTGGGTTCCGGCAATATATGCCGCCCAAACCAAACAAATACAGGATTAAGATATTTGAAATATGTAATGCTATATTCTTTACACAAGCAAGATGGAAGTATATTTAGGGCAACAACCAGAAGAACCATATAAACTGTCAAACAAGTCTGAAGATGTTGTTTGAGATTGTCTAAACATATTTCCGTCACCAGCAGAAATATCACTTCCTTGCCTCTCATTCACAAATTGATTAGTGACAGCAATAAAAACTGTTAGAAAAAATAAAGTACATGTTGTAGAGTTTACTCAGCCATCAACGTGGCTAGAACGTTCCTGTATGTTTGGTTTTAGAAGCAATTGCACTTTGGTATCCTACATGCAAAAAAAAAAGAAAATGTACTGGTAGTTTAGAGTATGCATTCACATGAAAACATTGCAACAGATACAGGAAAATTGCAGAACTAAATCATCGGTACGGCTTATAATAACAGTAAAGGTGGAGTTAACAATCGACAAACTCCGTGCGAATTATAGTTGTGCTCGTGATATCAGCATATGGCCAATGGTTATATTTTATCTAATGCCAAATTCCCGAAATAATTACCAATGTGTTTATAATCAAACCAATCCTGTTGCTAGTGTATCGAGGAGAAACTTCCTGAAAAAACTTGCTTACAGTTAAGTGTTACCTCTAATGAAACAACGTGCCACCATGACCAACCTCCCAAAAATGTCAACACTTAGGATGAGAGAAATTTACCAAATTCTAAATGACCTGCATCTGCTGTGGAAGGGTAATAAAGCAGGCGATTAGAAGAAAAACGGGAAAACGAGATATTCTTGCTATAGATGTAGAAAGTTTGTGTTTGGAGCATTTCTTGGCAATATGCAATAACTGTCAAAAAAATATTATACAAATGGGACTAAAAAATAGAAGGATATTAATTTCTAAAAAAGATTTAGACGTATATGCAAATATGATGGTGTGGCTATGTTCCCTACTAATATATTTAGTTGTTAAGACATAATGAACATGATATATTTTAAGTTAGTGTTATGGCTTTTATAGAATTATAATTTTCATTTCATTAATATAGTTGTGTTTATAATTAACTAACTACAAGAGTCTATTATTAAGAGAGTGTGCCTACAATTGTATTCTTATTTCAACATATGAAGTCCCGATATCAGAGACCAGCATGATAACTAAAATCTCAAATTTTAACGCGACTACTGGAAGGTTAAGAAGACTGCGAATCTAAACAAAATCACATAAGTTCACCTGCAGTAATATTTCAGCTTAATGCTTTACCAAAGTTCAAATAAAAAGAAAATCCCTAACAAAGATAAAGCACTACATATGATAGGGTGTATTTCTTTAATATCCACCCAAAAATTCGTAATTCTACAACCAAATTTTAGTAACACACTTTTTTTTGCAGAGTATTTTTTTGGAGATTATTGCCAAGATGTGTAGAGTTAATCATAGTTTATAATAAACAAGGGCTATTAAATTCCATTTTTTATTTCAAATTTTTGTAAAGCATTAAGTAAAATATCAAACAAGATCATCTGATATGATTTTGGGCACATATTTATCATACTATAACACATAAACAATAGCTAAGAATAGTGTTTAAGAAAGTTCAAATGATGGTTTTTGTTTTTCATAAGCAAACAAAAAACAATGTTTTACAATTTAATTAAACCTCAAAAAACTGCAAAATTCTTAACACACTATACATATCGACAAACCTGTAGGTATTCCAAAATAAGTAAAGCAAATGTTCAAATAAAAAACAACAAAAAAGTCAATGAACAGATTCCAGTTTAATTTAAAAGTTATGTATCATTTGCAACCTTCGCCCATTTATAGACAAAAACATGTCACCCGCCCACCTAACCAAAACCTTACAAAGGCACAAAAGAAATAAACAGAACAGAAAGCAATATGGCATGCAAATCAAGCGGCTCCAGTAAAACTTACCTTCCATCGTTCAGCACACTTCTTAGAAAACTCTGCAAATACAACATTTTCCTCAGGATGTTTCTTCTTATGCTCCTCCCTACATGTCTGGACAAAGAAAGCATAGGCAGTCATACGACCTCTTGGACGAGCATCAGCTTTTCCACGTGGCATTCTGCCTCGAGTAGGTATCTGTATTGGAGTGTGAAGATTTACAGTTTTTTGTTGATCGTGTTCTTGAGGTACAACCCTTTGTTGAAGATGATTCTGAAGTACTGTTTGAGTGTGCTGATTATTAGGATGAGATTGATGATTTTGATGATTCTGATGTCTCACTTGAGCATCAGCTTGTTGCCTAGCGACCTGAGCTTCGACTTGTCTAGCTTGAGCTTCGGCTTGATGCCTTTGAACCTCTTGCTGTCTATGTGCTTCAACCGCTTGTTGGTGTTGATGTTGCCGAACCTGAGCTTCTGCCTGTTGCTGCTGTATTGACGTTTGAACCTGAGACTGCTGTGCCTGAAACAAAAAAACGCATAAAAAACTGAAATAAAAATATTTAAAACAATATTAGCAGTAATTTAAAGATAAAAGAATTTAAAAAATGCATTTTAATCTGCAACATTTGAATGGAAAATCTTTTGGTAAAAATAACGTTGAAAACATTGGAAAGCCGTGTGAATGTAGAGCAGCAAATACAGAAAATAGCATATAGCTACCATAGAACACGAGTTTGAGAGCAGGTAATAAAAATATTAAACAACACTCTTCAATGGCATAAATTCAAGGAAAGAAGCTCGTTTATTTGCATGAGTAGCACAACAAAGAATCACGTCCGAAAGAAATGTCAGAAGTCAACAGAATACAACAGTTGTTGAAATAGCAAAAGTTGTACACAAACTTGTAACACGGAAAAAATAATGGGGCATATACTATAAAATTTGTATATAATTCAGTTTCAACTGACACATTACTACATCTTAAAATGCTATACATTAAATAAAGCTATACGAATGCTTCACATGTACGACATTTAAACTAAAGCAGGAATGTAAACGTTTATTATTTCGTATAGTTATACATTATGTAATGATTGGGATAATCAAAGTAATGGTAATGATTAACAATAATTAAGACATTTCTTAAAATTTGTAGTCTGTATGACTTAAGAAAACACAAAAGGGCTAAATTTTGCATTCGTGTATGTAAGAGTTCACTATGTACATAAACATTCTTGTCTTCGTGTTTAATATATATGTTGTTACTCAACTTTTCAAATCTTATAAACACATCTTAATCTTACTACACATGCTTTATATGCCTGGTTTGGATATTATTTTTCACTGTATCCCATTAGTGGTGTTTTAATAGCTAGTTTAGATACCTCAAGACAAATATTTCAAGTATGCATGTAAGTAGTACTAAAAGAAGCACATGTAAAAAAAATGGTACTATATCCATCTTCATAGATCAAGTAAATGAGGACCGGGTGAGTGATACCTGTAAAGTACCGATGTTCCATCTTCCCTAAGTGAAGCAGTCATGCCCTATCAGAAAACAAGTTAAATTAAGTAAGGAGTAACCGGCAAAATTTTAAGGATTTACTTGAAAGTAATTAAATGACACTTCTATTTCTGTCAAATAGGGAAACCATGGTAATAATATAATATCAATGTAATAAATTTGTTGATTTAATAGGATTGTTAAATTAACATTAATGTAGCAAATAAGGTAACATTTTATTTGCTACCTATTAAAACCCAGTAGATAAGTCAATTATAATACATTAAGAAGGATTTGTGATATTCCTTTAAAATGTTTATAATCATACTTCATAGTTTCTGTTTTAGTAAATCCCACCAATAAGATTAAGCAATTTTTGAGAAATTTAATGTTTAGGTTATATGCATTTTGAGCCAAGGTAGAATTGTTTCTGTATCATATATGGTATAGTAGAATTTATTTAAGAAGAGCTGTACGTCATTTGACATATGCGCAAACCTTGAAAGTCAGTGGCGTAGCAGATTTAATAATTTTTAGGGTTTTCTCATAGAGTAAATATTCTAAAATCTAGTTTTATTTTGTTGATGATTTAAATTCACATGGCAAATACACGAATAAGCAAGACATAAAACACAAAGAAAACTATGATAGTGTAAGAAATAAATATAGAATGTCAAAGTCACAAATGTCAATTAACATTTAACAGCAAATTATCTACGCCACTGAAATGCTGAACGAACATGACTACTTCTAAACAATGGACTAATCTGACACCATTTTAGCCGTGTGCGCATGATGACGTACAGGCTGTTCTTAAATTCTATTCTACATACTTAGAAGCTTATCAGCTTTTTAAAGGTCAGAGATGATGACATTGTAATTTCGGTTCTAAAGTATTACAGCTTTGTGATTCATTTGTTTTGATTAATAATGTATTACGTGGCGTCCCAGTGATCTCATGGGCTCAACATGAAGACTTCACAGGCATATTTTTGCTGACTCAAATAAGTAAAAAGTGCAGGTTTATGGTTTTTGTGCTATTGGTAAGTTAAGTATACACACCGATTAAATAGAAAAAAGACACAAAGTATTTTCATTTTGCATGCTTACTTTATCTGTCCGAAGTTTGTCAAAAATGTCTTGGATAATTTTAGGCAGGAAAGATTAATTTTTAGAGCACTTCGCACTTAACAACATCAAAGCAATGAAACAGGCAACTTGGTAGGTTAGCTGCCTTAGACAGAAAGGTTTTCGAACAAGACTAATTAGCCCAACTATGTTCGGATATCCTACTAAGGTGGATAGTTTTAATTTTAGGGACTGATTGGTTCCCAGGCATAACTTTATGTTGGAGATAAGCGTATCGAGAAGTATTTATGAAATCATCTGAAACGATACCCGTAATTTTTTTTGCAAAATTACAGTTTTCATTGCAGCACGGAGTCATTAAAGTACTTATAGTGCCGTCTATGTGATTAAACTAAGAAATTAGTAAATTTGTTTGACATTTTATTTTTAATATTTGTCCAAAGATGTCTATTGTGTATGTGTAACAAACACGTGTGCGTAATACAGTTGAAAGCAAAATCGTGTATAATCAATGTAAATGTATAGTCACAGTTGTAATAAATTATTTTGTAATATCTTAGAAGCGTGATTGAATATTCAGGTTATTTACTACCATTTATTTTTAGAAATCTTTTCAGTTAGCAGTTTTAAATCAGTCCGTGTTCCTAGGGTTCATGGTTGTTGTATTTTTCAGGTCAACTAGAAACCCCGTGAGATTAGGTGGCATCCTAGATATTTCCCGATAAAGAAATATTGCATACCTGATATCCTTCCTCAGACACCACCCGTCCCACTGAATGAACCAGTAACCATATTTTGTCAGTAGTCGAAGTTTTTGGTATTTTAGCAAAATAGAACTTTTAGCAGAGCACTTCACAGTTTTTCTATAAATTACCGGCTAGATTTTCTGGGGCCAAACCTGTACGTAACACAATTCTAATACTAAGACCGTTCTTTGATGTTTTTGTCCTACTCCCAATAGTTGCAGAAAAAGTTCTATGGAGACATTCTTACCATAAATATAATTTACAGCAATTCTGCAGCACTAAAGTGTCTTAATTCAAGATGTCACACTCTAGTGCTTTCATATTTTGTTACAATCTATTAAGATGCCTAAACATTTTCTGTAATGAACTATGCAAGCTACTCATCTTAAAAATAAAAATATAAAGGAAACTCCAATATGAAAAGAAAAGATCAGGGACGAACAAATGCAGTCATGTAAAAAGATCAGACCAACATGATGTTAAAAAAAGAAAAAAAGTGCAATGATTTTATTTAAAAAACAGCATTGAAATATGTACTCTGTAACTATAAGAGTTCCTTGCTAGAATGGTTATTAAATGTTTGAATTTCCAAATTTTATGATAAACTAACTACATGCAAGAACAATAGAGTCCAATACAACTGGAGTTTGGATTAACGTAATGCACAAACATTCCTTACATGTTTACTCCTAAAATTATTGAAGATGGCACAAAACCTGAAGGTATTACATTGGTAAGGGTTTCTTTATGAACTAGGAATGTAAGAGTTTAGTAAAACCTTCAACAAATCAAGCAAGGTTGAGGTCCTTAACGTGCCTGATAACATTCACATGGGATCCACATTTAATACATCATCTGAATGAAAATGTATTTTTTTAATTACTATTGTTTTTGGACTACAAAGGTTTTTGTCGTTATGAATTTTCTTAGTGTGCTCCTTCTTGTCCAACATTTTTTAAGCAATCAGTGTTGAAAATCAAAAACGGGACGGACCTTTGGAATTAGTAGTCACATGTGAACCAATTGAGTCACAAAGACACATACATTGAAGCCACAAAAGACAAGTTAAAATTATTTACATCACCATTTTTGCATTCCAACTTAATAGAATGTAAGTCAGGTGAAAAACCGTAGTATGCTACTTCGTAACTCAAGAAATAAACAAAATTATTTCAAATTAAAGAAAAATAAGAAAATTTATCAGCACAAAAACACAATACAACTTTTCACTTCATAAAAAAGTGAAATAAATTTTGTTTGGGAAATAAAAAGCACATTTTCTTGCATCTATGAACGGATAAGTCAAATCTAATTTTCTGGACCCACGTTTTCAGCAAAATTTTGGTATGTGCAGGTTTTTACATGATGGTAATTTTTCAAGAACAAGTTTAAGAAATAAAAACCGACAAATTGATTCAATTGCCCAGCAAACCATAATAAATCGTTTTTGAAATAATTCGTTAATAATTCCAATGCTACGTGGATAAAAAAGATTTTACAATGTTGTTAGGCACCCATTAGGCACACAATATCCAAAACTTGCCGATAAGGGGCATAAAAAAATCACAACTTTTTTTGGCATATATTTTCGAAATTCTAAATATTAATGCTAAAAAATTAAATGACGTTTTCCAGATTCCTGGTACCCTTTAGAACTTTCTAAACATACACTGATAAATATTTTTTCAAGTATTTATTTATCCTCTCCAAATCCTAATCCACTAAATGTAATTTTGCATTCCAACAAAAACGGTTGGATATTTTTATAAATGGGATATCACAAACATTGGAAGACATTGTAGCAATCGTTCAATTGCAAACATTGAATGGATTCGGGAGTGTTGTAAATAAACTCCAAACACCAACCAGAAGATGTTTACTCAATTGGAGATCTGCTATCGTTCCTTAAATAAAATTCCAAAGTACAACTCTTTCTTTGCAAGATTCAGTTAGTCCAAGCTCTTCTATCAAAATATAAGGCTAGTTTGCCTAAAATACTGTTGTGCATTTTTAAAGCTTCCAGAAAATGACGAGAATTGTGATTCAATTTAGATGATGAGCGTTGAGGCACAATTATAGCTCAATGGTTTGATCAATAAACAAAACTTTCAATTTTGGGAAAGCGAGACCCTAAAACGAACTCACTAGAGACCTCTGTATTCAGATTGGACAATGATGTTTGTCATAACAGTTGAAACGATTATTGGACCTTATTTATTCAAAGATAAAGATGTTGTTCAACTGGGCAAAGAGTAATAGTTTGTTATTGTCGTAGCTACCAGGAAGCCACAATATATTGTTCAAGCAAAATGGTGCCACCACATGTTATCGAAAAATGATGATGTAAGATATTCAGTTACCATACCGGACCTGGTCACATCCCAAACATTTTCATTTGCCACTGTCCTTAGAATAAAGTATATGTCAACAACCCACTGACGATCGAGGTCCTAAAGGACAACACACGTCATACCAAAATATCTCCGGAAATGTAGAGGTCTTTGAAAATGGCGTGAGAAGATTGCAAGCTTGCGAGCAGAAGAACAGTGGTCATTTGGGCTGTATGATTTTTCACATGTAATACAAAAAATATTTAGAAATGGAACTTTCAATCGTTGTATAAATGGTTTATTTCTTATTTTTGTTCAAATATAAATATGAGCGAGAGAAGAGAGCAGGCTGTCTCCATGTATAATAGTTACTCTTCTAAAATTGAAATGAATATTGGAGGTTTCAGTTATCCATGTGAAGATTTTTATATTTTCAAAAGATACAATAAATTGATTAAAGTCTATTTTTAAAGAATTAAAAACCTTGTTTTTACACATAAACAAACGGAAAACTTCCTAAATTATTCTTGGGTATTGTGCTTTGGTTTCGCAATATCATTGTCTTCCAGTAATAAGATTGTTCAAATTATTTACAGGTAAAGATGTTAAATGACCCATATTATGGAATGTATTATAACAGTGGAACTACCTGAAATTTCTAACAGTAAGTGTGTGTGTGGGGTTCAAGGAAGGCGGTGGAAAGGCTTTAACAAGGAAAATCGGTCCCAATATCGTTTTGGCACCTAGTTGTGAATAAAAATCTTTACTTTCGCTAAACCTCTACTTAATAAGTTTTTTTGGCAGGAAAATAGCATAAAAACATTTTCATATATATATATATATATATATATATATATATATATATATACACACTAAAGTAGTGGAGGAAGGAAAAAAATGCATGGTAACTAATCAATAGATTCTATTTTTATTCATCAATCATAAGCAAAATTTGATACCTTTCTTCCTTACAAATAAATGGGAACTATTAGATTGCGTTAAATATTTTTTTAAATCCAATTAAGAGACCAAAATTTCCAATGCATTAACAGGATTTTGGAAAAAAAATTGGCAAAACTAGAAACTTAAAAGGTATATAAAAACCCATAATTTATAAGTAAAAAAGGATTCATAAAAAATATTTATTATAAAGATACTATTTAAAAGCATTGGTTTTCGAAGCCAACTTACATGAAGATAGGCTAAAAAAAGACAACAATATAGTCTTTTAAGAAGAAACAAAAATCAATTTTTTAATTAAAATAGAAATTTTTAACAAATAATTTAGAGATTATTATATAATGACCTTTTATTTGAACTATTTTTCATTGAAAAGATTAGATAATGTACCGAGATTGAGAAAATATATTTGATCCATTACCTATCGGGTACCGATGCCCCCTTATCGATAACTAATATGAATAAAAAAAAAAATTATTTTGGAAATACAAATTAATTTTTAACTTTTATAGAATACTGTGTTGGTCTGTTTTAATAAAAAGTGTTATGTTGCTTAAGAAAAATAAACACGATCATTATAATATGCATATTGTTACTGAAGGAATGGGTTATGTTATAGTTTTTCGTATAAATTTGATTTAAATTAAATAATTTTAATTAGTCCAACACTGATTAAGATGGTGCAAGTTCTTCAAAACAAATGAATTTGGTTGTGTACAAACTGGCATCATTAAAATAAAGTGTGTTTAACTACATCCTAGATGTGTTTAATTAAGAGTGCAAAAAAAAAAATTATCGCAGCAGCAAATAAAAAGTTTGCGGGTAGAAAACAAAAGAAATCATGTTGTTTAAATTATAAAGGCAAACTGTGATCAGAAGTCAAGATATAGTTCATTCAAATTAACTTTAGGATGACGTCAAATGCAGTAAGTAAGTGATGACAACTGTATGCAAATAAATACCTAGATTTGCACTTGAAGAATACTGTCATTTAACAAAATAAAGATTGGCAGTTCTGTACGGTGTTGCCACCAATTTTT
The DNA here is from genome assembly GCA_036346225.1 of Platerodrilus igneus. Taxonomy (NCBI): domain Eukaryota; kingdom Metazoa; phylum Arthropoda; class Insecta; order Coleoptera; family Lycidae; genus Platerodrilus; species Platerodrilus igneus. Next base: position 5,885,792 of record JARFIW010000858.1, read on the forward strand.
CTTGCCAATAGGAATATTCATACATCTTTCATTAAATATACAGTATTGCCCGAAATAAACAGTACTGAAACTAAGTTGGCGGTGTTTTTATGCGTGCGCTGTCACACTCAAGTTAGCTAGTATAGACCTGTCAAGTAAACCTCAAACAAGTAATTGGTAGGGCCTAATTGTTAAAAATGGTGTTAAGTACAGAGGAGAAAGTGTTTCTGGTAGAGCATTATTTTCGTTCATATGGAATCGGCCGACATAATGGTGCAAGTTTGCTATACGTGTCTGATCAATTCACATAAAGGTTTAATAAACGTTCTCCAAGTAATGCTGTAATTTTGAAGGTTATTGAAAAGTTTAGAAATACAGGTAGTGTATTGTGCCAACGAAAAGGAAACTCGGGGCGTCCCAGGACAGTTAACAACAACAATAACCATGAACGTGTTTTTGAGCAAATCTTAGAAAATCCGAAAGTCAGCCAGGCAAGGACAGCGTTACAACTTGATTTAAAAAGAACTTCCTTTCAAAGAATCCTGAAGGAGCTGGGTACATTTTCGTATGTGATTCAGGTACATCAACAACTACATCCTCGGGATTATCGCAGTAGAGTGGAATATTGCGCCAGAATTCTCGCGTTACAGTATGAAAATCCTGAATTTTTGAAAAATGTTTGGTTTTCAGACGAAGCACATTTTCACTTGTCAGGCTATGTGAATCGTCGCACAAATCGATTTCTGGGCTTTGCCAGGCCCGATGAGGTTCAAGAGGTTCCTTTACATAGTGAAAAAGTGAGTGTCTGGTGTGCTGTTTCCGGACACGGAATCATTGGTCCGTACTTTATCGAAGAGAATGGTAGGCAAGTCACACTTAATCAACAGAGGTACAGACAAATTTTAACACGATTTATCCCTGATCTACGTCAATTCTGTCGTGCACGTAACTTGGCATTTCGAAACCAATTTTTTCAGCAGGACGGGGCAACTTGCCATACTGCTGCCGCAATTCGTCAAATTCTTCAAGAACATTTTTCAAGCAAATTCATATCACGATTTACTGACTTCCTTTATCCTTCACATTCTCCAGACCTCACACTTCCAGACGCATACATTTGGGGCATGGCTAAAAATGCCGTTTTCAAACGGGCACCACAAACCAACAATGAATTAAAGGATGCCGTTAGAGTCTTCTTCGCAGCCCTGAGACAACCCTTATTCAATAACATGACCAGAAACTTAGAACATCGTTAATGAAGTCTGTCTTGAACGAGGAGGTGCACATTTAGAACATATAATAAAGTGTCAATAATATGTATTTTTTAAATATACAAAACAATTACAATTTCAGTACTGTTTATTTCGGGCAATACTGTATTATGATTTAAGCTAACATTGGCAATGTGGTATTTTATTCAGTTGTGACGTCATCCTAAAGTTAAAGCGAATGGACTATAATATGTGCATATTTCAAAATTATTTAGTTCAGACCCATGGAATTGAAACAAACACAAAAGAGGTATAAAAATCTAATAGTTAAATAGGAATGTGTACACAATTCAGTAGGCATGGTTTTGAGCAATTCTAAAATGAGACATTCATATTTAGTGGCCATTAAAAGTCAACTGCTACATAACAAACTAAGCAGTGTGTTACAGGATCACAATTACTATCTTACAAGGAAAAGAAAAGAACGAAAAAGATGGCAAATATAAAAGAAAAACCCTCAATGCAAAATAATTAAAAAGTAAAGAGTGTAAAAAAAGAATTAGAAATAAAGATAAAAATTAGAAAATATATAAAAGAAGAAAGTATTACAAAAATAAAAAAAGCTACACAGTGAAAGAAGAAAAGAAAAAGGTATAAGAACAAAGAAAAAGCAAAAAATCTGAGAAGTCATTAGTAAGGAAAAATATAAACAGTTTATAGCAATTAATAATTAAAAAGAAAGGTGTTGAAATGTAAAAAAAAAAAGAATCAGAAATACACAATAACTAAAAGGTTGTAAATATATAAAAGAACAAACTATTGGAAGAAACTAAAGAAAAATTAACTATAAAAAAATCATCAAAGAAATAGAAAAACAAAGAAAAAGCATAAAAATAAAAATCATCAAGGAACAATAATTTAAAAGCTAGAGCAGAAGTGTAAAATCAGAAATAAACAAAAACTAAGATGGTTGAAAACACATAACAGAAGAACATTTAAATTGCAAGAAACTAAAAAAAGAAGTCGACTATATAAAAAAAAACGAATCACATCAAAGAAATAGAAAAACAAAGAAAAAGCATAAAATCAAAAGTCAACAAGAAACTATTTAAAAATCACTCCACTGCATAGAGAACAATAATTAAAAAGGAGAGTTGAAGTGTAAAAAAAAGAGAAATAAAGAATAACTAAAAATGTTTGAAAATATATAAAAGAATAAAGTATTACAAAGAAACAAGAAAAATGAAGCAAACAATATAAGAAAAAACAATGACAAATAAAAAAAATGAAAAAAGGACAAAAAATCAAAAGTTTTATTAATAAGAAAATAATTAGGCATCACTCAACTTCATAAAAAATATTATAAACAAAAAAAAATGCAAGCAATAAACTGATGGAAATGGGAGAACATAGTGACATAGAAGAAAATCATATCCACTTCTACAAGCCAAACAGGATCTATGTAATGACAAGATTTTCAACTGTGGCATCGTTATTATACACAGAATAACTCAACTTTTTTTACTTTGGTTAAACATTTTACTAAATTCAAAAGTTATATTTTATTATGGTGGCATACCTCTAAAGCTAATATTTTCAAGTTAAATTACCTCCAAGTGAAAATTTTAGACATCACTGACAAAAAACCCGCTGAAATGACATAAGCTAGAGCCTTTGATTTTTCTTCAAACAAAAGCAAAAATTTCTGAAATGACAGAAGCTAAAGCCCTCGATTTTTCTTCAAATGAAAGCAAAGACCTCACATAAAAATTTAGTGTAATAAGTGCTAACTCCTGACAATAATCTCAAAATTAATTGTAGAACCTTAAAGTGTTTTAAAACAACAGGATGGTTCACTTTGAAAATTTTCAATAAGAAGTTAAATGTTTTAATGTTTTTCTTTTAAAAAACCCCTACATAGTTTCCTGATGCATTCACATTGTAAAAATTATTTGCAATTTCCACAAGTAACGGAAAACACAAATTTCCCAAAAATTCTTTTAGAGAAAGCTACATATCAAAAGAATGGTCTTTTATAATGTTCTCACTGGCTTAGTCTCAAATAGATATGGCGCCCATTGAAAAAAATCTTTCTTTTGGTATTCTTGTGAGGTTGTTTTGAGTATATATATAGCATGCCCCATATTGAATAGGATATTATGGGTGTCATTATTAATGATACAGATCCCCTTAAATTGAGTAAAGTTGTGTCCGTACCACTACTTATTTAAATTCCGTTTAAAAAATCGAAATTCTAAACAGTTTAGACATTATTTAAAAAACTGAAAATCGCCGATTTCTTAGAAGTCGAATACTTTTGCTATAATAAAAGATACGAAACAGTGGTTCCTGAAAATTATTTCTAAGCACATTAACCTTTAAAGTGCCCCATAAATAAAAATCCATGTGTCAAGTCTGTTGATCTGGCCGGCCACTGTACAGATGTGATTACTCTGCTATCAAAAGTTAATTAAGTGATATCTCTAGCATTGTGTGCCTAATAAAGCTTCTAAAGATGTTTGAAACATTTTATGACGTTGGGAGTTAATAAGGTTCTACTGAATATTATAGGACCAAGTAAACGGTTTCGCAATAACAAAAAAACATTAAATCCAAATCGAATTTGATTCCAGCATGGAACTACTACGTGTGGGTTTTCCTGTGCCCAATAATACTGCTCATTATGACGATTAAATAATCCACAGTTAGAAAAATAGGATTCATCGGTTCACAAAAAATCATTTTCCCTAACTTAATCGATAAACAATCTATAAAATGTTGATCTGCAGACAATCTTTTCGTCATAAACTTTGAGCAAGGTGCACTTTTAAGGGTGATATATGCTTTTTTAAAATTCTCAATGCTTTAGACATATTCTCACTGAGTTTGTATTTCCCATTTTGAAATGTTTGGATTATCTGCCACATACGCAAGTGTCAACACTCATGTTTCCATTTTGTTTCGAGTACATTTTTTAAATAACCATACTGCTGCATATTTGAGTGTAATCTTTTAGATGTTTAAATGTTTGACTATCTTTTTTCAGGAAAGTTGGTTAGTTATGTTTTAGCAGCAAGGCAAGAGTTCTTATTACATTTTATGCATGTACAAAGCATGACATTTGTTCGTTTGTTAAATTTGCCATTTAAAAGTATATCACAACTTGACTTGAAATGGCAATTATTAATATAACAGATACACTAATACAACATGACAGTTTGCTCATTTGTTTCAGAGTAATCTTCACCTACTTGTGATGATGTTTCCCTTGATTTAAAATTAAAAATTGTTAATTCATTTCTAGTACTTATGGTATTCTGATGTTTTGGTTCGTTTCATTTATTTTAAAACAGATGTGTTAAGGCCTAATACTAGATAATAATCTATAGGAACACTGTGGCACGATTTAAATAAAATTTAATAAAAACCCTTAACCACAAAAATATTTAAATTACTAGATACGTATTTCGACCACTATGTGGTCATCAGTAGAAAAAAGAAAAAAAATTAGCTGTATAATTTACTATATTGTTTCTTTAAACACTATCGAGGATATTCTCCTCACCGCAGGCTGGTGTTCTCAACAACAAACAAGTGAATTGTCAATTCACTTGTTTGTTGTTGAGAACACCAGCCCGCGGTGAGGAGAATATCCTCGATAGTGTTTAAAGCAACAATATAGTAAATTATACAGCTAATTTTTTTTTTTTTTCCACTGATGATGACCACATAGTGGTCGAAATACGTATCTAGTAATTTAAATATTTTTTGTGGTTAAGGGTTTTTATTAAATTTTATCTAATACTAGATTTAAAATTAAAAACTATTATTTTTAGTAAATGTTTTTAGCTAAACATATGTTGCAATACATAGTTGAAAAGAGAAAATAAATGCCATATAAAATCTAATATGGCGCCTATTTAAAATATGAAAGTTGCTACCAATATCTAGATGACTGTCATCTAGAATTTAAATTTAATATTACTTTTAAGTGTACACAATTGAACTAAAGAACTTTTATGGGAAGTATTGTTTCGTATCTTTTATTATAACAAAAATATTTGACTTCAAAGAAATCGCGATTTTGTTTTTTTTAAAAATAATTTCCGAACTCTTTCGAATTTTTATAAATGGAATTTAAATAGTTACCAAGGGACACAACTTTGCCCATTTAAGAAGATATCATCATTAATGATAAGAAAAATACCAAAGATATCCTGCTCAATATATAATTGAACTACAGACCGTTTATAGGAAACATTATTTAGTATCCTTTGTTATAACAAAAATATTGAATTCAAAGAAATAGGTGATTTCGTTTTTTTTAAAATAATGTCGAAATTGTTTAGAATTTAAGTCAGGTTAGGATATAGAAAAACATTATTAAAAATGGTTATGAATGTGACCTAGTATAATCATGTGAGCGGTGTTTTAGACCTCATCAAACTATAATAATAACTTATTTATACAACAAAATGTAAATTATAACAATAAGCCATTTTTCATAAAATTATGCAATACACGCGACACGGGAATTCTAAAGGACGTCACACTCCAAGCATACTAATAAGAAACGTGTCAAGATGTTAACTGATTCAGTTGCATCCGCATTTGATGTAGTATCAATTATAACAGTGGTGGTGAATTAATTGTACTGCAATTAATAAATCTGTCGGAAACGTGAAATCAAGCAATAGTGTTTTCAGAATTGAGCGTGTAAAGAAAATCAATCCATATTCTTTAATTCGACATTTCAATAGTTTCAGAAGCCGCATTTTAAGAAAACTTGAAAATATGTGTAATTAAATTTATTTAAAATAGATATACTACTCGGCAAGAACAAGTTCAAGGATACTTGATGTAGAAATCTACAAACTACATTAATTATATGTAGGGTGCCTTTAATTGCAGGAATGCGAAAGTAATTTGGATTTTTGACGAGGTCAAACATGAAATGACGCCCGGGGCTATTGGATCGTTAATTTTATGCATACGTTAATTATATTTCCAGAGGTACAGTGCCGCACCCAAGAAAGACCACCTGCCCTGACCTCCAGCGAAGTATGAGAGATAATGACCCAGACCAGGTTTCTAACGAACGTAATTTAAGATTTAATAAAATTGCGCCATTTAATAATTACATACCGCTGCCGGGGGAGGTGTATGTACAGGTGACATATTTTGCATGTTGCTTTGATTTACTAAGGAACTTTGCATAGAATTGTCCATTGAATTTGAATACCACCATTGGGGTTGAGAAGTAGCTTGAGATCCGGCGATTCTGTAGTCATATCGCATATCCGACATTTGATTTGAAGACTGGGTGGTTGTAGGATGCTGGAAAGTGCTAGCCATTTTGTAACTAAAAAGTTGGTGAGTCGCAGCTGCAGCATCATTCTGTTGTTGAATTGCTTGTTGTTGGGCTACCTGCTGTTGTTGCTGCTGGACCGCAAGCTGTTGTTGCTGCATAAATTGATGGTGAAGGGTTTGTTGGTCAGCTGCAATCGCGCCGGGCCACCATACAGCATCCTCCCGCGCACCCCAAGCACCGCCGCGGTGATCAGACATGACCTGGCTCCAACAACCCGCCAAGGGGGTTTCTGTAAATACAGCGACGTTGCCCAGTTAACCTGATATAAAAGAATTAAATCGAAGCTTAACAAATATCACCGTTGGACATTTTTAAATTTTTAAACTAAGAATACCACACAAAACAATTAACACACTTTCACAAGTTCACATTTTGTTCTAAATTCGCGTTAAACATATTGAAAACGGTACGCAGAATACACAATTTAATTAAACACGCGAGATTAACTGAAAAACGCCGACACATCTAAAATTCACCGCGAGTTCTGTTAAGCTCAAATCTGGCAACATAGTTGATCATAGACGCCAATACTAGTATCAGCGCCCTCACACGCAGCGGTACAATTCCGAATTAACTTTCCCCCTACTAACATTTTACACACGGTCAATAAATGAATATATTCCCAGGGCTTAGTTTTAGCAACCGGAATTAATTAGAAATTGGAGCCATGCAAACTACGAACGCTACTAATATTTCATAAAATCGAACCGCGCTGTACAAAAACTTCTTTTAAAATAAAATCCTGCACAGGGCTTACAAAAGGAATTCGTTCAGGTAAAGATTTTGGGATACAATATGACAATAGGGTTTTATTATAAGGGTCGTTTGGGTTGCACAGCATACTTGAGGCTTAACGATTTTAAAATATTTTACCTACAAGGATTGAATAGAAAATATTTGGTAGTTACAAACTCCTAGATTACTGAACTTTTAAAAGCTAAAAACATGAAATTTTTAATGCTACTACCAAATGTATAACGGGTAGTAGTTTCATAGGAGTAAATACGAACCTAAGAAATAATGCTACACAATAAATTGGCAGAAAGTACATGAAGTTGAAACGAATAGAAATTCAGAACCTGTATAAAATTTCATTATAAACAATTACGCAAAGGCAAAAATTAACACATTTCTAGTTAGAAATCATTATAATTTTTAAAATGCCGATATAATTTGATTTGATGAATAATCACAAACTTGAAATATGGACAAAACCAGTTAGTTGATCAAGAAAATCAAAGTTCAAGGGACGGGGACAAGAAATTCAATTTAGGGTGTCCATCTACTACTGAACTGCATTTATGAAATTATTCTGAAAAGTAAAGGAACGGTTTGGGTTGGAATCCACCATGTCCGCGTTTACATTTTACACTTAAAATCTCCAATACATGAATACTCACTCAAATGAAAATGTATACAAAAAAAAAGCGACTTTATGGAACCACTAACTGCAAAAGCTGATTTGTCAGCAACTTTTTCGGTGTTTGTTTTATTCTTTTTGTATCCAATTCCTAGGTGTATGCGGATGAGAATGAACAAGCTGATTTTTGAAAATGTACCTTTGGCAGCCACGGTTGTTTCTCACTCAAGAAAGCATTTTCAAAAATTCGGCCTGTCCACATTTCATCTGCACTCACCCAGGAACACAATACAAAAAGTATTAGAACAAAGAAGAGTGTACAAAAAAAGTTACAACGCCCGCACGGATGAAGTCTTATAAAGAATGTTTTGCCCTTTACGTTCGCTGTAAAACTTTTTGATTTGTTTTTGTTTTAATTTTTTTGTATTTATTGTTTATTGGATGTACGTTGATGCAAATGGTCAGCTAAATTTATGAAGATGCCCCCTTGCCAGCTACAATACTCTGTTCCCCACAGAAGAAAACATTCTTAAAAAATAATAAAAGGACGATATTTTACCTACCAAGTGCATTTTAAAAAATTTAGTCTTGTCAATTCTCGTCTATACACGCACCCGATACAAGAATTAGAAAAGTAAACAATACACAAAAAGTTAAAACTGGCGCAGCAGAAGAAAAAATTCCTAAAAAACTAGTTTGACGTACAAAAATCTACTCAGACACGAAAATAAAACCTTTTTCAAAAATTTGGCCTTTCGATTTTCATCTACACACGTCCAGGAAATCAATACAAAAAATATTAGAACAAATAACGTGATACAAAAAAAGTTACAGCACCTGCACGGAAGAAATAAGTAATAATGTTACTTTTGGGGCACTGTAGTTTTGCTTGTTTTGTTTTAGTTCTTTCTTTTGTATTGTATTACTTAGTGGGTCCGATAAAAATGCACAGGCTACATTTTTAAAAATGCAGCGCCCGTCCATTCTCGTCTATACACGCACAGGATACAAGAAAAATTAGAAAAATAAACAATACAAAAAAAAAGTTGCAGAGGGCGCAGCAGCAGAAAATATTCCTCAAAAACTAGCTAGACATGCAAAAATATCCTCAGACACCAAAACAAAGCACTTTTCATAAATTTGGCCCTTCCATTTTCATCTACATATATCCAGGAACTCAGTACAAAAAGCATCAGAACAGTATTAAAAAAAAAAAAGGTTACAGCACCTGCATGGAAGAAATCAGTTATAAAGAGCTTTTTCTCTCTTTTTAGGCACTGTAGTTTTGCTCGTTGTTTTTGTTCTCTTTTTTGTATCCTATTACTGAGTTTGTGCAGATGAAAATGGGACAGGCTGAATTTTTGAAACTGTCTCCTTGTCAGCCACAATTGTATCTCACTGAGGAAGCATTCGTAAAAATAATGGAAGGACAATCGTTTGACTACCAATAACATTTTTAAAAATTCAGCCTGTCCATTCTCGTCTATATCCGCAAAGGAACATGATACAAGGAGAATAAAAAAATTAAACAAAAAAAAGAACAGCGCACGTAGCACAAGAAAATATTCTTCAAAAACTCGACATGCAAAAATACACTCGGACACCAAAATAAAACATTTTTCAAAAATTTGGCCTTTCCATTTTCATCTATACACATCCAGGAACCCAATACAAAAAGTATCAGAACAAAGAACAGAAAATATTCTCCAAAAACTCGAAATCAGTTATAAAGAGCTTTTTCTCTCTTTTTAGGCACTGTAGTTTTGCTCGTTGTTTTTGTTCTCTTTTTTTGTATCCTATTACTGAGTTTGTGCAGATGAAAATGGGACAGGCTGAATTTTTGAAACTGTCTCCTTGTCAGCCACAATTGTATCTCACTGAGGAAGCATTCGTAAAAATAATGGAAGGACAATCGTTTGACTACCAATAACATTTTTAAAAATTCAGCCTGTCCATTCTCGTCTATATCCGCAAAGGAACATGATACAAGGAGAATAAAAAAATTAAACAAAAAAAAGAACAGCGCACGTAGCACAAGAAAATATTCTTCAAAAACTCGACATGCAAAAATACACTCGGACACCAAAATAAAACATTTTTCAAGAATTTGGCCTTTCCATTTTCATCTACACACATCTAGGAACCCAACACAAAAAGTATCAAAACAAAGAACGGTATACAAAAAAAATTACAGCACCTGCATGGAAGAAACCAGTCATAAAGAATGTTTTCTCCTTTTCGGACACTGTAGTTTTGCTTGTTTTATTTTAGTTCTTTTTTTTGTATCGTATTACAGTGTGTGTAGATGAAAATGGACAGGCTGAATTTTTGAAACTGTCCCCTTGTCAGCCACAATTGTATCTCACTGAAGAAAGCATTCGTAAAAATAATAGAAGGACAATCGTTTGGCTACTAATAGCATTTTAAAAAATTCAGCCTGTCCATTCTCGTCTATATCCGCAAAGGAACATGATACAAGGAGAATAAAAAAATTAAACAAAAAAAAGAACAGCGCACGTAGCACAAGAAAATATTCTTCAAAAACTCGACATGCAAAAATTACACTCGGACACCAAAATAAAACATTTTTCAAAAATTTGGCCTTTCCATTTTCATCTATACACATCCAGGAACCCAATACAAAAAGTATCAGAACAAAGAACAGAAAATATTCTCCAAAAACTCGAAATGCAAAAATACACTCGGACACCAAAATAAAACATTTTTCAAGAATTTGGCCTTTCCATTTGCATCTACACACATCTAGGAACCCAACACAAAAAGTATCAGAACAAAGAACGGTATACAAAAAAAATTACAGCACCTGCATGGAAGAAACCAGCCATAAAGAATGTTTTCTCCTTTTCGGACACTGTAGTTTTGCTTGTTTTATTTTAGTTCTTTTTTTGTATCGTATTACAGTGTGTGTAGATGAAAATGGACAGGCTGAATTTTTGAAACTGTCCCCTTGTCAGCCACAATTGTATCTCACTGAAGAAAGCATTCGTAAAAATAATAGAAGGACAATCGTTTGGCTACTAATAGCATTTTAAAAAATTCAGCCTGTCCATTCTCGTCTATATCCGCAAAGGAACATGATACAAGGAGAATAAAAAAATTAAACAAAAAAAAGAACAGCGCACGTAGCACAAGAAAATATTCTCCAAAAACTCGACATGCAAAAATGCACTCGGACACCAAAATAAAACATTTTTCAAAAATTTGGCCATTCCATTTTCATCTACACACATCTAGGAACCCAACACAAAAAGTATCAGAACAAAGAACGGTATACATAAAGTTACAGCACCAGCACAGAAGAAATCAATCATAAAGAATCTTTTCTGTTTTTCGAGCACTGTAGTTTTGCTTGTTTTATTTTAGTTCTTTTTTTGTATCGTATTACAGAGTGTGTGTAGATGAAAATGGACAGGCTGAATTTTTGAAACTGCACCCTTGTCATCCACAATTCTGTCTCTCAGAAGAAAGCATTCGTAAAAATAATAAAAGTACAATATTTTGGCTGCCAAGGATATTTTTAAAAATTCAACCTGTCCTTCCTTGTCTATACATGCACGCGATACAAGAAAATTTAACAATACACAAAAAAAGTTACAGTAGAAGCAGCAGAAGAAAATATTCTTCAAAAACTAGCCCGACATGCAAAAATATACTCAGACACCAAAATAAAACATTTTTAAAAAAATTTGGCCTTTGCATTTTCATCAATGCATATCCAGGAACCCCTATATAGAAAGTATCAGAACAAAGAACGATATACAAAAAAAGTTGCAGTGCCCGCACAGACGAAATCAGTCGTAAAAAATGCGTTTTCATTTTTGGACACTGTAGCTTTGCTTTTTGTTTTTTTTTCTTTCTTTTTGTATCATTTTAAAGTGTGTGCAGATGAAAATGGACAGGCTGAATTTTTGAAATTTTCCTTGCCGGCCATGATTGTTTCTCACTGAAAAAAGTATTCTTAAAAAATAATAAAAGGACAATAGTTTGGCTACTTATAGCATTTTTAAAAATTCAATGTTTTCATTCTCGTCTACATCCGCAAAAGAATACGATCGATACAAGAAGGATAAGAAAAATAAACAATGCACAAAAAAAGTACAGCGCATGCAGCACAAGAAAACATTCTCCAAAAACACACTCGGACGCCAAAATAAAACGTTTTTCAAAAATTTGGCCTTTCCATTTTCATCTATACACATCCAGGAACCCAATACAAAAAGTATCAGAACAAAGAACGATATACAAAAAAAAATTACAGCACCTGCATGGAAGAAACCAGTCATAAAGAATGTTTTCTCCTTTTCGGACACTGTAGTTTTGCTTGTTTTGTATTAGTTCTTTTTTTGTATCGTATTATTGAGTGTGTGCGAATGAAAATGCACAGGCTGAATTTTGAAACTACACCATTGTCAGCCACAATTATGTTCCTTGCAGAAGAAATCATTCGTAAAAATAATAAAAGGATAATATTTTGGCTGCCAATGGTATTTTTAAAAATTCAGCCTGTCCATTCACGTCTATACACGCACACAATACAAGAAAAATGAGCAATACACGAAATAAGCTGCAGCAGGCACAGCAGAAGAAAATATTCCTTAAAAACTAGCTCGACAGGCAAAAAAACACTCAGACACCAAAATAAAACATTTTTCAAAAATTTCGCCTTTCCATTTTCATCTACGCATATCCAGGAACCCAATTACCAAAAGTTCAAAACAAAGACTGGTATTAAAAAAAAGTTACAGTGCATGCACAGAAGAAATCAGTCGTAAAGAAAGTGTTTTCTTTTTCGGGCACTGATGTTTTGCTTTTTGTTCTTTTTTTGTATCGTTTTACTGAGTGCATGCAGATGAAAATGAACAGGTTGAATTTTAGAAACTGCACCCTTCACGATTGTTTCTCACTGAAGAAAGTATTCTTAAAAAATAATAAAAGGACAATAGTTTGACTACCTAGCATTTTTAAAAATTCAACCTTTCCATTCTCGTCTATATCCGCAAAGGAACACGATACAAGAAGGTTCAGAAAAATAAACAATGCACAAAAAAGTACAGTGCATGCAGCACAAGAAAATATTCTCCAAAAACTCGACATGCAAAAATACACTGACACCAAAACATTACATTTTTCAAAAATTTTGTCTTTCCATTGTCATCTACACACATCCAGGAACCCAATACAAGAAGCATCAGAACAAAGAACGGTATACAAAAAAGTTACAACACCTGCACGGAAGAAATCAGTCATAAAAAATGTTTTCTCTTTTTCTGGCACTATAGTTTTGTTTGTTTTGTATTAGTTCTTTTTTTTTTATTGTATTACAGAGTGTGTGCGGATGAAAACAGAAAAGCTGCATTTTAAAAAAAAATGCCCCCTTGGCAGCCACCATACTCTTCCTCAGAGAAGAAAACATTCTTAAAAATAATAAAAGGACAATATTTTGGCTATCAATAGCATTTCTAAAAATTCAACCCATCCACTGTCGTCTATACATGCACAGGAATACGATACAAGAAAAATTAGAAAACAGACAATATACAAAAAAATTCCTCACAAACTAGTTCAACATGCAAAAATAAACTCGGACACCAAAATAAAACATTTTTCAAAAATTTGGCCTTTCCATTTTCATCTACACACATCTAGGAACCCAACACAAAAAGTATCAGAACAAAGAACGGTATACATAGAAGTTACAGCACCAGCACAGAAGAAATCAATCATAAAGAATCTTTTCTGTTTCTCGAGCACTGTAGTTTTGCTTGTTTTATTTTAGTTCTTTTTTTGTATCGTATTACAGAGTGTGTGTAGATGAAAATGGACAGGCTGAATTTTTGAAACTGCACCCTTGTCAGCCACAATTCTGTCTCTCACAAAAGAAAGCAATATTTTTAAAAATGTATCTGCAAAGGAAGATGACACAAGAAGAATCAGAAAAATAAGCAAAACACAAAAAAAAACAGCGCACGCAGTACAAGAAAATATTTTTAAAAAACTCGACATGCAAAAATACACTCAGACACCAAAATAAAACATTTTATATCGTATTTCTGGATGTATGTGGATAAAAATGAAGTCTGAATGTTTGAAAATACTCACTTGTAGCCACAATACTATCTTCACAGAAGAAAGCATTCTTAAAAAATAATTTAAGCACAATATTTTGGCTACCAAGGGTATTTTTAAAATTTAGGCCCGCCCATTCTCATCTATACATGCACAGAAACAGGATACAACAAGAATTAAATCAGTAAACAATAAAAAAAAGTTATGGCGACCACACGAAGAAAAATATTCCTCAAAAACTTGTAAAAATACACCCAGACACCAAAATAACACTTTTCAAAAATGTAACCTGTTCATATTCATCTGCACACACCCAAGAACACAATGCAAAAGATAACAAAGGACAGTATCCAAAAAGTGTTAAAGTGCCCGCATGGAAGAAATTACAGTCTTATAAAAATGTTTTCTTCATTGTGGACGTTGTAACTTTCTTATGCTTTTTTTTGTTCCAATTCTTTTTGTATCATTCCTGGGTGTACTGGATGAAAATGAATAGGTTGAAATTTTTAAAATGCATGCTTGGTAGCCATAATACGGTTACTTACACAATAAAACACTATTAAAAAATTAATAAAAGGACAATACCTTGGCTACCAGTGGCATTTTCAAAAATGCAGCATTTCCATTCTCATCTACACACGCACGGAAACATGATACAAAAAGAATTAGAACAATAAACATGCACAAAGAAAGTTACAGCGTCTGTTCAGAAAGCTCTAAATTCTAAATCATAAGTTGATATAAATAAGAATAAACATGCTTCTAATAATATGTATGAAATATTGAAATTATAAAAGAGCCACTCCATATCAAAAAGTCCCAGACAGGTTGTGGGCACCACTACAGAAAACATTCAGATTTTGTAGGTGCATTTCCTTAGTGTTTTGGCGATTCAATTTTTTAAATTTATATTGGGTGGCCATTTTTGTTTTGAACAGTACTCTATTTTTGCATTTGCGGGCATTTGCCGTTTTCTAAATTACTTTTTAAATTTAGTGGAATGTATTTAGTACATTCAGGTCTAAAAATTAAAGCCCTATTTATATGCCTATTATGTTTTTGTTTATGTACTCCTTGTAGGCAATGTTATTGAAAAAGATTGGTCAAATTATACACTCTTAAAAGTTGATTTTGTGACTTGTTCAAATCTTTAAGAAGCAATATCTCTGTTAAGGGACCAGAATTAAATCTGAAAATTGCACACAGTAAAGCCCTCTGTGGTATCGACCATCACTATAAATTGTAACGTTGAGATAAACTAAAAATTGTGAATTTGAAAAAAAATGCTAATTTCCACATGTGCGTAGAGTGAGCTAAGAGTATAAAAATTCAATTATTTGAATATATCCAGGAAGATAACTATTCAGGAAATGCATTAAATTAAGAGTGGTAAATCTTGCTTTCAATATTATATAATAAATTAATGAACCATTTAATGAAATACAAAAAATTATAATTTAAAAAAATTAAATGTTAGAAATTTTATGTGGTCGGTAACCAGACTTTGTGGAAATAGAATCTTGTTTCTGGTCCACAAATCACCGAAAAACGGCCTAATCATTGATTTGTTCAATAGGACATTTAAATGTATATGAACTCCCTCACCTATTCTTCTTTCGTTTTGATTTTACCAACAACTTCTAATCCATTTTATAGTAACAAAAAAAGCAAGAATTTCAGATTAATTAAAATTTTAATCCAAGTGATCCAAAACTGGATATGAACATTCCAGTTTACGTCCAGTTTAGATTAATAATGTGAATTTTGGACAAAATAATTATTTAGGTTTATAAATGAATGTAATTATATATCAAAATATTTAGTTATAATTAAAATTCTAATTCATGTATCCATTACAAATGAGAAGTGTAAAGAAAGCACCGTTAAAAAATGTATCGAAGACAAAAAATCGCAAGAAACCTTATCAATACACAAAGGAGGTCTTTGTTGCAGCAGTAAAAGAAATAAAGGATAGTAAATCTGGAAAATCTAGATCCCACCATTTCCTCGTAGTTGAAGACGATTGTCAAAATAGCAAAATGTGGTTGTCCTATTAAAAAGCAAGATTTATCTGAAACGACAAGAAATTTTTTTGAAAGACTCAAAGGAAACTCTATTTAAAAACGGCAAACCCGGTAAAAAGCAAGTGGTACGTTAAATTCTTAAAACATCCTACCATTGCAATTAGAGCAGTATGCGGTGTGATTAAGGCTCACGCACTTGTTAACGGTATTCAGTACAATGTAAAAGTTCTAGTCAGAGAGGATTTAGGAATTTGTATAGCATGAAGGTTGAAATGAAAATATTAGTTTTAGCGATTTATAATGCAGCTGTGGAAATATGTAAAGCACATGTTATTTTCCCTTATTTGCTCCAGCCAGTTTATGTTAATAACTTCTGGCATGTGAAATAAGAGTGAAATAGACAGGGAAGTGGCAAATAAATCTAGAAAAACGTAGGAAGACCAATTTTTGTAAACTACTAAATGAATAATTGAAAAACATAAATATATATGCAATGTTTTATCATAGGTGGATTTTGATATCGATTGTATTCAGTTGATCCCAATAGCGTTCACTAAGGTGGACCTTATTTATATTTGGGGAAATTAATTTACAAGTTTTTCTGAACATTCCTAAAATGGTTCCATTTGCTGCCAAAAATTAATACAGAATTTCAGCTTAAACGGACAAAGTAAATTTGGTTTAAGTTGAAAAAATATGTTGTCTTGAAAAGCATAATTCGATAGACTAAATGAAAATTAAACGTGTTTTTATTCATAAATATGAAAAGATATTTACTAGTAAACACAACAACAAAATCCGAACAATAAATGAAAAACTATATATAAATAAATACATTTGACAACCTTCATAGGAGACGATTCATTGAAGTAAGGATAGTGAGTTTTATAATATAATACAATTTGCATAAAAAGTTTTCCTCCCCATTTTTCGATAAAATTTGATTATAACCAAATAATCATGCATATACTTAATTCCTCGTTTTGCTATATCACTAATGATTTTAAGTTTTTGACAATTTCTACCTGGGTTTTAAAACTATTTTCGTTTGTTCATGCAGTAGGATATGTTTCAATAAAATCCCATTGATATTGAAAACCTTTCGAAGAAATTTTCGACTGTTTTGATATGAATTGCTGAATTCCATAGTTCAAATGATTTCGAACTTTTTTTTCCATTTAATATCAGTTTTTTCATTGGCTCGTCGGTGCTATCGCTGAAGGTCAATGCCTCTACCATTAGTGCCTTTGTTTCAATTGCAATGTCTTCGTTAAAAATGATGAGTTACTGTTTCTCGCACCAAATACCACAAATGATTGCAAAATTTGTTTACAATACTCGTAAAGATTTTTTTTAAAAACTGTACATCTTTATAGGGAGTTCTTGTCACAAATTGAACTTAGTTCCATGTGTTTCCATATACAGTAACAAGAATACACAAATGTACCGGTATCCAACCTTTATTTGGCCATCATTGAATTCATATCAAAGGAAAAATACTTTTAAATTGTGAATTGCTTTTGCACTTTTATTTAATTAATTTTTTTCTCTTTTGCTAATAATACAGTCTCCCCTTCAATCATCGAGCCATATAATGCGATTTTTCTCAGATAAAGAAGAAATACCTCATCTTCCTCAATATTAATTGTTTCTAATATATTTCTGTATGCAATGTCAAAAAAGGTCAATCTTTCCAAGAAAAGTCTTCTCCCGTTTTATTTGTATTTAGAATAGCTTTCCATTCTTGATATAACGATTCTAATTTTTCAATATTTTGTTAACTTTTTGGGTTAGAATTCTCGTTTTTCAAAAAAAAAATATAATAATTTATAGTTAAAGTAGCACTCATACGAAGATTTAACTTCAGTTTATGCATATTGAAAAATACACAGTGCTTCATACAATTTTATTTACCGTTTTCTTTACTGAGTAGTACCCTTTTGAACAGATATTATTAGAGCTTGTATCAAGACTTGTCTCATTTGATCGTCGACAGCAACTGAAGATTCGCAACTTCATATTGAAGCACTGCCTGACTAGCAATATTGTTACAAAATATAATGAGCATGCATGATTTGTAGTTCAGAGCAATACCTATTATTAGTTCATTCCAATTCAGAATGTTGAAATGAAGTTTCTTACAGATTAATGTGATTTCACTTTAATTCATGTTTGTGAAGGTAATATGCGAACCATTGGTTAAGAATTGTATACTTCTAGGTCAAATCCCTCCACCCGTAAAGCGATAGTTGCCAGAATGAAGTGTGGTGAGGATTCCAACAACCTCTGAAGTTGACTTTGTATACATGTGCAGTAACGAATATTAATACAAGTTGATCCATAAGAAAAATTGGAAGGATATTCACCTCCGAGTACTTATTTTTATTCTGTGTTTGCCACGTACATAAGGTATTTCTTTGAACAGTCGAGTAATAAATATAGGGAAGGTTCGTATGCTTATGGACAATACCATACACCACGCAGTTGATGCAGAAGAAAAATTGGAAGGATATTCACATCGAAGTACTTATTTTGATTCTGCTTTTTGTCACGTACATAAAGTATATTTTTTTAACAGTCGAGTGATAAATATAGGGAAGGTCCGCATGCTTAAAGACAATACCATACACCACGCGTAGATTCTGGCAGATAGCTGTTGTGAGAATTGTTCCAGTTCCAATATTTACAAACTTTGAAACTGAATACTGAATCAGTGCAGCTTTGACTGTTAAAGTGGATCGTAGTTGAAGGTTAAATTCCGAAAGACTCTCCGTGCCAGTAAAGTCTGGCTGCAATGACAGTGATAGAACGATTTGGATTAGATTATTTTCTTTGTTTACATACATCGAATATGGCCAATAATAATTATAAACATTGTTTAGCTCACTTATAAAGCAGTGTAAAATGAATGCGTGCAAAGATTGTAGTTCGCAGTTTACATAAAAGAAGAATTTGATCTACGACCACCTACGGACATTTCATAATTCTGAATGTAGAAGACCAATTTCTTAAGCAGCAGAGTGTGATACCTGTAGTGAATCCTTTACCAGTAAGCCAATTTTAAATCATCACTGCAAGAATGTCCATGAAAGTATTCCGATAATTTTCAACTCGGCGAGAATCAAGTATCGCTAATAAAGTTTGTACAACACATCTAAAGGATTATAAAAAACTTCAACATTTAGCAAATAAACGTAAAGTTGAAACTAAGCTTGATGAACTATAGTTTGATTCACAATTAAGTTAGAGCATTATTAAGCAGGAGCTATATATTAATTTTATGATATTCATACAATCGAGACAAACATTTGTTCATTGAATCAATAAATTTTGTCAATTGAATCAACCAATTTTGTTTATAAAATCAATTACTTCGTTCAATGAATCAAACAACTTTGCTCACTGAATCAACAAAATTTTGTTCTTAGATTCATGAATTCAGTCATAAGATTGCAAAATGTCAAATTTTTTCTGTTTATAATTTTGCACTGTTAAACTTTAGATGATAATCAATCAAACTTGATCATTGGTGTGTTCTAGTCTAAAAAAAAGGACGCAATAGGGTACCCATAGGTGGTTTTCCCCAAAAATTTATATCAATCAAAACAAAAATAGCAACAATTTCGTATATGAGTACAAGAAGTTGTTGGGTGGATTCTGTCAGCCCATAATTTCCAATGGACTTTTAAAATTTTTAGAAAATCATTATTATTATACAAAATAATTGCCTAACTTTAAATACTTCCTGTTTTATAATAACTATATGTCGTTTAATGAGAGAATAAAAGGATAGGGAATAAAAATCTTCAATTTCATTGGTTGAAACTTGAGACAGATTTACATTGCTTAAAGTTCAAGATTTTGAAAACAGGCAGTGGCAAAAAATTTCACTGACGGCTATTCATTATTTTAACTTTCCAAACATTTTAATTTTGATTAATATTGTAAAGAATACGTTGCCATTAAGTGAATAAAATAGAAGTTGTTGGAATAAGTATTACAAAATCTTTCAGTGAACAAATAAGAAGGTCCTACCAATGTGGTGTTTTGTAATATCGGGTAATACAGAAACACAAATTTCTTATTGGCATAAAAAAAAGTTTACCAGTCACGTGTTTCTGTCAGATCTTTGTACTGTATGAAATACAGCATGGGTTTTAGAATTGCTTCTCATTGGTTATATTGAATTGTTAATTTAGCAAAATTTAACCCCTTTTTTTGGAATTGCAAATTTAACGTTTATTTGACGTAACATTCAAGGAATATAATATCTTAAATTATTTAAAATGTAAGATGCAGACTGTGGGAATTTCGGGGAAATGTGTAGGCCAGCTCAGAATAGGAAACAATGGAGGTATGCATCTAACCAGTTCCAGGACTGAAGACAACGATGATGATTTAAAATGAGCCATTTTTCTCTATTTCATCATAGAGTGGGGGTTCAGTATCGACATGCATCATTCTTAACAAATTTTACTAATTAGCACGACATTTTGTTCAAAAAAGAAAATGTTTACTTTTTGCATCCAAAATGGATGTTGCCATGAAAACAATAATCATGAAATCAAATTCAAACTGTCATATGTTATGGCATATATAATTTCATACATTGACATAGATTTGTTTTCATTTGACATTCGATGTTCATAGGTTTTTATGGCAACTGCTATTTTCGATACAAAAAAGTGAACCTTTTCTTTTTTGAAAAAAATGCCAGGATGTATTGAACCACTAATAGGTAAAATTTATTAAGAATACAATATTTACTCTATTTGAAATATTTCTCTTCAAAACATATTAGATATACAAACTTGCAATTGACAATTTAATATAGTAAAATCCATAACGGGAAATGCGGTAAAACAATTAGTTAGAACTTTATACGCATAGTATTTTGACTGATGCAAAAAATTTTAATAATTAAGCATTGCCAAATATCTATCTAATCTATTCAATTTTATTTTATTCTTTTATATATTACTTTATTCTTTAGAATCCCAAGGTTATGTATATGTATTGTCTCAGTGATGTGTCCTACATTTCGTCGGTCAAGTCCCTTACACAGAACCTACTTACACTAACCTCTTCCTTTTTGCATTACTTCGAGTTTTTATTGCATAAATTCACATTGTTCTTCTCAGAACAGTATTATTTCTACATCAAAGCAAAACGGTTCCAGTGCTGTACATATGTGTATTATGTTGAAAGTGTAGTATAACATTGAATAATAAGACATAAATTGTAATATGCAAAGTGGCGCACTCGTTTAAAAACCCTAAAAGTAAAACCAAAGTGGCCAAAAGTTAATGATTAAATTTGTGTGTGAATCATGTCAAAGCAATTATTAAGTTCTGCAAAGCAGGTGGCAATAGCACTTGGCATTGATCAAAGCACTATATGAAACATCATCCAAGAAACTGCAGGAATGGTACTGTAACATCTCCAATTAAACCAAAATGGCAGCCAAGGATCTACGAAAAACTAGACAAAAGGTGCTGTACAGATGTGTATTATGATGAAAGTGTAGTAAAACAGTGAATAAGAAATAAATTTTAATATGCAAAGTGGCGCACTCAGTTAAAAACCCTAAAAGTAAAACCAAAGTGGCCAAAAGTTAATGACTCAATTTGTGTGTGAATCATGTCAAAGCAATTACTAAAACTGTAGCTGCAAAGCAGGTGGCAATAGCACTTGGCATTGATCAAAGCACTATATGAAACATCAAGAAACTGCAGGAATGGTACTGTAACATCTCCAATTAAACCAAAATGGCACCCAATGATCTAGAAAAACTAGACAAAATGTCCAGTGTTTGATTTAAAATTTCTGCCAGTCTTAAAAATGGCCATATATTCGATACTGCAGGAAATTTATCTCTATCTGGCAACATTGGATTCAACTGGCAGCAGCAGTCAATGTGACGAGTTGCAGGGATTCACAAGCTTGCTAACACTGTCTACCTCCCACACCGCCATCACAAACTCAGAAAATTGTCTAGCCTACGATGTGTCATTGCAGTCTACGGGGCCAGTGAACTTGAATTGAAAGTGATTTGTGTTATGGGTTACAGCACAATATTTTTGTTAGTAGCTAGTTTCGCAATGGAAAAAATAAAGAGTATTCCTATGATGCAGGCTGGCTATAAATTGAAAGTAATAGCATATGTACAAGAACATGGAAATAAAGCAGCTAAGTGGCATTTTGGTCCCCCACCAACAGAAAAAACCATTCGCAATTGGAAGGCTAATAAAGAAGAAACGAAAAAATGAGCAACTAGAGGAAAAATGGCCGAAACTAGATGTCATATTGAATTGGATTCAAGGACACCATCTACTGGCACTGGAATTAATATAAATATCATTCAAAGACACACTTGTAAGCTAGTGCTACAGTGGAACATAACAGACTAAGAGTGGAGTTGGTTAGTGCTACAGGTTTATAAACCGTCATGGACTCCACATGTGAACCAAAACATCTTGGAAAATGCCAAAAGAGTATGAAAAGAAAATATTGTCTTTTATCGCTTTATTATTCAACATCAAAAGAAAACCAGTGTGGAACCAAGTCAAATAGCGAATATGGACGAAACTAGGAAATATGATGTGCAGAGTAACATAACTGTTACAGTGAAAGATGTTAAAACTAACTATAAAAACGAGTGGACATGAAAATGCATTACACTGTTGTTCTATATTTAGTGATTTTCAAGCACAAAAAATGCCAAATCCTTCAGAAATACCGCCAGGCGTTGTTCACTACATGACAATGGACGAGGTTGGTATGAAATTATCGATTACCAGAGTATGGGAGACAAGGAAAGGTGCTTTATTCTCCTTGTGCTAGATCTGTTTAGTAGTCATTTGAAAAATTCCATGAAAGAGAAATCGAGACAGTGAAATATAGAGCTTGCTGTTATTCCTGGGGGACTTACTTCACAATTACAACCTCTTGATGTCTCGATAAATAAACCATTTAAAATGCATAGGACAGAGGAATGGAACAAATGGATGGATGAAAACCAACACGAATTTACATTAAACGGAGCTTCAAAACATTCTACAGTCAAACACGTGTGTCAGTGGATAAAACAGTCATGGTCTAGAGCGAGACAATATATAATTGTTAAATCGTTCAAGAAATGTGGCATAAGTACCCCTTTTGATGGCAGTGGAAACCATCTTATATATGAAGAGGACAACGAGAAAGAAGAAATAAGTTCGGACGACAAATTTACAAGGATTTTAAAGGTCAGGTTGGTTTTATAAACTAAGAATTATTTTTTAGTCTGGCTTTGCAATCTAATAATAAAAATGGTAATGTTATTTTTTGAAAATATTGCTTAAAAATTAAAGTGCGTCATAGTCCGTAGCATCATATGGCCCGTCAAATACTGTAGGTAATGCGTTTCCCACTATTCAAAAGGTTCTACAAGACAATTATAACAATTCATTACCAAAGCTAGGTCGCTATTCGCTTTATCGAATCTTGCAAAAAATTAGATTTAAGTATAATACAAGAATAATAAATAAAACATTTATTTAGGAATTTTACTATAAATTTTAATTGCATTGTTCGTGCTTCTATACATAGACATAACCTTATGCCGTTAATGGAAAATCCTGGAACAGATTATAGTGCTGGCAAAAATCAGAAAAATTGAAAACCAACTTATTAGTTCTAGAACTGGTTTTACCTGGACTAGTTTTACCAAAAACCTGTTTTGGTGCCAGCCCTAAAAAAATATCTGCACTATTTAGGAAATTAAAATAACTTTCAAATAAGGTACTTTGTTACCATTTAAAATTATTTACATGAAAAATCATGTTTTAATTAAACATCATAATTTTTAACAAACATTTAAAAATTTTCAGAACACAAATTTGCATCATATACTGTTATTTAAAGCAGCGGTGTGCTTCCCTTGTTAATTAAAAATTATGTGGTAAAATTATAGCATAAAAAAAAACATTAGATCCAAATCATTCAGTTATTAATGTATCCAAGTGATAACAAATAAAACTTTCATCTCTTGCAATGGTATTTATTTTTAAAATTACACTGCTCGAGATTTCTTGTCGACGGACACAATAATTGCTTAAATTGTAAATTCTGAAATGAGCAAGAGCAAAGGACGTCTGAATACTTTTAAATCACGAACATGTAAACATTCACTGACTTTCTCTTACATTGTGGTTCATCACCACCAGTGGGATAGCAGCTACAGTTTAACCATTGATCGGTCAACGGTTGTACATTTCAATTTTATGCATCAACATGGGATGTATCATGCATTTCTTAACATTAACACTTACTTTGAACTCGTCTAATTAGAATGTGGACTGTAATTAGGTTAACTGTACAGCGAAGTTTAACGGCACTATAGCATTGTCAATCAGCACTCACGACACGAAAACTGGTCTGTCACCTCCGGTGGTTCAAACATGACAACACAACACCCTTGTCGGCTGCTGGTTTTAAGTCTTTTCATGATAGTTACAGGAAGGGGTTGACAATGATCAAGAAGAGAGGGACAGGAGCCCGAACAATGGGAATCGACTAAATTCAGCAGTAGTTCCCAAATATGGCTACATGAATTTAGTAAATGGCAGATTGCACTCATAGGTTGTGAGATAAAGAGAAAATTGAGCGGCACACGATTTTTAACATGCAGATTGCAGATCTTCCCTACATCAGTTAACGATTGAACACAAGTAAATGAAATTTTTTGTTCACTTCCCGGAAATTGTGCAGAGATGTAATAGGGAGGGGTTTCCTACTCTATGATGCAACCAAATGGTTTTTGAATTTAAAGTTTACCACTTTTAACTAGCCAACGAGGAAGAAATTAAAAATCAGTTTCATTTGCAATAGATAACCATAGGCTTGCATACAAACACCGACATAGTTGTACCGAAATCAGTTTTTTTGTCCACCGAGAAAGCTCTTAAAATCTTCAAACTATCTGATTATTTTAGGAATGAATTTAAAGCTTAAAATAAGAGTTATACCCATTAATTTGATTACTAAAGCTGTTCACAGATTAAATTTGAAACCAAATAGGTCAGAGGCACAGAAACAGAAGATTACTGAGACCATATTAAAGTACTGAAAAAAAAAAGAAATTTTGAGGCTTAAACCACAACTAGCAGAAATAAAAGTTGATGACTCTATGGCAAATTCTTTGAAAATTGGAGGCAATTTAGAATAAGGTGGAAATTATTTTTAGCAATGGCGAAATTAACTACAAATTTTGGTAGAAAAATTTTGCAATTCTGAAATTTAGTACAACATTTATTATCAATCGAAAAAATTTGATGAAAAAAGGACGAAGAATGAAAAGCTAATTTTCAAATACAATTTCAAGGGAAACAAAAAATTTAAAGGAAAAAAACAAAACAAAAATCAAACTACATAAGAAATCAAAATGTTTTTAATATAAACAGAAAGTACAACCAGGGAAGCAGCTTCAAATTTTAGCCCCACATATTACTAGATTTTCAAATGACACCTCAATTCAACTAGGCGTTAATAATTTAGATAAGTGGCATCTTTTAAGAAAAAATATGGTAAATATTTTAAGTAATGCTGGGTATAGCCAGAAGGAGTGTTGCTATCATAAAGTACTACAACTGGTTTCTGAAACTCTAGATGGAACTTTCATTTGCAATTAGATAAATCTTTACTTATAATCATGTAGTTCATCGAAATATCTGATATAAAGACAACTTCAAGAGTTTAAGTAAATAGGTTAACAGAAAGACAAGAGCCTGATACCCAAAAATGTTCATACAACCTTTGGCGACGAGCTACAGACAACAGCAAACCTAAAGCTGTCTTAAAATTGTGCGGAAAAACATACCAAATACCTTTTAAAGAATGCATATCCGTATTAACTTTGTTTAAAAGTACTAAGACTACCACAAGAACAGGAATAATGTTAAAGCATTTGGAAACTACGTTTTATGCCAAACATCTCTCATGACAAGTTTAAATATTTTAAAAATGGTCAAACATCAGTAGAGTATTTTCTCAATATTGATGTTTACTGCAGATCAGATAATAAATGACGAAGTCGATTGCAATGTTCACAGAATGGGCACAGGAACGACTAGATTCTTCACAATAATTAAAGACCACAATGACCATTTTCATCATACAACAATTTTTGGTAAATGATAATATGCAATGTTCTCATTCACCTCAAGTGCCAGATATTTTTCAATGCATTATTTTCTTCCTAAATAGGAAACAAGCAGATGGTGAGCTGTTTGGCATGAAAGAAAAAATTAAAGCTGAATCGTGATTGTTGAATGCATTACAGGCACTGAGATAGATGTTTACAATCCCAGGAGGATGGATCATAAGGCGAGTTTCCTGTTTATTTTTTGTTTATCGTTATATTTGGGAAATTTCGACTACCTTGTATTTGCAATTTTTGATCTGGGGGTCTATTACACCCCGGCAGTGATTAAGTGTTAGTTTTTCAGCAGACAACTGGGTTAAAAATTTGTCAAATACGCCATACCTCACATATTAACAAGAACAAATATGGTACAAATTATTATAGATGCAAATTTTATAATGTATTACAATGTAGTATTGAATGAAGTGCTGCCTCTAATTAAATTCAAGAATACAATTAAAAGGTTTCTTCTTGACAATTCGTTCTATAGCACACAAGGATTTGCACTTTTACGTTGTAACTAAAAATGAGTCATTAAATTGATTTATATGTTTAATAAAACAAAAAACTGCATATTTTGTATTTATACTACTGGCAGATTTGAACCGTGTTATCGTTAAATTTAGACGTTGACATTATGCCAACTTTCATAACCAGCTTCATCAAGGGGTGGTTCTATCTCTGAATACAGAAACTCGAATGCCAAATGTATCTCCCCATTAACATTAAATAATGCAGTGCCACTGTATACAAATTTTATTTATTTGCATGGACAATTTGCACTTTTGTTGTTTGATGATGAATGTTGTTTCCGATTATTTCTTATTAAACAGGCGATGAGTCAGCAACATGTTTCACATTAAAACTTTTAATCGTGAAGAGAAATTTTAAGTCAACAAAACATTAGTTTTTAGTGCAACCTAATTCACTTCATACTATAATCAGAAACAAAAACTCATTTGCAAACTTTACCAGAAAATAAAAACTATAGTAATAAGAAAATGTGCCTTAAACTATTTTACAAAATTACATTTATCACTGTAAAGAATTCAGAAGAGTTATTTCAAAAATAATATACCAGTTGCAATATTTCTTTAATACAAAAACAACTAATAACTATGTTAAACTATCAGAATCACCAAAGTAAGCACTGCATATATTCACATGAAGTCAATAAATTTTCTAAACTACCATATACACTAAAATAAGAAATATATAATAGAAAAACATAAGTCGAATACTTTCATAGCTAGTGCCGTGATTAATACATAATCATGTTTTGGGTTTAGACAGTAGCATATTACGTACTAAGGAAGTCAACATTTTGCACACTTTTCAAGTTTGACATTTATGACATAAATTGAAGGTGGCTTTGATTTATTGATGTTCGATATATTTGGTTTGAGTACATTAGGCAAAAATTTAAAAGTATGATTGCCTTCAATTTGTGTTGCGCCCTGGGAACAACTTTTTAGGTAGCCAATGCGCTTAAACGTGAATTCAGCTGATTAATTTTTATTGTTAAATTTCATATAAATTCAATAACTTGAGGATTGGAAAACATTTTTTAACATGTTTCTATTTATACAATTGGACAGGCAGTTATTAAAGAAGTGGCGATTACGTTACTGTAAGGCTTAAGCAGTCGTTTTTTTTATATTTATTTTGAGGGGGAAACTCATTGTGATTAAGACTACCTCTTTGGTAGATTTTAACATGGTTCTGAGGCGACCCTATGGTGGGTTTACACTTATCAGATACCAATGTCGTACTATGAATATGTTATATGGTTCTGAGGCGACCTTAAGGCAGGTATACACTTGTCAGATACCAATATTGTTCGACGAAGATAGTATATGGATCTGAGGTGACCCTATGGCGGGTTTACACTTGTCCGATACCAATGCTTTTCTACAGGGGCTGCTATATGCTTATTGTTATGTAATTAGTTATTGTATGTATAAATAGAAATCATGTATGAAGACTGTATTTCATGTTAATATTGCAAAGAAAACCCAGGAAAAACTTGCAATGCGACCTAGATATTGTGGGCATTTGATTTTCATTTATTTCTTTTAGTAATGGAATCTATTGTTTACTGAAAGTCACTGATCCGTTTGCTACACAATAGTTTTAATGTAGGGTTATATAAGCAGTTTCTTTGATTTTTCGTTTTTGGTGGTTTTCTTTTTTGTCAATAATTTTTGCGTCCTCCCATTTTATATTATGACTGGAGTCCCATGCATGTTGGCAAACCAAGTGTAAACCCGTCATAGGGTCACCTCAGATCCATATACAATCTTCGTTGAACAATATTGGTAACTGACAAGTGTAAACCTGCCTCAAGGTCGCCTCAGAACCATATAACATATTCATAGTATAACACTGGTATCTGACAAGTGTAAACTCGCGATAGGGTCACCTCAGAACCATGTTAAACTCTGCCAAAGAGGTAGTCTAAACCATAATGAGTTTCCCCTCAAAATAAATATAAAAAAACCACTGATTAAACCTCAAGTTATTGAATTTATATGAAATTTAACAATAAAAATTAATCAGCTGATTTCACGTTAAATGTATTGACTACCTAAAAAGTCGTTCCCAGGGCACAACACAAATTGAAGGCAATCATTCTTTTAAACTTTAAAATTTTCGCCTGGTGTACTCAAACCAAATATATCGAACATCAATAAATCAATTTATGTAATAAATGTCAAAACTTGAAATTTTTATTATTATGACAACGATCCTAGGTCATGGATCAAAACGTAAATAAAGGTGATTTTAAAAACTATAAGTGGCTTTATTCCCAAAGAAGACTAAGAAGAAAGTAGAAGCTTGTAGCAAGAGCTACTATGAGGATCCGAGTCAGTCTCATACTAATATATTGAGCAGTTCAGTCTAGTTCTTTGTTCAGTGTGGTGATTTTTTTGTTCAAAAATAAGGTTTTCAAAATTTGCAGAGCTGCAGCCAAAAATAGTGTTTTGGCAGGCGATACGTGGAACCCACTCTGTTTGTGTATGTATTAGACACCAGAACGTAAACTTATGGCTGTTGGAAGAAAGCTTAATGTGGTAATAATGGACAGTGATACCAGTCTTAGTAATTATAAAATAGGTTTATTATAGATAATGTACCCGATCAAAACTCTAAAATGTTTGCTTGTGAAAACTGCCCTGGGAATACATGTTTTAAAAGAAAAAATTCAGAGTGGCTGTGAAGAGACGGGTAGAAAATATACATATAAACAGTGGATTTTGGTTGGCAAGTGTAATTTTGAAACCGTTACAAGTGTTATAATTTTGTGGATTGCTTTTGCAAAAAGCTCATTCTACTTAAAAAGCACTCATTCATAGCCCAATAACAATCAAAATACTAGTCACCTCAAAGAAAACAAAATAAAATGAAGCTGTTGTCAGTTAAGACTTTTCACAAACTATTTCTTAATTGTTCAAGATGAGGCACAATCATTGAAATGACAATCAAGCAACTGTACTTCCTTTGCCATTATACTATGAGCAGGGAATTATACCATATAAAAATTTTGTAATTATCACTGAATGCTTAAATCGCGATACAGTAGCTGTTCACTATTTAAAATACGATGCACTTCCTATCGAACAGGTTATGTTCTACCTTCCTTGCAGAAGATACTTTACTTTTCTGATGGTTCAGCAGCCCAGTATAAAAATATAAAAAACTTCATTAATATCAGCTATCACAGAATTGACTTCAAAGTAGAGACTGAGTAGCACTCTTTTGCGACAATTCATGGTAAAGGTGTGTGGTTGCATGGGGGGGTCTATGGTCAAACGACTTGCAGCAAGAACCAGTCTACAAAGATCATATTTGAATCAAATAATGACACCAATAAACTATAACTGGAGCAAGGAAAATAGTCCTAATATACAGTTATAAGTATTATACAGATAGACTACACTGAGGAAGAAAATTTACTGAAACAGCACCTGCAAAAGTTGAACCAATAAAAGGTACACAACTATATCACACTTCTGTCCCACACAAAGACTATTTTACTTTAATATTTAGATTTTTAAGTGTATGTTTCACGATTATATCTTCCTACGCATTCCAAGACATTAACCTAAGAGTTGTAGTATGTAAACAGCATACTTTTGTGTTCCCAGGCTATAAGAATGCTGATGTGGTTGGCAGTTTTGGCCGTGCGAGTGTGAAAAAATAGTGGGGTTATGGGAGCTCGTGAGAACTAAGCTTCTTAAAAAAAAGGACTCGACCATCGGTTCTTGACAAGGTCGGATGTGCACGTGCAAAGTGATATTCCTTTCTTATGTTTGTACCTTCCTATATCTAAAAAAAGTACATGTTCTTGGTTATTCTAAATCTGGACTTTGTAAAAACCAGGGAAGCTCCAGTGTTGTTTTTATTAATTTGTGTATACTCGTGATGGTTACTCATGCAACCGAATTTTTAGGCATAATCCGTTTTAAGTCAGTATTGGATATTTACAACTAAAGCTGGCAGATGTGGTACCTTGTAAGTGATTCACAATTGTAAATTCATGAAGTAAACTATTTATTAAACTTGAACATAAATAATAACTTTTAAAGAGAACATAAGACTTTCGTAAACATGTCAAAACGAAACACAAAACAACCACTTCATATATCACGGTATTCTAGTTTTTAATTTGAAAGCACAGGCGTTTAGATTTTGATTTCCAACAGTCAGGGTCATGATACATGATTTCGATGGAAGGGATATTCAATTTCACAGAATTTGTTGCAAAATTACTGTAAATATAACAAATGGAAGAAATCAATAATTATATAAACGTGTGAATATGATCAGCGTTTGTGGCTTGCAAATATCTTGTCAAAGGACTGTAAAAATGAAGACTAGGAGGTAACTTTTTGGTCTCCATCGGGCCTAGCTCCACCGTTTGTGTTCCTAGAAGACCCAGACATTTCGAGAGTGCACATGAATCGAACAAACTAAAGTTGACCTAACAACTACAGCTGGGCAGACCTACATATACCACAAAAACAAATGGCCGCTGTTAAAAGGAGTCTGTACACCTTTACCTACACATATGACAAAATAGTAAGTTAATTAATAGTAATGATTTTATAACAAAGTAACAAACTGCCTCTGTATTTTTTTACTAGGATTCCAACTTGAATTTTTGTGGGTTTTGTAAACAAATATTAAGAAATAATTTGAAAATTTTATTCGTATTGTTTTTTTGTATAAAAATTTCGAGTTTGTAGCTGAAAAATATCGTTTCAAACACCCTTGTAATATATCAAATTAAAACTTGTAATATTCTGAAGACAATTGTGCGTGTTTCACTCGCCCTAGCTTAATTCTGAGATATTCCTATAAATGTAAAACCATTTTTGCCCAAATTTAATGTTTTTATGAAACTTTAAAAATTGGTAAATCAAAAACGGTATGAAATAAAACAAAAATCTAAAAGTTTTGTTTCGTTTAACTACTACAAAAAAGGGCAAAGTCTAAGTTTCTATAAAATAATGGGGTAATATTTGCCATGCTAAGAAAGAAGCGCGTATCTGCAGTCACATTACTTTTGAGAAATTTGGGTTGAAAGTTTGACTGTTTGCCATGTGGTAACCAACGTTCAAAAATTAAATTTTATTTGCAGTTTTAAGGTAAAATATAGCTGAAGATGCATTAGAAATACGAAAAAAATACAATTGTTAAAAAAACCTTAAAAGGATCGAGTTACGTTGTTTAAAGTTAGGAAAACTGTAGAATTTAAACTTCTTCATTTTGGTTGAAATCGACGTAACTAGAATTACCGGGGGTTTTTTCTTAGCAAAATGAGTTTGAATCGTTTAGTAAAATGTACGTAGCGTTTGAAATAAATTATATAAATTATGTTTTATAAGGACACGCACGAACAAAAGAAACTGCATAACTATCGCATTTTATTGTTCAAACATAAGTACGCTACATTTACCATCTTACAGTTTAAACGACAAAAACGAACTTAAAAGTTAAATTGTACACTAAAAACTAAAAAGTAACGTCTTAAATATTAATGTAATACACTTTAAACCAAAGACTGAAATATGAATAAAAATGACATATTTTTACACAAATACAATTAAATTTTCTTTACTGGCAAATCCTCCCAAAAACGTCTCAGATTTTCGGGAATTACCCCACTTAAGTTTTTTAAAATACTCTGTTTCTTTTCTTTCGTCACGCCACATGCTGTTACTCTTGGAAGGGGTAGCTGTTTAATTCCTCCTTGTTTGTAAGTTTTTTCATAACAAAATCTAACTCCATCATATCTTCAGTATGTGATGTTCTATAATACAACACTTTCTTATTCCTGCGAGCCACTATTTGGATAATATCCGCTAGATAAGGCCCGGTACAACATCCATTTTTTGTTTTTGATAAGAGGTCCAATCTTTCCATTCAAAAAAGTCGGTTAAATCCATTTCTTTGACTCACTTTGCACAGCGCTTTTTTTACAGCATTTGCAAAATCATGAAAATCAAGTCTTGGCCTGCTGTTTAAGTGATTTTTTACACTGTGGTAAAAGTGATTGGCACTCATGAAAGTGTGACCTAGTTCAAAAAAGTTCATTGTAATGGTGTCAGCCAATATTTCGGAAAAGTTTATAATATGAAGCGAAAACGATAACATAGTTCAATTCTTATTTTGGGCTGTGCAATTTTCGACCCAAAAAATAATTTCACGAGCATCCCTATGAGCTAATAAGAATGAGTAGTAACAACTAATAATGTCTTTTTTAATTCTTCCAGCAATTGCTTCATGCCAAATTGCAGCATAAGGACAAATTTGACTAGTTTTCCCAAGGCCGCGAAACTTTCGTGATAGGCAACAATTCTCTGAGTAAATAAAAACTTTTTAAAGCATTCTATTCGCGAAAACATAATGACCTTTTGTAAATCAATGGATATGCAAACTGTATCACAATCGAACTTTGTATTAGCATCCTTTTTATATAAGTCCCTGGAATTTTTTGCTTTCAAAATGTGTTCAGACCCAGAATCACAGTTTAAACATTCGCTTTGAAGATTATCCCAGGTATGTTTAGTATTGCGCAACTTGAATTCTTCACAGAACTCACATTCTTCATGGTCAAGTTTGGTAGAAGATATATTTTTAACAGAAAATACTTTCCTATATAACTTGCAAGAACATTTCATGGCCGAATTTTTACTACAAAAATCCTTATACATTAATACGATTGTTAGGTCACTGGGAAGATATTTTCTATTTGGCTCATGCTCGCATCTGTAGTGAGATATGGTTAGAGCAAAACCTTCCATGTGATTGTCAATTATATCCGTATCAATTTTGGTAGAATTTGCATGTCGCTCGCGTTGATCACATTTTGGAATCATCTGTGAAGGCGATAAATTTTTTTAAACATCCTAACGTAGACAAAAAGAATGGTTTGCAAACAAAATGGGGTCTATCTCAGTATCATTTAGTGAATATTTAAAACTTCTTTATCCTCTCGAATTTTTGGTAGTTTCAACAAGTTTTTTGTTTCTGATTAGGTATATTGTTTATTATAAAAATACGTTTTCCATCCACGACAGTTCCCAGTATCTCTGGTTGAATTGGGATTGTTTGTCTTGATTAATTTTTGTAATACATTTGTGTCTGCATTTTTCGAAATTGTAAGGTTGGAAAAGCTTATGTTTCTCTGCCAATAGTAAAGCTTCCTGCATTTTTCTTTCACTAACAAAGACCCCTAGTGCTTTCCCCTTTCTCACAGTGTCTTTTTTTGTTAGGCTTGCGCTATCTGAATAAACAAGTCAAATATAATCAAAATTTGAAAAAAAAACATTTACGTTTATGACACTTTTCTAACAACTCCTGACTGTTTTCAGTTTGATTGTGACTGAGTTTGCTGTTTTATTCATCTCAACATTACCAGTATCGTGAAGCAATGCTGTCCCCGAACCTAAATCCCTGTGATACTGAATAACATTCTCATTTGCATTATCTGAAAACGCATCTAAATTTCGACAAAAGCATACATTTAAAACAAATACCTGGTAAAATTAAATCTGAAATGTTTGCATTTTTATTAGTATCATCGTCATTCGCATTTTCTACTACAACAGTACGGTCACCAAAAGGAAGCAAAGTAAGGCCTAAATCACTTTGATTGACATTAATCATTGTAAGGTTGCAAGATTATCCTAATGAGGGGATGAGATAGTGATCTCTTAGAAAGTGCTATTTGAGTTTCCCTTCATTATAGAACTCCGCAATACTTTTATTTGTTTGTAGACTGATTTTGAATACCTTCAGAAGTTACTTCTATTCAAACGTAAAGCTTTAATTGTACAAATAACTATAAATGTACAGAGTTATTTAACAGATGTACTATTTTAAATTTAAAGAGACCTTTCCGTCAAACTCAACCGACAACTATCCTAATAAAAAAACCTACTCAAAACGTTTGCTTGGCAGCCAAGCCTACCTTACAAGGTTATTTATATTATCTAAAAAGATAGAACGTAGTTATTTCTAGAGAACACCTATTTGTTATTACCTAACCCTAGTTCTTTATTGTTTTCTTTTAGATTGAGATTAATCTCATTACTTTGTATCATGGTAGAATTGTAAAGTAATCTAAAGGGTACATCAGGCTGAATTTGAAAACTTTGTGATAGTTTAACGAAAGAGTTATCGTTATCACAAAAAGTTTCACTTATATTGTCAGGTAATTGTGGTGTTCTGCTATCAGAATTGTAGTTAATCGAAAAAGAATATTTATGAATTGCTTATTATTTTTTGCTGAAGCCTGAACACTTTTTCTTACACATTCTGACGTGTCCATATCAAAGGTTTTAACGGAATCTTGTGTATAGTTCTGGAATCAAATCGCTTTCTATAACATTTCCAGCATTTTCTTGCTGTAAATTAACTAATGCAGCTAATGCAACTATATGTTTTCTACGACTTGCCATATTTTAAAGAACTATGCACCGCCACTTGCTAATTTTACCAAAAAAAAATACATTAAACTATTATATGATTCCTACTGCAAAGCGTGTAGCACGTCAAATAATCTTAAATAAACTGAATAGGATTTATTTATTAAGTCTACCCGTTAGGAAGTAACGCGTTACAAGGGCGAATTGTAAAAATGTGCGCCAAAGAAAGCCGCCTACTACATAAAAAATACTGTATCTTCTACTTGCTAAGATAAACCTACGTAACTATATAAAAGTTACTGGGTTTTTTCTTACGAATTTCAGATACGGGGTTCTATCGTAATAATACAGCAACAATTTCAATTTCACATAATTATAATGTAACGTTTTCTCTTAAACTACGAGAGATACGGTGTTTAAGCTTTGTAAAATCATAAATTTTTTGTCTAGCTGTAAGCTAATAGCAAGCAAATTTTCAATTTTCACAAAAAAATCAGAGTTACAGGGTTCTTTTTTAGGACGGTAGATTTCTTCTGCGTTCATTTGATATGGATTGACCCTTGTTTTTTCTCAACATGCTTGTTTCATACAGATTAATTCCAAATAGGCAATAGCAAAAAGCAATTCTAAATTATTTATGAAATTTGAAATATAGATTGTTTTATGTATTAGGCATGAGAATACGTTTTATGTAAAAACGAGTGTAAAAGTCAACTGTCTTTATATATGATAAATGCAATAATATTTAATACAAACTCGCAAAATGCAAATTTTTTTATTATAAAATATTAACAACTGTAATTTTGCATGTTTTTATTTGCATATCGAATATAAGTTTCTAAAGAAAAATAATTGAATAATGGGTTGCCTATAGATTATAAGTCGCATACTATAGTTATAGATATTTCACTTTAAGAAGACCCAATGTCATTTGATAAATTTCATAGAAATGTAATATCTGTGGGGTAGTTGAGTTATTACGAAGATAGTTATGAGGGTGCGCTTTATAAATATTGGCACATACAAATGGTAAATTTTTAATTAATTCCAGACAATAGCAGTGTGATTGTCAGAATTTAGTGACATTAAAATTCATCACAAAAATCATGCAACTGATGCCTGAAAACTGCAATACCTGATTATTTATAATGAACTCCCACCGATTTTAATTTTGAGAACATAATGACGTTGGGTTCTTCTTAAAGTGACATACCTGTACCACACTTTATGAGCAATGTAAGCACTTCCCAGAGAATTACCAACCTAGAAGTTAAGTTTGCCATGCTATGTCTGACTACAATGTTTAATTTTGTAAAATTGTACAAATATATGTTGTGCTTACAATGGCGTTTTAATTACTTGCTACAAAGACAAAAAAGAATTGTATGTGCAATTACAATATGAAATGGTTTTCAATGCCTAATATACTACAAAAAAATTACTAACCTTTGATGATGATTATGTATCCTGGTGCTGTGTAGTAAGATCATCTAAACGTATGTATATAATTAGAATAATTTGGGAAATTTCACTCAATCCTCCATTGGAAGTCGATTATTTATAATAATTGATGATCTTGGATGTGGTGTGATTTGTATATACCTACCTCAAACTGTCACATCAACTATTGCCCTTTGAATAAGAAGTGTTTTCTGGACAAACAGGAAATATAAATTCCAATGGATAAAGGAAAAACGCTTCATTTACACTTTTTTAATAAAGCAAAATTACCTATTTCAAATAATGAAAAGGTACCACTTGAGATAAAGCCAATTCCATTAAACCGTATTTCTAAATATTTCATTCTACTCTTAACCCAAACACGTATTTACTGTTTGTCTTTCAGTGCAATTAATCACACAAAAACAAACTATACTAAAACATTATTTAGTATTTATTTTGACCTAGTTGCCATACTTTTCTGTATATTGAAATGGTAAAAAGAGAAACAAACCAGAACTTAAATACCCAAGAGGTCTGCAAAAACTAATAACAAACCAAAATTTGGTAATAGACACCGTTATGCAGTGTGCATGTGCACACGTGCGTGCGAACGCACACACATGTGCGCGTGCGTTCGTGTGTGTGTTGTGTGTGTATGTGTGTGTGTGTGTGTGTGTGTGTGTGTGTGTGTGTGTATATATATATATATATATATATATATATATATATATATATATATATATATATATAGAACTAGATGTTGGTTATTTTGGGATGCTTTCGTTCGAAAAAATTATATACTATAAATCCATATAAGTATCACTACGTTTCGGGTATTTTTTACCCTTAATCATGTGATTAATGTGGATTCTATATAAATTTAAAAACTATTGACTAATAACTAAAACTAGTAAACATCTTGTAACGTTGACATTCTGGGATGTCAACGTCAGGTAATGTCGTAATAAATCATTGACTTTAATGTGTAATAATCGTAACATTAAAATGCAATTGACCTTAAATGGAAAAATCGAGATAATTTGGTTGTTGGTAATTTTGCTCGTAGTAGCATAGAAGTTGCTGCAGAGTATATATTGAGACATCTCCATCGAATACACCATCATCCAGAAGATAATGATATCTTGGTAACATATTGAGCAAATCAGTACACGGGTATTTGCAATTTATCGTCTCAACTAAGTATCATCAGCAAGGATAAAATAAGATGTTTCATCAAACCCCATAAACATACGTTCGTACATGCATTAAAAGGGGGTGTTGCAAATAAAAGAATAGATTATAGTTATTGGGCCCAAGGTAATTCTTAAATGACAGAGAATTTAAACAAAAAGATTATATTTACTGGAAGCTACATTTACCACCAATGGGATTGTATCATTTCTAAACTGTGGATATTAGGAACAGTTAATTCCCATTGAGTTATAAATTGTAAATCCAATATTCACAGAAAGTGTGACTGAATAATTGGTTCCTCAAATGTCGAACTTTTAGTAGACTTCTTTGATAGAGAATTTTGGAATGTAATTGAAGAACTTCCACTTAATATTCACCATGATATGTATTCACAGCTAAACGGAGCATCAATCCACAATTCAAGAATTGTTTGTCCGCGGTTGAATTGAATAGTAAACAACAGTACTTTTAAAATTTGGCCTCAAGGTCTCCAGGTATTACACTTAGATTTTTAATTTAATGGTTACAAATAAGTTTACAAAACAAGGTCCAGCGATCGAGCTACGCTTTGTATCAAAATAATAAAAGTCTGTCTTGAGCATTTCAGAAGAGAGGCGAGTAGCCGGACAGAAATGTAAAAGAATTGATAAATGTA
This sequence comes from Platerodrilus igneus, assembly GCA_036346225.1. Lineage (NCBI taxonomy): Eukaryota > Metazoa > Arthropoda > Insecta > Coleoptera > Lycidae > Platerodrilus > Platerodrilus igneus. The sequence goes on from JARFIW010000858.1 coordinate 5,924,235, forward strand.
TTAGAATGAACAGAGGATTAATTGAGTTAGTTACTTTACGCTAAATAGATAGTTGTATTTTTTCTTAATTAAAAATATCAATGATCAAAAATGCACTTTTTTAATAAGCTTTTTTAATACAATATTAAATTGTTGATACGTCAATTTTTTTAACTTCTATGGCATTGTACTAAATTAAAAACACACTTTCAATAGTGCGGATTTGATGCGAAATACTGAAAAAACTAAAATACAAATTTATCACAAAACTTGGTATTCAAGGGAAAAATTGAATTCTACACAACTCTATCAAATAAGGTTTTTCATATTTCCAATGTGAAGTGGCCCTGGTTTGAGACGTCATAGTAGGCTGAGTGTAAAGATCGCATTTATGTTGGGTACTTCGAAAAATGTTAACTGATCATTCTGTACGACTGGAAAAATTCAAACCTGTACTCCCTCCTTCAAATAACCAAATTATGTAAGGGTCTCTATCTTACATGTGACACTGTAGAAAGATTTCATTATTTTAAACGTTAAAATTTTTGAATTTTATATTCTGCTGTTAAATAATAAAAATACACAAAATGAATAAGAACGGATGTTTCGTGCTATCGCATTTATCTCGAAACTGATCACCGTGGAATGATTCAAACAAGTCAAGTTACCTTGGTTATGTCAAGGGAATTTAAAATGTTACAATGTTACAGCCACACAAACAATGACAATGTACTCCTCCAGAAATAACAGAGATCGCCCACAATACAGTGAAGACAACGATTTCAACTAAATCAAAAACCTACAAGAGTTTGCATGCAAACGTCTTTAAAATGATCTCATGAAAATAATGCCACAAGTGTCGGAAAATGCTGTTAGCATATTTTACATTGGTGAAAATTATGAGAAGCTTCAGTTTATTGACTCGATATTTCATTTTGAAAAATCATCTTTTTTCAATTGCTGAATATTCGTACACATTATAGTATAAATTCTGTTCATAAATAAAGCAAAATTAAATATAAAAGGTCATGGTACCTGGAGATCAAGTGCAGTCGTGGAGGAATAAATTGAAAATTCAATAAAAAAAAACAACAACAAAAGAACATTGAATATAGAATTTTATCTCAATGCAAGTGGCACCGTATCAATTACGGTGAGCAGCACTATGACCTCCAGTAATAGCATTGATTTAAACAATACGACAAGCACCACTTAAACATATTGTACTTTCAATTTTATTAAAATTAAAAAATACATATTCAACAGTACTAACCAAAAAAAATTAAAATGTCTGGAATATACTATTAAAAGTGTGCAATGTGATCGATTCGTTAATCACTTTAGATAATACCACGATATGTGAAATTCAAAGCTAGTTTTTATAGTCCACATTATATAAAAAAACGATCAACGAACACAATTAGTAGAAAATGAAAATTCTGTTTTAAGGAGAAAAAAGAAAGTGACTATATATTACCTACACCCTCTTAGAAACAAAAATGTTTAAAAAATAAACTTTGTACATCTGAAATATGTCAATTTTATTAAATATTATTTAAATTGTACAACTAAGTTAGTAAAAATAAGAATATGGTTAATTATTATTACCTACGCCCTCTTAGAAACAAAAGTGTTTAAAAAATAATCTTCGAAAATCTGAAATGTCAATTTTATTAAATACTATTTAGATTATAGAACTAAGATAGTAAAAATCAGAATGGTTAATTGCATGACATGTATTACGTACGTTAAGAGTTAAAACTGGGCTTGCAGGCAATTTAGTAATATCATGTAAACATGTCACAGTATTTTTTAAAATGTAAGTCCGAATTGAATATCAGAAATCACTATCAAAGAAATTGGAAAAAAAAACCTTAGAGATATGCAAATAAACAAGTGATTAGAAAGTGATAAAAACTACCGAAAACTGGAGAATATCTGTGCAAATCGCAAAACTAGAACAAAAACGAAACAATAATCCAACTTTATGTCGTGTATATTTGACAATAAATGTTAACTCAACTGCAGTAAGGAAGATCCAGCTTCCTTTATTAGATTGCGGAAAGTATGGAACAGTGGCCTCAAATTAAAAATGTGAAAACCATTTACAAAAAAATTAATTGTTTGGCACAGTCGATGCAAATCTTGAAAATAAACAATCGGAGGTAAATAATCGTCAAACGATAACAGGTTGCAACAAGACGACTGAATGAAAGGTAATGACTGATTAAGTACTATTATTAAGGTTCACTGATGGCCTGTACCACTATCTATAACAACCGTTTTTAATAATCTCGCCAAAATACTAAATTGAAACACCATAATTAACATCAATAAGTCGGATATTAGATAGAACGAGGATACTGTTAATGATCTTCAAGATTTTGACTAATAACATTGCAAAAATACTTTATTATTGCGAGCTTCGTCAAAAAGGTATCATTAGTAAATAAATTCACATTTATATTTATTATACAAATTACACAATCGAGTTGGTGCACAAATTTAAATATATAATGATGAAATTGGACTGCTTCTGGTTGGTTGATACCATAATTATTCCATTTTAACTATCCTGCCAATTAAATGAAGAACAAACTGGTTTATTAAAAAATTTTTTCTTAAAAAAATTATGATTTTATTTAAAATTTTCCCAGTTACTTTGAAAAAGATCTTGCAAAGAGGTTTGAAACTTCTATTTTAAAACAGATAGTTCAAGTTCTCTGTAACCCTTTACTGTTCCAACAACTATCGTCGAGTATGATATCGTTGATTTCCTACGACAGGGACGGGCACACAAAAATGCTTGAAGTGTATTGTCAGAGGCTTCCATGGCTCGAGTCAGACTTGCATGCCCAATTAAACCAACGAGTGTCTGTAACAAACCAGTAGTTCTAATCTGGACAAGAATATTCAATCGCACCATCGAGTTAAAACATGTCTATTAGCAAAGCTTGAGGAACGGGTCTGCTTGACAAAAACTACATTTCCTTGCCGTCATTACTTTAAGTGGCACTTCTTGGTTTAAACAAATGTATGAGTTTCCACCTTAAGAAATAGTGATCCAAATCCGTCCTCGTGTACCCTTTATAGAAATGGAAAAAAAATGCTCCAACCAAGGAACACATATTATTGATCACTACCAGTGGTACAATTTCGTAGGCATCCCTGTGGATCAAACGATTTGCGATATGGGCTGATTGAAAAAATGTTAGACAAGCAATTTTTATAAAAATATGCCTTCGTGCAAATTAGAAATAAAATGTAGGTCCCGTGTGTGAGTGTAGTCATGCAGGGTAAAGATCCCTATCTTGCTTTGTCCAAAAAAATTACCACGTAAAAAACTCACTTGCTTATCAACATAATACCTTCGGCTGGAGCATTGGAAAGTCAAATGTAGAATATAATTTTGTGTTATGTAACTCCTTATATATGAAGAAGTGGAACTCATACATGGATCAATATTTTACGTACTACAAACAACTTCGAGTTTTAATTATAATTGGCTTCATATAAAAGTGACAATTTCAAATGAAGGTTCATTTTATCATAATTTGCAGCAAATAAAATAATAATAAAGGGTCATACTTGTATATGTGTGCCACTGAAAACTACTTGGAACATTTACAGACTCTATCGAAATTACACTGTTAAATTTAGCACGCTTTATGGATTATACAGAAATGTGTTATATTTAAGTGTAGCTTCAGATTTTTGCCGTTGATAACAAACACACTACTACTTGCACACTTCCTGTGCATTTAAAATTTCTAGTTCTTTTAATTTTTCCAACAAGGCCCAAATATAACAATAATAATTAATAACGATCCCAATATTAAAATACTTGCAAGAATAATTTCAAAATCAGTTAATCTGCATGAAAATAATAGTTTCCAGCATTTCTAATCTGATCATTTTTCTACAAACCCAAGGTCATTAATAATAAATTTAACGCTTAGTGATTACACTGGTCAAAGAAATTTAAAATCATTCGATTTTTCCATCACTAAACGTATCCCGAATCCTACATCTACAACTTTTTTTATAAAAGCATCGAATCACCAACATCAGTTTCAAACACGTTGTAAATAACACCCGTAGAAATTACAAATACAGTTCGTGTATATTCTTCTAAGTGTATACAATAAAATTGAGAAATAATTATCATTATGTACATTACCAGATAATATAAATAGAATAAATGTAAAATACAAACAAACAATTATCAATTTTAATTAGTGATGAGAGGTAAAAATTAAAAAATCAAAAACCTTTTGAATAATATGAGCATCAATAGCAAGCTTAAATATAAATTTCAGAATATAATAAAAAACCAAATAGAATTGAAAACAAAGAAATGTGGAAGTTATATTAGTTTCACAAGATCTATAGATAGTGCCTCATTTAGTATAGCCAATAATCCAATTAAAACAACCATTGTTCGGGCTAGGGGTGCATAGCAGCTTAATAAAATTATATAAAAAGGAAATCAATATTTTGTAAGACGCCATTTTAATTATTTTAAGGAAAACGCCCGTTAAACAAAACCTCAAAGTTTCCCGCTAAGAAATAAAGAAGATTTCCATATACATTACCACAGTTCAAATCCGCCTTTATACTGTTATAAAGTTAGGTCAATTCACAATTGTTAAAAATTAATGAAATTCACTTAAAAAAACTAATCGAACTTTAACCTTGATTGACCTTTATCAAACTCGAAATTATTTTTTAGTTTTGAAATAATTTTTCGCTCTGTAATGGTTAAAATGATGCTTCTGACGTATTGGCGGCAAAACAAAATTCAGGCTTGGTTGTTAAAAACAAAATTATTAAAATAAGAGAACAAAGGGTCGGAAATCACCTACGTCATCAATAAAACATCCCATAAATATGTGTAAAATATACTTTTCAAACGATTTTTTAAAAAAAATTACACGTACAAGTGAAATTATTAACTTTTGTAACATGCGGTAAAGCGTATATGTCCATAAGGTATAACAGCATAGGGAAATACATTGGCAAATGGAGTCCGTATACTTGCTGTATAAGCTTGGCATATGAACACGAGTCGACGGAAATTATTTATTTTCGCTGTTACTATTTGCCCTGGAAACTAGAAATTTCACAATAATATTGTATCGAAAATTAGTTTTCCGTAAAAAAATTCAGAGCTCCGTACGTGTAATAAGAATGCAGATAAAAATTAAATAATTTATACATGCCTTTCCCTATAGTAAGCTTATGGCAGCCATTTGCTGCTTTACTATATGGATAATACGTAGCATTTTTACATTTACTTTTACAGTAACCAAAGATATCTCACGCCCAAGAAATTCACAGATAATACAAAATAAATATTACTATATATAAAATAATTATTGTAAAATGACAATGTCTATAAAGTAAAATATAAAATTTTCATACCTGATATAGACTCACACAAACCAAAGTACCGCTTCGTATTCGTAAACGATGACCCCACGCCACTTTATGCAGTATAAGTGAGTAACATAGGGAACTAAAACAGTTTTCTATTGGTTGAATTTAAATTACCCGGAAAAATATTACCAATGATAGAACGGCACTGAAAAATTCGTTACGTTTCAACCAAGCCTCCAATAAAATAACTTCTTGTGTAATAAATAGGAATCATCCATTTTCCCTTTCATAAAATTATTGACAAAAATTTAGGAAGTAAATAAGTATCAGTACTTTTATCAATAATTATTATACTTTCCAAATGCTTCCAAAAGTTATATTTCGGTTTATATTCAGAAGGCCATTTAATTGGAGTACGTTCGGTTGTTGTATCATAAGGCGTTGAACGATACTTCAACCGAAAGTGTAATTTTTATTCGTATAAAGAAAAAGTAATAATAAATTCAGAAATTACCAATCAGATTAAATTATTGATATTTAAAACTATTAATCTAATAATATCACATATTAATGCCATACATCAAGCTTATTGCTTGTTGAAACTATAATAAAAGTTTTAAATTTAAATTCAGTAGCTTTTATATTTATATTTTTATGTAAAAAATAAAATTTCCTCAAAACAAAAACAAACTAATATTATTAAATAAAGATTAGAGAAAGATGTAGTAAAAATATATATTCCACAGAAAAAGGAATAAACTCAGTTTAAAAATACCTCCATAAAGTGGATTTGACGTTAATAATAATAATAATAATAATAATAATAATAATAATAATTCAATATTCAATTCAATACCTTTATTCATATTTTTTAATACATTTTCATACACCATAAGCTAACCTTTTTTCAGTTGCTTGACATGGAGTATTTTTTTTTTTACATACTTTTTTCCTGTTGCATTTCTTGTTTTTCTATAATATTTACAATATTTATTAAACCAAAATAATTTCTTAAACAAAAAACAAATAACAAAGACAAAAAAATTATAGCTGTGTACTTATATACAGCAAAAGTGTAACACAGGAATATTCTTAAGGTAACTACATATAAATTAATACAATTGTTATTGGCTTTACTCTCTTAATAAGTTACTTAATTTGTGTCTGCATTTAGATTTGATTTCTTATTAATGAAGTTGCAATTGGTTGGTTTAAGTGACTAGTTTCAGAGATCTGTTTTATCTTATTTTAATTTATTTTACTTTATTCTATTTAAATTAGTTTTTCTTTTATTATTATTATTATGTAATATCTTCTTTTTTTCCTTTTTTCTATTTTGCTAAACTATAATGTTTTACTTTGAACTCAGGTAATTCTTTATAGCGTTTTTTAATTCTTTGCTGTTCTTATACTGTAGACATTCGTTTGGAAGTTCATTAAATAATTTTGGTACTAACCATCGAAGACATTTTTGACCGTATAAATTATTTTCAAAGGGTACTTCATATTTAACTTCTCTTAGTTGGTAAGTTTTTGCGTCCTTCCTTAGGTACTTGTCGCTGGAATAGTTGTTTATTATTATATTGTAATTAAATATTCCTTTAGCTGTTAATAATTTATATTCTTTTAGTGTTTCTTGAAATGTTTGTTTATTTTTGTCTTTATCAACAAGCTTTAATAGCTTTTTTTGTATTGTTGTAATTCGATTCAAGTAATTATCGTTAGCACATCCCCACGCTTCTAATCCGTATCTTATTACAGATTCTGCTAATGCTCCGTATACCATTTTATTAGCATACAGAGGCAACTTATCTGCTACATAATATAATTTGACTAATACAGCCATCAGTTTTTTACATACATTTTTTATATGTACATCCCACCGAAAGTGATTGTCAACTGTAATGCCAAGATATTTGTATTCTGTGCATGGTTTAAGAATTTTGCATGTTGTGTGACACATGTTCCTGTTCCTAGCCATCATTCTAAAACATTTACACGAATGAATGATGATTTTTGGTTGCATAAAGTTTTTCATGTGAGGTGTCGTTATATGCATGGTCTTGGTTTTTTCAGAATTCATTACCAGGAAATTATCATGTGCCCATTTTGCAACATTATTTGCATCATTCTGCAAATTATATGTTGCAGTATTGATCGACTTATGGCACGAAATAAGAAGTACATCATCCGCAAACATATATACTTTGGGTGACATAGAACATCTGGTAGGTCGTTTATGTACATTACAAATAGCAAGGGACCTAGAACAGAGCCTTGTGGTACTCCAATATCAAGTACTTTTCATCACTTAATTCATTATTAATTTTACAATAAATTTTCGGTGTTTCAGATAACTTTTAAATAGTTGTAACGGTGGTCCATGTATACCCAACCTCTGAATTTTTCAATCAAAATCGTATGGCTGATGGTTTCAAACGCTTTCGAAAAGTCGATAAACAGGCATAATACATGTATGTTGTTCGCTAAATTTTGATTAATTGTGTTTGCAAAATTTGTTAGTAACGCTTTTGTTCCGCGGCCCTTTATGAATCCGTATTGTTGGCTATTTATTAAACTATTATCATGAATAAAGTTTCTAAGTTTATCTGCAATATGCCTTTCAAAGACTTTTTCAATTACTGGAAGTAAAGATATTGGTCTGTAATTTGAAAAATTTGTATAGCTTCCGCTTTTGTGTACCGGTCTAACCATAGCTATTTTTAATTGATCTGGCACTACCGCATTTTTAATCATAAGATTGATTAATTTTTGAATCAGAAATGTCATAGTTTCTTTTAAAAAAAGTACGTCCCCTCCACGTATAGAATCAACGCCAGGAGACTTACATTTCTTTAGTTTCTTTATTTCTTTAATAACAAAAGCTTGACTAACTTTAGGTATATAAAATGAACTTTTTTCATTAGTACGTTTTACTTCACAATTTATTAAGCTAAGTTCACATTTATGCTTTAAGGAGTTTACATTGTTAAAAAAGGTTTCTGCAAACTCATTTGCTACGGATTTATAATCATGATTTGATAGGTGGTGATTTATAACTTGATCTATATTCATCTTTTTTTTTGACGTTATTAATTGATTTACTGTGTTCCATATTTCTTTTGTATTCTTGTTTAAGTAACTAAATTGATTGATGTAATACATTTTCTTTCTCTTTATAATTGTTGAATTTAACCAGTTTCTGAACTGTCTATACTCTCTTAAATCCTTATCCGTTTTGAAATTTTTCCATTTTCTAAACATATCATCCCGTTTTCTTATTAAAGTTAATAATTCTTTTGTCATCCAAGGTTTTCTAAATTTTACGGTTTCGTGGTATGCCTTTTTTTCTATAACAATAGTTTCCGCTTTTTTGTATACATTTTTGTATACTTTTACAATGTTATCATATAATTTGTTTGCATCATTTATTTTATTTAGTTTATCAAAATCAATATTACTGAGGTATTGTTTTAGAAGCTTTTCATTTATTTTATATTGGTGCTTTTCCTGATATGTTGCAGCCTTTGCATTATTTTCTATTATTAATTGAATCGAAATCATGTAGTGGTCAGATATTTTGGTTTGCAGCACTGCTGAAACAATTTTATGATATACACCACGCACGTACAAATGATTTATACATGAGGACACTAGCCTGCCATTGAATATTTCCTGCCGAGTATAATCCATAATACATCTAAAAAAGCCTTTACTGTTTAATACTATTTCATAATCGGTTATAGTTTTATTGGTCTTTTCGCGTTCTATATCAATGTTTGTATCTCCTCCGATAATAATGTTTAATTCTTGACATTGTTGTATTTGATTATGTAATTCCTCAGTAAATTCGGTAACATTTTGATTTGGTGGTCTATATACAGTTATAATTTCTATATTTTTTCCGTGAAAGCAAATTGTTCCTTGAATGTTTTCATATGTGTGTGTTTGATATGACTTTTCTGTAAAGTCTAGATTATTCCGTATGTACAATATAATACCACCCCCTTTTCTATTTAATCTAAGTTTAGAATACATTTTAAAGCCGTTTATCTGGAAATTCCCTAATTCATATTGCTTTATCTTAACTTCAGATAAAACTAAGATATCAATTTTAATTTTAGATATATATATAAGAAGCTCGTCAAAGTGACTCTTTATACCATTTATATTTAAGCATATTAGGCTCAAGGACTGGTAATTTTTATTTACTTCTATCACTTTATAATCGGCGATATCCCCAACTGTATAAAATTCAAAGTTGTTAAAGTGTTGGTTTTTGTATGCCATTTTTAAAAAAAAAATTCTTTTCTGTATTCCAATATTTCAAAATCAAACTTATTCTAAATAACCTCAAAATATATAAACTGTTTATTTATTTTTTAACGCATTCGTAGCAGGTCTTTTTCGTTTTCAATACGTACAACGTTTGACTCACCGCCTGATTTCCTACTGAATATCCTACCTCCTTTTACCCAAACGAATTTCCACTCCAGTTCTCTCGCTTTCTGCTTAGTACGCCATAGAAGAGCTTTGTTAAATGAAGTTAGATTTTCATACAAGTACAATTGACGGTCACTTTTGTTCTGTAGAATATCATCATTTTTTACGATTGATTTCTTCTTACTCATTATTCTATCTCTGACAACTTGTGAGCGGCATCTTACAATAACAGCTGGGATTGCATCGGGTCTTTTTTTAGGAAGTCGATGTACCACTTCTATATCGTTGGGCTCCAAGTTAACTTGTAATTTGACTACTAATTTGTCTATCGTTTCTCGTAAAAATTCTGCCTGTTTTTCATTCGTAGTTATTTCCAACCCGTGAATTTCAAAATTCACGTTACGGCCGCGTTGCTCAATTACATTAATCTTAGTTTCTAGTTCCATAATTTTTGTCTCCTTAACTTTATTATCTTCGATTAACGAACGAACATCTTTCGCAAGTGCTTTATTTGTATTCCGGAGCTCAATGACCTCTTGTTTAATGTCATCGTAGAATAGCGATAATGCTTTTAAATCGTTTTTGATTCCATCCACGTTCTGTTCGTTTTTATCAAGTTTCCTTGAAATTACGCTAAGCATTTGTTTGATATCCTCGTCCTCTACTCCAACAGATGTTTCCGATTTTTGTGTGTAATCTTCTTTCCTGCATTCAATACATTTCCATGCATCCTTTTTTACCGAAGACATACGCATGTAAGTCCTTTCCGATAAACCCGAACACGCGTAATGTAGTCCGTTATTACAAAACTTGCATTCTACATAGTTTCCATCTTTTGGTAAATCACAATCACAGATATCGCACTTCATTATTGATATTTTATCATCAATTTTAATGCAGTTTATTATTTAAAGAGAGATATCATACCACTACAATCACTAACACTTGTACAATAATTTCGTTTTATTGCAATCGTAATTAATACGGAGCGTCGCATAAACTACGTCCGAACAGCTCGAGAGTTGAGCCAATAATAATAATAATAATAATAATAATAATAAATTCAGATGGTATAAAAAGAGTATACTTTTATTAGAGACCTATAACCCACAAATACTGCATAATTATTTATATATGTATATATATATATATATATATATATATATATATATATATATATATATATATATATAATATTGCTATGATAAGAGGGTAGTTTTAGAGTAGATTAAGTCATAGGGGAAAACACGTACAAACTCAATGATATAGATTCAAGGGCGATCAGGGGAAAATTTAATGTAAATTTAAGTTACCCATACAGGGACTAGAAGCAAGTGTACATATTGTAATATAAACTAGGGTAAATAGGGGAGTTAAATAAGGATGTAACTATAAATTAAGATAGGTATAGATAAGGATTAGAATAGGGGCATAATCATAAGTTAAGATAGGTGCAGATAGGATTTAGGTATAAAGATGCAGGAAATTCAGGGAATTTGTGAGATAGGATTTAATGCTGTAAATAGAGAACTAGGTAACTTAAAATCAGACTTCGAAAATTTTGGTAGGAATAAGGGGCAATACATTAGGATAAATAGACCGGAAATATCAATTGAGCAATATTCAAAATTTTACGAAGAGAATAAGATGAACAGTAATTTAAAATCAAATGACGTATTTGTAGCGATGCATAATTTAGGTAGGGATGATACGATATTCTCATATGAGAATTTTGGCAATGCAAGAAAATGATGAATGTATACGAATTATAAAGGACAAGTTGAGGGAGATCCCGAAATATAAAGCATTTAAATGGTGAAGACCTATATGTGCCGAACAAAGAATTGGCAGGATCAATCATAAAAGAATTGCATGTTAAATATGGGCATTTGGGGATCAAAAAACTGTGGTTACTGTTTTGAGAAAATTTCTATGCTCAGAAGGATCTGGGACTCGTCATAGAAACAGTATGCACGTGTCATCTCTGCACACTGGGTAAATTCAAGAATCATACAAATCAGAACATTATTAAAAGCATTCAGGTGGACAATCCCTTAGATCTAATTGTAATAGACAACCTAAGTAATTTGGTACCCAATAGAAGGAAAAATAAACATGTCCTAGTAGTAGTGAATGTATTCTAAAAGTACACACGGTTATTTCCTACTAGGGATTGCAACACCATGGAAACAATCAGAAAACTAGAGCAATTCATCACAGAAGAAAGTTCAAAAGAATACTGTCGGACAATGCAGCATATTTTAACAATGCTAGGTTTGTGTCACACAACAAATAGGGGTTATTTTCTGCAGCATCCATCATTCTCAGGGAAACCCTGCAAAAAGATACATCCAGGAAACGCAAATTTTTGCGTATGACATCATATCAAGATCATCGAAGTTGGGAAATGAATATGCCAAAAGTTGAAAGGTTTATAAATCACACACCCCATACAGTCACTGAGCAATCTCCCATAACTTTAATGAGAAAAGTGTATCCTGATCGGCTGTAGGAAATTACACCAAGAGAAGACTAGTTGGAAAGAAAATTGCATAGAGTCAGGAAAAGGCTACGGGAGAGAGCACGACAGTACGTGGACAAAATGAACGAGAAGATAAAGAGGAGAATTATCTTCCAAATAGGGGACAAGGAAATCATCAAGAACCTAAGGGTAGGAAGAAGGCACCTTTGTACATGTGTCAAGTTACTCTAACCATATGTAAGTCCATTTCTGGTTAATAAAGTCGTAGGGGCGAGAACACCACAAAAAGAAATTTAAAAATTAAAAATCGTAGGGGTGCGAACACCACAAAAGGAATTTAAGAATTTAAAAAAATCGTAAAGGTGAGAACACCACAAAATGAATTTAAAAATTGTAAGAGCGAGATATTTAGAAATTTAAAAATTATAAAAGCACGAATAAAAGTTAACAATTTAAAAAGCATAAGGGTTAGGAAATTTAAAATCTGCAAAAAATTTTTGGAATATTAAAAATTTTTGAAATTAAATAAAAAATGGATAAACGACTAAAGGAAACTAGATAAGCATTAAGGAATCAAGGAGTAGAAATATAGTCTCAAGAAAGCGTAATTTTACAGGATGTATCAACGGAAATACAAGGACAACAATTGACACGAAGTCAAAGCGAAGAACAGCAGATATCACAACAATCCGAAGTGATGTCTATTTTATTAGCGTTAAATAAAAAAATGGACAAAATCGAAAAGACAATGAAAAACATTACGATGCAGATCAATAAAAATGGAGAAAAATTAAGGGCTTATAAGTACAATGGCGAATGAATAAACATTTAGTTCATCTATAACAAGGCAAGAATGACGTCAGTATGCAGTAGAAATTTACGTTACAGCGTTAATTAGTGAAAAGTTTATAATTTAGTATAAGTAAAAATTTAAAGTGCCAAATTTGTGCAACGAATAATAGCCGATCTACTCATAGACGGCTCTAAATCAGTATCCTGACACTGATCAAAAACAATATTTAATAACTTGATACTGAACGAAGTTAATTTCGTCCCACATCTAAATTAAATATCTGAATATATTTCTAAAATTACCTCCAAAAGGAAAATATGAATAATACGACCAATTAAACAAAAGTAAGGACACTAATGGAACCCGAGGAAAACCACAAACAATAAGTAGAAGTATTTTAGATAATTATATAGGTTAACTGACAATAGCAAACATTAAATTTTTTCTTTCAGATAAATTTCAGTGGCAGTGACTGACTTAATCTCAAATAAAATAAAGAATTTAAAGTTCAAAACAACCACTATAAATACTGATTTTTAGTAAAATTGAAAATTTCCCAACTTTCTACAAATTTGTCAAATTATAGGTGCACTTTACATAGACTTATTGTCCGGTACATAACAGCAGTAGTTTAAATATTAAAACTAGCTTAGTAAAGCTTGGCTTAACCAAATACAATGCATTTGGGTACTAATAAGCCATTTTTGCTAATTGTAATCTTTGAGAACTGGAATTTTATTGCTACAGGTTGTTTGCCTTTTATATGTTCTTTATAAATAACTTTGTTTATTTATAAGAAAGTAGATTGTGAAATGTATTGTGACTTAATACATCCTTTATTTTTATTCGTTCAAATTAGCATTTCTATTTTGTGCAAGCCTGCTCATTTCCCTGATATTCACACAGCTTACATCCTTCACTATATGTGTGCAATAGTTTGACCTAGGTCTACCTATTGTTACGTCCACCTTTCGACGGCGTACTAAACCTTACGCCATTTTATTTCATTATTCATTCGTATAGATTCTGCTTTTGATACTTATACACCATCTTGTATATTAGACATTCCTACAATAAGTACGCTTTACTAAAATTTCATTTAAACCTATTTGCTGTGAAATGGAAAGTTCTTCTATAATTTAAATAATCGGTGCCTTGTTTCATGTATCCGTCGGCTAGATACCTATTATGATACCCAACCTAAAGACTCTTTAAAATAATAGATCACACTTCTCTGATAAAGTTTGTTTCGAGTTCCTATTAACACCCGTGTGTTTGATAACGTTGGGATTGAATTTTAATTTTTGCTATAAAATGAATTCAGTTCATTCTTTTTGCATACGACCCAGAATATTTGTCGTTTTTCGTTATCTACAAGATTTCGTGCACACCGTTGTGTGGTAAGTGCTTTTAGTTTTAAAAATGTACTTTTCTTCGTAAATAATCTAATCTTTATTCGTAATAGCTTTCTCCGGACGACATCACTGTCCAGTGCACTGACCCCTTACTTTAGTTTCAACAACATCTAACCTGATAAAGAATATTTGAAATCTTCTGTGTACTGGCGTTTTGTTTACGATCTTCCATGAGGATTGCATAACTGTGTACTGTTACTGCCGTTTATGACTAAGGCTATGCACCGCTTCAACATATGCAGCTGATTTACGAGTTTCGCCAAACGATCAGTGTTGTTGGCAGAGAGGGATGCAAACTAGACCACTGCTCAGTAGCGAATTTAATAACAAACTGAATCATACAAGTTGCCTATTATGCACTGCTAACAATTTTGAGTAATCTTGTTATAACAATTAAATTTAACCCTTACTACCTATAAACTTTCTTTTTTTATATGTTTTGTTTTAGATATATCATAAGGTTTAGGTATAAGGTTGTTACCTAATCTTGCCATGAGAATGCATTCTGACAGCAAAAAATTACCTGTAATTATTTAAATGTGTAAGTAAACGTTTTTTATCTATTAAAAGTTAAACTATTTTAATAATAAAGATTCAATAATTGTAAATATAGCAGGACTGAAAGCAGTCCATTCTACTTTTGTTTAAATTTTTCTGGTTTAATGTGCATCTGAAACGTTACCATTTAAACTACCCACTGGGAATTTGGGAAGGTAAGTATTAATTATTTTTGCTTTCACTTTTTCTTTACTTTCAAAATCCTTCGTATTTTGTAAAACAATATCAGGAATGTATTTATTCATTTTGTGAAAATCTGTGTACTGAAAATCCTTTAGGATATTTTGTAACAAGAAAAAATTTTTATCACGGGTTGGTTTTCTTTTTCTTTTGTAATATGTTTTTCTAATTAGAGTTTTTTTGGTAAATGTTTTTTTTAATTATGGTATGCTCTGTAGTCCTATAAAACTCCGCCTAGTCGCCGATTGATCCCGGTCATTCTTTCATTGTCCTTCCAGTTACGCAATACCTAGCACTCTACTTTTTTTTCCTATCTCTGCTTCTAATATAATCCGCACTATTCCCTCACGCTTTAGTATGTGGCCTATTATCCTATCTCTTCTATTTTTTACTGTTTTCCACATACTTCTTTCTTTCTCTACCATTTCTAGTACTTCTTTATTCTTAACTTTATCTGTCCATGATATCTTCATCATACGTCTGTAGCATCACATTTTAAAGGCTTCTATCTTTTTCTTGTCTGCTTCTCCTACTGTCCAGGCTTCAAAACCGTACAGTGCTGTACTCCACATATATGTTTTAAGCAATCTTTTCTTCTTTTCTATGTTTGTTGTCTTTTACTTGTTAAATGTAGCACGACCTTGAGCCAATCTTTGTTTTAAATCTCTTACGCTCTTCCTATCTTGCTTTACTTGGCTTCCTAAATAGAGAAATTTTTAACCTCTTGTAAGTTTTCATTACGTATTTGTAAAATGGATATAGTGGAAGTAAAAATCTTAGAGCCTGAACATCAAGCTTTGAAAAATGACTTGATGCTAGCCGCGTTCATTTCAATAATAATCAACACATATTGAAAAAAAGTTAGGTAATTCAACTCACTTCAGCAAATAGATCAATAAAAAAATTCTAACTGATTTGTGATGGATGTAATCAGAACACGCCCATTGCCTGTATTCTACTTTGTGTGGTTTACGTTTCGGAGCATGCGTATTATGTAAAAAAAGCTATTATTACTTTTCAAGTTTTCAACACCGAAATTTCTATAAACAGTATGTCAAAGCTTTACTTTTGTGTTTACCCTTTCTAGAACGTTTAATAATAAGGTAACTATTGTTACATGTCGTTTGTTATATAAGTATGCAAAACAGTGAATTTGTTACGAATGTCTCCAATACCGTATCTCACCAATATCCGTAAAAAGTGGAGTAGAATGAATGGTTTCAGTACCGGCGAAGAAGATTCTCGTGGCCCTACAGATCATATATGTTGTTTGATTGACAATGGAGACCGCTGTAACAAGCCAGCTGGAAATGCCTCTTACAGTAAGCGAATACAAAAAACTGTAACTCAGCGAAGGCTCAACTTAAACATCGACAGTTCTGTAAGTATTACTTGTTACAAATGTGTTGTGTAGATGTTATTAATTAGACTACTGCAATGAAAAATTGATCATACTGTGTTAGTTACAACTTTTTTTTTAAAATCTTATTCCTTTAAAATCATATTCATGAACCACAATACTGCATGCTTACCTTGTGGCAGTATATTAAGTAGTGAGAGCGATATGACTAGTTTTGAATATTACATCATATTGTATATCCTATTTTATGAAGAGCTTACTAAGCTGCTGGCCTTGAAATAAAAATAAATTAGTGATTTGCCCCTGCTCTTTATATTGCCTTGAAATTTTTAAGATGCACTCCTAATTTTAAAATCTTTATTATAGTTCACAAGAGAATTCTGCATTTAATGTTTTAATCGGTGGACTCAGGCCGTAAATATTATGACCGAAATCTGCCAATTGATGTTGGTTATTTTGGCTTTTAAATAAAATTTATATGAATAAAAAAGCAGCGTTTAACTGATATTAGGTGCAACCAAAAACAAAGTATAAGTACTAAAAAGTAGTTTTCCAAAAAATATGAATTCCACTTTTATCGCAGTGCACTAATTAAAGGTGGTGAATTAATTCAACAAACTTACTCAAAACGTGAAATTCGTTGTAGGGTCAATCCATTTCAAATAGTTCAGCACTGGTTGCTTAACCATTTTTAAAAATATTTATTTCTAGAAGGTGATGACCCCTATGTGTTGGTAGCATCATTATCGTCTTCAGTCCTGGAACTGGTTAGACGCATACCCTGATTGTTTCCTATTCTGAACTAACCTACACATTTTCCTGAAATTTCCACAGCCTACACCTTTCACTATCTGCGTGCAATAGTCTGATGTAGGTCTACATATACCTCTCTTTTTTCCCTATGTTTACTTGTAATATAGCCCACGCTATTCCCCAAAAATGCCTTTGTATCTTGCCCTTCTATTTCTTCTATTTTTTCTTGTTTTCCACAGATATCTTTACTCCCCTACTATTTCTATAACCTCTTTGTTATTAACTGTATCTGTCCATGCTCTATCATCATCATACATCTGAAGCATAACAATCCAAAAGGCTTCTTCCTATTCCAGTTTACTTCTCCTACTGTCATCATTTCATAGACGTACAGTGCTGTGCTCCACACATATGTTTTTAACACTTTTGTCCGTGTTTCTATGTTTGTCGTCTTCGAACACAGCCACTGCTCTTTCTTGTTAGATACGGTTCGATTCCCATTTCTCTTGTTTTGTAAATACGAGGGTGGTTTGAAAAGTTCGCGAAACGAAGGGGAAAATGAAAAAATTTGTTTTTAAAATATAGTTTTCAACATAATCTCTGTCAATTTGAGTACACTTCATCCAGCGATGTTCCAAACCCATTATGCCATCACGAAAGTGCAATTCTTCAAGGCCTCCAAAATAGTCGTCGACAGCTGCTTTTACTTCTTCGTCCGTGGAAAAGCGTTTTCCCCTAAGGAAAACTTTTAGTCGTGAAAATAGATGGAAGTCAGAAGGAGCCAAATCCAAATCAAGCGAATATGGGGGATGTTGCAACAGATCGTCCTTCAGATCATTCAATTTTTGTATTGCTACTGCACTTGTGTGTGCACGTGCATTATCCTGATGGAAAATGATCTCCTTACGCAATACAGGTCTTTTTTCACGAATATTTTTATCCAGTTGGCCTAGAAGTTTAGCGTAATATTCACCGTTTATTGTTTGGCCCTTCGGAAGATAGTCAATTAGTAGGACACCTTTAGCATCCCAAAAAACTCATGCCATAACTTTTCCAGCCGACTTCACGGACATTGCTTTCTTTGGTGGTGGAGATCCCTTATGTCTCCATTGTTTAGATTGTTGCTTGGTTTCAGGGGTATAATAGTGAACCCAAGTTTCATCTGTCATAACAAATCGTCGGACGAAATCGGTTTTATTGGAGTTAAGGCGGTCTAAACTCTGTTGGCAAATTCTCTTCCTCAGAAAGTTTTGATCAATTGTCAATATGCGTGGCACTCATCTTGCTGAAAGCTTTCCCATAAGTAATTCCGCAGTTAAGATATGAAATGCTCTTTCATCTGAGATACCTGCATCTTTAGCAATTTCAGAGACCTTTAATCGACGATCCTGCGTAACCATATCATTAACTTTTTGGATGATGTCAGGCATGGTGGCAGTTTTTGGTCGTACGCTACGGGGGTTATCTTCTAGTTTCTCACGACCATGTTTAAATTCTGTCACCCACTTGTGCACAGTTGTAAATGATGGAGCGGAGTCTCCTAATGTATCCTGCATATCTTTATGTATTTCTGTTGCTTTCTAACCGTTTTTACAAAATATTTGATAACAGTGCGCGTTTCAGTTTTATCCATTTTGAAAAACTCACAAAACTAACTTTACTTTATATAGCACCAAATTAATACTACTTGACAGAATAATCTCAAATTTAACATCTGCACACTAGATAGTTGGATCCATCAATTGCATATATTTTATTCGAACTGATGCTGCCATCTGTTCTCCATTTCGCGAACTTTTCAAACCACCCTCGTACCTAAATTCTCCGGTATTCAGTGGTATGTGAAAGGGGCTAAACACACTGCGACTACCAAGATCCTGCAACACTTAAACATTTTCTGAATTAATAGTTTTCCAATAAATTCTTCTGCACAATCAAGATATGTTGATAATATTGCAAAACCAACACCTGTAGTTTATAATAATCATCAGCTTTAAGTGCAATAAATTTTTGTCATTAGATCTTCCGTCTTAAAGCTGGTTGGATGCGTACCTCCACTGATTTCTATTCTAAGCTAGTTTACACAGTTCTCTGACATTCCTACAACCCAGTTACAGCTCGGTTCCCCTTCTATTGTTTTCTAAATATATGCTCTATTGCACCGATAATCAGTGGTATGTGAAGGGGGTTATGCAGCCTGTGGCTACCGAGATCCCCCTGCACATATATTTGCCGAATTAATAATTTTCCAGTAAATTCTTTCACACAATTAACATTAGTTGAGAATATTGCAAAAATCAACACTTGTTGTTGCTTATAATAATAATTAGGTTTATCGTCATAAGAAGGTTTCCATCTTGGAACTGATCGAACGCGTACCACCATTGATTTCTATGCTGAGCTGGCCTACACATTTCCCTGAAGTTCCCACAGCCTACATATTTGACTATCTGTGTGTAATAGTCATATCTTTGCTTCTAATATATTTCGCACTATTCCCTTATGCCTTAGTATGTGACCTATCATCTTATCCCTCCTGTTTTTACTGTTTTCTGCATATGTCTCTCTTCACTACCATTTTTAGAACCTCTTTGTTCGTAACTTTGTCTGTCTATGATATCTTCATCATACGTCTGTAGCGCCACATTTCTTGTCTGCTTCTCCTACTGTCCAGGCTCCACAGCCGTACATTATTGCGTTCTACATATATATTTTAAGCAATCTTTTCCTTGGTAGTATGAATGCATAGATAATTTTCAGTCATGTTAAAACTCATAAATCGGTGTTTATGAAGTATGCAGAACTTATAATTAAATGATATAAAGTTAATTGCAGATAAGTCAACAAGCACTACAAATAGCCAATTTTTGTTATGTTTGTTTTGATATTGATAAATAATAAAATGTAAATATAACCTTCAGTCAATTGATAAAGAAACAAGAAATAAGAACCAGATGAGCAAAGCTTTGTTATATAATGAACTGCTAAACTTATGGAAAACAATAATATATCAGTGGTGTAAGTTTTTAATGTGTCTGCTAACAGTACATCAGGAAGAGTAGAAAGTTCTCTACAGTTTAGTATACTTTTCACTAATTAAAAAACACTAACTACACAACACCTCCATTAAGTTAGACCCCCCACCAGCGATAAATAAATTAATACCTATAAAAAAATTAGGTGCTAATTAGGTGCTACATTCCAAAATTAGGTGCTCGAATAGTTTGGCAGGAAATTAAATTTGAAATGGGGGGGGGGGCTGACTTAACGTTAAGCTGGACCCCCCCATATGAAAAAACTAATTTGCAACATGCAAACTGAAAAATTAGATATACCAGAATTAAGTGCTAATTAGGTGCTCTTAAAATCAACAAAAACATATCACTAAAATAACCTTTTATCTTAATAATTAACTATATCATGTATAAGTATATGATTCGACAAGAGTAAAGTCCCATTAAATAATTAGGTGCTCTTACGACTGTGGTCTCAAAATACTCGTCTAGTAGCGTACTGTCGATATATCCAGTCGCCGAATTAAGTGCTCGTAAGGTTTCGCAAAAATATAATTAAGAAAATATTTTTATATGTTTATATTAGATATGTTTTATATGTTTATTTTTTATATGTTTATATTAAGAAAATATTTTTATATGTTTATATTTTTAAAAATGTATAAATTTTATAAGATTAAATATAAAATATCTGTAAAAATAACAAAAATAATTAATATAAATCCTTTGTAATCCTTTAACTTTCCTAAAATAAATTATCCTTACATTATTACATTAAAATTATCATTAAAATATTAATATAATAATACTAAATATCAAGTGGCGGCTTTGATTACTTCACCTAATACATGACGCGATGATAAAAAAGAAGAAATATTACACGCAGAGTACAATGTACGTAAAATATTGAATGATATGCAGTTAAATACATTGAAAAATAAGCAAAATACATACCGAAAAACCGATTAAAATTAAACAATAATGAATTTGTTTAATTCCATAATTATTTAATGGGACTTTACTCTTGTACGCGTGTGACGCGGACCACGTTATAGTGCAAAATTTTTGCGAAACCTTACGAGCACTTAATTCGGCGACTGGATATATCGACAGTGCGCTACTAGACGAGTATTTTGAGACCACAGTCGTAAGAGCACCTAATTATTTAATGGGACTTTACTCTTGTAGCAGCTGTGACGCGGACCACGTTATAGTGCAAAATTTTTGCGAAACCTTACGAGCACTTAATTCGGCGACTGGATATATCGACAGTACGCTACTAGACGAGTATTTTGAGACCACAGTCGTAAGAGCACCTAATTATTTATTGGGACTTTACTCTTGTCGAATCATATACTTATACATGATATAGTTAATTATTAAGATAAAAGGTTATTTTAGTGATATGTTTTTGTTGATTTTAAGAGCACCTAATTAGCACTTAATTCTGGTATATCTAATTTTTCAGTTTGCATGTTGCAAATTAGTTTTTTCATATGGGGGGGTCCAGCTTAACGTTAAGTCAGCCCCCCCATTTCAAATTTAATTTCCTGCCAAACTATTCGAGCACCTAATTTTGGAATGTAGCACCTAATTAGCACCTAATTAGCACCTAATTTTTTTATAGGTATTAATTTATTTATCGCTGGTGGGGGGTCTAACTTAATTGAGGTCTACACAACTAACATCACAAGATGATAGAGCACATTAATAAACATGTTATCTGTCAGAGAACTTGTACGTCTGACAAAATAATCGTTGGTAGTAGTGGGGTAGAGAAAAAAGGTTAGTAGTCAAAATGTTTTGCTACTAAGACAAAAATAATCGAATGGGCATCATCATCTTTGGGTCTTCAGTCCTGAAACTGGTTAGACGCGTACCATCATTGTTTCCTATTCTGAACTAACCTACAGATTTCCCCGAAATTTGCACAGTCTGCATCTATCACTATCTGATCTAGGTCTACATCCACCTCTTTTTTCCTATCTTTGTTTGTCATATATCCCATACTATTCCCCAAAAATGCCTTAAACTGTATTCTGCCCTTCTATTTCTCATATTTTTTCCCCAAAGATATCCTTGTTCCCTTACTGTTTTTATAACCTATTTGTTATTACCTTTGTCTGTCCATCCTCATACATCTGAAGCACGGCATTTCAAAGGCTGCTACTGTTCTTGTTTGCTTTTCAGACTGCTCGTATTTCGTAGGCATACTGCCTGTGCTGTGCTCCACACATACGCTTTCAACAACTTTTTGTTGTATGTTTGTTATTTTTCATCATAGGCGCCGTTCTTTCTTGTTAGATGCAGTTCGGTCCCCTTCTATTGTTTTACAATTATATACCCTATTTCTCCGACATTAAGTGGTTGCGAAGGGGGGTAAGCAGCCTGTGGCTGCTAAGTTCCCCCCAGCACTTGAACATTTACTGATTTAATATTTTTTCCAATATGTCTTTTCGCACAGTCAACATTAGTTGCAGATATTTCATAACAAACAACTAGTTGTTTATAATAATCATCAGATTTGTCTGTGCTTATTTTTTCGTCATTGGGTTTCCCGTCTCAAAACTGGTTGGACTTGTACCTGCACTTATTTATTTTCTAAACTAACCTACATAGTTCCCTGAAATTCTCACACAGCAATACAGCTCGGTTCCCCTTATATTGTTTTCTAATATTATGCCCTATTTCACTGAGATTTATTGAAGGAGGTTAAGCAACCTGTGGCTGCCAAGATCCCCCAACACTTAGACATTTGCCGAAATAATAGTTTTCCAGTAAATGCTTTTACGCAATTACCATTATTCGAGAATATTGCCCATCCAATGCTTGTAGTTGCTTATAATAAATATCGTGTTTCTTCTATTGTTTTCTAATATTATGCGCTATTTCACTGAGATTTATTGAAGGGGGTTAAGCAACCTGTGGCTGCCAAGATCCCCCAACACTTAGACATTTGCCGAAATAATAGTTTTCCAGTAAATGCTTTCACGCAATTACCATTATTGGAGAATATTGCCCATCCAATGCTTGTAGTTGCTTATAATAAATATCGTGTTTCTTCTATTGTTTTCTAATATTATGCCCTATTTCACTGAGATTTATCGAAGGGGGTTAAGCAACCTGTGGCTGCCAAGATCCCCAACACTTAGACATTTGCCGAAATAATCGTTTTCCAGTAAATGCTTTCACGCAATTACCATAATTCGAGAATATCTAACATTCCACGCTCCGACTCGCAAAATGTTCGTGACTCTTATTCTTAACTTTCCGATCGCATCCTCCGAAGTAGTCCCCTCCCGGAGATTCGAATGGGGAACTATTTTAACTCCGGAATCTTTTACCCCAGAGAATGCCATCATTTTATTATACTTTAGGTACGATGTGTACTTGGGAGGTAATGTGGTGGTTTCCCGTTGCCTTCCATATCGTGGTAGTGTGTCTTAGACTGCCATACCGACCCCTACGGTCTCTGCCAATCTAAGTACCGAAAGAGCCGCTGCCCTCTTTCGGGGACCTATCTTCGTCTGGTTCCTCACTAACGACCCTACTACTTTGGTTGGACCTGTAGTTTGGCTCTTTAGCTCATTAGAACACGCAAGCCATTTCACCTGTTCTAGTAATCTGAAGCTTCGGCAAGGTGCAGGTCCATTCGAAATGGAATCGAATGGGCACATTTGCGAAAATAGTGTTGATGCATAAATAGTTAAGGTTTCAACTTAGATTAGTAGTCGAAATATTTCACCACTAAGGCAAGATAATCGATTGGGTACATGTGCGAAAATAGTGTCGAGCCGGAAAATAGTGTCAAGGTTTTTACTTGGGTTAGTTATACAAATGTTTTACTACAAAAACATAATAATCGGTTGGGGACACGTGCAAAAATTGTGTTGGGACGAAAATGGTGTTGAGGTTTCTACTTTTAGTACTTGTAACATTTTACTACTAAGACAAAGTTATCGATTGGGTACATGTGCGAAAGTAGTGTTGAGGCGAAAATAGTGTTAAGGTTTAATAATAATAATAAATTTGATTTATTGAATATATACAAATACATATATCCAAAAGGACATGGTTCAGCAAGGCTGATTTTCAACCACTCCTGACTATAATTTAGTACACTTACCTAGATTATTTTTTATAATACTTATTTAACAAAATTTTTTTCATTTCTTTCTTAAATGTACATTGATTTTTACAACTTTTATACAGATTTATATTTTGATTTATAAACTTAGCTGCCGTATGTTCAAATGAAGCTTTAAATTTGGCTACTTGATGCCTAGGTACATTAATCATATCTACTGACCTTAAGTTTAGATTATGTATGTCACTTCGCTTCTTTAGTAGTTCATACAAGTAATTTGGTTTTTTTGTAATAATAATTCCATACAGTAACACCGCAAACAACAATTCACACCTACCTTGAAATTTTAAAATTTGATGTTCTTTATAAATAGGTGTTACATGATCAAATTTTCTATAATTAAAAATAAATATTATGCAACTATTTTGTAATACCTGCAACTTATTTTTTAATTCGTTAGTTAGATAATTAAAATAGACACAACTACAATAATCAAGCTGACTAATTATTAAAGTATTGCATAATTCCATTTTTGCATGTGAAAGAATCAAGTTTTTATAACTATATAGTCGCTTTAAAATTGCATAGCCTGACTTAATCTTTGTTACTGCATGTTTTTCAAGATTTAAATTGGTATCTATAATAAGACCAAGATTTTTTGTACTCGGTGAAAAAGTAACTTCTACATTATCGATTGTGATAACCTCATTTATATTGTTGTGAACTTTCCTACAAGCCAATTTATTTCCCAAGCACATAGCGACCGTTTTTGTAGGATTTAAGAGTAAACCATTTTCTTTTGACCATTTTGACCACTTAGCTTAGCAGTCATAATGTTTTACTACTCATCATCATCATTAGGTCTTCAGTCCTGGAACTGGTTAGACGTGTACCCTCATTGCTTCTTATTCTGAACTAACCTACACGTTTCCTTAAATTTGCACAGTTTGCTTCTATCACTAATCTGATCTAGGTCTACATCTACCTCTTTTTTCCTATCTCTGCTTGTAATATATCCCATACTATTCCCCAAAAATGCCTTAGAACGTATTCTGCCCTTTTATTTCTTCTATTTTTTCCCCCAGATATTTTTGTTCCCCTACTATTTATATAACCTATTTGGTATTAACTTTGTCTGTCCATGCTATCATCCTCATACCTCTGAAGCACAGCATTTCAAAAGACTGCAACCATTTTTCTGTCTGCTTTTCAGACTGCCCGTATTTCATAGGCATACTGTGCTGTGCTTCACACTTATGCTTTCAACAATTTTCTTCTTGTTCTATGTTTGTTGTCTTTCATCATAGGCGCTGTTCTTTCTTGTTATATGCAGTTCGGTCCCCTTCTTCTATTGTTTTACAATTATATACCCTATTTCCCCGATATTCAGTGGTTGTAAAGGGGAGGTAAGCAGCCTGTGGCACCTAAGTTCCCCCAGCACTTAAACATTTACCGATTTAATTTTTTTTTTTAAATTTTTATATATATATATATATATATATATATATATATATTTCCATTATAAGTTTTCGCACAGTCAACATTAGTTGCAGTTATTTCACAACCAACACCTGTGTAGTTGTTTATAATAATCATCAGATATCACATATCTGCACTTATTTATATTCTCAACTAACCTACACAGTTCCCTGAAATTCTCACACAGCATGTATACAGCTCGGTTTTTCTTTTATTGTTTTCTAATTTTATGCCCTATTTCACCGACATTCAGTGACGGGGGTTAAGCAACCTGTGACTAACAAGATCCCCCAACACTTAGACATTTGCCGAACTAATAGTTTTCTAGTAAATCCTTTCACACAATTAACATTATTCGAAAATGTTGCCCAACCAATTCTACTACTAAAACAAAATAATCAATTAGTACAAGTGCGAAAATAGTGTTGCGGATTCAACTAAGGTTAGTAGCCGAAATGTTTTACTACTAAGACAAAATAACCGATTGTGTACATGTGCGAAAATAGTGCTGAGCCGAAAAATATTGTTTAGGTTTCTACTTAGATTAGTAGTCGTAATGTTTTACTACTAAAACAAAATAATTGTTAGTACATTTGCGAAAATAGTGTTGAGGCAGAAATAATCTTAAACTTTCAACTTAGATTAGTAGTCGAAAAGTTTTACTTAGTAAGACAAAAATAATTGAAGAAGTACATGTGCAGAAATAGTGTTGAGTCAAAAATAGTGCTGAGGTGAAAATAATGTTGTGGTTAGTAATCGAAATGTTTTATTACTAAGACAAAATAATTTATTGGGAACATGTACCAAAATAGTGCTGATCCAGAAAATAGTATTGAGGTTTCTATTTAGGTTAATAGTCGAAATGTTTTGCTACTAAGACAAAATAATCGATTTGGTACATGTGCGAAAATAACGTTGAGGTTTCTACTGAGGTTAGTATTCGTAACGTTTTATTACTAAGATAAAATAATCGATTGGGTACATGTGTTGAAAATAGTGTTGAGATTTTACTCTAGAGTACTAGACGAAATATTTTATTACTAAGACAAAATATTTCAACTAATGTTGATTGTGCAAAAGGATAAACTATTAATTTGACAAATGTTCAAGTGCTGGAGGAACTTGGCAGCCAAAGGCTGCTTATCCCCCTTCACATACCACTACATATCGGGGAAATAGGGTGTATAACTGTAAAACAATAGAGGGTGACAGAACTGCATCAAACAAGAAAAAACAGCAGCTATGTTCAAAGACAACGAACATAGATACAAGAAGAAAATTGTTCAAAGCATATGTGAGGAGCACAGCACAGTACGTCTGTGAAATAGGGGCAGTAGGAAAAGCAGACAGAAAGAGATAGAAGCCTTCTGGAATGTTGTGCTTTAGATGTATGAGGATGGTAGCATGGACAGACAAAGTTAATAACAAATAGTTTATAGAAATAGCAGGTAAATAAAGATATCTGTGGAAAAAAATAGGAGAAATAGGAGGACACGATACGGTTTAATACATTTCTGGGGAGTAGTACGGGATATATTACAAGCAGAGATTGGAAAAAAGAGGTAGAGGTAGACCGAGATCAGACTTTCGCATGCAGATAGTAATAGTGCAGACTGCAAATTTCAGAGAAATTTGAAGGTTAGTTAGGAAACAATGAGGGTATGCATCCAACCAGTTCTAGGACTGAAGACCCAATGATGATCAAGACAAAATAATTGAAGATGGGTCCAACACTAACTGCATGGGACTGTAGCATATCCTAGCGGTACATCTTTGATTATGCTGCGCAAAGCCATCTTGTTGCAAGTCTCCTACAATATCGGCTTTGTCGCAATGATAAAAATACTCATATATATTGGTGTCGATGAGAACTTGCACAATGCATGCACACACAAAAATAATGCTTGGTAATTTATTTGTTTTGTAAAAGAGTTCGGATTACTTAATAAGATAGTGAATATTAAATGAAAACGTATAAACAAGCAATTGCGAAAGATACATCACTATAGCAGAACATTTAATTACAGTGAAGTTTGTCATGTGCATATGGTTGTTGTTAGTGGGAGGACTGGATGTTACAACAGAAACACTTGCTCGATAAAGGATACTGATATATGTAAAAAAAAAAAAAAAAACATACTACATGTACAAGATAAATAAATAAATAAATAAATCTTTATTTGCATTACACAGAAAAATAAAAAAACTACAAAACAAATGAAAGGAATACAAATAAAGTAAATAATTACCTCGCAAAAGCTAGCTAGAGCTTGAGCGCGAGGATGGAACAAAAATAATTAAACAAGGTAAATATTCATATTCACATTACATAATAACTAATCTACTTAGAATATGCATTTTAATCAATAGAAAGTTACATATTTGTTTAAACAAAGAAACATCATATTTAATCAGGCAAGCAAAACTCTGCAATCCAACTTTTTACTTTTTTAATAAAATGAGAGTAAATTGATATCTTAGTTTCTTTTGGTAGTAAATTATATAGACGTGGAGCTATATACTTAAAGCTTTGTTGAGTGATTTGTTTTGAGGTTCTGACCGTTTGTACATCTAAATCCAGTTTACTTTTTGTGTCATAATTGTGGGGGAGAATTTTTTTTATGGAAAATTTTTTGTAATGTTTAAGAACTTCAAATACATACAATTGGTATATATTGAATATATTCAATTCCCTAAACAGTGCTTTAGAGCTATACAATCTGGGTTTTCTATAAATTATTTTTAATGTGGTTTTTTGTAAGACTTCCAATTTTTTTAGATTATATTTTGCTGTACCTCCCCAGACTATTATTCCATACCTTAATATGCAGTGAACCAGCCCTAGGTATATTATCTTTAAGTTGTGAATATTTAAAATGTCTCGCAGCAAGATAATATGAGCAATTAGGTGTCGCAGTTTCCCACACAAATAATTTATATGGTCACTCCATTTCAAATGACAGTCAATCATGATACCTAGATATTTAATTTTTAAGGTAGGGTTAATTAAAATACTATAATGACTAGTATTTCTATTTTCACATACTACGCTTAGGTTCTCAAGCAATGGTAGGCTGTCTTTATATGGTGCAAATGGCATGTAGTTGGTTTTTTTTATATTTAATGTTAATAAGTTATTATCCAACCATTGTATTATTTGGTTTAAGCAGTTAGATGTTTTATTTTTTACACGTTCCCAGTCCGTATCATTCACTATTAAGACTGTATCATCTGCAAAAGATATGATATCACCGTTAATATTTAAACTTAATAGATCATTAATATAGATAAGAAAAAATATCGGACCAAGTACTGTACCTTGTGGCACTCCATATTTTACCAATTCACAATTACTCTTGATGTTATTTAATATTACATATTGTTTACGATTTGTTAGATAACTCCTAAGAAGATGCAGACAAGTACCACGAAAACCGACACACTCGAGTTTATATAAGAGGAGTTTATGACATACTGTGTCAAATGCTTTCTGCAGATCCAAGAAAACTGCAATGACAGGTTTTGATAATTCCATGGAATCATATATTTTTTCAGTAACGGCAGTTAGAGCATTATTTACCCCCATGGATGCCCTAAAACCATACTGATTTTTGGATAGTATGTTATGTTTATTCAAAAAATCTGTCATTCTACATTTTATTGCTTTTTCAAATATTTTTGCTAAATTTGAAACTAAAGAAATAGGTCTATAATTTGTTGTTTCATTTTTGTTACCAGACTTGTGTATTGGTTTAATGATAGCAATTTTAAAATGATCAGGACAGGTTCCTTCACTGAAAGACTTATTGATTAATATAACTATAGGTTGTATGATATAGTCTGCAGTTTTTTTTAGAAAAGTAGTACTAATATAATCAAAACCAGAAGCTTTATGGTTTCCAAATTCTAATATATATTTCTTAATTTCTGATTCAGTTACTGGTTTTAAAAAACATGAATACTGGTTTAATTGAATATTGCTAGGCAAAGTAGGAGATTGAATTGCAATGTCTTTTATTTTTGCTGCCATTTTTTCACCAATGGTTGCAAAAAATTTGTTGAACTCATCTACCGTTTCTTTATCATTATTTGTTTGTGTGCCATTTTGTTTGAGTAACTGTATGTCATTATCTTGTTGTTTATATTTTTTTTTAAGTACAGTATTTGTTACATTCTTTATTTTTTAGTTTATTGTTAAAGTAATTTTGTTTAGATACTCTAATCAGTGTAACTATTTTATTTCTATAGAATTTATACAATTGATTGAGGTACTGATTGTCTATGTCATTTTTTAATTTTTTGTATATATTGTCACGTACATCAATAGATTTTGCTATTCCGTTTGTAATCCATTCACTCCTTTTCTTTATTGCCTTATTATTAACTTTTATACTAGATAGGTTAATATACGATTGTAATTTAGAAATAAAAGCATTACATGCAGTGTTAACATTCATATTCACAAGTTCACACCAGGATTCCTTTTTTAAATTTTCAATGAGTTTATTATACAAGATTATATTATGTTTACAATACTGTTTAATAGTTGAAACAGGTACCCGGGTTTTAAAATCAAAACTACAACCAAGGATAATGGGGTAGTGATCTGTAATTTTACTATTTAGGATTATAGGCACAAGCTTGTGGTTTGGTAACTTAGTTTTAACAAAAATATGATCAATACATGACTTTGTTTGCTTTTCACATCTAGTAAAATCGTTGATGGAAGAACGAAAGCCAAATTCAAGCATTAAATTTAAATAGTTGTTTGCCTGTGTTGTACTTGCTAGTATATCAATATTTGAGTCACCAATTATGATTTCATTTGTTTCCAAACAAATATGCTCTATATATTCATTTATACAACCAATAAATTCATGATAATTTATAGTTGGAGGCCTATACAATGCATTTATGACTACTTTAGTATTATTGCAAAACAATTCTGCCCTTATAAGATTTATTTTATTTGTGCATATTACATGTACTTTGTGTTTTATTGAATTTTAATATATACAATAACCCCATCATTTTACAACTTTTGCTTCATTATAGTAATGAGTATATCCATCTAAATCAAAAGTGCTGGAGATTCGCACTGAAAAGTTTCACCTAAAACTATCACATCGAAAAGATTATTATAAATTTGCATTAATATTTGTAACTCATCGTAGTGTTTCCTGATACTTCTGATGTTTGTATGAAAAATATTAAAGTTTGCACCCTTACAGTTTAAGATATCTATGCAGTCCTTGTTTGTATGAGCAGTGTTTGTTTTTAATTTTTTATTATCTATATCATGTAGAAGATTTTTTAACATAAAATTTACACACTAGTGAATACTGCCAGGACTGATTTGAGGCTCATACAATTTGATTTAAATGAACCTCTGTTTTTATACAGATAACACCACTGCCTTCTTCTTTTCTAAGATATGTTACACCATTTCTTGTCCATATAAATTTGTAATTTTTTTCACTTCTTAATTTTCTGGCTAGATTGTATATTTTCCTGTTGAAGGCAGTTAAGTTTTCATTAATAAATATACGATGTGGTGGTAATTTTTGGGGCAGATCCAGCTCATTGGCTTTTATGAAGAAACCTTTGAGAATTCAAAAGTTATTTCTCAGTATGGTTTGTGAATTGGACTATTATGCCCTTATTTCAGAATTACGTTTTCTTGCTAATCGATGGCATACATCTATATCATCATGCTGTATTTCAGCATTTGTAAATTTGGCTATACTATGCACAACTTTGTGTAAGTTTTCCTGTGTTTCTGGTACACCATCAATCTCCACATTTACACAACGACCCCTTTGTTCAAGATCATTTATTTTACCTTCTAGCAGAATCACTTTACCCTCTAAATCATTTATTTTTTGCTTGATACAATATTTTCTTTCAGTAGTTTTTTGAGTTCTGCATTTTCCTCAAGAATCGAATCAAACTGCTTAGACATGAAAGTAACTGCTCGGTGGATTTCTTTCACAGCTTCCACCAACTCCTTATTACTAAGATTATCTGTAAGGGTAATTCCCATAAATAGATGAAGTTTATGTATTTGAGTGACAGTTTCATCAATATTAGGACTTTTTAAAACAAGTTACACAGTATTTTTTGTTGTCACTTTCAACAATAAGTTTAGCTTTTGATGAGCAACTGGGGTGGTAGCTCTTATTGCATTTACTACATAACACTGCATCCACTACCTTCTTTGAGCAGTAATTGCAAACTGTTAGCTCAGAGATATTAATTTTAGTTACTCCAGTAGACATTCTTTATTGTTGCTTACAGAAATTGGTTGTAAACAAAACCAGTCCAATAGTTACAAATTCATAAACATAAACATCTGCACTGTTAAAATTATCTATTTTGATTGATATGAAAGGTCACTGTTAATAACTAATAATGATACTCACACCTTGAAATTTTAACTTTTATTTAAATTGTGTATTTCTTAATAATAACTAGGTCTCCAAAAACACATCAGCAAAAGCTTGCCACTTATTACTACTTTTATACCAAATTCAAAGATTTTATTCCATAAATTCCCTGCAGAAATCACACTTTATTTGAAGAGCACAAATTCACCTTGTTTACTTGTTTACTAACTAACTCAATAAGATCTGCAAAAACTATTTTTTTTCAAATAACATTTCGTTTTATGGTCTGCTGCAATTGTCTTCAATTTGCAAGCATTATCAGTGTTTCCACTCAAGAACCCACAAAACTTCTATCATATTATCAATAGTGAAAAAAGATTGACAATGTTGAAACGAAAGATTGAACTGAATGCAGCCATTATTTTTTCACAAATTATGCTCCGCCAATGACCTCTACGAAAACTTACAATCTGTGTTTATGAATCACTCCTTGAGAGCCTTCTTTGTTGTGACACACCTTGATATTTAAATTGCAATTTTATACTTTATGGAATATGTTCCATTTCAAATGGACCTGCACCTTGCCGAAGTTCTAAATTACTAGAACAGGTGAAATGGCTTGCGTGTTCTAATGAGCTAAAGAGCCAAACTACAGGTCCAACCAAAGTAGTAGGGTCGTTAGTGAGGAACCAGACTAAGACAGGTCCTCGAAAGAGGGCAGCGGCTCTTTCGGTACTTAGATTGGCAGAGACCATAGGGGGTCCGTATGGCAGTCTAAGACACACTACCACGATGTGGAAGGCAACGGGAAACCACCACATTATCTCCCAAGTACACAGCGTACTTAAATTGTAACAAACATGATGGCATCTCTGGGGTAAAGGATTCCGGAGTTAAAATAGTCCCCCATTAGGATCTCCGGGAGGGGACTGCTTCGGAGGGTGCGATCGGAAAGTTAAAAATAAGAGTCGGCAACATTCTGCGAGTCGGAGCGTGGAATGTTAGAAGTATGAAGCAAGTAGGTAAGCTAGAGAACCTAAAAATCGAAATGAATAGGTTATCACTAGACATAGTAGGGATCAGCGAAGTTCGGTGGCCAGAGGCAGGGGATTTTTGGAGTGGAGACTTCAGGGTAATTCATACAGGAGCAGAGGAAGGAAATTTGGGTGTGGGGATAGTTATGCGGAAAAAGATGGGATACTGTGTAGAAAATTACTTACAAGAGAACGAAGAGTACTCATGGTTAGATTAGAATCTAAACCGGTAAACACAGTAATAATACAAGTATGCATGCACACCTCTAGCTACAGTGACGAAGAGGTAGAAGCCATCTACAAAGATATCGAAGACATATTATGATACGTAAAAGGACATGAAAATTTAATAATTACGGGGGATTTTAATGCAGTGGTAGGTGAGGGTAGGGAAGGAGCGGTAGTAGGTTTATTTGGTTTAGGTACGAGAAACGACAGGGGAAATAGGCTGGTAGAATTTTGGACAAGAACAATTTAATCATCACAAACACATTATTTCAACATCATACTAGAAGACGATATACGTGGAAGATGCCAGGAGATATAGGAAGATATCAAATAGATTACATTCTTGTTAGACAACGGTTTAGGAATCAAGTAAAAGACTGTAGAAGCTACCCAAAAGCAGATATAGATACTGACCATAACATCGTAATTATGAAGGCCGCACTTAAATTTAAGAATGTGAAAAAAAGAAACGGAAAAAGGCACTTGGACTTAGAGAAACTAAAAGATAAAGATATTTAAGAAAGATTCGAAAAAAAGTCAAATGAGTTGCTCAAAGATATCGGGAAAATATCTGATACCAAGGAAGTAGAAACAGAATGGAATAACATTAAATCCAGCCTAGACATGGCGGCCAGAGATATTCTGGGGTATACACAAAAAGAAATAAGAAATAATGGATAACAAAGGATATCCTGAATTTAATAGAAGAAATACGAAAATACAAAAATAAATCAGACGAAACAGGAAAACAGAGATACAAAGCCATAAAATGGGAAATTATTCGAAAATGCAGGAAAGCTAAAGAACAATGGATTGATGAAAAGGGCAAAGAGGTATAAACGAAGATGAAAATAGGAAAGACAGACGAAACATACAAATTAATTAGAATGAATTTTAGGGATATAAAACCGAA
The DNA here is from genome assembly GCA_036346225.1 of Platerodrilus igneus. Taxonomy (NCBI): domain Eukaryota; kingdom Metazoa; phylum Arthropoda; class Insecta; order Coleoptera; family Lycidae; genus Platerodrilus; species Platerodrilus igneus. Next base: position 5,958,718 of record JARFIW010000858.1, read on the forward strand.
TAGCAAAAATATAAGGGACGCACTAGGAAACGTCATTATAGAAAACGTAGAGAAAGTGGATTCAGACCACTAGGTGGAAAAATAGACACCTAGAACACTTGCACGGCAAATGATACAGACAAGACAGCAGAAACCACTAGGTTAACGCTGACTACTAGACGCGCCCTGAGAGGGCAGGACCAACCAGGAGAGAGAGAGAAAGTGGGTAGATGGCAAGAATATATAGAGAATTTATATGCAGGAGAGGAACTAACTGCATTAGAACAGGAATCAGACATTGAAAATGATGACTTGGGATATCCTATACTTAGAGATGAGTTTGAATTGGCATTAAAAAGTCTGAAAAATGGTAAGACGCCGGGTACAGATAAGATGCAAGCAGAAACTCTAAAAGCTGCTGGACAAGCAGTAGCAGAACGTCTCTTCTAACTTGTAAGCTATATGTATGAGTCAGGTGAGATACCCAAAGATTTCAAACGTAGCATCATAGTAACTATACCAAAAAAGAAAGACACGGATAGATGTGAAAATTTTTGAACAATAAGTTTGACAGCACACGTGTCAAAAATATTAACTAGAATTGTGCAAAGACGAATGGAAAAACGGGCGGAAGAAATACTAGGGGAAGACCAATTTGGGTTTAGGCGAAACAGGGGAACACGGGAGGCTATTTTAGCTTTGAGAGTGATAATGGAGAAAACAATAGAAACAGGGGAAAGCATGTATATAGGGTTTGTAGATCTGGAAAAAGCATTCGACAATGTAAATTGGAAAAAATGTTTTAAATACTCGAAAAGATTGGAATGAGTTATAGGGATAGACGAATAGTACATAGCTTATACAAAGAGCAAACAGCAGTAATAGAATTAGAGCAGGAACGTATAGAAGTAAACATTAGGAAAGGGGTGAGACAGGGATGTGCCCTATCCCCATTGATTTTTAACTTGTACATAGAAGCGGCAATGAATACTGTCAAATGCAGAAAGACATTTGGAATTACAATGCAGGGACAAAAAATTGGTATGCGTAGATTTGAAGATGATATAGCGGTATTAGCGTCTAGCAAGGAAGAGTTAGAAGCTGTTCTTAATGAAATGGAAATGGTTCTAACAGAGAGATACGGTATGAAAATTAACAAAACTAAAACTAAAGTTCTAATATGCAAAGGTGGGGAAAATAAATCAAAAATAAGAATACAAGTATGTAACATGAACTTACAAGAGGTTAAGGATTTCAGCTACCTAGGAAGCAGATGGGAAAAGCACAAAAGATATAAAACAAAGATTAGCACAAGGTCGTGCTACATTTAACAAGAAAAAGCAACTACTGTGTTCAAAGACAACAAACATAGAAACAAGGAAAAGATTGCTTAAAACATATGTGTGGAGCACAGCACTGTACGGCTGTGAAACCTGGACAGTAGGATAAGCGGACAAGAAAAAGGTAGAAGCCTTTGGAATGTGGTGCTACAGACGTATGATGAAGATATCATGGACAGACAAAGTTAAGAACGGAGCGGTACTAAAAATGGTAGGGGAAGAAAGAAATATGTGGAAAACGGTAAAAAATAGGAGAGATAGGATGATAGGCCACATACTACGGCATGACGGAATAGTGCGGAATATATTAGAAGCAGAGATAGGAAAAAAGAGAAGGAGAGGCAGACCTAGGTTAGACTACTGCACACAGATAGTAAAAGATGTGGGCTGTAGGGGTTTCAGGGAGATTGTAGGCTAGCCCAGAATAGAAATCAATGGAGGTACGCATCCATCCAATCCCAAGATGGATAAACTAATGAAGAAAAAATAACTGTGCTTAAACATGATGATTATTATAAGTAACTCCAAGAATTGGTTGGGCAATATTCTCGAATAATGTTAAGTGTGTGAAAGAATTTACTGAAAAACCATTATTTCGGCAAATGTCTAAGTGTTGGGGGATGTTGGTAGCCACAGGTTGCTTAACCCCCTTCACTGAATCTCTGTGAAATAGGACATAAAATTAGAAAACAATAGAAGGGGAACGGGCTGCAGACACATGCTGTGTGAGAATTTCAGGGAACTATGTAGGCTAGTTAAGAATATAAATAAGTGCAGGTACGTGTCCAACCAGTTTTGAGACGGAAAACTTAATGACGAAAAATAAGCGCAGATAAATCTGAGGATTAGTATAAACAACTAGTTGTTGGTTGCGAAATATCTGCAACTAATGTTGACTGTGCGAAAAGATATATTGGAAAATATATTAAATCGGTAAATGGTTAAGTGTTGGGGGAACTTGGCAGCCTCAGGCTGCTTACCTCCCTTCACAACCGTGCATTTATATTTCCAATGCTCCACCAGAATGTACTACATAGGCCAGGAGGCGAGTTTTTTGTTGCCTGGAAATTTAGAATTTTGCCGAACCCTTGCCGTTCCAGGCAAGGTAGGGATCTTTAACGTGCGTGACAACACTCACACACGGGACCTTCATTTAACCTCTCATCCGAACGAGGGCATAATTTTTGTGAAAAATGCTCACCTGTCATTTTTCAAGCAGTTGGCCGTGTCGGGATTTGAACCCGGGACCTTGGGATCCGTAGTCTTACGCTTACTACATTGATCCACGGCAACGCCTCCCTTCACAACCGTGCATTTATATTTCCAATGCTCCACCAGAAGGTACTACATTGGCCAGGAGGCGAGTTTTTTGTTGCCTGGAAATTTTTAGAATTTTGCCGAACCCTTGCCGTTCCAGGCAAGGTAGGGATCTTTAACGTGCATGACAACACACACACGGGACCTCCATTTAACCTCTCATCCGAACGAGGGCGTAATTTTTGTGAAAAATGCTCACCTGTCATTTTTCAAGCAGTCGGCCGTGTCGGGATTTGAACCCGGGACCTTGGGATCCGTAGTCTTACGCTTACTACATTGATCCACGGCGACGCCTTCCCTTCACAACCACTGAAGGTCGGAGAAATACGGTATATAATTGTAAAACAATAGAAGGTGACCGAACTGCATCTAACAAGAAAGAACAGCACCTATGAGGAAAGACAACAAACATGTAACAAGAAGAAAATTGTTGAAAGCATATGTGTGGAGCACAGCACAGTATGCCTATGAAATACGGGCAGTCTGAAACGCAGACAGAAAAACGGTAGCAGCCTTTTGAAATGGACGATAGCCTGGACAGACAAAGATAATAACAAATAGGTTATAGAAATAGTAGGGGAACAAGGATATCTGGGGAAAAAGAGAAATAGAAGGGCGGAATACATTCTAAGGCATTTTTGGGGAATAGTATGGGATACATTACAAGCAGAGATAGGAAAAAAGAGGTAGATGTAGACCTAGATCAGATAGTGATAGATGCAGACTGTGCAAATTTCAGGGAAATCTGTAGGTTAGTTCAGAATAGGAAACAATGATGGTACGCGTCTAACCAGTTCCAGGACTGAAGACCTAATGATGATGGAACATGTTTATTGGTCAGACTCAAATAGTTTTAATTATGTTAAAAGCTCTTTCAAATGTCAAAGATTACACAAGGTGAGGTTATTGTTCTAACAGCATTGAGAGCGTAGTGTATATTCGTCCGCGACCTATGGTCGTATGATATTTCAGTAAGAAGTAGTCCCAGATTTTTGAATTTAATTAAACCATATTTACTGAAAATTCCGCAAATTTTTAATTACTATTTGAAAATGTACATGGTTCTGTATAGTTTCTAATAATTTTTAGTTATTTTTAACAGGTCACGCGTTGTACACTGGACCTTAGCTATCTATTAATCTTGTGCCAGGTAAATCATTGTGTCCTAATTGTTACTTTAAAATATTTTTGGTACGAAGTAATGATGATCATGAAAACTTTACTCTTGAAGATACTATTGAAACATTTTATTTATTTATTTATCTTATTTTAGAAACAAATGTACAAATACAGGTTATATATAACCTAAATGGTACAGAGAAGTTAATGCCTCAAAGTATTATTCAGTTTATAATGCTTTTCAAACAATTAATCGATATTATAAAAATATCAATATCCAAGTAGTACGTATTGTAGATTTTAATAATGCGATCCATAAAATTAGTACGTCCATAATTTGTTATATTCATCTTTTCCACAAAACGTGTCTTAATCTTGTAGATTAATTGCAAGCTCTGAATTGCAACTTCGACAGTAAGACAGAACAATCAATAGTATTGTTTAGCAATTTAAATAAAAACATTAGCATTGCTTGATGTCTACGAACCACTAACTACTGATACTCCACCAGTTGTAGTCTAGTTAATTTGCTAATATTTTTTGTAGGTATAGAATATTTGTAAAGTAAGAACTTTACAAATCTAGTTTGAACTCTTTCAATTTTATCAATGTGGTGCATATATGTAGGATCCCATATGATTCAGTTATAATCCAAAATGCTTCTGACTAAGCTGTTATATAACGTTCTGAGTGCTTTTATGTCGTTTATATGTTAGCGTGCTCATTTGATAAAGCCTAACATCCTAAAGGCCCTTAGTACTATTTCATTAATATGGTCTGTAAAACTTCACTTGTCATCATTAGGTATTCAGTCTTGGAACTGGTTAGACACGTACCCTCATTATTTCCTATTCTGAACTAACCTACGCATTTCCCTGAAATTTGCAGTCTGCATCTATCACTATCTGATCTAGGTCTACATCTACCTCCTTTTTTCTATCTCTGCCTGTAATATATCCCATACTATTCCCCAAAAATGCTTTAGAATGTATTCTGCCCTTCTATTTCTCCTGTTTTTTCCACAGATATCATTGTTCCCCTACTATTTCTACAACCTATTTGTTATTAACTTTGTCTGTCCATGCTATCATCCTCATACATATGATTCGCATCATTCCAAAAGGCTGCTAACGTTTTTCTGTCTGCTTTTCCTACCGCCGTATTTCATAGGCATACTATGCTGTGCTCGACTCATATGCTTTCAACAATTTTCTTCTTGTTTCTATGTTTGTTGTCTTTCATCATAGGCGCTGTTCTTTCTTGTTAAATGCAGTTCGGTCTCCTTGTAATGTTTTACAATTATATACCCTATTTCTCCGACATTCAGTGGTTGTGAAGGGGAAATGGCAGGTGAGCATTTTTCACAAATATTACGCCCTCGTTCGGATGAGAGGTTAAATGGAGGTCCCGTGTGTGTGTTATCACACACGTTAAAAATCCCTACCTTGCCTGGAACGGCAAGGGTTCGGCAAAATTCTAAATTTCCAGGCAACAAAAAACTCGCCTCCTGGCCAATGTAGTACCTTCGGGTGGAGCATTGGAAATGTAAATGAACGGTTGTGAAGGGGAGTAAGCAGCCTGAGGTTGCCAAGTTCCCCCAGCTCTTGAACATTTGTCGATTTAATATTTTTTCCAATATATCTTTGCTCACAGTCAACATTAGTTGCAAATATTTCATAACCAACACCTGTAGTTGTTTATAATAATTATCAGATTTATCTGCGCTTATTTTTTCGTCATTAGGTTTTCCGTTTCAAAACTGGTTGGGCACGTACCTCCACTTATTTATATTCTGAGCTAGCCTACACAGTTCCCTGAAATTCTTCACAGCCTATATACAGCTCGGTTCCCCTTCTATTGTTTTATAATTTTATGCCCCATTTCACCGGGGTTAAGCAGCCTGTGGCTGCCAAGATCCCCCAACACTTAGACATTGCCGAATTAATAGTTTTCCAGTAAATCCTTTCACAAAATTAACATTATTCGAGAATATTGTCCAAGCAATGCTTGTACTTTCTTATAATAATCATTACGTTCAAGTACAGTTACTTTTTTCGTCATTAGTTTATCCATCTTGGGACTGGTTATCCAACCAGATTCAAACTGCGTACCAATAACATAGGAATCACACACATACTAACTATACCCCGAAGCCACCCTCTAGATATTGTCAGTGTAAACAGGGACCTTCTAAACAATATTTTATTTTATGCAGTAAATGTTAATTTTTTTTGTAATTTTCCACAATGAGTCATACACCAGCGCTGTAAAAGTAATTGTGATGGTTGTATAGTCAACTAGATCTAATATGAAGTTAATTTCAGAATCTGTTAGGAAATTGAGCAGCCTTTTATTTAAAGCGTTTAGCAATATTTTGTTTAATCAAAATTAAAAAACTATAGTTATTCAAAAGTTTTTGTAAATTGATTACAAGGAAAAAGATTTAGACCAGAAACACACTATTAGTCTTTGTTTTAAGTTTCTTTACTAATAATTTTTGTTTTTTATAGACTCGTCACATTTATATCTGTGATTTTCATAAAATGATCATCCAGTGTGCTCGGACCAAACGAAGGCGAAAGGACTCAGAGGAAGACAGTAACGAAACAGACACAGATGTCCCAGACGTTGATTTGTATCAACTTCAAGTAAACACATTGAGGAGATACAAAAGACACTATAAGGTTTCAACCCGACCTGGTTTAAATAAAGCGCAGCTTGCTGATGTAAGTTTTAATATTTATTATAATTCAAAGAGTGTTCTTTTGTATTTAATAAGCATATGATGTCATTATAAACAAAATTATAACTCGTGCCTTATAAAAGGACATACAGTTGTTATATCTAGATTTAGTTTCTAAAACAGTGTTTACTAAAAAAAAATTTTACCGATTATACAAAACAAAAAGAAGAAGTAGACAATTTATGATCCTGATGTTTTGTTTCTGAATTCTTCCATAATTACAGAGTCGATAAATAGTAATTTAAATTTATCTCATTCCCAACTCCAATGGTAATAGATTCTTGGGTTTGTAGAGGTTTGCGGTCTTATGTTGAACCAAATGTATATGTACTGAGACATGTTTATATACATTTGTCTGGTGTTTTCAAAATCCTAAGAAATTGATACAGTGTTGTGTATTGATTTTAAAGTGAACTTTTGATATAGTCATGTTGTAGCTATCTTAGTTAGTAATTTTGAATGACATCAATTGGGTTTGTATAGTGGGCAGCTGGCTTTTTTGATAAGCGGCAGCAGCAACTAAATGAAAATTGTCTTCATATAACAAATTGATTAGTAACCTAGTATTTATGATTTATTAATCTAACTTGTCAAGAACATTACACTGGTGACGAGAAAATCAAGTTTATATTCATTATTTACTTCTCTACAATAGAATAACATTCACCACGTGTTTTACAATGGCCGTTACTACTAATTTAAGTAATACTACAACTTTCGAACTTACATTATAGCAAAATTAATGTTAAACATGGTGAACATAAATTGTTACATATTTTGGGCCCCAGGGCATTAGACGTTAATGTATCATATTAATTTTTAAGAGGACGCGTTTTGTCATTTTGCTTCTGGGGAGGATATAAATCAACATCTCAGAGCTTTAAAGGGACTTAAAACTATTTAATTGTGCAAGATGGAACTATAAAACTTGCCGTATCGGTGGCTAACTTAGCTATTATTCCATGGGAGGTCATGAAAAGGGAGTGTTGAAATATTCTTTGTAAAACGGAAAACAAAGTAGAGTGAAGTTGGACGCCACCGTATCTAGCAAGTATAAAAAAGGTATGATTTTAGGGTTGCTACAAAAGTCCTATTGGAGGAGATAATTTAAAAAAAAATTAATTTGCACTATTCAGAAATTTGCACAATTAAAATCAGAAGGTATCTATTATATAACAAATAATTTTTATCCAATCATGATTATAAAAAAAATTAAATAATTTTACACGTGTTAGTGATATCAAAAATTATTAGTTAAACAACATTTTGTTTCTTAGGATCTATATGAGCATCAGATCTGATAATCATGTACAAATTCAATCCAAAAACTGTAATTCAAATAACTTAAAACGGTTATTAGTGAAAATTTTAAAAATACCAGTTTCAGAGCAAATATACTTTCCACTCAGTTGGTTGCCGGGTCTTGCAGACTGGAACAATGGAGGTTTTCATGGATTGAAACTTTGCCACGGTGGAAAAGGGGGTTGTAAAAATAAAAAAAATCCTTTTGGGATCATGCAATAATCGCTCACCCTTAACCACTGGTTGCTGGTCGCTTACAGTTACAAAGGCAATGGCCCCAGACTGATGTCTTACGTGATGGAAGGATCAGTTTGAGGATGTTTAACAATGTTGGTTAGCTAGAGGATACACATGGTCTAGTAGAGGGTTCTTGATTTTACTGCATTTTGTCTGCTTTTTGTATTTTTTGGCTCTACAGGATTTTATTGTTGTCGATCCTACTGGGTTTTTTCGCTCTAATAAAAATTGATTAAGGCACTTACATTTTTGACCATAAAATATCACCATCAACAACTTCCCAACCTGCTTGTCTCGAAGATGATGTGGAAGTGAGTGGATTCAGAAAATTACTTGCAAAGACAGTTCAACCGGGGGAAATCTTATCAGAACAAATGTTTAATGCTCACACATGTGTATGAAAGAAGTTGAAATCCTTGAGATATTTCTTGAACAATAAGGTGAATAACAATGGATTTTGATTTCATAGTTATCAATATAAATGTAAAATACGACAGTCGGATAGAGTTTTACCTGCCATAGATGAGAATTATGGCAATTTATTTCACATGTTATTTCGCAAACACAAAATAATGGCATGTACAAGCACAAAATAATGGCATGTACGGTTCAAGAAAAAAAATCATTCAAGTTTGGCATGAAAGGTTGAGGCATATAAATACAAAATACATTAAGAATACTTTAAAACGATTTATTCTTAGTATACTGAATAATTCAGTGGGCACAAATGATGTTTTTACGGTATAAGAATTTTAGAAATTTACGTTGAATTTTCTCGATTCTAGTGCTGCTATTTTTATAAAAAGGTGTCCAGATTTGAGAACTATATTCAAGAGTGCTGCGAATTAAAGAGAAGTATAGGGTTTTGAGACGATCCAGATCAGTAAATTGTGATGTACTATGCATTAGGAAACCTAGAGTCCGCAGAGAGCATTTGACAATGTTATTTATATGACAATTAAAGGAGAAAGTTTCATCAAATGTAATACCCAAGTCATTAATAGTAGATACACGAGAGACTGAACTGGTGCCTAGGTAATAATCAAAGAGTATTGGGGTAGCATTATTACTATAGGACAAAACAATGCATTTATCAAAATTAAGACGTAATTTATTTGAATCACACTATCGGAGTATTTGGGTAATATCAGTTTGTAGTGATTCGCAGTCAGCAGCAGAGTTAATTTTGGTAAAAAAATTTAAATCATCGGCAAAAGAAGTTTATTATTAGAAAATATTTGAGTGATGTCATTTATATATAGGAGAAATAAAAGAGGTCCAAGCACAGATCCCTGGGGTACCCCACTGATTAGGGGAAGATGTTTAGACTGTATGCCATTAAACTCAACGAATAATGAGCGGTTTGTCAAATAAGACTTAAAGAATGTTAGCAACTTATCAGAAAAATTAAACTGATGTAGTTTGTGCAATAGGATGTTATGGTTAAGGACATCAAAAGCTTTAGTGAAGTCGAAATAGATAACATCATACTGGGATCGAGCATTCAAACATTCCGATTTGAGCTGTGTAACAAAACAAAGGTTAGTTACTGTAGATCGCCGCTTTATAAAACCATGTTGTTATTCGGACAAAAGTTGTGAAACTTGAGGAAATAGTGATTCAAACATAATTATCTCAAAGACTTTTCCAACATTAGAAATAATAGAAATTGGACGATAGTTTTGAATAATGTGTTTTTCGCCATTTTTGAAAATTGGTTACACACGAGATGATTTCCAGATATCAGGAAAAACGGATTTAGTTAAGCACAAATTAAAAATATTAGTCAAGGCAGGACTAATTACACGAGAGATATCTTTGAGGACTACTACAGGTATGACATCAGGCCCATAACAAAATGATGTTGGTAATTTTTTGATGGCTTGTATTACAGCTGATTCAGTAATTATAGAAATGTCTACAGAGTAGCTGACATTTTGAAAGACTGTAACGTCTTGAGGAGTGCATGGTGAGGAGGTGTAACATGAAGCGAAGAACGATGCAAAAGCCATAGCAATGCTTTTTGAATCAGATTTTTCACATCCATTATATTTAAATACATTAGGGTAAGAAAAGTTTTGTTTGTTTTTTAAAAAAATCCAGAATTGCTTGGGATCCGTGTTTAGAGCAGTCTAGGTACTATTAATATATTCATTATAAGCTTTTTTGATCGAGAACTTCAGGTTAGCATGAAGTTTCTTGAATTTGTGGTCGAAACTTTGAGAATAGAGGCTATACTTATGATTACGAGCCAAAGAATGATATAAACTTTTCTTTTTAAGGCCAATAATAATTTCTTTAGTGTACCATATTGGATAAAATGATTTGTTACATTTTGTCTTAGGGACGGTAGTTGAAAGTTAGCTTTTTTAAAATTAAATTTGGAAGAGCATGGTTTATTGAGTATATGACAAGGAGTAGAGTGTGACTGGTACATAAAGATAAAGATAAGATCAACGCTGGATGGTGAGGGTCTTCGGAGACTAAGAGCGTATTAGACCTGACAGTGTTGGCAGATAGGTTGTTTGAGAGAAGACACACAAATGAAAGATCAAGCAAGACGCCTCTATGGTTAGGAATAGAATTTATTTGATCAAAGTTATGAAAAGATTCAAAGTCATGCAATAGTCTTGCATTTTTTGATGCAGTCGAATTACCACTATTGATGTAATCGAACATGTTGAAATCACCTATAAGAATAATATTGTAGGGTATTTTACCAATAAGGGCATCAAGGCATTCAAGCACAGTACTGAGAAAGGAAGAAATAAATAGCGGTAGGTATTTTAACAGCTAAGATATCTACAGCCGGATGTCCAAAAAAATCAGTTCCAAGATCAAAGAGTAAGAATGTAAGTTTACTATTACAGGAGATACACTGACACCTCTGATGAAGTTACAACTATGAAAATCACGGCCTTTTCTATAGGAACGGAAGCATTCATTGAAAATTTCAGCAGAGCATATATTCTCGTTAAGCCACGTTTCAGTCAGAATTAAAATATTGGCATCGATGCTTTTTATAGGTCCGATTTCACGAAATAATTCCTTTTGAAAAGTCATATGTATACGTGCACCAGAGTTTGGAATCCAGATGATCTCATCTCCATTCCGAGTCCGGATAAAATGCCGATATATCCACTATATATGCATAGCCTTTGCTTTCATCGGAAAGTCCCCCTTTTTGATTTATGACACTCTTTTTTTAATACCATCAAGCCGTTTTTTGCAATATCTAGCCCAGTGCACTTTTAATACTACAGTAATTGCAATTTATAGATTTTATACTTTTAACCAACCTATTTTTGAATTTACTACCGCTAATATTTTTCGAATATTTATTTTCGAAAAACCCTGTTGCTTAGCCTTATTTAATTCCAATTTCAAAGATTGTACTTGTAGTGCCAATGACAAATAGTCCTTACTTGTTGTCTGTGATAAGCACTGATTAATCTAAATTTTGAATTTTGCGATCCACCTGTGGAGTGCATTCCCAAGCCATCCGGAAATAAAAAAATTTGTGTAGCAAAACATTTAATATTTTATCTAACAACTTTAGTTTTCCCTAGTCTACTTCTTAACTTCATGCTTTTCTGGTTTTGGTATTTCTTTCTTTACAAACCGTTCCAAATCTTCTGAATCTAGTACAGACGAAACACCAAACTTCCACATTTCAAAATTTGTACCATCAAATTTCTGAAAATTAGCAACTTCTTTCTCTGTCATCGTTGAAAAAAGTAATCCAGATAAGATAATTGATACAATCTCACAAAAAACAAATGTACTTGTTTACAATACACATGCAGAACACTAGTTTTTTAAATACCACGTGAACCGAAAAACCGCAAAAAGGCATTGGGCTGCTACTATGAAGGAAATACACCAAAAAATGGATATAATTAAACACTGGGAAGTTGTAAAATCTTGCTGGTTTACACTTACATTATCAAACAAGTAAACAGTAATGTGTATTACAGTTTAACAATTTAAAAGGAAGAGTTTGGGTCAAAAAAAAAATAAAAATGCGAGTATACATTTTTTGACTAGTACGAAACTATAAAACTAAAATATTGAAGCTGTACTGCATTTATAATACATCAAATAGTACATTGAAAAAACGTAGAAACGCAAGAAGCGAATACAAGTTCAGAATAAAATATGACGCCTGAATTAGAAGATGAAACAGAAGATGAAATTTCGTTACAAAAGCTGAAACACAAATTTTGTAACGAAGTAGTTGATGAAATGCAAACTGTTAGTAAAAAACAACTAAGAGCTTATACCGAATTGAAATCTAATAAAAAGAAATTGAAGAAAAATGTTGTAAAGAAAAGAACACGTTTAAACTTACTCAGACGATATTGTGATAGAGATTAAGATAGACGAAGTTTATATTTCAATTATATGCCAAATGAAAGTGAACATTCACCTCACTCGCATATGTATATCGTGAAGTGTATTAGATCGTGTATATCAATTCAGAAATGGAATAATGTAAATAAGTTGTTGTTGATTTTGTTAAATCAAACAAAGAAGAATGATAAACATTATACAACTTTTGCAAAATTGATAGCAGAACTGAATTTCATAATGAACACTTCAGATTCTTAAAGTGAATGTTTGAAACAGTTTCGACAGTTTTTTATGAAACAGAACGAATCCCAAACAGGTGCTCCTGTCACCTGTAAATGAAAGTGTATCTAATTGAATAAGAAATAAATATTGTAATTATATATGTATTAGTTCATAGTTCAGAAATACAAGCTATGGTTTTTAAACCAATTTTATGGGACAATAATCCGATGCCGTAGACATGGCCTTCTTTTATTAATGACAACTGACTGCAAAGCAATTACTCGCAACCAACATGCTACATGAACATCATGCATCCTTGTCTTACAAGTGCAACTTTAAACACAATATTGTCACATTAGCACAAATCGCACTTGCAGCTTATATTTCCAACATAAACATGGTCGCAACTAAATGAACAATGTATATTTAAACATCTCTTCTTATGATATATTGATTGGTAAATTACTGTGTATGATCTATTAATCCAACTTGCCAAGAACGTTACAATATGATGTACCTCTTATCTAGGTAACCTTTATTATTGGTACAACTACTTCATTTTTCATTTTATTTATTTCCAAAAAACTACAGTAACTGTGTTTGGATGTTAAATTTGATACAAATACAAATGTCCGTAAAGCTATCAATTAGCAAAATGTCAACAATTTAATATATCGTAAAACTAAATGCATGAAAGTGATATGTATAATTTAAATTATAAAATTAAAAGAAAAGGTACAAAGAGACTGGACAAAATTTACATTTTATAAATTATAACTAATATAAACCTAATTAAGGTCACACACAAATTCATCATAGGTATAATAGGTTTTGTCTATGAGAAAAAGTTTCAATTGAGTCCTGAATTGCTTATAGCTTGTTTGAACTTTAATTGATTCCGGTAGTGTAATGAAAAACTTAATGCTTTTATAAATTAAACTGTTCTTAAGGAGAGTAGTTTCTGGTATAATTAGAGGATGTGAGACAAACTTTGTAATATATGAATATTCAGGATTATGCAATTTAAGAGTGTTGTGTAATCGACTAATGATAGTCACGAAGGAGTGGAATTATAGATCCGTATACATAATAATTAACAAAATATCAGGTAAATAACTTAAAACTCACTCACCCCAATATTATGCATGTGATTGCTTCAACAACCATATGCCGATTTCTCTTCTTATCTTCTGCACCTGTTGTACTTCGATGCATAACGCTATAATGCCAAGAGGAGCCTATGATGTACAAAACACATTGATAATGAAAATTAAACAAATTCAAAACAAAAGCTAATTTCATAACCAAACAAAGAGTATTTTTATTCTTAACTATGATAGATGGAAGTTCAAATATATATCGAGAATGTAGGGTCAGTAGCATGACCCACATTAAATTCAGATTTTCCGCGGTAAATTTTAATTTTTAGTATCGTCCCATTAGACACATAATTCGTATAACTGTATTCCATATTTATGTTTTGTGTTTTTTATATGTTGGTAGAAAAACAAGCGGCCATTGATTCGTCGATGCATATTTCCGATCAGGTACTTAAGAATCTCTCATTGTATTATTGAACTGGTCAAGAACTGGTCTAATCTTGTACAATCTAGTACTATTTTGCTTTGAGTTATCGATAAAATGTAAAAATCTGAAAGATGTTACGGCTCATAATAGAACTCTAAAATAAGTTTGTATATAACACATTGGTGCTCCAATAATGTTCAATTGATTGATATGAGCACAGTCCTACATGTAGCAGTAGTCCTAGAAAAATTTTCATGTTACATTCAGTTGTTCTTCATTTGATTCAATGGAATTTCTTCGAAGTAGTCCTTGTTTGTTTATTTCTTGACTAGCATAAAGGTTTGTGTTTGCGATTGCAATTAGAATTAAAATTTCTACTATTTGTTAACTCGAATCGAATCAACATACAAGAGTTTGTAAATATGCAATAAAGTTAACCATAGGCAGAAATACGTTGATATTCATAGGTTGCATGCAATGTAAACAATAAACAACTTAACAACCTTAAATGTCCGTTTTGGAATGAAGTTAGTTATTATCACTCACGAAATTGTTGGATAAGGAATGAAAGGAATGATGGAACACAACACAACGTTTTAGATTTATTAAGTGATAAACGACAGCACCATGCCGGAAACCGACCGTCTTGTTTGTTCTAGCTTACGAAAGTGAATGTTTTTTATCAATTAAACTGATACTAGAGTTCGAAATTAAATGATACTCGTACACCTTTCAACCTTTAGCGATTTTGCTTATTATTAAACGGCCGAAATACATGCAAACTGTAAGAACTAAATTAATAAACCTTTTTTAAACTTAATTGAAATAAATGTTGATTATAAATAATTGCAGTGCATAAATACTTCCTATAAAACTTGATCAAGTGCTTTACTTTATGTGCGTGTGCAAGTGTAACGTAATATAACATTGTCAATTGAAATGTGTTCATGAAAGCATGTGAAAAAAATGATCCCGTGCTGATCACCTGTGCTCTACTGCACTGTGCCAGCCCGAGCTGGTTAACATAATTACTGTATTTGTTAGCTATGCACTGTAATACACCAGTCGGTACCGCAGATGTTAAAGTTTCCTTTGTTTCTGTTTACCTATTTTATCCGCAATTATCAAATGTACCAACCGCTACAGCCAGCTTTAAATAGGTAGTAGTTTGTTTGTTGAACAATATAAATTAAGAAGTTTTCCGAAAAGAAAAAATTGAGTAACTGATTTGTATTAATTTTTAAACCAGGGATTTCTTTGACATCGAAGTTCTTGGGAGCTTTAGGAATAGCACACCAATTGGTTCCTGTGCTAGACTTGGTACTTGACTAGCTGCTGGAACTACAGCATCGTTTTCAGATTCCGATAGTTGTTCATCGGACGGTTCATAATTTTCATCGTCGTTCGTTTATCCTTTAAAAATTCTGTCCATTGTTCTTGATTAATAGCACGAAGTTGTTTCAAGTCATTTTCAGTTAATTTTCTTGACATTTTGTACACACTATCAATAACTAATAAATAATATACGTATACACCCATAAACTCGCAAGGAAATACTAGTTAGCACAAAAATGTGAGCAGTATAATTATGCATGTTGAGCAGATTTAGTTTTTTTACTTTGCTTATGAAATAGTGCTTTCGAAGTCACAAGTTACATTAAATAAAATGCAGTTTCATCATAATAAACTAAAGATGTGCAGAATTGATAGTCGTTCACACTGCAAATGTTGAGATAGTTATTTTAACGTCTCACGTTACTGATGCCATAGGTAAAATAAAAAATATGCGAGTTATCTTGTAGCTTGACATACTTATCTAAGTTATTCGAGTACGTCAACTATGACATAATTCAACTCGTTTTTTTTTTCAAAAAACCTTTTTGAATGCAAATTGACCAGGTTTATAAAAAGTATTTTTAACAAAAGAGACTGTTTTGATGACATTGGTGTTCGGAATTAAATTCCATAATAACCAATGGCAGCGAACGTGTTAAAATACTTTTAGTATTTATATATCATTTCTAAACTTTAAAGAACACACAAACGTAGATATATGTTTGAATGTTAGAAAATTAACGATATTGTTAAGTAATCCCTATTATTAATTTTTAGACAGTTATGAAACACTTCAAAAACATTCCTGTGAAGGAAAAGGACATCCTTACTTTCTTCATTTATACAGTTAAAACAAACAGCAATAAACTGGAACAGAAAAATGGTCTGACTGGAGATACAACTTGATTTTTATGTCTAAAATTTTAAAAATTTTATTGCTACATTGTTTTATTTATTTTAAGAATAAGAATGCTTCTGTTTTATATTTTCAAACAAGTATTAGTATATTTCTCAAACTTTTGAATTCTATTGTATGTACTCTATTGTATAAAAATCATTTATTGTATTGTATTTTATTGTAATATATGTCTTATTTTGTAATTTATGTATTTGCCTTTAAAAAATTATACACGCTAAATTTAAGAGAGGCACCACAAAACTTGTTATGTCAATCAATTTAATTGTGTTCGCTAACTCTTTATTAATTAGTGTCAGTGTTTAGTTAGTTGTTTATCACCTATTTTATGGCACAGATTAATTAAAATTTGAAAATCGTATTTATTGTAACAGGATTTGTAATTTTACCAAACAATATTTGAATTTATTTCAAAATGTAAATTTAAACTTCAAAAGATTTTTCACTATTAACTAATGTGAGGCTATGTGACCACATGGCTAGTTTACATATTTATAAGTTTGGTTTGTAATGGTGATAGTACATTCTTAAGCATTATTCATAAATGTATTGTAATTAATTCTTTACTTTAGTCAGTTGTATTGGTTTAACAATAACTTACTTAGGAGAAACAGAGAAATATGAAAGGCCATTTTAGTTCTAAGGGTGATAATGGAGAAAACGATAAAAAAAAGGAGAAAGTGTGTATAGAGGGTTTGTAGATCTGGGAAAAAATTTGTAAGATGCCTTTTGTAGGGTTGGGCGACATTGTGTAGCGTGTTACGTTATCATAAACTGTTTGACTGTAATTATATTAATTTTGAACGATACAACTTACCTCTACATTCACAAAGGCCACGAAAAAGCTGTAAAATAATCCGTTTACAATAACGACCTTTGGAATCTTCCGGACTAACTTGGATCTTCCGCGGTCATATGAAAAGACTATGGGTGAGTGGGAGGGGGGATGTATTAACGAACAATACCAAGGCGTCACTATTTTGTTAATTTTTATTTATAACGAGGAAGCACCAGTAGGAAAAAGTAGAAACCATTTTGTACAAGCGCATCTGAGCACAAAAGCTCTGTCACACTAACCTTGTACCTACAAAAAAGATTACATATTTAAATCACAAGGGTCACTATTTGCGTTCCTAGATAACACATCAAAAATATTAATAATATACATCTTCCCTCAGCTGTGCTGGACCTAAATTTTATACACCATCTTGTTCTATAAATACGATTAAAATTGAAATGACATTTTCATGCTAGATTCTCGATACCTTTTAGATAAAATTTTGTGCCTGATAATTCCTCAATCATGAATACCTTGTGTCATTTAAAACTCTAATAATATGTTAATACAAGAAATGTACATTTATTATAACTGAAATATTATCGTAACAATTTTTAGTTGATAGTTACTAAGTTCAAACTTGATGCTATTTCAATAAAATCTTATAAGCTGAGATTTAAATTTCAGAATCGCCTCTAATTAATCTTGGAAATTTTATAAATTTTTGCTTACATTACTCCTCAGTATCGTAGAGAGCAGATCTGATATCTTCGATTTACATCAGTATCTGATTTTATATTAGTATGGTACATAAAATTTACATAATCAGTATAGTCAAGTTAAATGTTTATCTGGACTTGGACATCAGGAAAGAATTTAAACACTCACCATCTGTTTCCTACGTCACGGAATGTGATAACACTTGAAGTACGGACACATTATATAACAGCCGACACCCATTACGGCCTCTTAGCATCAATCTCGGATTTTAACGAAAGGGGTGGAACGAGTATTCGGACCAATGCTAACCAGTTCGCAAAATATGGTGTAGGAATCTTCCATCTAAATCACCACCAGATTACGCTTCCACATAAGTGCCATAAGAAATATCTTCATACTATAAACAATCAATTACAGTTGAAACATATTTTAAATGTCTTCCAGTTTCAAAAATTTACTACATTAATAGCTGTATTGCTAATAATGCTAATACGAACGATTTAAACATAATGCTTGTTATTACATTATAGAATTTTATACAGTTTGAATTAATTTAAACTAATTTTATATAGTTAATATAATTGTGCATTGATTACAATCACTCAAGTTCTTTCTACATAAATGTAATTATGGAGACTGCTAACTCAAAGTGATTCTCCAGTCGCTGGAGCTAGAAGTTGGGAAAGACATCCCTTGCTCTAGAACATATGAGAAGCGACTGACTCGTTTTGAACGTTGCACCTCGGTGTCGCGTATTGAAACCAAACACACCAGGCGTGACCTTGTATCGAAAACTACACGATTTCTAGATTAAACTTATTTGAACTTGAACAAAAAACTAATCGTACTTGGAAGTTTTTCGAAAGCGAAACTTTGTTTATGAGGAAAAAAGATATACCGGTTACTTTATAATTATAGAATTAAATATTTTACCAAAACGAATATTTATGGGAATAAAAATAATTCTAAGTCAAAAGTATTCAAATAAAGGGGTTCTGGAAAATAAACATGCTTCAAATTGTATAGAGGGTTTGTAGATCTGGCAAAATAATGGTATAGAAGGTTTGTAGATCTGGGAAAAGAATTCGACAACGTAAAATGGGAATGTTCGAAATGCTCAAAAAGATAGGAATGAGTTTTAGGGATAAACAGATAGTACATAGCTTATACAAAGAGAAAACAGCATTAACAGAATTAAAGCAGGAATGTATCGTAGTAAATATTAGGAAAGGGGCAAGATGGAGATGTGCCCTTTCCCGTTAATTTTTAACTTGTACCTCGAAGAGGCAATAAATATTGGAAAATGCAGAATGACATTTGGAATTATTATGTAGGGACAAACGAATGATATGCTTAGATTTGCATATGCTATGACGGTATTAGCATCTAGCAAGGAAGAATTAGAGCAGCTTTTAATGAAATGGAAACAGTACTAACAAAGAGACTATCAAAATTTACAAAAATAAAACTAAAGTATTAATATGTAAAGCAGGGGAAAATATGTCAAAAACCAGAATACAGATAGGAAGCGAGAACATACAAGAGGTTAAGGATTTCTACTACCTAGGAAGCCAAACAAGATGGGAAAATTGCAAAAGATGTAAAACAAAGATTAGCATAAGACCGTGCTGCATTTAACTAAAAAAAGCAACTAACATGTTCAGAGACAACAACATTTAAACAAGGAATATATTACTGAAAGCATATGTGTGCAACACAGCACCATACAACTGAAACGTTGACAGGAAAAAGATAGAAGCCTTTGAAATTTGGTGCTAAAGAAGTATGATGAAGCTATCATAGACAGAGTTAAGAACAAATAGGCTCTAGAAAGGTAGGGGGAAGAAAGAAATATGCGGTGAACAGTAAAAGAAATAAGAGAAACAGATTGATAGGACACATACTAAGGCATATGAAAGAATAGTGCGGAATATATTAGAAGCAGTGAAAGATGTAGGCTGTGTAAATTTCAAGGAATAGCACCGAATAGAAATCATTGGAGGTACGCCTCCAACCAGTTCCAGGAAAGAAAACATAATGACGAAAAATGTAATTGTATTTAAACAATGATTATTATAAACTACTACAGGTGTTGGTTTTGCAATATTCTCAACAAATGTTGTATGTTGGAAAGGAACAATTGGAAAAATTATTGGTTCAGCAAGTGTTTAAGTAGTGGGAATCTTGGTAGCCATCAAGTAGCTTAACCCCCTTCGTGTTCCATTGGATATCCGTGAATAGGGTATATTTTTAGAAAACAATAGAAGAGGAAAAGTAGAGAAGATATAAAAAAAAAAGATTAGCACAAGATCATGCTGTATTTAACAAGAAAATGCAAACAAGGAAACCATCAGACCCCAGTGACTGGGTTAACCTAATCAGAGCAGATCGTCCTACTCGCAGTGGTGGCCTATGCTTCTATGTTATAGTAGAAACTGCATCATGACTAGTAACCGTATGTATTAAGTTGAAAATTTCAAGTCAATGTAGCATCTAGTTCATAAATAGCAAATTAATATCAGTTGTGAAAAATATTTTATTTTCACGCAAGTAGTTGCTTTTACTACTTTAAATGGTCGTCTTAATACTTTAACGGTTTAATAAATTCAATTAATATAAATGCAAGTAAAATAAATATATATCAAATAAATTAATTTGACAGATTGGATTATCACCCTAGTAAAATCATGTTCATTTTTATATTATGATACAAACATACGTCCACATAACTCTCTCTGTCATTATCTTAAATAAACCTGCTCACGTATGTCGTTACTTAAAAACACAGAAATCATATTGTTATCTTTATCGTATCTATCGGTAAAGCTTTAAAAGAATCGTAAAGGTGTATTGTGAATCGCGCTAGGCGCCTGTGACGTAGATATCGTCTTTCGTGGTTTCTAGTATAGCAGTGACTTAATTTTAATGTAATAAATCTGGACTATATCGATCATACATTCTTGAACAACTCTGGATAACCATTAAGGTAAACAAGTCTAATATTTCCGTTGGCATTATTTACAGACCTCTTTGTACAAGCTTAACCTGCCTAGGTGAACTAGAACTTGTTTTAAACATACTAACTAGTGCTACTGAATATATAATCCTCATGAACGATACAAACATATACGTAATCCCCAATTAAACACGTTACTTGAGATCTTTGGCCTGGTGCAACATGTAGAGGAACTTACTTGTGAACATGCTTCTGTCGCTCTAATTGACGTATGTGTAACAGTAAAATTTGTAAGGTTAAGAAACTCATAAATACCGTGCTAACTGCAAACGTGGAGAGTTAGGATGATTCACATACACAAAAACTACATCGCCATCGATTTTTTTATTTACAATTAAAAAAATAAAAATTTATATTTAAACAAAAGAATAAATAAAAAGTTACTATTTTTCTGCGACGGGAAAAAAATGTGACATTTAATATTTCTTGACAGGTAACAAAATGTCACTTTATATAAAATTACTTTTTTCCCCGGGAAAAAAATGAGTACTTTTTTCCCTGGTAAGTGCAAATAAGTAAGAACACGAAGATATTTAATTTTAGAATATTTTATTATGTATAAGTTACGTTTCCTTAATGTTAAAAGTACAGTTATTAAATGTACATTGCCTGAAAGACATGTTTTTTGAACAATTAGGAATGTCTGCTACAGTGGAATTTTCTTGATTTGAAATAATATTTTGTGCCACTGACACAACTGCCGTTGATGTACTTGTTCGCAAATTGGATTCTGTTTCAGCTGATGCACTGCCACACAAACTAAACAGTTTCTTAGCTATTTCTGTCTTGTGCACTATCGATTCATCAACATACCCTTCAGCGACCATTGATGACTTCCAACCACCATGTTTCTTTAGTGTCATCAAGTCTCCCCCAGATTCAACTAAAAGTGTAGCAGACGATCTTCGAAATGCATGACCTGTATATGACTTAGCATTTTTAAGTCGAAGAAAATTGGCTACTATTTCAGGTACCTTATAAAACTGATTTCTACCCACAACTTGATTGACGCATTTCCCATTGCGATATGCATAAAACAGGCGGCGATCCTTTGCTGCTGCTGGACGAAGTGCCATGTACATTCTGTAAAATTTAATATATTCTTCAGTAACTATAAATCTCCTATTTACATCATTCTTTGTTTGCTTAAGTTTCACAATTAATGACGTTCCCACGTCTTCAATATCATCTAATGTTACCTGGCTAATTTCACATATTCGACAGGCTCCTGCAATCCCAAATACAACAACAACCTTGACCAATAAATAAACTTCATCAGGAGCATTATTTAAAAATCACTAATATGTGTACTCGTAAATATTGCAGATTTTTGGGCATGTAACCTTTCCCATTTTGTTTCAGAAACGTAATTAGTTTGCAATATTTTGAAATGTCTACGTTATTATTGACTTGTAACATACTTTTTATCATTGAATAATTCGACCACACTGTTGATGGCTTTTGTTGTTGCGCTAGTTCGAAAAATAAACCAATAACACCGTCTCCGAGTAAGAACTACATGTCTTTTTCGCCTTCCATTCCATGAATCTTGAATACGCAGTTTCGTAAATTTTTCGTGATTTAGCTGGCAATAATTTTATTGATGCTACTTTCGCTGCCTCTACCAATTCCGGTGGAGTAAGAGAAACTTCTGAATCAGTACTGTCCATTTTGAATTTTGAATATTCAAAACAATCGATATAAACAACTTAAGTTCGCAATTTTGTAACCACTGCAAAATTAAATTGACAGATATTTGATTACTTTAAAGGTTTCCTTAGCAACGCAGATCTAACTGTCCCTATAAGTACATCAGCCTACCTGTTTGAAACTTCAAATTTGACATAGATTGATTTTTTGACTTTAATATAATTGGTAATATTTTTTTAAATATTAAATCATTGTTTTGCCAGTCACAGAAAAATAGTGTATTATACGCTGGTAAAATGTAAGATTTTAGCTCTCGGTGTTTGTCTCCCTCGCTTCGCGTCGGGAGACAAACACACACCTCGAGCTAAAATCTAGTACTTTTTTCCCTTGTATAATAAATAACTATTTAACAAAGCAATTATACTCCATGGACAAATTTTAACAATTTATCCACGAAGTGCGCACTTTGTAGCTAACATGTAAGAAACTAATCAGTAAAAGAACAGTAATGAACAATAAAAAAAGGAAATTAAAGTTGAACATAGTACATTTAGAGCAATTTAAAATAATAAGTAATACCAACGAAGCTAGTCTTTAGGTTTGCTACACATGTTTCGCCCTTTGGCTCAATGCGACGAGTTTATTCCTCGGTATGTAAATAAAGAAAAGTAAGAGGTCACATACCTGCCGGGATACTTATTTTGCGGCCAAATCACCGCAGGCGAATTAGCTAAACAACACGGTAGTCAGGATCCATTAATGCTGGGACCATGCTTCCAACACCAGGCCTGTACAAAAGAGCATTTGGGGCTACGTAACAAAAAAATATTTTGGTCTATGTAGAAAAGCTAAAAAGAAACCTTATTAGAATTAATAAGCACGTATGAACTTACCTATGCACAGGGACATAGCCTATCTAAGGAAGCGTACATTGCTCTTGAAATAACAATTCGTTACGCATAGCATAGATGCTATCGTAAAAAGTAGGATCAGAGTTAAAGTCAAATTAGGAAACGAGATAAGCGTTTTCAATATTTGAGTTAGCCATATCAAAAGAACATTTCTAAAGTCTCTGTTATGGATGAATAGATAACGATAACCTGCAAATGTGAATACAATTGTAGAAAACTTACGCTATTCAAACTTGCATTATTACTTACAAATAAAGTAAATACATTCTTTTCAGAACATAAGGATTGTAGAAAATCGAGTTTATTTGCTGTGTTATCTCAAACAATAAGGATAAATTGAGGTACTTTTAACTTAAACTAAATGCGCTAATAGCGTTCTACAGAGTGTTGGAAAAGTACTCGCTTCGATTGTATCAGGATGTGTTTTACAGAAACTAATCGATTTATTTAATTATGAAGCGTAATCATGGGCGTTTTTCATGACAGGTAGTTACACAAGATATCGGAACGGAAGCGTGGGAATTTTTAAAAAGAATCCTAAATTAAACGAACATATTTATAAGGGTAGAATTGAATATAACATATGTTCTTTGCCTAAGATTCAAATAAACTCCTGTAAAACTGTGAATGTAAGCTTCTTAAGTGACCCTAGAGCGGTTTTTTGTGATTTTAATATTATCGTTCTGTATTCTTCTTCAGTTACTGGACTGATTGAGACTGTAAGTACTTTGATATGCATGAATTTGTCTTAATGCTAACAAAGTTAATGATTGTCAAACATTGATGACAAAGCATGCCACATTAATGAAGCAATTTCATCTTTCTTTGATTCACATGCTCCACTTCGTAATATACAAATCAAGAGAAATGCGTCCCCTTATATAACACTCACCGTTAAGCTCATGATAAATACCCGAAATGTGGCAGTTGGACGATTCCTCAAAGCCAATGCTGCTACTAAGTATCATTATAAATAAACTACATTTCTAATGCCATTAAAAACGAGAAAAACGCCTACCTAGAATATCAGTGTAAACTCAACATTAGCAACCCTAGGCAAGTATGGAAAGTTTTGAAAAATGTTATATCCATCCACGAAACAAACCTGATATCACTTGCAATCCAAAACCCTGATGATGTCATGCAACTTTCATTTCATCGATTTCTCATAAATCTGTCTCGCAGGAAATCTGAGACGGCTACTATATGCTAGCCAATACCATTACTGGGAACTGTCTACCTTCAACATGGTAAACTGTAGCGATGTTGGAGCGTCTATCAGGTGAATAAAGCCCAATGCTGATGGTGTAAATGTAATTACATGCACAATGTTATTGTTAGTTCTATCCTACTGCCTTGATATCATCGTCGGCATTGTCAACCACTCACTACAACACAGTTGCTTTCCATCTTTCGGGAAAGGCCAATTGTTGTGCCCATTGTAAAAAAATTTAGTGTCCATCTGTAGTGTTCTTTGACCTATTATTAGCATTTCACCCATTTTATCAAAAGCCTTGAACAGATAATGTACAATCAATTGATAACCCACATCTCCCTAATAATGTTTTACCATGGCATCAATCTGGATTTCATTCTGGCCACAGTGACTAAAGCTTAACTGATTTAGTACATATGATTGGTCAATCTAAAGTCACGTACCTGGTAATTCTTGATCTGAGCAAGGCATTTGATGTCGTCAATCTTGCTCTTTTAACTGCCCAACTATATTATTATAAACTTAGGGGTTCCATACTTACTGATTTACTAAATAACCTAGGCAATACATATCAATCTGTGAAACTATGTGGTGAGTGCTCTGAGACGGTGTTGTGGTATGTGTGACTAGTACACCCAAGGTCCCGGGTTTGAATCCTGACACGGTTTGCTTGAAAAATGTTAGGCTAGCATTTTTCACAAAAATACACCCTCGTTCGGATGAGAGGTAATATGTAGGTCCGTCCCGTGTGTGAGTGTTGTCACGCACGTTAAATCCCTATATTACTTGGAACAGCAAGGGTTCGGCAAAATTACAAATTTTCCAGGTAAAAAAGAACTCTCTTCTTGGCCAATGTAGTACCTTTGGGTAGAGCATTGAAAAATCACATGTAAGGTAAGTGCTCTGAATTTTTGGGTGTCACACAAGGCATATCTTAGGGGAGCATACTGGGATTGCTACGCTTTGCAATCTTTACCATTGATCTTTCAATTCTGCTTATGAAATGTAACTACCATACGTATGCAGTTGATATTCTGCTGTATATTGATGTGATAAAGAGGTCATGGGATGTCATTGAAACCCAAATTCCATAAATAAAATCCACCCAAATAAAAGTAAACATTTCCAAATATTTAATGTTGCTACCCTGTATAATTATAAGTGTACTTCTTTGTGATTAAAAGATGAAACCCTTATTAATTGTGATTGAATTTCTGTGTATTACATTAGCGGCGGACTGTGAAAAGATCATAAAACGAATATAAAACTTTAAACCTTGTGTAAATTTTAAATTAATTTATTTCAATCATTAAGATATAAAGCCATTCATGTCATTACCATAAAGAAAGCTATTGCAATTAGTTTCTCTGTGTTCAATGATTTGAGATATAAATAAAAAAGCCATTCATTTTTCATAGACATACACCTTCCATACATAAAATAATTATCCTGTGTGTAAAATATCAATGCAAAAAAATAATCTAGTTGCATTTGTAAAGTATAAACAAGCCATTATTAATTGTGTGTAGATAATAGTATTTAAATTCATTTTAAGCGTTTCAAACCAAAACATTAATCTAGAATCTTTTTAATCAGCAGAGAATACGTGAATTAATAAGAAACGTCATTAAAACTTAAACGCCGATTCGAGTAATTCGAGCGAACATTAACAAGTAATAAAAGTCGATAATAATTATAGTTTTCCGTGTTGCTATAAGAAACAGCAAATTAACTCGGTGCATTAGACAAGGATTGACAATACTTTGCTATGCTCGTAAATCATCAGGTCACATAGTTTGACGCTAATTAGACCATTAAAACCGTGGAATTTGCAGAAATATTGTATCACGTAAGTGACTAGGATTCCAATTAAATCACGAAGACTGGAAAATGTGATGTATAGAGATAATTTAATATAAAAGTAAGAACTTGCTTAGAACGATTGATTCAAGATTTAGTATTCAGCGAATTCATTTCGATTTACGAGATAGACCATGTTAAGATATAAAGTAGAATTGTAGGCTGTAAATTAGTTTACGATATGAAAGTTATAAATTTGAATAGTTTCAAATACAGAAGTTATCGAATGCAGACATTTGGTGAAACATGATTATTTTGTAAACACTGTGAGAATTGAACAATTTTTGACGTAGATAATCCTGATACAAGAACTACTCTGAAGTTAATTAAAAAATAAAAAAAGATACACTTTTGTTAAGTAATGTTCTAAATGGAGATTGAAAGTAATATGGACAATCTTGTAAACTAAGATTTTACATTCAATGTATAATGGAATTGGGAGGTATTTAATATCATTAATTTGGAGATGTAAGTTTGATTAGCGCTAGTTTTCGCAATTATAAAACAAACATACAGGGAGTATTTATAAAACTTTGGTTCCCTGTTTGTTAATTATAAAAATGATTGAATATTTTGTAATTTAAATTTAGAATAGTTCACATTTTTTTCTAACTGTAAAGCGGTATATTGATATAATTACTTTATGTGTAATTTTCTTTTGCTGTTTCATTAGTGACGAAATGAAGTATTGCCCGGGGCTATGCTACAGCATAAGGTTTCGTGGGTTCTTCCTAAGATTTCTTAAACAAAACTTGAAGATATGCTTTCATTATTGAGATATATGCAAGTTTTCGATGACGCCACAGCACATTAACATTGTATGGTATAGATACAAGCAAGGAAAGTATTTCTAACCATATATATGCTGCAGTGTTAAAACTTATGTATAATATTCAGCATGTGGACACGACACGAGAAAAGTCAGTCGTTTTAGTAGTGGGCTTGGAACGAATAGAGTAGTTGTTGAAATCAATTCGGGTTTTTTGTCATTGTCAAAAAAATAGAAAATAGTAATTTTAGTTAAAAAGATAATAAAGAATATAAAACATGGCTTGTTATATTCAAGGTCTTGGAAGCTGTGTGTAGAACGGGGTAGGCACGGCAGCAAAATAGTAATTAACATATACCAACTACCAACAACGTAGTAGTCGAAGAAGCCTTTTCCGGGTAGGAAAAGCGCAATTCTTAACATTTGGTGACCCCGACGTGATCTGCTTCGGTTTACTAGCAGTCACAGGTTTGTTGTAATAGGTTGGTAGCTGGTAAAGGAAGACATGGAGGCGAAACGAGCAATTCGTACAGCCTTAAGAGCTCAGTTCAAGACTGACGTGCAACAATTTGAAGATATTCTTAAAGTTAGTGTAAAGGAGTCGAGCGTTGATAGTTGTAAGCGTGTTATGATATCTTAGAAAAGCATTTTGCAAAAATTCAAGCTTATAGTGAAAAGATTTTGGCTTCAATTACAGGCAAAGAGATGGAAGCTAAAATTGCAGAGGAAATTTAAGAAGATGTGGTGTATGAAATTATGTATAGTACATGTCATGTCGCTTACTCTTGCCGTATGAAAGAATTAGAGGCTCGTATTAGTATAGCGCTAACAGTAGTTATGCAGGAAAATGGCGGTCGTTACAAACTACCGAAGATTGAATTAAGAAAATTCGGAGGCGAATTAAAGGATTGGATACCCTGGTGGGCTCAATTTGAAAAGATTCATTTGGCCGAAAAGTTACATGCGGTTGATAAATTTCAGTACTTAGATCAAAGCATGTTATCAGGATCAAAGGCCAAGAAATTAGTAGTGGGCTACCCGCATTCTAGCGAGAACTATCAGAAAGTAATTGAAGCTCTAAAAATGAGATTTGGGGAAAAGGAGCTGCTGTCTGAGCTCTATGTTTGTGAATTTATAACGCTAATTGTTGATTGAATCACCGCAAAAGACAAGTCTTTGATTGGCTCTCTATATGATAAAGTTCTCAGTAAAGAAAAGGCACTAGAATCGTTAGGATTATAAGCAGCTAGTTACTGCGATATTCTAAAGACATCTTTGGTCGAATCATGTTTACCAGTAGACACATTAAGGGTATGGCAACTGCAAGCTAAAGTTCCTGATGAGAGCATGTTCAAGCAATTGTTGAAATTTATGAATGAAGAAGTTACCAATGAACAAAAGGTTGTATTAGCCAGTCAAGGGTTCAATAATATTAATGTTGATAAAAGGAACAAGTTCTACTTAAAAAATGAGCAGTCAGAGAAAATTCCAACTGTTTCAGGTTTATCCAATCAATCTGAAAAACGGAAAATGGATGTGTGTGCATTTTGTAATATTAAAGGGCACGAAACCGTCAACTGTCTTAAAGCTAGCATTAGTAAGATAGATGATCGACGTAGCGCTATTCGAAAAGCAAAATTGTACTTTTACTGTTTGGGTTCTGGTCATGTATCTAGGTTTTGTAGAGTGAGAGTCGATTGTAAGAATTGTGGAAAACGTCATCAACTAGTAATGTGTCCAGAAATTAGTAAGGGTGAAGATGACGTACCTGTGAAAGACAATTCTGATTCAAAGCAGTGTGATGATGATGCAGTACAAACTAATTCAATGAATTCGTTTTGTGAACGTGGAATTTTGTTGCAAACATTAGTCGTTCGGTTGAGTTCAGGGAATGTTTCCAAATATGCCAGGGCTATGATTGACGGTGGTTCTCAAAGATCCAGCATTTTGGCGCACACTGCACAGCAATTAGGTCTAAAGGCAATGGGGCGAGTCAAGCTTGTCTATGGGTTGTATGGTGGAGTTAAAACAGAAACATTACACCAGTGCTATGTTGTACAAGTCAATGGCATGAATAGTAATTACCAATGTAAAATTAAATGCTTGGATGAAAAGAAATTGTGTAACAGCAATCTCCAAGTAAGCAAAGGTCCTTGGATGAACGAGCTGAAAGAAAAAGAAATTGTTATCTGTGGCCTAGACCAGGAGATGTCGGAAATTGAGTTAATCATTGGCGCAGATGTTTATGGAAAGCTCCTTACAGGTCAGGTTATTCAATTAGTCCGTGGATTAACAGCAATTGAAACGAAGTTAGGTTGGACACTGACCGGTAAATATAATCCAAGTTATGATGACTCTACTTTCTCTATGGCATGTATAATATTTGGCATGTGGACACGACACGAGAAAAGTCAGTCGTTTTTGGTAGTGGACTTGGAACAAATAGAGTAGTTGTTGAAATAAATTCGGGTTTTTTGTCATTGTCAAAAAATAGAAAATAGTAATTTTAGTTAAAAAGATAATAAAGAATATAAAACATGGCTTGTTATATTCAAGGTCTTGGAAGCTGTGTAGAATGGCGTAGGCACGGCAGCAAAATAGTAATTAGCATATACCAACTACCAACAACCTAGTAGTCGAAGAAGCCTTTTCCAGGTAGGAAAAGCGCAATTCTTAACATGCAGGTTAATTTCAACACATTATTACAGATAGCTAAGCATTTAGGTATATGTCGACGTTACATTTCGCGTGCTAACCAGTTAAACGCTAATAGAGCATTCCTATTACGTTCCACTCCCTATGTCCTCACAAGCTTATTCTCCCACTTCTCCTATAGTGTTCTCCCTATTACTTTAAATTATATAAAGACAGTCAGTCCTACCTGTCATCACATGCTTATTCTCCTACTTCTATAGCATTCATTACATTACTTAAAATTATATAAAGGCAGTGGCGAGTCGTATAAATAGCAATAGGTACTTGCAAAGTACCATAGCATGCGCCCATTACTTACAAAAAGAAAACAAAAGAAAAATTATTTTAGTTAGGCAACAGCAAACCAAGAAATTTAGCTTAACATGAAATGTTACATTAGCAATTATCAAAGTATACTAAACTCTACCCTAAATTGAAAAATGCTTATTTACTAAGGAACTGCTAGTGTTCAAAATACGTTAGGTGCCACCTTGATTTAATTATCCAAATCACCTTCAATAAAATCAGGAAATCTTGAAGACTGAACCAATTAATTGACCCATCATGCACACTCACACTCAACAAAATTTTAGTTCTTAGCCCGGTAGCATAAATCAACACGATAAAAATAACTTATTCTAAGACAAGGTCACTAAATGACTTAAACACACTAGATTTGGAAAACTAACTTAATAGTTAATCACTTTTATTCAGTACGATAATAATTACTGAACAGAGCAAATTTTAAAACACATTCCCATATACACATACCTTGAATTAGATAAAAGATAAAGATACATTAAGATAACAATATGTAACTTAACTTCGAGCGACTGAAATAATAGATATGGTAGATCTATAAGGAAATATTTAATATAACACCTAATAATTCAGATACTAAAGATAAGACTTTTTAAAAGATAAGAGACTATATATAAATCTAAAACTGGCAATCAGCCCGTTCGACAAAAGTCAAAATAGATATGCCACAACAAAGTAAGACCAAAAGAGGCAAAATTTAGCAAGCCTTTCACACTAGGCACAATAAACAATATTGTGCTGTTGCTTTTTTTCGCTAACAATGTCATGTACATTCATATTTGTAACAGATACAAGCACTATTCTCACATTCAAGAGAGTTTTTATCCATCTCTATCTCTCAACCAAGTTGTTGTATTTTTACTTAAAACAAGCGGGCAAAAGGCAGAAATTTAAAATGTTACATATGACACAAATGTGATGCAAAAACAATTTTTTCGAAGTTACATACGACACTAATGTGCACACCTCCTCAACACAACTCGTGCAAAAAAAAACGAAAAGAAAAAGAATATTAAGTTAGGTTTGATGTAAGAAAATGGTAACAAATTAGCAACATTTTGTTATCATATCTCCAAAATTATTACATAATTGTGTTCCGTTTGTATTTATAGTTAATTTACTGTTAGTTATAACATAAGATGAAGCTTGCAGGTAAACTCACATCCTCCCTGTGGACATTAAATGTCATTAGATTTGTCGCAATTCAGCCTTCAAGCTACTCTGTATTATTTATGTACCGCGAAAACTTAGTTAAAATTGTGCTGTGCGTCGCTATGGTATTTTTGTTAGATACGAACAAACTCCTGTCAAAAAGTCGACGTTTTTTACTACTACTTTTCGAACACTGCTAAATCTAATAACTGAGGTAAGTATTTGAAGGTTTTCACTATTCTTATCGGTAAGTATACATATCCACTGATTTCACCATCTGTGGTTATCGAAGTTAATCACCACATTAACATATTGAAGAAAATTCCCTGTCACAACAGTGAATATTAACTATTCTCTAAAGGGCACCGTGTATACTTTACAATGATAATTCCCTAATAGAAGTCATCGACTCAAATATCAACAAAGATATCTTCCAAGCTTTAGAGAAATAATCAAACGCCAAAGAAAAATGTCGAGCAAACTAATTATTCAAATCAGAAATAGCCCCAAACGGCTTTAAACTTTAATAAGCCAATGGCCTGATAGCAAGGCCGCTAAACAAAGGGGGTCAATGGTGGTCGCCTGACCCCGTGAATATGTTCCTTTGGTTTTTTTTTCGTTAGAAATCGCAACACGAAGTGCACCTTCACTAGAGATTGAAGAAGATTACTATTTCACTATCGGTTATACTATTGTTTAAAAATAAAGTAAACCTAAATGTTGAGATTACACTACAGGTATGCCTATTGTCTAACTATAAATAGACCGACTTTGTATGTCATTTTAAGCAGGAAATGCGAATTAATGCGATTACCTTACAATAGTAACCCTAACCGCCTATAACAAAACTGTTATTTTCATTCTTTAATATCTAAATATCTTTACCCTGAAAGTTTCTATTCAAACGAAATATAAATAAAGGCTTTCATAATGGTTTCTTTCTTATTGTACAGGTTCAGGTACTCTACAACTAAAACTTTGGAATGTTCTACAAGTGTCTCATTGTGTTCTATTCTGATAAAAAATATATTCTTTATCTATAACAGTAAAGTACGTCTATATCTTCAGTGACTTCAGTTTGTATTCAGTGTTTTTCGAATGCGGTGTACTTTTAATTTGTGACTTAGGAAACTTTATCTGACTGTTGAATTAGTAGAAGACGTGTATGTTGATAGATATTGATTGGTCATTTTCCTTGTAGTTATTGTTATCAGTGTTGATAAGTAGTGTAGTTACTGGTTTTTGTTTTTAAAGAAGGCCGAAGATTGCAGTTACAGTTTAGTTACGGATAGGATAGCAGTAAGTACTAATGTACCTAATGCGTGAGAATACATATTTAAAAATAATATTTATTTGCAATTGGGAGATTCTTATTTTTTTCCCTTTAAAGTCTATTTGATTAACAAATCTCTTCTTTTGAAGTATCAGAAAAGTAAAGCGTGTGTTATTTTTTTTCAGAAATTCAGATCTAAGATCAGTAACAATACTAACAATGGATATTAGAAAATTTTTCAAACGAAATGAACTAAAAGAATCATCTAGCATAGGCTGTAGTAGTAGCGGTGCTGGTGCTAATGCTATTTTTGAGTGTAATAGTATAGTACATAATAGTGTCAATGATCTAAATAAAGCTGGTAGTTCGTCACCTAATACTTTAAAATCTCTCACATGTGAATATGACACCAATCTTTCAACTGATAAGAATGAGTACATGCTCGATTTGGGAAATTTTGTTAACTCGAATGAAACACTTTCCGACGATGTTCGCTTTTCATTATTAACAAATCCTTACAAACCAGATCCTAAATATAATTTCAAGAACGATTCTGAAGAAAGAAGACGTGCTTTTAGATATGACTGGCTTCAACAATACGATTGGCTTGCGTATTCTCCAAAACTCAAAGGCGCACTTTGCAAATATTGCGTAGTTTTTCGGCCAACTGTTAAAAGAGGGGTTCTTGGTTCTTTCATTGCGAAGCCCTTCACAAAATATCATGACTTTGTCGCTTCTGCAAAAGCACATGCTACAACCGAATGGCATCGTGATTCAACTATAAAAGCTTCTAGTTTTACAAAAATTATTGAAGGAAAACGTTTATCAATTACCTCTCAAATAAATGAAGCTGAGCGGGATTTGATTGAATCGAATCGCAAAAAACTTATACCAATAATATCCACCGTCATTTTTTGTGGTATGCATGATTTACCATTACGAGGTGATAAAAAAGGTAATTTTGAGGATCTTTTACAATTCAGAATAGAAAGTGGGGATCACATTCTAAACGAGCACTTAAAGTTTGCAAGAAGAACTCAAAATACACCTCTCACAGAACTCAAAATCAAATAATTTCAATTTGTGGAACATTAATTAGGGAAAAAATTGTGAAAGATGTGAATTTGAGTGAAGCATTTTCAATTCTGGCTGACGAAAGTGCAGATATTGCTGGGGTAGAACAGTTATCACTTGGAGTAAGATTTGTTAGTAATGACAATTCGGTCAGAGAAGAATTTTTAGGCTTTGTAGTCCTTACATCGATGAACGCAGAAGGTATAACTGCTGCAATTTTAAACGCTTGTAATGAATATGGTCTTTGTATGGATAAATTAGTTGGATTAGGGTTTGATGGTTGCTCGACGATGGCAGGTCATGAGCAGGGAGTCCAAAAACTTATTAAAAATAAATATCCAAAAGTGATATATTTTCACTGCGCGTCCCATAGATTAAATTTAGTGATAAATGATTTGAACAAGATTCCGGATATTCAAAATTCAGTAGGTACCATTAAAGAAGTAATTACTTTCTTTCGAGATAGTCCATTAAGACGTAGATATGTTTCTAATATTCCACTATTATGTGAAACACGCTGGTCCGCCAAATATAAATCAATGAGGTTGTTTGCGGAACATTTTGCAGATACTATGAACGCTCTGGAAAATTTAGCTCATAACCGTGAAATAAATGCTCAGACAAGAAATAGGGCCAGTCAACTTTTAAATTGCGTTTCTTCTTCGAAATTTATTCATTGTCTGCATATTATGGCCAAATATTCTAGCAAATTGGAACCTGTTTGTAATGCACTGCAGTCTAAAAGTATAAACTTATTTTCCGTTAAACAGCACATAGATGAACTACTCAAACTTTTTAAGACACATCGTAGTGATCTTGAACAATATTTTAAAGAGGTTTATAAAAAATGTGTTGAACATGCCCATGGTTTTGGATTGGAAATTACATTACCACGTATTGCACCAAGACAAACTCATAGGTCTAATTATCATATGAGTAGTGTTGAAGATTACTTTCGAGTAAGCCTTTTTATTCCTTATTTGGATTCTGTTATACAGTCTATTTCCACAAGGTTTTCTGAAGATGCTACAACTTCTTTTTTACTCTCTGGATTACATCCAAATAACTTAAAAGACAACAATATAAAAAGAGCATTGTTAAATAAAAAAGAAGAAATAGCCAGATGTTACAACATTGATAACTTTTCAGAACAGTTGCAAACGTGGGTTGAACTTTGGCAAAATAGAGAGATTCAACAAGATACAGACTTTGTACATTTGCTTGATAATGAAGTTTCTTTTTTTCCGGCCATCAAAACTGCGTTGAATATTTTTTTGGCATTACCTCCAACTACTGCAACAATAGAAAGGTCATTTAGTACGCTAAAGCAGGTAAAATCGTGGCTTAGATCAAGCATGTCAGGGGATAGATTATCAGGTTTATGCATGCTTAGTGTACATAAGGACATGGTAGATAGGGAGAAACAAGCATTTATAAATGAAGTCCTAAATAGATTTGGTCAAGACCGAAGAAGATTGATATTTTTATTCAAAAATGATGATGATTAATAAAACGCGAGAACAGTCCTATTCATCAGTGTCAGTTATAATAGTTTGTTGTACCCTTCTTAGTTCTTAGTCATGTTTGTTTGTGCAACAAATATTAAAGACACTATTTAAAGTGCCGGTCGGATATTTATTTGCTATTAATTAATATCTGTGGTTTGTGGCCATTTGATGTGGCTTTTCTGTTTCCATTAAATATGGTTGTGTCGTATCTGTATTTTTACATTTTCTTACGGGCGGCTTATTACGTGTATTGGAATAAGTCCATTCAATTTTCAATTAGTGTGTGTTAATGTAAAATCCAATCTTTTCCATTTGCTACCCTGTGCATCATCAAGCCAAAAGAATTGATAGCCTGCTGCACCAGCAATTTACCAGATTGGTAAGTAACTTTACACTTTATGAAAATTCGATTAATTACAGAATGCTGCATTTATTAAGAAACTATAAATCCTACGTTTTTCTTTCAATTTCAAATACTATAGCCAAAATCTCGAAAGAATGCATTCGCGTCATAGGTTTTTGAATTAAACACCGACATACTTTTAATGTATATCGCTTTTAAATTCAGTAACCTATGGCGTGAATGCATTCTTTCGTGATTTCAACTATAATATTAAAAAACGCTGCATCATCGATTGTCCTAACTGCCTTTGTGCTACTCTAAGAAAATAAGATTTTATGCCTTACATTACTTTCCAATACGTCCGGTAACGGGGTTGCATTAACAGTGTTCATCCTTTGTGTAACATAACTAATATTTTTGAAAGTTCTTGACTCCCTCTACAAATTATTCTGTGGGCGGCCTTGCCTGGTAGCTTACCCTGCATCTCTTCTAACTCATAAACTAAGGTACTAATGACATGTAATTTTTGCATAAAATAAATTTTGGAGCCAGTTTTGTTGCATATTTTGTTGTAGCATCCGATAAGACTTTGTTCTTTTTCCATACTTTTCACCCAATGCAAAAGATATATCATTCTTTCTCAAATTATAATAATTTTTACTTTTATCATAAGCACTACGAATGTATTTACGAACTTCAGAGAAAATAGATGGAAGTTGTTGATCATCATCCCAACTAAGCTTTTGATAAAATTCAAGATATCATAGTCGTCTAAAACAGGACCGTAAAAACTACCATCGATGGGAACTTATCGGCTAAATACTAAAAATGAAGTCACAAATTGGGCTGCTTTGTGTTTAGAAATGCATATTCTTGTGATATTTTGTAAATATTTTCATCCCAGCAGGTATGTTCCTTTTGTATATAAGAAGATGTGGAGGTAAGCATCACTCTATTGACTCTTTCAGTTGGGTTAACTTAGGGGTGATATTTAGCATTAAACCACAACTTTTGGACAT
The DNA here is from genome assembly GCA_036346225.1 of Platerodrilus igneus. Taxonomy (NCBI): domain Eukaryota; kingdom Metazoa; phylum Arthropoda; class Insecta; order Coleoptera; family Lycidae; genus Platerodrilus; species Platerodrilus igneus. The sequence continues at coordinate 5,995,412 of JARFIW010000858.1, forward strand.
GGTACTGTTTTACAAAATCTTGGAATTCTTTATCATTATCACAAAGTAGTATGAGTGGTACGTCATAGATAAAAACATGCTGCTCCCATGAGAAGTAGCTTTAGGTAAAGGTTAAACTAAGACGAATTTAGAGAACCAATCAGTCATCACGAGTGGATATAATTGATCGCCTTTCTTTGGACGAGGTGGAGTACCCGTTCAATCTAAAGATATCAACTGGAAGGGTTGAGCAATATTTTTAAATTGTCCCATTAACCCAATACATGGTCCCCGCGAACTCTTATGAGCACCACAAATCAAGCAGTTTTTATTTAAATACAAACAGATATTCTTTAATTAGACCAATTGTAAAGTTCTGATATTTTAGCCAATGTTTTGGAAACGCCAAAATGGGCTGTGGTAGGATCATCATGACACACAAAAAACTTCTCTTTGATTATAGTCCATTCCAGTTAAGAAGGTACTGAAGAAAAAGATGGGACTGAATTTTAGCGATTCCCATTGGTGTAGGAATGAGCCAAGTTTACAGTAGTAAATTAATCCTCTATGTTTGTAAAGGTTCTTTGAGCATAGTTTTTAATTAATATTATCACATGACAAATGACAATTTATTTAGATATTTATTTGTTGATTCCTGTGCATGTTTTATCCTTTTTTGTTTTGTTCTTTCTTATATTTTGTTAATCAGCTTTGCGTTCAGTCTTATTAATTAATTCATGTTTGTTGTTTGTAAATATTTAGTATAAAACAGTTCCTGTGAGAGCTATAACAGTATTTTCATAATAAGGTAAGCATTTCGCATTAATGATGCGCATATAATGCTAACAATGAATTATTTTCAGGCTTTATATACATATTATGGATCACCAAACCATCAAATATCTGAAAGGCAAGCATGTGAAGAGTGGGCAGTTAATTACCTATAATATTTATTTAAAACATGCCACAAATGCATCTAAAACTCAAGTTGTGAAGCAAACTGCATTAGAAGAGGGTTTAGGTGTTCGATCAATGTGGGATATTGTGAAAGAAATGGAAACTACTGGTACTGCTTCCTCACCAAAGACCACCAGAGTGCGCACAACAATCTATGATGTACTTGAAGAGTTTGAAAGATGTGCGATTCAAAGGCATGTTCATGCGTTTTACTTTAAAAACAAATTACCTAATTTGGAGAAAGTATTTCATGCTGTAAACAATGATGGCAAGTTACCAAATTTCAGTCGCATATCACTTTATCGAGTATTAGAGATTTTGGGTTTTAAATATGGAAAGTGTAGCCGAAAAACAATTTTAATTGAAAAACCTGATATTGTACTCTGGCAAAGAAAATATTTAACCGCAAGTAAAAAGTATAGAGCTGAAGGCAAAAAAAATTATTATACCGATGAAACATGGGTGAATGCTGGACATATAAAGAACATGGTATGGCAAGACACCACTGTAAAAACAGCAAAGCAGGCATTAATCGAAGGTTTATCGACCATCATACGAGATTCCTTAGGCAAGGGCAAGAGGTTAATTATTGCAATTAATTAATATACAATTAATTAATATACAAATATAAAGAAAAATAAAGGAAAGGCCCGAAATAAAGAAATTAACAAGCTTTTTACTAATTATAATTAATTGTAGTTACATTTTGGAGAGACGTAACAATGTAGTATAACCAAACAACACCAAAAATAATCAAATCATTACTAAATACGTGTCAACAAAAAAAAACCTCAAAAGAAATCATTTTTTAAATGGCAAGCTGCAGTTATAGGTTACTCTCCTATATTAATTACCAAAAAAAAATTGATGCAACATTACAACACTAAAACACCAACAGCTCTAAATCATCATGGTAAATCTATAATTAAATAGATAAAATGGTTACATACAATATTAATATTCAATATCCTCGTAAGCATAAACTTAACTACATCAAATCATCCCCAATAAAGAGGTCATCACATATTACAATATTAATAATAAATATCCTTTCACACAAAGACAATCATTCCAAAACTACAAAGTTTAGTCATCCATGGGACTTTATACACATGCGGTTGATACAGTTACTTAGGACCCATATAAAAGAACCGGGAAAAGACTCACCTGTGTGTCCAAGGTGTAGTATTAATCGCTCCCTCCCCCAGAGCAGGGCGGAGCAGTGGGAATCACGCAACTCGTGTCTTCCTCCATAAAAGAAGCGGCAAACGCTTCATCAATCTAGGCCCAGGCAACAGATGGCTCGATCCACCGAAAGGAGCATACAGCGTGTGCACGAAATTTTGAAGATGACAAAACAAAATAACAAGGTAACGAGTAATCTTGTCACATATAGCAAGAATCAAGTAATCAATTTGTTTTCAATAACAAGAATTAATAATTCGATCCTTGCATATCACAACATACCAAAAAAGAGATTAGAAACTCGACCCAAGCTTTGTCAAATAATAGAATACACTATTTCAACGAGTCTTTCGGTCGTAGCAGTATACGAATTAATTGTATGCTAATGTGTAGCAAGCCAGCAGACACCGAAAACAAGGTACCGACTATTTAAATTATAGAGTAAACTTTTCAAATTCGCAGCAAATGGGTTTAAACGAAAGTATTGACAAGCGTGCTTATTGTAGGAAGGCAAAATATACAGAATGGTGGTTACGTATTGAAGCAGAATCTATGTGAATGAATAATGTAAAAAAAGGGTAGGTTTTAATTTACTGTCGTAAAATGAACGTAACAAAGTTCATTAGTATAAAACTTGCCATAGGTAAACAACCTATTTTCAAATATCGAACAGTAGCGGCTCTTATTAATCGTAATTTGCGTGGTGCTTCAAAACCAATTTCCACAAAATTTCATTCATTATGCTCTGGAAATATGGATATTTCGAGTGCATACTTATTTAATACAATATTCAAAATTCTTATTAAAATTTTTAATAACTACATATGATACGTTCCAAATTAATAAAATTAATTGATGCTTTGCTTCTAATACAATTTTAAAAACACTTGCCGAAGTAACCATTAAACCTCCTCCATTAACAATATTGACAAATTTTGTGTAGTGTGCTGAATAATGACTATATGTTCGTTGAATTCTGTCAACAGCATGTTGACACAATTAGCACAATTCACAGACTTGAAAATTTTCTTCACCAAGTAACGGCAAATATAAAATAAAATATTTTCGTTTAATTTTGTTAATGGTCGACTCAAATATTGACATATTAATTGCTATTAACAAACTGCTATTTATAATTTCTTTGAGTTCCATCAAAACAATTCGAAATTACTGAAGCAGGATGGCTTTCTAGTAGCCCTTTCGTTTTTAATAATGAAAGTATCCTTTTAGTGATAAAATCTTTTCAGACTGTCTTTGAAACTTTTGGTTTAGGGTTTTTACTTTAACTTGAGGCGTTTCCTCTTTGGACTACTTGCATTCTTGTTTCTTACGAGAAGCATTAACAAATATGACCACCAGTTGTTATTGGTTCAAAGAATGATACGATTCAACAACAGATGAACTTGAATTTGGTGCATCTAAAACTATTATTTTCCTTGTATGTGGTTGCAATTTTTGTTTTTGATAATTTTTGAGAAACCTTTTGAAAACATAAAGTACTGCAGTGTCTTTCAAATGTGGCACATTGATTTCGGCATCATAATCATCATCCAAAAATGATTAATACAAATTCTTGCATGAATTGAAGGTGTCCAATTCTCTCTATGCACTGCACACAACTTCAATCTTCGTGGATTTTTTTAAAGGAAATCTAAAAGGATATTTTATAATTATTGTAATATAAATTAATGAGGATTTGTACTTACGGATGAAATTGTAATTTAATCCCCTTTCTTTTTCGATTTGTGCAACCAAATGCTATACATCACTGTAGCATTGTTTATTCTCAATTTAGTAGTTGTGTTTGTTTTAATCAAAGACTATTTAATTAAAATAAGCAGAATTTATTAGGAGTAAATAAAAACTATTATGCCCACAACTAATACTGGTGCAGGTTGCTTCACTTTTATTAAACAAGTTGGACGTCCAGTGTGTATAATAGATAATATTTCCATGAAATAATGTTTGAATGCGATGACAGTTAATCATAATTAAAAATTTGTTATCAGTCATTTGCATTATTTATATACACAACCAGGAAGAATAGTAAAGTAAATACACTACAGAGGCTGGTAAAATTTCAATATCTCAAAATTGAGCAGTATAAACATGACTCAAACACAGGTGCCATCTACTACCTTCTTAACTGGCATTTAGTATAAGTGCATGTAAGATAAGTTATCGGCGGGAATAACATTCCTACAAGATAATTCAAATTACCTTGGATAACTTTAATTTGAAAAAACTGCAACATTCGTATTAATAGGTTCGTATTTATTTCTAACAATATATACACAATAAAAATAAAAATGATCTGCTTAGCAGTATTTAATTTATTACACTAGTAATGAACATGTTTAATGAAATGATGTTCATTCAATGGAACATAGCTATAGCAGCCGAACGAGCTTTATGTAAAATTCACAATGCTCTATCAAGTTTACATCACTCAAAGTTGGACAAACTATGTGTGCTATTACATAGCTCTGTAGTAGATTGATAAATTAGACAGACTAGAAATATTCCAAAATCGTTACCAATTTTGTGTTACTAATAATTGCAAAGAAAAATAAATGATCACAACTACGAAATTTCTAAATTAATAACAAATTATTGCATAAACAGCAAAGTTGTCTTTTATGTTAATACTGTTTCAACTTTGTGCAACTGTATTATGAAATAACATTGTAAAATATTTAAATGGCTACTGTTAAACAAAATGTTTAAAAAACAAAAGATACATGTCAGTCGCTCACAAAATAAATTTTAGTATACATAAAATCTATAAAACATTTGTAATAGTTTTACATTATATACAAGAGCAGGTAACATTCGTTAAAATTTAAAAACAACAATTTATTCTTCATTTAAGTCTGTCTATATTCATTGCATGTTAAATTTCAACAACATTGTCATTTATGTATTATTGTTCATAAACTCTCTCGAGATTGATAAAACAATATGTAACCAGTTTCAGAGGACTTTGGAGTATCTGACGTAAGGCCATAAAAATCTTCGATAGTAGAAGCATCTATTTTCTGTGAAAAAAAAAGACTCAAAAGTTGTATTATTAAACAAAATAACTTACATCCACTTGGTCATCATCAAATAGTAACCAGAACCCATGACTTTTCACAATACTAATATAGTGACCTCGATTTGGCCCACTACCACAATGGATTACAACAGCTACTAAGTCATACAACCTGTCTGGATTTACTGCATCGTCAGACTAAAACGTACAATATTAATATACAGATAAAAATTTATTAATACATATGCCACTGTGGGAAAGTATACAAATAAAGAGGCTAACTGTAGCATGAGTGGTAAGGCAATAATAATTATTTTTTTGCAGATGCTGCAGGTGGTCACATAGTTACTAGTTTCTTAATAAAGTGAGTGACGCACATTAAAGTAAAACACCTACTTTTGTTTGACAAGATTGAAGGGTTCCTAATAGTTAAGTCAAGTATTTATTTAACGGAAATATCCTTTATCATACATTAAATTATAGTGATACAAATACGAGGTGACTATACAATAATATAAATAAAATTTATGTAACATAGGTATGGTCCTTGCAATTTCTCAAAAGACATGCGTCATCAATGTTTGTGACATCACATCGTGGTGACATTGCCACTACAAAAAACTATTACTATGTGAGTATAATAACGCTATCGATAGAATATGATGGCTGAAAATATTTAATAATTCATTAGTGACGACTTAATATTTTTTTTATAGCTACAATGATACCACCTCCCTTTTGACGATCACATTTTATAAAATCATGATATTTTTTATAAACAATATAACCATCTGAAAAAATTTCTGTGGAATTAATTCTATCTGACAACCAGGTTTCTGTTAATACAAAAATATCTGCCCCAAAACTGTAGAATTTAAATAGGAAGTATGCAATTTCGTATTTAAACCGTCGACATTTTGATAATAAAGAAAAAAGATTTTATTAGTAATTAAATTATTTTTAGATGCGAAAGAAGTGACGGCCTTTTCCATGAAGTCCTTCCTTGAGGTTTTTAACATCAGAACCAATAACTGTATTAGCACATGTTAAATCTATATTACTCCCTGATATGCAATTCAATGTAGAGTTTACTTTTTTTTTTTATTTCACCAGTATGTAGCATTACAGGCTTTAAACCCACATAAATGCTCGATTATAAAATTAACAGTAAATTTGTGTATTGTGTGGTTACATCATCATCATTTTGTTTTCAACCTTACTTAAGGTCGGTTTGACGCAGCTCTAACTTCTTTTCTATTCTGTGCTAATCTAAAAAGCTCTACATACCCTTCACAACCTAAATTTCTAATAATTTGACTAATATAGTTTGATCTAGGTCTTCCTATATCCTATCCTATCTTTTTCCTATCCAGCTGGCTCTACATAGATATTAGCAACCTGATGGTTGTTAATGAAATATAACCTGGTTATCCGCTTCAAAAAGGAAAAGTGTTAAATTATATGTTATGGTAAGGCTTAAGCAACGAAACGCTACCAACATGCCAGACCGCTACCTAATTGTGAGTTATGCCATGGTGACGTTTATTAAATTGTATGTTATGGTAAGGCTTAAGCAACGAAACGCTACCAACATGCCAGACCACTACCTAATTGTAAGTTATGTCATGGTGACGTTTATTAAATTATGTTATGGTAAGGCTTAAGCAACGAAGCGCTACCAACATGCCAGACCGCTACCTAATTGTGAGTTATGTCATGGTGACGTTTATTAAGTTATATGTTATGGTAAGGCTTAAGCAACGAAACGCTACCAACATGCCAGACCGCTAACTAATTGTGAGTTATGTCCTGGTGACATTTAGTTAACTGATTTTTTTTTTGTTTTGTTTTCGAACTTACTTAAAGTCGGTTTGACACAGCTCTAAATTCTTTTCTATTCTGAGCTAGTCTAAAAAGGTCTACATACCCTTCACAACCTAAATCTCTAATAATTTGACTAATATAGCTTTGTCTAGGCCTTCCTACTCTATTTTTATTTGGTAGTCTATAATCTAAGACTTTACTAAATAGTCCCTCATGTCTTAACTGGTGCCCTATCATTCTATCTCTCCTGACCTTCAATTGTTTCCACATACAGGGATCCTCACCTATCCTTCTATAAACTTCCTCGTTTGTTACTCTATCTGTCCAACTAATCTTTGACATTCTCCTATAACACCAAGTTTCAAAAGCTTCTATCTTTTTCTTATCTACTTCTTTAATTGTCCAAGTCTCACTACCATATAGTAGAACGCTCCATACGTATGACTTTAAGAAACTTTTTCTATTATCTAAACTAATACTATTAGCTATTAGTAAGTTTTCTTTTTTAAAAACATTTTTCTAGCTTGAGCTATTCTAGTTACTATATCCCTTCTGCTACGTCCATCCTTTGTAATTATACTACCTAAATAGCAAAATTCATCTACCTCCTCTAACTCGGTATTACCTATTTTTAATTTTGGTTTAGAACTAGGCTGTAACTCACTTGTCATTATCTTTGTCTTTACTGAGTTAATTCTCATACTATAGTTACTCCGTAGTATCTCATCTAAAATATTTAAAACTCTCCTAACTCTTTTCTAGACTCTGCTATAATGGCTATATCATCTGCAAAACGTAACATGTCTATTTTCTGTCCCTGTACACTAATACCTATCTCTTTTCTCTCTCTAGCTAAGTTTAAAGCTTCCTCAATATAAACATTAAAAATCAAGGAGACAGTATACAACCCTGTCTAACACCATTTCTAATCTTAGCTTCCTTTTCTATTTCATCAAATCTAATTACTACGCTTTGGTTTTATATAGACTGTAAATAATTTTTCTATCCCTATGAGAGATTCCTATTTTTGCAAAACCCTGAACATAACAATCCAATTAACCCTATCAAATGCTTTTTCTAAATCTACAAACGCGAAATGAGTCTTTTATTTTTTGTAACCTTTTTCGATAATTACCCTAATCATTAGTATCGGTTCTCTAGTCCCTCTGTCTTTACGAAAACCATATTGGTCTTCGCCTAAATAATTCTCAGTCAAAGCTTCTACTCTATTTTTAATTATTATTGTTAGTATTTTGCAAGCATGAGAAGTTAAACTAACCGTTCTAAAATTCTCACACCTATCAGCTCCTGACTTTTTTGGGATTGGGATAATAACATTTTTTTCGAAATCTATTGGAACCTCACCTGTGTCATATATTACTTTTACTAGTTCATATAATCTATCTAAAGTTTTCTGATTTGCATATTTTATTGATTCTGCGGGAATATCGTCTATCCCTGGCGCTTTATTTAGTTTAAGATTCCGAACAGCTCTATCAAATTCCTCTCTTAATATTGAGAACCCTATTTCTACATCCTCTTCTTGGTCGTTCTCTAACTCATCCATATCGTCTCCCTTATATAAATCTTCTAAATATCTTTTCCATCTATCTGCTACCTCAACTTTATTTATTAGAAGCTCATTATTCTCGTCTCTAATGCCATTATATTTTTTCCCATTTTCCTCAAAAACTTTTTAACTGCCCTGTAAGCCCTGTCTGTCTTACCTACTCTCAAATCATCTTGTATTCCCTTACAATTCTCCTCCATCCATTTATTTCTAGCTTTTCTACACTCATGTACTATCTTATTTCTAACTGTATTATATTTTTGCTTACTTTCACTATCCACTTCTCTGAAAGGTTTAAGCTTTTTTCTATTCTCTATTAAATCTAATATCTCCTTTGTTACCCAGGGTTTTCTCGCTTCTATTTTTTTCTTACCTATAGTCTGTGTTGCTGTATCATGTACAGTCAGTTTTATTTCTTTCCATCTATTTTCTACATTCCCTACTACAGCTATCTCTTTGCTCTTGTGTGGTTACATGGCAATACAATTTTAAAAGCAATATAAGAAAAATTAACTTATTTAAATTAATTTAATTGATCCTCAAGTTGTGTAAAGTTGCGATAAGTATACTGTAGGTATCATAAATATAAATCGAATAACCAGTCAGGGTGGAATATCATAGGAAAACTTCATGCATGACAACTTTGTTAACAGTCTTTTTATAACTAGCAATACTTATATTAAATACATCTAGTCTATTTGAATAGATGTTCGGTGTTATCAAAGGAATGATGATAAAACGGCGAAACCTTTTTAAGCATATATTTTTTTTTTTTTTTTTTTGTATAACAACAATGGTGATGATTGTGATTATGATGATTATGCTAAAAAACTAAGTCGTGTTCATATCAGTTCCCAGAGTAGATTCTATAAGTTTTATTACAAAGTTCTTTTACTAAAAAATTCTAGAACCCACAAATGCCAAAACCATTTGTCCTTTTTGTTACCCTGCCCACTCCCCAAACTTTTTATTTTAAGCCAATTTTAAATAGTTAGATGGCGTAACCCAACTATAACTCTAAACATACAAAGGTGACATAAGTCAAATAATTAAAACTAGATGGAGTTCCAACATTCTCCCCCCTGGTAAGTAGAAACAATTGAAACAAACAAGCTGTTTCTGCTTAGCCACACATTGTTACACTACATCCAGAACAGCTACTTGTAGCAGGACGCCAGTATATGTCCCGTTGATAGTTTTAACCACCACTTGTCTGACTTGGTCGGAGTGTCTTCCTCTGTGCACTTCCACTACAACTCCTTTTACCCAAGAGTTTCGCTTTGTCTCTTCAACAATTACCACAACGTCCCCTACTTCAATTGGCTTCACCTTCTGAAACCACTTTGTTCTTCGTGCTAAGGTCGGCATATATTCGTGTAACCAGCGTTTCCAAAAATGAAGTGCCATTTGCTGTGACAACTTGTAATTTCGACGCATCGCTATTACGTCAGACTCGTGCACCTCTTCAAGCGGTTTTATTCCTCCTGATGATCCCAAAAGGAAATGATTAGGTGTAAGTGCTTCTGGTTCATCAGCACTAATAGGCAGGTATGTAAGTGGTCTAGAGTTTATAATACTTTCGACTTCTAATAAATAGCAACGTAGATTCTCGTCGTCAGGTCGCTTAGTAGGCATCATCGTTCAAGACAACACTTTACCGATCTAACTAATCTCTCCCAACTCCCTCCCATATGGGGAGCTGCGGGTGGATTTAACTTCCAAGTTATATTCTCAAAGTGCGCTTGAATTTCATCCAATGGAATTTGATCAATTAGTTTTTTCAACTCATTTTTACGACTATGAAATTCGTTCCATTGTCTGTATGAAGCTCAATGGGCATACCGCGTCGAGAAATGAAGTTCGAATACACATCATACACGAATCCTTGCTTAAAGAGTGTGCAAGTTCAATATGTATGGCTCGTACTGTAAGACAAGTAAACATACACACCCATCTCTTCTCTACGACGCCCTACTACTACTTCCAGTGGTCCAAAGTAATCTATTCCAGTATAGGAGAACGGTCTTGAATATGCACCTAATCTAGCCTGAGGAGGTCAGACATCTGGGGTGGATTAGGATGTGCGTGTAGATTTTGCAAAACTGACAACGTGTCCGTATAGAGTTCAAAACTACACGCAAACGTGAAATTACATACAATTGTCTGAGCTCGTTCACCACTGTTTCGTGATTCGCATGTAAATACTTCTCATGGTAATGCATAACGATCAACTCGGTTACTTTATGGGACCTTGGTAATATTATTGGATTTTTTACATCAAACGAGATTCCAATTGCTCTTGACGTGCGTCCTCTCATCCGAAGAACGCCTTTCTCATCTAAAAATGGAGACAACTGATACAAGAGGCTGCTTTTCTCCAATGGTATGTCAGGATGGTTTTGTAACTGATTTATCTCTTCCGATAACTGTTCAACTGTGCTTGTCGGTACATAACTTCTTTGCTTGGCATATTTCAGTTGGTAAAAGTACACCCGATTTTTTAGATTTATTTTTAAAGTTGTATAGTATTCGCACTATCCAACCCATAGTTCGATATGCCTTCCTCCATTGAGAACATTTGTTTATAAATTTTTCTAATAAGTTAGGTGTTACGTCACTGTGGAATAGTTGTAACTTTAGGTCGTTTTCAGTTTTCATATTTTCCTCCTTGTTTCTTGTAAACCATTTACTCTCGGGAAGATGTAAAACTGAGGTCCAACAAACCATCTGCTAGTAGAGGATATCTGCGATTGTGATTTCCATTTGGTTGCATCGTCTGCTACGTTGTGGCGGATGGAACCCACCGCCAATTTGCAAGGGTTGTGGTTTCTAGGATCTCAGCTATGCGAAGAGCCACAAACTGTTTATATTTCCTTGCATCTGAACGCAGCCAAGCAAGAACATTTGACGAGTCGGTCCAAAAGAAAACTTCTTCAGGTACAATATTATGACCTGATATAATGGTATTTGCTAATCTAGCTCCAAGAACAGCAGCTTGTAATTCAAGCCTAGGGATCGATACTGGACGAAGAGGAGCTACTTTTGACTTTGCTGCTACTAATGAACAGCAGACAGCTGTTGACGCTTCATATCTAAAGTAGCGCTACCGCCGCGTCACGCTAACTCACTGGCATCTGTAAACACATGTAATTGGAGAGTCTTATAATCATACGAAAAATAGCATCTCGAAATCTTAATTTCTCCTATCTTAGGAAGTATTTTAATCCATTTAACCCAGTCGGTAAATTGAGAGTCCGTAACTAACTGGTCCCAACCTATTTCAGAGCGCCAAATGTCTTGCAAGAGAATTTTAAGACCAATCAACAGGGAGGACAGGAAACCCAAGGGATCAAAAACCATCATAAGCGTTCTCAAAACTTCCCGCTTAGTGGGCTTTCGGACTCCTGCTACTACTTCCTTGTCTAATCGACCAAAGTTGAGGTTGTAGTAAAATTGGTCGTCCATAGTGCTCCACCACATACCTAAAACTTTAGAACCAGCAAATCCATCGTTGCCGTTTAAATTCTTTAGTTGACTAGTGTTGTCGTCCTCCAAATTCAGCTGGGAGGTAATCAATTTTGAATTTGAAATAAAGTTTCGTATAATGAACTTGGCTTCTTTATGTATCTCAATTACGCGTTTGCGATCTGCAGAGCTTCCTCTTCTGAATCAAAACTCTCAAGCCAGTCGTCTACATAGTGATTTTCAACAATAGAATTCACTGCTTTTGCATTTGATCCTCCGAACCGTAAAGCATTAATATTCTTCACATATTGAGCGACCGTGGGGAACATGCAGCCCCAAAAGTCATTACCCTCATGACGTATGTGATCGGTTCATCGTTTGGAGAATTCCGCCAAAGGAATCTTTGGCTTTGTTGGTCGCTTTCACGTATAGCCACCTGATGATACATTTCTTTGATATCGCCTGATAGGGCGAAACGCTTTCTCTAAAGCGAAAATGCGTTGATTAAAGAACACAACATATCGGGACCTTTCAACAACATTTCGTTTAAAGAGGTTCCATTAGCCACTGCCGCAGCATCCCACACAATCCGAACTTTGTTGGGCTTATTCGGGTTGAAAACGGGAAATATTGGTAAATACCATGTTCTGTCCTCAAGTTTAGCAGCTTCCTGATCTGTAAGCTTTTTAGTATAACCCTTATCTAAGTAAGCTTGCATTTGAGTCTTAATATTCTCCGCTAAAACGGGATCCTTAGCCAATCTTCTTTCCAAGCATATTAATCTCTTCATAGCCATGTCGCGACTAGACGGCAATTGAATTGAATCAATTTCCACAGTAAGCCCGCTTCATATCCAAATTTAATTTTGCGTGTTGTTTTGCTAGAATACTCATTGCTCGCCGATCGTCTTCAGATTGCAAATGAAACACAGGACTCTTTGTAGTGAGTGACTCCAACGCAAAAACTGTTTTACTTGGTCGTGCAAGTCGTCCTTCAAGTCCACAGTCACAGACATGGTAATGATGATTTAGATTACTATTTACTTGATCTGCGTAGTTTCCTAGGATAGTCCAACCTAACTTCGTTTTAGTGGCGATTGGTTCTCCCCATTGACCTTCTTTAATCTTCAGTGGTAAGCCCAGTTGCCAGTGTTCAATACCAATCAGTATGCGGCTTTGCATCTTTATAGCTAGCAATTGGAAGATTTCTTAAATGGTTATATGGGGTTTCAGTCGGCTTATACTTTAACGACTGAGTAGTTAGATTTAATCCTTGCACAGTACGAACATTGGAGATACGGTACCTTTTGCAACTTTCACTATCACCTGATATTTCTAGAGACACAAGCGACTATTTTTTCTTCTCGAGTCGTATCTCCAGTCCATTTTAAATGCAGTGAGCTGATAGGTCCTTTGAGATTTAATTCTTGCGCTATTTTTTCGTCTAAAAGTGTACGGGTTGACCCTTCATCCAGAAATGCAAATGTTTTTATGACTGTACGCGGTCCAAACAATCGTGCGAATTACACGAAAAAGCAGTCGACTTGGAACTAAGGAGTGAATGGAAATCGTATTGACGTTCATGTTCTCTTGGCTGGTTTGCTATGGGTTCGATAACATGTTTTACATCATCATGAAGTAAATGATGATGTTTAAATAAACAACCGTTCACATTGCATTTCGTTTGGGAGTTGCAGTGTTTCCAGAAATGTTTAAGAAGGCATTTTCTGCATAAACCATTCTTTTAATTATCTCCCAACGTTCCTTAACGTTGGCTTTCTTAAACGCAGGGCATTCCGCGATTTCGGTGCGTCGCTAATACAAACACAACACTTTGAACCAATACGTTGGGCAGACATTATCGATGGATTTCCATTGTCAACGTGAGAATAGACTTTACCCTTTGTTTTAAAGGAACGTTTCTCAAGTTTTTCTCCGGTTTATACAATATGTCAAGACTACTGGGTAATACCGTGCCTACTTTATCTGCCTGTATCGTCAACCAGTCATCCAGGGTAGATAAAGTTTCCAACTCAGAGTATTCCCCATATTGCTTTAACTTGAAATCAGCCCATTCAAGCTTAAGCGACCCAGGGAGTTTTTGTACCAATTCGTTTAACAATGTCGGATTGGTTAGATGATTTGTCATGCCGCAAGCTTGCATGGTAACACAGAGGTGTTGCACCGCTATATGGAGATCCAACAGTGAATCTAATTTTTCTAAATTTACTCGAGGGAGTGTCTGAACGTTTGCTATTAACTCGCTGATTACTTGATCAGGTCTACCAAAACGAATCCTTAAAGCGTTAATAGCTTTAGGTACAGATTCTTCATAAGTAAGATATCCCTTGACTAAATTTAAAGCTGCCCCTTTTAGACATTTTGTAACCGACATAGGTTATCGTAGTTGCTTAACTTTAAAGCCGTGGTTGACCTCATGTAACTTGTAATGAACATCGGCCATAGATTCGGAGAGCCATCAAAGATTGGCAAATCGGGCGTTTGTCTAAGTACATCTCTATAGAAAGGTGTATCATTATCATTTGTCGCGCGTTGAGCACTAGTAAGAAACTCTTGCTGATTTTTGCGGTTAACCACGGCAATGGTGCCGACGTTAAAAAGTCTGATGTTTATTGAGTAATATATTCTTTGGGGGCACTCGGGATTTGATAGGTGAATTCACATCCTGTGGACTTAATGGTACTTCTTGGCTTTCTACTACTGCTTTCGAATGTGCTTTAGCCCATTTTTCAACATCAGCATTTTTTGTTTCAATATCAATTGACACGGACCCGACATCCGAAATGTTTGTACTACAAGCGTCATCCATCTGACTAATCAATAGCTTCTTTTGTGTGAAGTATAACTTATCTTCTTCTTCACGCTGTTTTCTCGTTGCTACTATCATCGACGTTCCTCTTCTAGCACCTCTAGAAGCCGTTGACTACTTAGGCGTTTACTTGAAGCGTTCGTAGTAGATGGGTGGGATCTAAGCGTGGGCTCCTTGGCTTTGTTCAAAACGAGCACCTCAATGTTTGCACGGTTTTCATTTTGAGTAAGAGCGTTTTGACATTCATCGATGTTACTGCTGTTCTGGTTTCTACTATCAGCAATAACTTCAAAAACCACGCTTGTGTCCCTTGCCTTTGCTCGCTTAGATTTACGACTCTCTTTTTGTTTGTTGTCTTTTATAGCTTTAGTAACATGCGCACATTCAAAATGACTCCAGCTGAGACATTTTTCACATTGCACCATATCTCCTTCTTCTGGATATTCACACAGATTACAAACACAATCTAAATCATTAGGGTTGTTCATATTTGAAGTACTTTTCTGGTTCATATTTTCACTGGTTTATTTTGTGGTGTTTGTTGCAATCAGAGTTACTAGGTTCTAATTCAAAGCATATACAACCATCCACCAAATTAGTCCAAGTGTCTTGTAGCACCAGATTTAGTTTTTTAGAATGTTATCAAAGGAATGATGATAAAACGCGAAACCTTTTAAGCATATATTTTTTTTTTTTTTTTGTATAACAACGATGGTGATGATTGTGATTATGATGATTATGCTAAAAAACTAAGTCGTGTTCATATCAGTTCCCAGAGTAGATTCTATAAGTTTTATTACAAAGTTCTTTTACTAAAAAATTCTAGAACCCACAAATGCCAAAACCATTTGTCCTTTTTGTTACCCTGCCTACTCCCCAAACTTTTTATTTTAAGCCAATTTTAAATAGTTAGATGGCGTAACCCAACTATAACTCTAAACATACAAAGGTGACATAAGTCAAATAATTAAAACTAGATGGAGTTCCAACATTCGGGACTGTAATAATTCTGTAAATAGGGGAATTCTGATACGCAAATGTGTTGAATGTGGGTGGCTTGAACAACGGAGTGTATCTGACAGGTCGACAAGGCACTTTTAATGTTGGAAACGATAGAATATCAGCGCAGTCAACAAGGTTGCTGACAATTTTTATGCCAAAAACACAATGTCTTGTTTTCCCTGAATTGTTGTAAGTACCAAAAGGTGTGTTCGACTTAAAGTGCAAATGTTTTAGAAATTTTTTTTGATTGATTCGAGACGATCAATATACACTATATACTGAGGGATTCCATTTCACCGAACAAAAATTGAGTCGAGTTGATACATATGCAAAATATAATGTCAATGATGTTTGAATGTTAATGAAGTGGTGGGAAACTCGAATGACGAATCCTAACATCTCGCTGGCCTTAGCAGCTATACTGTTTATATGATTTTGGAAAGAGAGTTTACTATCGTATACTATACCTAAATCTTTTATATGGTCCACTCTCGTAAGCGTAGTACCATCGAGATGGTATCTATAGTAAGTTAGGTATGTATTTCTCGTGAAACTGATTATGTGGCATTTGTCGTGGTTTAAAGAGAGTTCATTCTGCTCACAATACTTTTGTAACCATATTAAATCCTGTTGCAGCAATTCACAGGCACGAATGTTATTTATGCACAGGAATACCTTTAAGTCGTCGTCAAACATTAAGAATTTCGAATGAATAAAAACTTTCTTTATGTCATTCACATAAATACTAAAAAGTAATGGTCCTAGATGAGATCCTTGGAGGACTCCTGAAGTGATAGGTAAAAATTTGTTAAGAACCCATTATTTTTACCACTGGCATCTGTTAGATATATATGATGATAACCAACGAAAGAGATCTCCATGGATACCGATTTTAAGTAGTTTATTACAAAGAATCCTATGATTGATTTTGTCAAACGCTTTACTGAAATTTGTGTACACTGAACCAACATGTGTCCTATCGTCAAGAGATTTTAACAAATATTCAGAATATAAAATAAGATTCGATTCTACAGATCGTCCGCTGAAAAAACCATGCTGTTCAGGTTCAATAATTCTAGCAAAAACATTTAATATGGAGATTGACTGTAATTGGTTACTTTAGTTCTATCCCCGCTTTTAAAAATTGGAATGATAATTGCCTTCTTCCACTTCCGGAAATACACCTTCATTTTACGATTTATTAATTAAAAGAGTTAGCGGTTTACATAAGCTTTTTGCGGAGTTTCTTATAAACACTCCCGGAATGCCATCCTCACCTGCAGTTTTAGACATATCGATGCCACACAACAACTTGAATATGTCATTTTCATTGACATTAAGGGAATTTATTAAAGGGTGACCTAAGGATTCGTCGTGGCTATCAGCTGTGACTGACATAAATTGAATTTAAATATTCTGGGAAAATGTTGGTGATTTCAATACCTGTATTAGCCGATTTATTGTTAAATGTAATATTATTTGGTAATGAACTGGCAGATTTTAATCCAGATCATATAGTGCCAGATGTCTTTTGCATTAGTTTTTAATTCATTTTCGATTTTCTGCAGGTAATTATAGTGGTCCCGCTTGATCAAAAATTTTGAATGACGGTATAATGTGAAAAGATAGTGGTCGGAAGTATTGCCATATGTCTTGTAGCGTTTGTGAAATTTCTGTTTGAGTTTAATAATATTTAAAGTTTGCAAAGTAAAATAAGGTGGGAATTTATAGGGCCTAATTATTGCTACACAAGTTTTAACGTGATTAGTGATTATTTTCCAAATGACTTCGTAAAATTTCTCGATGCACGAATTGATATCGGATCCACCTACTACCTCATTCCAATTTATCAATTCAATAGCTCGATTAATGTTATTATAATTAGCTACACCAAATTTATATGATGTCTGTTTGTTTACTATTTTTATGCTTTTTAGGTTCCGAAGTGTTATATAAATTTCAAGTGATGGATGATGAGAATCCTCGTTTACTAAATAAAAGTTGCTATGTTTAATCGAAGTCATGATCTCAGGCATATTACAAAGCACTAAATCTAACATTACACCAATTTGATTAGCATAGGAGTTTAATTGTGATAAATTACTGAAATGCAATGTGTTGGGGGTTGGCCGTGACGGATACGGCTTTCTGCTAAAATCTTTAAAAACTGCGTTGTGGAAAGATATGGGAGCCTACCACAATATTTCCCAGGTGTGCGTGGCCTAAAACACAAAATACATATGATGGAGAGCTTACAAGTAAAATTCTTGTCCGGAGGTAAAATACTCCCTCATTCGGATCTCCGGGAGGGGGTACTTGGGGCTCGTTATCATAAGAATATAAAACAACGATTCGATTTAGTGATAGGGACTTGGAATGTTAGGTCATTACTTAGAGTAGATAAGTTAACGAATTTATTAGTCGAAATGAGAAAGGAAAAGCTGGACATTTTAGGTATTAGTGAGGTGAGATGGCCAGATAGTAATGACTTTTGGAAAGATAATTATAGAATAATTACAACTTCTTCAACTAATGGACAGGCAGGGGTAGGAATAGTGTTAGGTAAAAGATTAGGGCATAAAGTTAAAGAGTACTTACAATTTAGTGATAGAATAATTATGGTTAGATTGAGTACAAAACCCACAGACACTGTTTTAGTACAGGTTTACATGCCAACAACTCAGTACGAGGATGAGGAAGTAGAAAAGGTATACGAGGATATAAATAGTATAGTGAGAAAAGTAAAGGAGATGAGAATTTAATAGTTATGGGCGATTTTAATGCGTCAGTGGGAGAAGGTAGTGAGGGAAAAATGGTAGGAAAATTTGGGTATGGCAGACGAAATGATAGAGGAGAAAGATTAGTTGAGTTTTGCCAGGAACATAGATTAGTAACTGTAAACACCCTATTCGAACAACATGTTAGGAGAAGATATACCTGGAAAGCGCCAGGTGATAGGGCTAGATACCAAATAGATTATATTTTAGTTAAACAAAGATTTAGAAACCAAGTTAAAAACTGTCGTAGTTATCCAGGGGCTGACATAGATAGCGATCATAACTTAGTTAAAATGAAGTGTAAACTAAAATTCAAAAATTGAGAAAAGTTAAAAGAGAGGGATGGGATCTAGGTAAGCTTAATGATAGTAGGGTAAAAGAGGAATATAAACAAGTATTAGATCAGTGGCTCTCAACCTTTTTGGGATCACGGAACACTTTTAAGTGGTCTCGATTTTGGCGGAACACCATTATCATAAAATTTGTAAATCTAATGTAAATCACACAAAATAATTGGAAGATTAATATTTAATTGAAATAAAGATATATATTACATGGTAACTTATTTTAATGAGAAATTTGCGCTTGACGACCTTTACAAATTTCCTCAAGGTTGGGTCTTATGTAAGAGAGCGCTATCTCATTTCTTCTTCTAAATTGGTAAGTCTTTCTCTTTTTGCTTTTAATATTTGTTAGAGTTGAAAATCCAAGTTCGCACAGATAGGGACGTCGAAAAGAGCAACAAGATATTCAACGCTCGTTTTGCAATAAATGGATGTTCATTCTCGATGGAAATCCAAAACCTTTCCACTCCTTCTTCTTTGAATTTTAGTTGTAACGTTCGATCCGTTGATATATTAATAAACTCATCTGCTTCCTGAATAGAAAAATCTTGGTTCATTATATCAAATTCACCAAATGGATTTGCGCCCAATCAAAGTCTTCAATATTAAGAGATGGAAAGTAATGAGTTATTTTGTCTTGCAATATTGACAAATGCTCTGTCACATTTGAAATCATTTCGTTAATGTTAACAATATTTTCTGTTGCTAATAACGGAAACATATCAAATTTGCGATTTTGAGCAATACGATTTTCCAAAGCAAAAGCTTTTTCTGGAAAGCTAGCAATTTGTCTGTGGATGTCAGAATATTTTCATTTTGCTTGAAGAGATGTATTGACTGAATTTAAGTAGCTGAAGATATCGGCTAAATATGCTAGCTTAGTACACCATGCATCATTTTCCAAATATTTTACGTATACAACATTACCCTCTTGTCTAAAAAACTAGCAATTCCTGTTTCAACTCATGAACTCGGGTTAGCACTTTTCCTCTTGAGAGCCACCTCACTTCAGAGTGCAAAAGCAAACATTCATATTTGGATTCCATGGTGTTACAAAGTTGTTTGAACATACGGGTTTTAATGGTCTCGATTTAATATAATTCACCATATGTACGACTTGTTCCAAAACAGACTTTAAGTTTGCTGGTAGACTCTTCGAAATCAAAGATTCCCTGTGCAGAAAGCAGTGAGTAAAGACTATATTTGAATTTATTGCTTTAACTCGACTACAAAATCCCTTAATACTGCCACGCATGGCTGGAGCTCCATCAGTACAGATTCCTGCAATTTTCCCAGGATAATTTCCATTCTTCCAAATAAGATGATACTGAATTAATTATGTCTTCTCCAGTTGCGTGACCAATAAGTTCCTTGCAGAATAAAACTGATTTATTATTTCAGTGTCGTCCAACAAAGCGAATAAATCCGATTAATTGGGCTTTGCCACTTATGTCAGTGGATTCGTCAATTTGCAGCGCAAAATTTTTGTAATTAATTTCGCCGTCACTGCGTTCTCTATAAAACCTGACATATCTATAATTCTTCTTTTATCGTATCGTCCGAAACGGGAATTTTAGGACGTCTCGCTGCGCTTCATTGCCAAACATAATCTTAACAATTTCTAAACATGCGGGCAAAATTAGCGATTCTGCGATATCATGCGGCTTTTGCTTCAATGCAATTAGTTCTGCCACTTTATAAGAAGCGATTTGCGCTTTATCCGAAATTGTAACGCTCTTTCGAAAGCATGTTGCTTGCACTTCTTGATTTTCAGCAATCTTCGAAATAATCTTTACCTTCGGTTAGACAAGAATGTTTTGTTGAAAGGTGTCGCTGTAACTTAGCTGGGACCATTGCACTGTTAGCCAATTTTTCACCACATACAATACATCTCGAATAGGAACATCTTGACTACCGCTCCATGTAAACCAAACTTCAGATATTCTTCCGAATAATGCCGAACTGATTCGGATATCTTTTACGTTTATTTTCGGCATTTTGTTGCCTTGCATATCTCCTTCAATTGAAGAAGACCTGCTTGTACTCGCCCCAACATTAACCTCACTTTCAGTCTTTCTTTTCAAAATTTGTCCATATTTCAGATTTAAAAGTCTTGTATAAATGCTAAAATAAGCAACTAAAAGATAAGAATACTGTTAAAACTACACAACTTGCATTTCATCTTACCAATTTCCAACAATATAAAATATATATACAATAAAAACACACTCACGAAAACTAGATATTTATATTAAATTATGGCTGAACCGCAGATCGAAATTGCGCTTTTGTTATTTACGTCGAAGAAAGAGAAACAGCACGAAATCAACACTACGTAGCGCTCCTGCGTTATCGAGTACACTAGAAATTTAGTGGTATTCCCGGAGTAACTCCAAACGACGTAACTGCGCTGCTCGATAATTACACTGTTAATATTATTGACTGTTCATGAAAATTTAGAATAATATTGAATATTTTGCTAAATTTCAAATAATTAACAAAACTATGTAGTATTTATTTTATAGTAATAAAAAATTTACTGTTTCTTATTATATTATATTCAAAATTTTCAGGAACACCTGGGACAGCTTCGGAACACCAGTGTTCATGAAGCGATTGAGAACCACAGTATTAGATAATAAGAGCAAAGAGATAGCTGTAGTAGGGAATGTAGAAAATAGATGGAAAGAAATAAAACTGACTGTACATGATACAGCAACACAGACTATAGGTAAGAAAAAAATAGAAGCGAGAAAACCCTGGGTAACAAAGGAGATATTAGATTTAATAGAGAATAGAAAAAGCTTAAACCTTTCAGAGAAGTGGATAGTGAAAGTAAGCAAAAATATAATACAGTTAGAAATAAGATAGTACATGAGTGTAGAAAAGCTAGAAATAAATGGATGGAGGAGAATTGTAAGGAAATACAAGATGATTTGAGAGTAGGTAAGACAGACAGGGCTTACAGGGCAGTTAAAAGTTTTTGGGGAAGATAGGAAAAATATAATGGTATTAGAGACGAGAATAATGAGCTTCTAATAAATAAAGTTGAGGTAGCAGATAGATGGAAAAGATATTTAGAAGATTTATATAAGGGAGACGATATAGATGAGTTAGAGAACGACCAAGAAGAGGATGTAGAAATAGGGTTCTCAATATTAAGAGAGGAATTTGATAGAGCTGTTCGGAATCTTAAACTAAATAAAGCGCCAGGGATAGACGATATTCCAAGAATTAATAAAATATGCTAGTCAGAAAACTTTAGATAGATTATATGAACTAATAAAAGTAATATATGACACAGGTGAGGTTCCAATAGATTTCGAAAAAATATTATTATCCCAATCCCAAAAAGTCAGGAGCTGATAGATGTGAGAATTTTAGAACGGTTAGTTTAACTTCTCATGCTTCCAAAATACTAACATTACATTTGATTTTCCAATGCTCCACCGAAGGTACTACATTGGCCAGGAAGCGAGTTTTTACCTGGAAAATTTGGAATTTGCGAACCCTTGCTGTTCCAAGCAAGGTAGGGATCTTTAACGTCGTGACAACACTCACACAGGGACCTCCATTTTACCTCTCATCCGAGCGAGGGTGTATTTTTGTGAAAATGCTCGCCTAACATTTTTCAAGCGGACCGTGTCGGGATTCGAACCCGGGACCTTGGGCGTAGTAGTCACACACATACCACTACGCCACGGAGCCGCCTTCCAAAATACTAACAACAATAATTAAAAATAGAGTAGAAGCTTTGACTGAGAATTATTTAGGCGAAGACCAATATGGTTTTCGTAAAGACAGAGGGACTAGAGAACCGATATTAATGATTAGGGTAATTATCGAAAAAAGGTTACAAAAAAAAATAAAAAGACTCATTTTGCGTTTGTAGATTTAGAAAAAGCATTTGATAGGGTTAATTGGATTGTTATGTTCAGGGTTTTGCAAAAAATAGGAATCTCTCATAGGGATAGAAAAATTATTTACAGTCTATATAAAACCAAAGCGTAGTAATTAGATTGGATGAAATAGAAAAGGAAGCTAAGATTAGAAATGGTGTTAGACAGGGTTGTATACTGTCTCCTTGATTTTAATGTTTATATTGAGGAAGCTTTAAACTTAACCAGAGAGAGAAAAGAGATAGGTATTAGTGTACAGGGACAGAAAATAGACATGTTGCGTTTTGCAGATGATATAGCCATTATAGCAGAGTCTAGAAAAGAGTTAGGAGAGTTTTTAAATATTTTAGATGAGATACTACGGAGTAACTATAGTATGAGAATTAACTCAGTAAAGACAAAGATAATGACAAGTGAGTTACAGCCTAGTTCTAAACCAAAATTAAAATTAGGTAATACCGAGTTAGAGGAGGTAGATGAATTTTGCTATTTAGGTAGTATAATTACAAAGGATGGACGTAGCAGAAGGGATATAGTAGCTAGAATAGCTCAAGCTAGAAAAATGTTTTTAAAAGAAAAACTTACTAATAGCTAATAGTATTAGTTTAGATAATAGAAAAGTTTCTTAAAGTCATGCGTATGGAGCGTTCTACTATATGGTAGTGAGACTTGGACAATTAAAGAAGTAGATAAGAAAAGATAGAAGCTTTTGAAACTTGGTGTTATAGGAGAATGTTAAAGATTAGTTGGACAGATAGAGTAACAAACGAGGAAGTTCATAGAAGGATAGGTGAGGAACCCTGTATGTGGAAACAATTGAAGGTCAGGAGAGATAGAATGATAGGGCACCAGTTAAGACATGAGGGACTATTTAGTAAAGTCTTAGATTATAGACTACCAAATAAAAATAGAGTAGGAAGGCCTAGACAAAGCTATATTAGTCAAATTATTAGAGATTTAGGTTGTGAAGGGTATGCAGACCTTTTTAAACTAGCTCAGAATAGAAAAGAATTTCGAGCTGCGTCAAACCGAATTTAAGTAAGTTCGAAAACAAAACAAAACAATGTGTCTATAAATTCTGAGCGTTTGTTTGCAAATTTCAAGGGTATTATTTGTAACATACTGTTTTAGTACAGTCGGTTATGTAAAAATAACTCTCTATTATTTCTCAAATTGGTTTATTTTCTAGTTTATTTTTAGGGTCCCAATTATTAGGATAACGGTTTTGTAGCATAAATGTCTGCGATTTTAAACGGCTTCAAAAGCTCCGTTCCCAAGTAGCCAGAGCAGGGTTCTTGGAAAATATAATCCAAAGATTTAATTAACATTCCCAAGGTATGAAGCTCTACTTGGAAGGCACTTAACGTGTCAGATTAGTAGTATATACTAATAGATGTCAATCAAGTAGCTAAGACCCTAGTTATGTATAAAGCAGCCCGAGTTGTTTAAATAATTTTCAATTAGTTTGGGCACTTAACTAAAATTATAGTTTCGGAGTTTTTTTGTGAGGGAGATTTTGGTTATCCTAAAGCAATTGTTAGTTTTAAGTAACTTTTAAGATTTATGACAGGCTTAACCTTTTCGATTATGAGAGCTAAACTGGACTGGGTATTTTTCAATTAACTTAAAGGTATATAAGGAGTTCAGCGTGGGATGGAAGGGGCTTTTTTATTTCGATACTTCCGACAGACAGGGTTTATTTCTGTACTTCCGAAAGTAAAGTGATGTTTTTTTAATTTTATTCTGAGTAAGTACTTTCCCAGTTACTAAACCAGAGTGTATGGTATTTTTTTAAATAATGAACTCAAGGGTTGTGTTATGAATTATGTATCCGTAATTGTTTAACTAAATTGTGCCGACGTTCTGTAAAAATACCGACGTTCAGATTAAAGCTCTGAGTTTGGGCTTAAGTTGAACAAGTTGAAATTTTATTCCCTGTGTACTTATTTAGGCAGACAGGGAAGCTTCAGCAGGGTACACCGCATCATTGTTATTTCGACGGTAGGCTGAGGGCTCACGCAATAGCTTGGCAACGAAACCTACCTGATTACGCAATTTTCAGGTCGGGTATAGTAGTAAAGGACCCCCGTACTGATAATCTTTGTTGTACTTGAACGAGTTCCGTTACAGTAATAGTTGACCGGTGAAAAGGTCGTTTCATGTTCCGTTAGTTGGAGACACCCTTGTTAACTGAGAGCGTGGGTCACAGTAGGTAACTTTATTAGAATACTGTATATATAATTAATTATTGTATTTGGGTGTTTGAGCCCGAAATTGTTTCTTATATCCTTAAAAAGTAGACTAGTCCTAAGGAATTTAGACAATAATTTTGTTTAGTTATATAGTGTTTAGCTAGCTGGGGACTTTAAAGCTCCACAGTAGTGCAGTGTTAAAATTTTCTGCGTGCGTATTTGTGACAATCTTTTCCCATTATCAAGAACGAAGCGTAACGAGTGATAATCCCTTGATAAGGTCCGTAAGCCTTCCCCTCCCTTACGGTGGCACCCTATTGTATATAATGGCAAATATTGTATATATTTTGTACTCGTATGTCATTAGGTTAAGGTTTAATTAGTTGTACAGTTAATAAAACAATCTAAATTTATATCTTAGTGTGTTGTAGCTTAATTAACCTCACCCTGTCACCGACTGTAGCAAGCTTGCGAGGCAATGTTCCGAAACGTTTGGGTACTTTAGATTTAGGGGTCATGCCCTATTATTTTATTGTTAATTGGATACCCTCACGAGGCAGGAATGTATAGTTAGTTACATATTTTTTGACGGATAGTTATTGACCATTCTATGTCACTACCATTAAAGTCCCCTACTATTACTATTATTTCATTAGTAAACTGACTTACAATCCACGACAATTTGCCCGATAGTACTTTCCTTCCTAATATATCATAATTTCTATTTGTATAAATACTAATAGTGTGGGTTAGTTTATTCATAAGAATAATTTTAGCACATTTATTTATATGCAATCCATAACGGGTAAATTTTTGCCTTTTTAGAATAAACCTAGGGTTTATAAAAGTCGCGGATTTTCCAAATTCTGCGAATAGAGCCATATTGTTTTTACATACGAAATTATTATGATCATATGCATTAAACCAAAACGGAGACGATATGAATATCACATTTGTGTGTTGTATAATCCTTTTTAAGTTACTTAACCTAGACTTACTTGTAGAACATCCACGAATTGCATTGTTAGTACCAGCAAACACTACAACAAAATCATTTTTAGTGAAGTTAGCAGTTGAGTTACCTATGTCAGCTACGACATTTTCAAATAATCCGTTAGGCTTAAAAGTAGTTATAACATCAAAATTAATATTAATGTTATCTTTTAGGGAATACAATATCTTCCCACAATCATGAACATGACTATTGCCCTTACAAGAGCACCTTTTTATTACAAGAATCTGACATGGTTGACATTGTATTTTTCTTACTATGGGAAATGAAATGCTTATGCTTCCCTGTATAGATTGGAGGGCACACATACAGGACCTCAAACCATTCATCAGAAAAGACGAAGAACCATGATTTGAGATTTTTAAAATATATTTTTAGAATGATCTTTTATCGACAATATTACAGATTAAACTCTTTAAATTATTGATAAATGTTACTAACCTGCGAATATTTACTATTGAGCATATTTTAAATATGCTAGTTTCTATGTGCACTACTAATTAAACATGGATGTATATGATTATGATGTCACTTATAAAATATTCTTCTGCAAATCAGAGAAGAGATTAAAAGCTTGCAATATAGCATCAAAATATGTGCAGGTATATTTGTTTATTATACATCAAATTAAAGATATATCAAACATGTAAGGTTTTTTAATTGCATTGAAAAATCTGTATCGATCATCACCATCATTAGTAATAAGAGGTGCATCGTTCACATTGTGGCTGACTTATTTATGTGAGACCAAGTCGGGGTACAAAGTATTTTGTAAACACTTTGGCGGGGCTAAGTGTCGACCTTTGGTGGGTGCGGAGAATACATGAGACTTAAATGATTAGGGATTATAAGGTAATTAAAGGTAACCAACGTAAGGACAGCCGAAAGAAAAATATTTATAATATGATACCGAATAAAACTCGATAAACTTGAATAATGCCTTTGCTATATTCAAAATTAATCTTTTCAACTTGTAAACGTTAACATTTATATGTTATATTACATGAAACTGTTGCTTTTACACGTCATAATTTAAATTAAGTAAAAGCATAATTTTTAGTAAGGTAAGATCACCTACTTTTGGTAATTTTTAGATTAAATAATAGATAAGATATAAAAATATAATTTGATTACTTTATCAAACAGGAACTAATAATTTCTTTTATGTAGACAATGTAACACCCAAGAACATTTTTAAATTAATCCAAATTTCAAACGATATTTTCTACCAATCACTGACAATTCTATATAAAATGTAACTCAACACTGAACAAAATTAATATAGTTACCCAACCCTAGTTTGGTTTTGGGTGACAGTTGACAACTTAAAAAGGACCATAACCTATCAACTGATATCTAACATCCCGTGGAATTTAGGTATTTTTAAATTAAGACCCCAAAGAAAATGCTAGTTTGTTCTAGAAAATTCGAAACCGGAAGCGTGCAATAATATTTATTTCTTCACGACAGCTATAAAAAATATGAACAGAAAGTAATTTAGAATATTGAAGAATAACTTAAATTTAAATATAGGGTAGTTTCCAAGCAGCAATGGTAATAATAAAAGTTGATTTAAGCAATTAACCTGAAAGCATATGTAGGGATGATTTAAGATTGTGAAATATGTAAGGTTTTTGATTGGCTAGACCGGTCACGTGACCGAAAGTATATAAATACGGTAAGTGGGAAAATGAAAAAAGACGACACACAAAGACGAAAGACGACACACCAAGATATATGAATGTTAATGTAACTAGCCTGGGGGCTGTTACGTGTTATGCTGCATGGCCGCCTAGCAGCATTGGTCATGTTCAAGTTTAAATTAACGCGATGTTTGGTTAACTAATCTGCAAGGTGATGATACTTATACTTTAAGAAATAGTGGAATTCCAGGAGTTGGACAATACTAAATATTAATATTCAGGGATATAAAAATATTAGCTTCATTTTACAAGATAAGGCTCTTAAAGGAGAATTTAATAGCGGTGAATTTAAATTTAATCAGAAAACTAAATGGTTAAGTCGTAAGGCATTTAATGATAGGAAGCGCAGGTTTACTAACTGCGAAGAAGATGATGATTCACCCCCCAACATACTGTTCATTATTTAGTGATGGTGGAAGTCCGGTAAATTGTTCTGAGGTTTACGAAGAAGAACCACCCCATACTGTTCATTATTTGGGATCACGTGTTACGTGCCGAAAAATCGGCCGTAAACATTTCCAAATTTAGTTTTAATTTGTAAGGATTTCGCGCCAATAGTTTAAAAAGACGTGCGTGTATTTCCGTCGCTTGAAATAGTTGCGTTTGTGCAAGATTGCGCCGACGCGGAGTGCAAAAAGGGGAAGTGGTGGATTTCCGGACAGGTCGAGACTAGTGAGCCAGACGTGGACTAATGTAGTTATCTTTGTGTCTTATCGTGTCTTCTTTTTTTGTTATGTAGGTTTCCTTTTATCTACCCAATTATCGTTCCTTATACCAGTTTCCTGTTGCTCTCTACATAGTAACGAAGAAGACAAATTTAAATTTGGATTCAACCGGGCCCAACGAATACCCACGCCCTCAATGCTTCCCGATCCCAGTTGCCGCCATAATGGAGTAATGCTGTGAGAAGTCCTACAGTTTACGTAAGTAGTTTTCTCGGTTTTTTATGGGATGTAGTAATTTTAAATAATTATGTGACGTAATATCTTATTTGCACGTCATTTTTGCAATTATTTATCATTGCTACCAACTGACTGTAGTGGCTCGCGTACCTCACCGACGGGGGTATAATACACGAAGAATTGCCACCTCCGTATGGTTCGTGGTTTACCAGAAATAATCCCTGCCTACATCCAATATGTGAGACTCCCACACCATATGATGATTTGCTACCTTGTGGAAGTGCTAGTTTAAATGAACAGACTCAGGTTTTTGGAAGCTTGGTCCCAATCCAATTTGGTGAAGAAGTAGGGGAATATAAAGAGTTTCGAGCACAAAATTTATCAACACCCGTGTTAAGCACTATCAACCCCGGTGAGGATAAGTTACCTGGGAAGTACCGTAGGCACTGGAACAACAGTGGGTATTGTATACCCAAAACAGGTATTGGGTTAATCTTTGAATAAATGATTCTAGAGAACGGGCGTTTATATGCATATGCATGCATACACGTGAGGACGCAGGTATGAACTTTTATATATTTATACATATGTTTTTATATGAATATGTTATTAAGTTGTTAGTTAATGTTAGAATTTTTGGTCATTATTATTAACGTTACCACTTAATATTATGAATTTTGTGTAGAATATCAAGAGTTCTTGGTTATGTTTAATTCGGGGTCAATTTGTTTTAATTGTAGAATTTACGTTGATTAGTACAGTGTATAACAACCCAGGTTAAGGTAATTTTTAGTTAAATAATAGATATTTTTTTGTTGCATTCATGTGTCTTTTAATTTATTGGGTAAAAGACCAAGAAAGTTACAGGTTTGTCGATATATGTAACTTATATAGTTATATCACCATACCAAAAGTTATTAAATTCATTACTTGATACGAATGTTGAAATACATATATAGGTTACAATTAGAAGGTGTGGAATGAAATACATTTAGGGTACAAGGATTTTGTAAACTCTCGGGTAAGTTAACTCGCTAGTGTCGATTTCAGAGTTCTATGCCTAACCACCCTGAGGAATGTCCAAGTACTCTCTGTTGTAGAGGAGCCGAGGCGTTTGAGTGAAGTATAGTGATTGCTGTTGAACCAGAAATAGTTGACAACCTTGTGAAGTAGGTGAGTGAACCCTTGTATTGAAATTTTGAACCGTAAGAATTGATATAGAGTTTTGCATTTTATTTTATATGTATTAGGTAACTCGTTTCTTGTTTCTTTGAATGTAAGACAGAGAAAAAGGGCGAAGTGAGCATGGTATGAAATACCTCACATATAGTTGATTATATTCAGCGAAACTAGGGCTTCTTTAAACCATATATTGAAAACACGTGGAAAATAGGAACCAAAGAAAATGTTTTAGGTCACTATTTAACGTTTTCACTTAAAGTTTGACAATTAAAAGAAGTTCATCCGAAATAGATGACGTTTAACATTGAGCAGTTTGGTAGGGAGCTCTAAAATTGTTGAGTAATGTTTGAAAGTCAAGATTGCATCATATGCATAAAATTCATCTAAACGTAAATCTTTGAGTACAAAATGCCAAAATACTTAGCCGATTCATTAGTTAGGCTATTTGAAGGTGAAAAGCAAAAATGGTTAAGCGATTCAATAGTTAGAAGATCGATTGAAGGGCGAAGCATGAAAACGCTGGGCAGTTGAATATATAGATAGGGCAATAAGGGGACATGGGGCAAAAAGGGAACATGAGCGCAAAGGGGACATGGGCGAACAGGGGAATGAGCAAAAAGGAGATTCGATCAAAACGGACAGGTGGACGTAAAGGGCATAGGAGCAGAAAGGGGATTGGGGTAATAATGCAACTGGCCCATAAAGGAGTTGGGGGGTATTCAAGGGCAAAAAGGAGTTCAAAAATGGGTATTGGGGGCAAAAATGAAACAGGGGCGTAAAGGGGATCGTGTCAAAAGGGGATTGAGGCATTCAAAGCAGTCCCGTAGGGAGTGCAAAAGCGTTTCTAATTCTACCATAAAGCATGAACAGAAACAGGATAAATCTAAAATAATTACATGATGCAGTATAAATTTAGCTTGTAAATGAATACTTATGGTTTTCATACAACTTATAAACATCATCAAAGTAGCAACAAGATGCTTAGTTCTAAGTCTAAATAAATCCTGCTCATCCTCTTGGATGATTAGATTCCAGTATAATACAGAGTTCTGAAAAGAGCCGTTTGAACCAAAAAACCAGCCAAATATCGATGTATAAAAACAGAAAAAATCACGAGGTTGTTGACACAAACTAAACAACGAATGATATATAACCTAATACTTTCAACATTTAATATTTGACTTTAAAACTGTAGGCAATATTACATATTGCTACTATTCAAACCAAAACTGTAACCGATATTGTACGGTATTAAATGGGCAAGCTTCTGCATAAATACACGTGTGACGTCGCAGATGACGAGGTGCATTTAGAAATTGCAAGCCCTACATAAGTATAGTATTCATCATATTGCACAAGTTACGATGAACTCATATAATCAAAGGTCGCATTTAGTTATGTAATTTATTGTATTTTTGTCTAGCATAAGGAAACATTGCAATGCATTTTAGAACAATGAACCTTGTAGTGCAAAAACTTAAACTGTATTCGTCAGCAACAAGATTGAATGCACTGTAGTTATAATAATTGTGAAAGAGACATTTTTCCAATTATTAAAAATTATTATCTTTTAGTCAGTTTGTAGCGGTATTACTTTTTACAGGTTGATGAATATAATCTGTTACACATTTTGGACCCCAAGGCGTTGGGCATCGGTGTAGGGGTTTTAATCATTTAGAGAATGCGTTATGTGATCTTGTCCCTGGGGAGACAATATATCAACAACACAGAACTTTAAAGGAACTTAAAATTTTTACGTGTATGAGATGGAACTATAAAAACTTGCTGTGCCGGTGACTACCTGGCTATTATTCCATGGTAGATCATGAAAAGGGCAGGGTTGAAATATTCGTTGTAAAACAAAAAACAAAGTAAAGTGAAGTTGGACGCCACTGTATCTAGAAACTATTAAAAAGGTGTGATTTTAGGGTAGATACAAAAACCCTATTAGAGTAGATGATTTTAAAATTTTTTATTTACTCTTTTTAGAAAATTGAACATATTAAAATCAGATTTATATGAGCATCAGATCTGATAATCACGTACAAACTTAACCACAGCTGTAATTCAAATTATTATTATTGAAAATTCCAAACATATTAGCAAATATTACTTCCCAAACAGACGTGATACATGACGGATACGCTAAAAGATGTTCAAAAAATGTTGGTTGGCACAAGGGTACATGTGGACTAGCGAGTGACTTCCAATTTTACTGCCCATTGTCTGGCTGTTGCATGACAGTTGTTGACACTATAGGATCTTTGTGATAGTAGGATCTACTGGGAGTTTGTGCTGTAGTAAAAATCGATTAAGACTCTTAAATTTTTGACCATAAATCTCACCATCAAATACTTTTCAAACTGTGCTTGACACAGATGTGGAAATGAGCAGATTTGAAAAATTACTTGCAAAGAACCAGTAGAAAACCATGAAACATTTCTTGAACAATAAGGTGTTTACATGAACTTTTGAAAGATTACATTGCTATGTACGATTTTACAAACCAGGTTTCAAAAGAGCTGAATTGTTTTCTACATGATTGTACGTACAAAACGTTAAACTTAGCCTTGTAATTCAACCAAACTAGAAAATAACAACTCACATGTTGTTTTCCATATGGGAGAGAATCAACTAATTTTGCAAGCAAATATTCTTTGAGAATTTTTTCAATTTTATTCTTATCTCTCTTGCCATACTTCTAAGTTGTTTGAACTAGCAATTTTTTTCTTTACAATAAAAAAAATTGTTACTTTAGACTAATTAGCGGTGAACTAGTGTATATTGCTATTAAACTATTTTGGAATGGAGAATGAACCGATTCCATAAAAGCCGATATTTAACTGTTTGCTGTTTGTTATAAACGACATTTCCAGAGAAATTGGGATTTATAAATGTCATGTCATTTAATACGGGAATTGAAAAAATTTAGAGTAATAGTATTATGGATAGCTTATTTAAGATCTTTTTTAAGATTTTTTTAACGATACCTGGCCAAAGTGAGGTAAAGAAATTTAGTTCTTTTTTTTTAGGAAAGTATATTTGTATCTTTATTGAAATTATTTTATGCTGATAGAATTTAAATTTAGATTGAATTTATTTAAAATCTAAGTAAATAGGCACATTTGTAAAAGATGTTCAGAGACAGTTTAATGTTCAATTTTATTTAATGTGACAAAAATGTAATACGTATTTTAAGATATTTGAAAGAAAGGTAATGTATAACTTTGTAGAATTTAAGAAACGGGAGCAAGCGAGGCTTATGCAGAATAACCATCTTCAGTGTAAGAATAATATCGAAAGGGATTACTGTTAGGCGGTTTGGCGCCTCTCAATTATGGCAGGAGAAAAACGTTTCAGGGTATATGATTAAATATAAAGTAGTTGTTTTCATTCCAGCCATTTTAATATTTTTATTTCAAATTTTTTCTATTTTTATAATTTTTTCCATAGGAATCCACTCCCGAACCGCTGTAGTTAACCGATACCCTCCTATATTGTTACGGTGTCCCCTTCATGGCAAATCAAAATTTATTAACGTAATGCTCATTTTACCCGTAACAACTGTTTTGGTTAAGGTAAAGCCGGTATCAGTAGTATTAAATATTGCCAAAAACCTATTATTATTTCAAGACAGCACTAATATTGTAGTAGGACTTAATAATATAATATAGTATGGAATACATATGTTGTGGCAAATACGCCTGAAGTTGAAAGGATGGCTGACAAAATGCAGTCAGTTCAAAATGCAAATTATCAGGAAGTCATAATTCCATTGTATGGATTTGACAAGCTTCAAGAAATTTTCGGATAAGCAGGGAACAAATGGAGGTTAATATAAACCCACTTACAATCTTTATTATCTTATCATATAAGTTATGTTTTAAATGGTATTACTAGTTATGAGCGGTAAATGTAGTGGTACAGAAAACAACGCTCAAACGCTAACTATGCAAAACTATGATAATCTAACCTATAAAAAATCTTTTGTTAACATCATGTTAAAAGTAAACTGAGCATTACGTTAATAAATTATTTGCCATGAAGGGGGGACACCCTATAACAATATAGGGGTGCGTCAGCTAACTGCAGTGGTGCGGGAGTGGGCTCCTACGAAAAATATTTTAAAAAAATAGAAAAATTCGAAATAAAAATAATAAATAAAATGACTGAAATACAAAATATTAAGTTACATTAATCATTTACCCTTTTCTATAGTCATAATTAAAGGACGCCAAACTGTCCGTCCCAGAAATCCCTTCAATATTATCCCACATGGGAGACATTCTGCATAGATCTCCTTCGCCTCGGTTTCCTAAACTTCTCCCATTATACTTTACGGTTCTCTAAAATACCTAAAAACACTTATTAAATTTTTATCAAATTAAATACAATTAAAAATTAAAATACCTCTACCTAATAAGATTCCATCATAAATACGCCTACTTAATTATACAAAAACAAGTTCTCTATGTTTAATTAGTAACTATGAACTTTATGAAGCCAATTGAAACATGACAAAGACGGAGATCTCATGCCAGGTTTCTGCATATAAAAACACACATATTGATATGTGAAGCATTCTAAAAAATTCATATACGAAAACAAGTTTTCCTACAGTGGCATATAATTATAAAACTATACTTACCGTATTGAACAATCGTAATTCTAAAGGAAAGACAACCCTATGTGATACTTTAATATGTCTGTTGTACTGTTCCATATACTTAAATCGTTTCAGGTGTAACGCAAGAATCATGGGTAATTTTTTAACCCTCATTCTTTTTTGCGCTTCCTGGTAACTACTACAATTATCACATTTAAACTTATTATCGCTACACAACGTTTCAGTGTTACTAAAACACCGAAGACAATGTGTTATGCTTGTATTTTGTTCAATATCTACTTGTAAATCAAAGAAGTCTTCATCTTTGCTACTTATAGTTTCACAATTTAAACAACGGGTTTCGCTTGTTAAAATACCCTAAAACAAAAGGTTAAATTAGAAACCTGCCATTAGGAGAAAAAGATAGTTAAAACTTACATACATTTCAATAACAAAATTTTTCAAAATAAAATAAACAAATATTAAACAAATCTTTATAATTTATAACAATATATAATCAGCGACTTAAAAGGACTAAAAAAACAAAATATTAATTACGTAAAATTCTTTATTATAAAATACTAATTAAACTCCTTTTCATAACCACACTTTTATACATTTTTATATATTTATGCAGGGTATTTCACAAATTTTGCTATATGTAAATAAAAGCCTAAACAAATTCCTTGTTTCTCGCATTGTCATACGTTATAATATGACCTTGCTGTAACCTTTAATCACAGTAATATATATATATATATATATATATATATATATATATTATAGTGAATTAGATGAAATAATAACTTAGATTTTTATGCAAAGGCCAAATGA
Organism: Platerodrilus igneus; assembly: GCA_036346225.1. NCBI lineage: Eukaryota > Metazoa > Arthropoda > Insecta > Coleoptera > Lycidae > Platerodrilus > Platerodrilus igneus. The sequence goes on from JARFIW010000858.1 coordinate 6,030,708, forward strand.
TCATTTCAAATCGAGCTAGTAATTGAAAGATGGAAAATATAAGGTCTTGGACAGGACTTGAACCTGTATCCTGGTTTTGCCGGAACCATGCGTTTACCAATTACGCCATCGAGACCAATGACACAATTGGGAAATTTACAAATTTAAATCGTGTACACGACGATACATCAACTTAACTTTCAATTACGTTCGGCATTTTTGTCAATCATATCTGACACTGTCAATTTTTGACTTATGTCAGTTATAGACAGGAAGCTATGCTCAAAATTATGATTGACAAAAATTCCAAACGTAATTCAAAGTTAGGTTGATGTATCGTCGGTACACGATTTAAATTTGTAAATTTCAGTGTCATCGTCTCGATGGCGAATTGGTAAACGCATGGTTCCGCAAACCAGGATACAGGTTCAAGTCCTGTCCAAGACCTTATATTTTCCATCTTTCAATTACTAGCTCGATTTGAAATGATCATTTGGCCTTTGCATAAAAATCTAAGTTATTATTTCATCTTATTCACTATAATACGATAGTATTTATCAACTTACCTTGTGTAATTAACTACCTAAAATATTTATATACATATATATATATATATATATATATATATATATATATATATATATATAGTTGTGATACGGTAGCAATAACCCAGTGCGTCTTTTTTGTGAATTAAAAAGGTTAAAATTTTTATTGTCAATTTTTGATTTTGAATATATAATTTTAATTACCTCAATATATATAATTTTAATTACCTCGGCTAGCTCAGTTTTTAATTACGCATGGAGCTTGCGACAATACGACAAACAAAGCCTTTAAATTTACCTTCTACCTCTACCTCCTGTTTCTTTAAACCAAAACACCATTAAGCACAATTATTATAATATTCTCAAAAATATTTACAATGTATTAGAAGTTTAAGAATTCTCTAAATAGAACTTCCTTTTAATCATTGAAAAAAATTAATAATAATTATCATTCCCAAAGTTAATCAAAAACCAGCACAAATCACCCTTATTTTTATTATCTGAAGCCCCATGAACGTTCATTCAACTTCTTTAAAAATTTACATAATTTATAACGTGTATTAAAAAAAAAACGATCTTTGTTGACTCTCACATAAAATTTTCATGAAAGTAATTTTTAAATTATTCAGATTAGAAATATACAACGAAATATTCACAAATAAAAATAATAAAACATTCAGATTGCCGAACCTGGTGTTTTAAGCTCGAATCAGTCCCTGTGCCAACTTCTCCCGTATTCAGCTTAGCGATTTAATACTCCCAACGTTGAATCCTGATCTGCTTTAGATATAGTCTGAATTTTTCTTAGCATAGCTTTAAATTATTTTAGCGTCTTTTATTAAACTTCCTGGTAATTAATAATTGAATCAAATGCTTGTTGAAATTCCTCATTGGATCCAGTAATTATTCAGAGTCCTTTTTATTAATGTTAATATTAAAATTTAAATTAAACAACTTTTAGTTACTTACGTTTTTAAAGGGTTAAAACGACAAACCACTTTTAATTTTTGACAATTACCATTGTATCATTTATTACTTCACAATAAATCACTTCACGTAAATATTTTCTTTTAAGTGATGTGAACTAAGCCTTAATTCATGTTGAACTGATTTATTTACAAATCCGCCTATCTATTGACAAGCGCAGAGTTCGCTATTATACATGATTCTTACATACCAGGTTTTGGGTATTTCTATCGTATTTTACTGTATATTAAAATTAACACGCTGATTTCGGCACGTAGCATTTCGAGTTAATTGCATTCATTCTCTGGGATTTTCATATTTCTAGATCACGTAGACCATTGTTTGTCCAAATAAATTTAGTGAACTTTGATTTTATCACCATGCCGCGTTTGTTTCCAATATATCAGGTGCTGATTTTCGCTTTCTAGTCACGTAGACTTAATATGATTTATGTATTAAATTATATGCGTTTGCTATCTTACGCATTTATAAACCTGCTTGTTTTAATTAGGATTCTTGGCAAAATAATGATGCGTTATTCATGCGTGTCGCGTTTTAGCTTCTGTTTATGTTGTTTTACGACTTGCGAATTTGTTTATTCAAATAAATCTTCTAAAATATTTTTCATTAACTAAATTAATTATGATTATGGTTTATATACAGGGCGTTGTCATTTACTTTCCAGCCTAAACATCGTATTTCTTGTTTTCTTCAGAAAACTGTCTCGTTTTCTGAGCCCTCATGTAATTTATATGATGTGTGCTATACTATTGGTCCTAACTACCCCTAAATGACTTGTTAACACAGCAATATATATATATATATATATATATATATATATATTGATGAGATAAGGAAGTCATAAGAAGTCAACAAGCACCATATTTCCGAGTTTGTAATTAAAAAAACAAAGTATCATTTAAATATGTAAATATTCATTCACCTAAAAACATGAAATACCATTTGAATAACTTCATCAAAAGTATATTAAATAATATCGAAAATGTCATTAAGAAGCATGATTTTAGAAGAAGCTACTTCAATCTTTATAGATTTAAAACAAAGATGCTACAAGATTCCAGATCCATCTAATGTGGAGAGAGAATCCGTAAATCCCGGATTGTAAAAAAATCCATAAATCACAAATGACAACTAACTATCTGTACGATTACATCTAACATGAATGAACAATCCAATTAGCGAAATAGTAGAGCGGGATAGATAAGACATTTTAATGGCCCACAAATTATAATCAAAAGAGATAACGACAAACATTTCATTGAACTGCACCAATTAACATAGATAATGAAAATTTTACAACCTAATAAATTAAAAATAACAGGAATTTTAGCTTGTAAAATGAATGAACTTCCAGGTAATTATTACATCGGCCTACCCAGAGAAAAGTAGAAGAATCTGAAACTTAATATTTTTTGTATAAAAGCCGATAAATAATTCAGGGGATTCATTCAATCAAGACCAGCCATTCACAAATAGTCGTTCTGTTTATAAAGGCAGTTGTTGATAATATAATGTATTTAACAATGAGCTAAGAGTTGTAATTTAAATGGCATACAAGGTCATGCTGAATGTTTAAAATATTGGTTAAAACAATATCCTTTTTTAAACGTATGGAGTAAAATGCAATGTATAAAAGTAAATTCTATTGAAATATGTAAGATTTAAATCGGAAGAAGATTTATGGAGTTAATGAAGGTATTAATGGAAACATAAACCAAGTAATTAAAATTTAATTTTTCGATGCAGTTATTATGGTACAAAATGGAAATAGAAATTTGATCAACGACTTGGCTTGTAGAATTTATTTTGAAAACACAAGTAATCTTTGTTTAAATCTTTTAAAGAATATTTGTGTATGATAATTAATTTAAGTAGATTAAATTACATAAAGGTTTGGCATACAGATATTTTTCTGTAAATGAATATTGTGAGGTCGAATTTAATAAATTCTACCATTATCAAAGATTATAAAGGGGTATCTGATCAGCTATGCTTTTTCTTTTTCCAAGGTAAGCGAGATTATTGCAATTATTCATCCTATTTCTAATAATTTGTACATAGTGTGATTTACATAAAAAACGTCTGTGAGAGACTCTAAGCATAGTTATAATGTTTGTGTGTGTAATTTTTATGGCCAGTGTGTGTTGAAGAAAAATGTTTGTAAGTGTATCAATTATTTTAATTTGACGAACTGTATATAAGTATTTAATGTGATGTGATGTTGAAATTTCGTTGTTTCAATCCATCTTAGCTAGCTAGATAGTATCAGGCAATAAATCAAATCAGATCGATTTTGTTTTCATAGCACTTTTTATTGAAGCCCAGCATAGGGGCACATTTTCTAATATATATTGTAGTGGTTTTAAAGGGCTAAATCTACGTATAAACAAAGTAATTTCAAATACCCTGTATAAAGGAAACAACCAGAACTTACTTGCAAAATTTATTCCAGTTAGTTCATTTTAAGTAACAGGTATTAACAACATTTTACAAATAATGATTAAAATTTAGTAGGTTTGCAAAAAGAAATAAATTGTAGAAGCCAATGCCATTAATTTATTAATTTAATTGAGTTTAATTGAACGGTTATTTACGTATAATATGCATAAAAGCGTGTAAAAATCAATAATACCAAAATAAAACGCGTTGCTAACAAACAAATATATCGGTTGGGTTGAAATACGCTGAAAATCTAACTCGTAGAAATGTTATTTAAAACGTTCGTTAAAATTAAACACCTGCAGGTTTCTAAATGTCAAGTTCCATTTATTTTTATAGATAACAAACAAGTTTCAAAGAATATCGGGTAAACGGTCGGATGTTTTCCCATTAAACGCTAATGAGGGGTTATTTAAAGCACGTAGTTTGGGGTCCACATGGAGTTGTAGAACGCGGTCAGGAATATCGATTTCTACCACTCAAACAAGGTTAGAAACAGACGTAGAATATGCATAAGCAAGGGACAGCGTTAGTATAGGCGGGATTTGTAAAACGTCAATGTATAGACTATTGGTCGATATCGTTAGTCGCACATCAGACAAGACACGGGAATATTGAATATTAATTTTCAGAAAATATCGTAACGACGCGCTGAATTTCGAGGATTTAGAAATCGGTTGAACCAAAATTTTAAGAACGTGTTATTGTAAATGAAGGACTTCGCGTGAAATGCGGCCAAGAGGTGGCATCGGAAATTGTATGAATACCTTTTCAAAATATAATAAAAGCCCTTAGTATTTTGATCGCTTCAGACTACGTACGAAAGTTACCACGAGCTTGTAAGTATAGAAAATTATTTTAAATTATATAGCACGGTGTTAGCCTCATAATTTGTACGCGAATTGTGCCGAGTTTAAAATTAATTGAGGTGTCACATATATTTTTTTAACAAGCTCGTGTAGTGACGTTATGTAATGTGGATTAAATTAAATAATTATGAAAGAAGTATAATTAATTTGGATTTGGAAATGGGATACACCGTGAAGGCAGCCCAAGCAGCTCAACTTAAATGGAGTTCTACTAATAGCTAGAAGCGGCCTGCAGAGCAGAAAGAAGCAAATATACGGCATCGTCAATAGAGCAGAAATCTTCTAGAAATTCCAGGTAACGCTTTAAAATTGTGTTGCTATAAACTATGAAACTATGAATATTGGGTGACGTATGAGAGTGAATTTGGAAGGTATTGTGCATTCCTTTGCGTATTGAAAATAATACGTATAACTAACTTTATTATGGTATTTAAATAGAAATCTGAAGGTGTATATAAAGCTTATTAACGTTCCATTAAGAAGTTAAATTTTGTAAAGAGTACATGGGTTTGTTTTTTTTTGTTTGTTGTAAGAGTATGCGAAGTATAAGGGCATACATTATTCATAATTAACTGGGTTATCATGAGCTCACCATACTCCAGAGTTTATGTAGATTTAAAATAAATTATAAAGAAAGAATGAGAAATAAGATATTATTCAGAGCCCATTTACTCCGGGTACATTCTATGTGTTGGATAATTTAAATTAAAATACAGGACATTACAAAATAAGATTTATTGAGGTGTAACTTGATCACTGAAATGTGGATAATATTGAATTTTATTTGTAAATAGTGTTAAATAAATATTGTATGATTGTTGTATTTTGTGGTTTTATTGAGAGTGTGCGTGAACGATGCAAAGCATAATAGTGAATCTAGGTATCCAAGAGGAGGTCCAACTGAGCTAGCGAGAAGCAGTTGAAGAAAGCAATTCAACCGAGGAAGAGAGGAACCTGGGTAAGAAATTATTATTTTTTTAATTTTTTTATTTTTGGTGAAATTTTTGATTTTGTATAAATTAATTTTCAAAACTACTGAGGATCCGGAGGGTTCCACGGATATATATATATATATATATATATATATATATATATATATATATATATAGATAAAATGTATCGACTTGATCAAATTGCTAGTATAATAAATATATTAGGGAAGCAGTCAGTTAATTGTCAAATTAATAAAACACTCTTTTATGCATTCAAGCTTATGATAATATTTAATATCTTCATCAGGAATCTACAAATAAGTATGAAAATAAATATCTGTAAAACAACTAGGGCTACTTACGATAGTGACTTACATTAAAAACAAACAACTATTAAACATTAGACATTGAAACTACGAATGTAAAATACAGCATGATATAAGGACTAGGACGATCATAATAGTAAATTAATGTACTTATATAACAGGTGTATGTGGTAAATGAATTACAGGATGATAATGCACCAGGCGATTGATAATAAATGACAAATAAGTCGTTAATTTATAAATATCAGCGAAAGGTAAATCAGTTCAAATTGTTGACGTTTCGATTTATTTAAAATCTTTTTCAAAGAGCTAAAAGTATAAAGATGATAACAGTTTTTAAATTAAAAAATATTAGGCATACACAGCTTGAATAAAAAATATTTGACATTGACAGTGACATAAAAATAAATGTGTAAATAAGGTAACTTGTAGAAACTGTATAAGTATTAGGTTTGTTAATTATGGATGTAATATTTTGATTGTGTGGGTTATATAGTATGGTGTGGTGTGTTGATTTAAATATATTTTGAAATGTAGAGGTAAATTAGTAAATTGGTTTTATGGATGGTTATCTATTTTGGTGATGTTATATAGTTGTGAGTACACTGTACTGAGATTGTTGATGTCCTGTTTGTTGTTGATGCAATTATTGTCTTGTATTATGTGATAAGATTCTAAAATAATCGTCTTTTGTAGTTATTGTCTTCTGTTAATATGGTGATTTCATTGAAATTGGCTGTATGTTTGGTAGAATGTAGATGAGATGCAAGAGCACAATAAGTTTTTCCAATTTTTGCATCGCTACGATGTTGGGTAATTCTATTTCTTAACCATTGTGAAGTCTGTCCTATGTATGTTTTTTGCAACTGCATGTGATTTTGTAAACTAGGTTGCTGCGTAGAAGTGGATTAGTGGGGTCTTTTAATTTTGTGAATAAATTTCAAATCGATTTATCATATGTGTAAGCTATACAGATGTTAGGTTTTTTTAATATTTTAGAAATTAATGGTGTTAAATTTTTGATGTATGGTAATTGTTTGTATTTTGTGTTGGCAATTTCGTTTTGTTGAATATTTATTTTTATTGTGTTTGTATATAAAAGTTTGTTTAATAGTGATTTTGGATAGCCATTGTTATGAAGTATATTAAAAAGATCTTGTTTATTTTTGTATAAGAATTTTGGTTCACATATATTTTCTATTCTATGTTTTAGGGCTAAAGCAGTATTTATTTTGTGGGTATATGAGTGATTGGAATGGTAGTTTATGTATCTTTCTGAGTTTGTGGGTTTTTTGTATATATCGAAATTGATTTTGTTATCTGGAGTGGTTTTAAAAGATTAAAAGTAAATATATACGAAGCAATTTCAAAACACCCTGTATAAAGGAACAACCAGAATTCACGGGCAAAATTTATTCCAGTTAGTTAATTTTTAAGTAACAGGTATTAACAAAATTTTACGAATAATGAATGAGATTCAGTAGGTTTGCAAAAAAATAAAATGTTAGAAGCCAATGCCATTAATTTATTAATTTAATTGAATTTAATTGAACGGTTATTTACGTATAATATGCATAAAAGCGTGTAAAAATCAATAATACCAAGGTAACACGCGTTGCTAACAAACAAATATATAGGTGGGGTTGAAATACGTGGAAAATCCAACTCGTAGAAGTGTTATTTAAAATGCTCGTTAAGATTAAACACCTGCAGAATTTTAAATGTCAAGTTCCAATTATTTTTGTAGATAAAGCTACAAGTTTCAAAGAATATCGGTAAACCGTCGCATATGTTCGCAGTAAATACTAACGAGGGGTGATTTAAAGCACGTAACAGTCCACGTGGGGTAGATAGCAGATGGTCCGGAATATTGATTTTCTACCACTCACACCAGGTTAGAAAGGGACGTAGAAAACGCATAAGCAAGGGACAGCGTGAGATAGGCGGGACTTGTAGGACGTCAGTGAATATACGATTGGGTCGATATTGTTAGTTGGACGCGACACAAATACGAGCATAGTGTATAGTAATTTTCAGAAAAATATCGTAACGACGTGCTGAAATTCACGGACTTAGAAATCGGTTGAGCAAAATTTTAAGAACGTGTTGTAGATGGGGATTTCGGACGAAAGGCGGCCAGGAGGTGGCGGCCTAAGTTGTATAAATGCTTTTCGAAAACATGCTGAAGGCCCTTAATATTTCGATCGCGTCAGACGACGTATGCAAGTTATCACGAGTTGTAAGTAGAATAAAATTATTTTTAATTATATTGCATGGTGAATTGCTCATAAGAGTACGCGGTTTGTGTGCCGAGATTACAATTTTAATTGAGGTATCACCTATAATTTTTTTTTAACAAGCTCACGTCGAGACGTTAAGTAATGTGGATTAAAGTAAATAATTGTGAAAGACGTAGAATTAATTTGGATTTGGAAATTGGAGACAACGTGAAGGCAGCGCTAGCAGCTCACTTACATGGGGTTCTTCTACTAATAGCCAGAAGCAACCTGCAAAGCAGAGAAAAAAACAAATACCATCGTCCACGGAGCGGAGATCTTCTACAAATTCCAGGTAACGCTTTGAAATTGTGTTGTTATAAACTATGAATATTGAGTGACGTATGAGAGTGATTTTGAAGGTATTGTGCATTTATTGTGTATTGAACATAATAATACATATAACTAACTTTATTATGGTATTTAAATAGAAATCTGAAGGTGTATATAAAGCGTATTAACGTTCCATCAGGAAGTTACAATTTGTGAAGAGTACACGGGTGTTTATTTTTTGTTTGTTATAAGAGTATGCAAAGTATAAGGGCATACACTATTCATAATTAACTGAGTTATCATGAGCTCACCATACTCCAGAGTTTACTTAGATTTAAAATAAATTAAATAAAAGGAATGAGAAATAAAATATTATTCAGGGCCCATTTACTCCGGGTACATTCTATGTGTTTCATAATTTAAATTAAAATCCGAGACATTACAAAATAGGATTTATTGAGGTGTAACTTGATCACTGAAATGTGGATAAAATTTTATTTTATTTGTAAATAGTGAAAAATAAAAGATTGTATGTTTGTTGTATTTTGTGGTTTTATTGGGAGTGTGCGTGAATGATAGAATATGAGAGTGAATCTAGATATCCAAGAGGAGGTCCTACTGAGTTAGCCGGAAGCAGTTGAAGATGGCAATTCAACCGAGGAAGAGAGGAAAACGGGTAAGAAATTATGTTTTTGAATTATTTAATCTTTGAGAAATTTTCTATTATGAACAATTTTCGAGTTTTGAAAATTTAAGAAAAAAGTTCGAATATAATTTTATCGGTGAGGATTTTACCCGAGATCCACGGCAATATATATATATATATATATATATATATATATATATATATATATATATATATATATTATACTGTCAAGAAGGGGGTGGGCTTATAAAATGTTTAAATAGGGCTTCGAAACGACTTTGCTAGAATGGGGGTATATTTGGTTTTGTTTGAGTATTTTCTTTCAGGTATTTTTGGTTTATAAATTAACAACAACTATTCCACGTTTATAAATTTATAAAGCTTTTGAAACTGCATTGCATTCAACAACATATACCGCCATAGACCAGGCTAAGCTAGTTATAAGTTTGCATTGTATACGTATTTTAATTGTTATGGTTGCACGTATATGAAATTTAATTTGGAGTTAGCGTTTTCAAAACCATTTGAATGTAAAACAAATATCAAAATTGCTTGATATACTGCACGCTTTTAAAATTTTAAGGAGTTAAGTGATACTCCGTAAAATTTGTAAATCAATTTCAGTTTGAATATGTTTTAACAATTAAAGATTGGTTATGTAATGACAGGACGTTTACTGAATAAGGCATAAATGTCTGTTGCGTACAAGTTAAAAGCTGAACCATCAAAGTTTGTTAGCTATTTTCAATATTGTAAAAAGTTCAATATACAGAAATCACTGGATTACAAACCATCTAGAAAATGAATGAATCTAGAGAAAACAATTGTATTATTAATCAATTATTAATAATTATAAATTACATAGTGTGCGTAGAGATAGTTGCTATGGCAACGGAAACAAAAGAAGACGGTTTTTATTTTATAAGGGACTTCAAATTTATATTACTGAAAAATAGACGTGTTTTGTACTGTTATGAGTTTTATTACATTTAAAAGTTACGAGAAAGTTTTGAAAGTCAAGTTGTACCTGGAGATAGCAAATAGTAGCAGTTTTACGTGAATAAAAGTTAATTAAAAGAGGGAGTGCTGGTCTGTACCGTTATTGTTTGAAGACGAAAGCATAGTGGAATTGGAGTTATCTGAGTATTTGTATAACATAAAATTTGTAGAAATATTAGTAGTTTTATAGTCTGGAGATTACCAGTTGCTCGAGTTACTTATTTATTTACAGGAGGTGCCTGCAGTTGGTCACTTGGCTTCAGGACGGCTGGAAGGCGGCGCTTGTATCTGGATTCCAGGTATTAGTATTTAATATCTACGCAGTGCTTTAATCAAATTTATAAAAGTGGAACTAGTGTTTGGGAATACTTTTGGCTTTTAAAATTATTTTGAAAACTCCTTGGATATTTGTTTGGGTGTCTAGTTGAGAGGTGTTTGCTTAGGACGGACCCACCCTAGGTAGATTCCGCCACGTGTTTGACGGCCCTGTAAAATATTTAAGTGCAGCAGCCGTGTTAAATATTTTAAGATAAATTGTGTGGCATAACTGAACAAGGCTCTAAAATAAGACAAGGAGTGACAGATATATATATTACGCCTATCACTAATAAGATAGGATCACAGTATATATATAACAGATGGCGCTAACAACGTGAGGCAGAGTAGATTTGTTAGTTGTACGTTGCATATATTCTATTTAAAAGTGAAAATTAATATTTGATTGACGTTTCATATATATTTATTTGACAGTTGTTGAAGGTTTTGAATTTATTGTAGTAGGCTAAGACGTAATTTGATATTCACACTTTGGTCGATTTTAGCGGCGGTAAAACATTAGGTGGGGCTCGAATAGGTAAATAGCTTCGCAACAAAATATTTGTTCGCCTAAAGGTGGGGCTCGATAGGGCTGATTCAGATTTGCAGAGGTTGTGTAGCTTAGTGGGGCACATCATTGAAGTTTATTTTGAAAATTAAAGGCACATGTCTGATGAGGAGAGAATCACGAGGTCAGGAAAGTTTATGGAGTTGAGACTGGTGTGAGAGGGCAACCGGTGGTTAAGACTGTAGCAGCAGGGGATGCTAGGGATGAAGCTGGAGGATATGTGGAGCCGGAGGTGATTATTGTGAATTCAGGGATACATCGGGAGAAAATGAAATTGATAAGGAAAAGAGAATATGCAGATCCAAGATGTGATGATGGTTTTGTTGGAATTAAAAGGGTCGTTAACTAAGTCGCATGAAGAATTGAGAGGATCATTGTTGGCCGAGGTTAGAAATTCACAAGCGGAAGTTAAGGAAAAATTTGATATGATGGAAATGAAAATTGAAGGAATTAATGTATCAATACAGAGCAGTTTGTGTTCATTTAAGGATGAAGTTCTGAAGGACGTAGAGGATAGAGTCCAGGTTGTAGAAGGAAGGTAACAACAGGTTTAAATGAATTAAGGGAAGAGCTGTACATGGTCGAAGTTAGACAGACAGAAAAATTGCAGAATTTAGGTGAAATAGTTCGGATTCAGACGGAGGACAATATTAACTCTAAAAACGAAATTATAGGCAAATTGCGGGCGAGTCAGGAGGTGGCAGAGAAGCTGAGAAGGGATACGACGGTTCTGGGGAATACGGTAAATGGATTGTCTGGTCTTGAAGGGAATGTTAGACAGATGAGAGAACAGTTGGTTGAATTGGAAAGGGGAAGAGTTGTTTGTGATGCAGGATACCAGTATAGGCTAGGAAAGAGACCTTGCCGAGGTTTGAAGGCAGAAAGAATGAGCAGCCGATGGTCTATCTTAGCAAGTTGGACGAGATGGTAGAGAGTGAGCCTGAGAGGGTGAAGATGCAGATGGTGAGCGTGACATTGGGGGGTTGTGCAGAGAAATGGCACTGTATCGTGAGGAGGCAATATAGTTCGTACGAGGAATTTCGAAGGCTATTCATAGAACAATATTGGGGAAACACGCATCAGGCTAATATTCGAACGGATTTAAACACTGGGAACTATAGGTCATACCAGGGATCGAGAGAAAATTATGTGATTGAAAAGTATAACCAGGCGCAGCACCTGATTCCTAAATTAAGAGAAGATGAAATTATATTATTGTTGTCAAGGCATATGGAGGCGGAAATAACTAGGGCAGTAGCGATACAAAACGTTCGGACTTTAAGAGACTTTTGGAAATGATGCGAAATTATGACGTAGCTAGGACGTTTGAAACGAATACCAGGAAAATAGTGATAATAGGAATTGGGATAGGAATAGGAATAGCACAGACTACCAGAGGACTGGGGTGCAAGGATACAATTATAGGGAGAATGGACAGGACAACTACAGAAAGCAATATCAGGAAATCAAAGGAGAACGAATAATAATTGGGAACAACGTTTTAATAGAGACGATAATTATAGGGGAACAATGACTGGAACAGGACTGATAGGAATGACAGAGGTTTTGGACAGCAAAGAACGAGTTTTGGACAGAGGTGGCAGAGAAAGCGAGCAGAGATCAACGGATCAGGGGAAATACCGACAGGGATTAGAGACCGAGAACGGAGACAGATAGAAACTTGACGATCCAACACGTAACAACAAGAGACACGCGACAGAGATCGGAGGATAGGATAGAGAAAGTGGAGGTCCACGATGAACCCACGGTACAAAAAAACGTCGATTTATTAGTGTTAGGAAAATCAGATTTAGGGACACAGCATAGTATTAGTTTAGTAGGTAAGTTGTTAGATAATACGTTTGAAAGAAGGCGGAGTTACCATTTATTCATATTAGTTTAGGGATTCTGTTTACACGGCATTGATAGATACAGGGTCGCAGTTATCGCTGGTGAGAGAGGAAATAGTTTTGAAACATGCAGAATTATTCAAAGGGAAAATTTGTAGGGTTAAGAGTATTAATTTATGGTCTGCGATTAAGAGGAAGTTAACTACGATAGACAAAGTTGTACGAGTATCGATTGTATTAGGAAGTACCAGACTAGGTGAAGTAGAGTTTTGGATAGCAAGAGGATTTTATTTGGATTTTATTGTAGGGATAGATGTAATTGAGGAATTTGGACTGGTTATAGATGGTAAAGCACGAATGGTAAAGGTATTAAATTTAGAGAAGAAATGGGTGGTGCCTAAGGATAATTGGGATACTAGGGATGAGATAAATACAGATAGTATAGGATCAGGAAAGACTAAGAATAGAATTTATGATGGAATTGATGAGTTACGGTTATGTAATATATTTGAGAAGGTATTTGATGAGGAACAGATAGGATTAATAGGGTGGATATGAAGGAAATGTTATATGAGGTGTTTAATAGACATGCAGGAGTTTTAGTAATGAGCCTAGGTTTGCGAAGGAGTATACGCATAAGTTAGAGGTCACAGACGAGGGAAGTTTTCGTACTAGGGTATATCCAATACCATTTGCATTAAGGGGTCTAGTGAAAAATGAGATTAAAAAGCTGTTAAAAGAGGGAATTATTGAATCAGCGAGAACACCCTATATCAATCCGGTAGTGGTTGTGCCTAAATCTGATAATTTAGAATTAAGAATATGTTTAGATGCTAAGAGATTGAATGCGATTACTAAACCACAATTTGAGCAACCAAAATCACTAGATAATTTGTTATACAAGGTAAGCGAGATGAAAGTTTTTAGCAAACTGGACTTAAAGAATTCTTTTTGGCTAATTCCTTTGCACGAGGAAAGTCGGAAGTATACTGGATTTAGCATTGAAGGGGAGATTTATCAGTACAGAGTTGTTCCATTTGGTCTTTCAACGTCATCCGCTGCATTAGTTCGAGCCATGCAGAAGTTATTAGATGAGTACGAAGACTTCTGTACGCACTATGTCGATGATATTTTGATTTTTTCTAAGAACGAGTTAGAACATTTAGAACATTTAAGAAAAGTGATCCGAAGGTTAGACGAGGGAGGTTTGAGGTTGAATTCAAGAAGTGTGAGTTTTTAAGGACCAGGTAAAGTATTTGGGGTTTGTCGTTGGCAGCGAAGGAATTAGAATTTGTGAAAACGCTTGGAAGAGTTGAAGAATTTGAAACAGCCAAGAAATTTGAAAGGTTTAAGAGGATATTTAGGTGTATTAAATTATTATCGTCGATTCATACCAAAATATTCGAGTTGTGCATTCCATTGTTGGAGTTGTTAAAAAAGAACGAAAGGTGGAAATGGAACGAGCAAAGGGAGCAGGCATTTCGGGAGTTGAAGGCGGTATTTTATAGGGAACTGTCATTAAAATATCCCAATTTTACGGATCCATTTATTTTAAGGACAGACGCTTGAGTTTTGCAATAGGGGCTGAGTTGGTGCAGGTTCAAGAAGGAGAGAAGTGCCAATTTGTTTTATTTCGAGGGCTCTGAAAGACTGCGAGACTAGGTATTCGACAGCGGAAAAGAGATGCTGGCAATCGTATATGCTGTGAAGAAGTTAAGATTTTATTTATTGGGTAATAAATTTCTGGTTGAATCGGATAACACAGTGGTCACGTTTCTGAAGAAGAAAGAGTTTTTGAACAGTCGATTGTATAGATGGGCGTTAGTATTGCAGGAATATGATTTTGAGATTAGACATAAACCTGGTAAAGAAAATGTTACGGCTGATTTCTTTAGTAGGAAGGATGAAGGGTTGCTAACGGATAGTAGGAATGGATTTTTGATTGCATTGCAAGTGTTTGAAGATCTGGGAAGATGGTCGAATGCCAGATTTCATCGGATGCCAGCACACGAAGAAATAAGGGTGATCAGAGAAAAATTATTCAGAGAGAATTTAGAACAAGACAGAGATTTTTATATGGTCGAGGAGTTTTGGTGAAAAGGTTATGGGATGATGAATTATTAGTGTTAACGACACAGGTAGCCGTTGAGCTGATCCAGGAAATTCATACTACGTTTGGTCATATAGGGATTCGTAAGACGTTCTTGATATTTAGGAAGCTTTCTATGCACGAAACGATAGAAAATTGGTGAAAAATTGCATAAATCTGTGTGAGACGTGTTTGTTAGGAAAGGATAAGAATGTGGTGTTGCAGAATCAAGTTAGATGTATAAGAGCGGAAGGTCCATTAGATATTGTGGCAATGGATTACTTGAGTAATTTGATACCGGTAGGAACGGATATCAGCATATTTTAGTTGTAGTTGATATTTTTACAAAGTTTGTGCAGCTTTATCCAGCGAGGAGATGTAATTCTAGGCATGTGTTGAGTTCTGTAAGAAAGTTTGTAGAACGAATAGGTAAGATGAATAGGGTATTGTTGGACAATGCAACGTATTTTCGTAATCGAAGGGTTGAAAGTAAATTAAGGAAGGATGGAATAAAGATGACATTCTGTAGTATCAGACATCCTCAAGGAAATCCGTGTGAAAGATATATTCGAGAAGTAATAAAGTTTTGAGGTTAATAACGCAGGAACAACATGATCGGTGGGTAAGGTATTTACCGCATAAATAGAAGAATATATTAATTTTGTACCAAGTTCAGTGACAGGAATGTGTCCTGTGACATTGATGAAGAAGGTGATTCCAGCAAGACCGTGGAGAGCTGAACAAAAGTGGAGGATATAACGGAGTTGTTGCATAAAGCCAGACAACAAGTCGAAACGATACAAAGAAGGGAGTTGGAGAAACGTAACAAGAAAATCAAGAAGCAAGTGGTTTTTCAGTTGGGGATCTTGTTATTGTTAAAAGATTGAGAATGTCAAAATGGGAAAGAAATATTTGTGCCAAGTTGTTATTTCCATACGAAGGTCCTTATCGAGTGAGAAGAATTTTGCAGAAGGGAATACTTACGAATTGGAGAATGACAGGGTGAATGTCGGGGCGTTTTCATATAGAAAATTTGTATCCATATTTCCATGTGGAAAGTAAAGTATCGCAAGAATAAAATTAACACTGTAAATAATACTAACGAGCTTAAAACTATACAGAACATACAGAAACTAACACTTAATCCTCATACATAAAGAAAAAAAACTATAGTGATTTTAACTAAAATTTAAAATTTCTCAACCATTAAAAGAATTACTTATATCCAGGAAGTAAATTTTCATTTTATTTAAAATCAGTGGGGCCTTATATACTGTCAAGAAGGGGTGGGCTTATAAAATGTTTAAATAGGGCTTGAAACGACTTTGCTAGAATGGGGTATATTTGGTTTTGTTTGAGTATTTTCTTTCAGGTATTTTTGGTTTATAAATTAACAACAACTATTCCACGTTTATAAATTTATAAAGCTTTTGAAACTGCATTGCATTCAACAACATATACCGGCCATAGACCAGGCTAAGCTAGTTATAAGTTTGCATTGTATACGTATTTTAATTGTTATGGTTGCACGTATATGAAATTTAATTTGGAGTTAGCGTTTTCAAAACCATTTGAATGTAAAAACAAATATCAAAATTGCTTGATATACTGCACGCTTTTAAAATTTTAAGGAGTTAAGTGATACTCCCGTAAAATTTGTAAATCAATTTCAGTTTGAATATGTTTTAACAATTAAAGATTGGTTATGTAATGACAGGACGTTTACTGAATAAGACATAAATGTCTGTTGCGTACAAGTTAAAAGCTGAACCATCAAAGTTTGTTAGCTATTTTCAATATTGTAAAAAGTTCAATATACAGAAATCACTGGATTACAAACCATCTAGAAAATGAATGAATCTAGAGAAAACAATTGTATTATTAATCAATTATTAATAATTATAAATTACATAGTGTGCGTAGAGATAGTTGCTATGGCAACGGAAACAAAAGAAGACGGTTTTTATTTTATAAGGAACTTCAAATTTATATTACTGAAAAATAGACGTGTTTTTGTACTGTTATGAGTTTTATTACATTTAAAAAGTTACGAGAAAGTTTTGAAAGTCAAGTTGTACCTGGAGATAGCAAATAGTAGCAGTTTTACGCGAATAAAAGTTAATTAAAAGAGGAGTGCTGGTCTGTACCGTTATTGTTTGAAGACGAAAGCATAGTGGAATTGGAGTTATCTGAGTATTTGTATAACATAAAATTTGTAGAAATATTAGTAGTTTTATAGTCTGGAGATTACCAGTTGCTCGAGTTACTTATTTATTTACAGGAGGTGCCTGCAGTTGGTCACTTGGCTTCAGGACGGCTGGAAGGCGGCGCTTGTATCTGGATTCCAGGTATTAGTATTTAATATCTACGCAGTGCTTTAATCAAATTTATAAAAGTGGAACTAGTGTTTGGGAATACTTTTGGCATTTACAATTATTTGAAGAATGCTTGTGTATTCGGTTGCAATTGTCATAATTGTCCTAAGATAAAAAAGAAAGATCAATCCTGTAATCATGAATAAACAATACAAAATAGGTGGTAATTGATTATAAAGGGTTCTCTATAACTCAATATATACCAAAATATAACAATATATATATATATATATATATATATATATATATATATATAATATAGTTTAGAGATAATGACCTTGTATAAATATGATGATATATTATTAATGGGTTTGAGGTCAGCTGTAGGAAAGTAAACTCTTTTTTAAGGCCTAAATTTTCGAATTTTATTTAAATTCTTGATCACAGGCTTTATAAAATTTTACAATTAACTAGGCTAACATATAAATGAATTGATAATAACTTACAAGACGAGGTTAAACATTAAATTAACATGAAAATTAAATCGAAATCTTATTTTAAATGATTTTTGCTTCAATTTGTTATAAGAAAATTGTATAACTTGTATAAAAATAAAAATGAAAATGTCAAATTTTGAAACCTTTCAGTTTCACTTTTTTATTATTTGACGATTTAAATATAGAATGCCTATGTGTGCATGTATGCATGTGTGTATGTGTTTGTGTGTGTATGAGTGTGGGTGCGTGTACATGTTATATTTATGTGAGTGTCTATGAATAGTTGTGATTACGTATATTAATCTGTTTGTTTGTTAGTACGTGTATGTATGAATGTGATAGGATGTGTATGTATGTAATGCTAATCACTACAACATCGATTATTGCATTAGGTATATGTTACTTCTGAAGACTAAGTATGTATGTGTAAATCGAACTTAGACCACCAATATCTGTTTTTTTATTTATACAATTTTTTTGGCGAAATATATGATACATTTCCAGAAATAGTCTTTTTTGTGTATCTCTTTCTAGTTCTAAAATTTTAGGATGTATAAAATCAATTTTGTGATCTAAATCAATCAAGTGTCTTGATAAAGTTCAGGAATTTGGTTTGATTCTAATGTCACTTTTGTGTTGGGTTATACGTTGTTTTAAAGTTTGTGACGTTTGCCCAATGTAAGGATTATCACAATCTATACAATTAATTTGGTATACAAGGTTTCTTTGAAATAAATCTAGTGTCTTATCTTTTAATTTTGAAAATATGCTTCTTAATGTTAAAATGTTTTTTTAGCATATTTGAAATTGTAATTTTTAAATACTTTAATTAATTTATGAGTTAGGTGGTCATCTATATTTGGTAGTGTTTTATATAGCTGTATAGTTCTGTTATTTTCGTTAGTTTTATTATTATTATCTATATCACCATCGTTATTGTTTATATTATTGTATTTTTGTGTTATATAATAATTTTGTTATCAGGTGTATAGGATAGTTATTATTTTTAGAATCTTTGAAAGCTTTTTCATGTTTTATTATGAAAAGAGGGATGGGATATCTTTTTTATTCGATCTTTTAATCCCAAAATAAAATTTAATTTTGTTTTAAATGGATGATAAGAATAATAATTTAAATATCTGTTTGAATGTGTAGGCTTCTGATACCAATCTAAAATAATTTCATTTTATCATTTCTAATTAATAAAGTGTCTAGGAATGGTACAGAGTTATTTGATTCCGTTTCTATTGTAAATTGAATGTGGGTATTGTATTTATTAAAAATGTTAAGAGTTTCATCTATTTTATCTTTCGAATAGCTGTCACTATATCATCAACAAATTTTTAATAAATGGAGGATTAAATGAAAGTTGTGGAATAACTGAATTCAACAGTTCGTCCATAACTATTTGAGCAATAATGGGACTGAGATTTGATCCCATCGGACATCCAAAAATTTGTAGATAAAATTTATTGTTGAAGGAAAAATAACAATTGTCAAATAAAATTCAATTGTTAGTAAAAAATTGTTTTGATAACTTACAATTTGGTTCAATTTCAGTCCAAATTTTATTAATGTTATTGATAACTAAATTTTTAGATATATTTGTAAAAGGAAATAACGTCTAAACTGATTAATACATAATTTTTGGTAAACGAAAATTATTTATTTGTTCAGAAAATTCAAAAGAATCTTTATATTAAAATCGTTTTACGGACGGATTTTGTTAAAATTTCAGAAACGAATTTCGAAAGTTTTTCAGTGGCAGCATTATTTGTGGCAACAATAGGACGGTATGGACAATTAGCTTTATGTATCTTAGGTAAACCATAAAGTTTAGGGATTGTGCTACTATAATTGTTTAATGATTTTGCTTCTAAATCGTTAATCATTTTTTTATTTTTTAATTGCTTTATAAGGTCTAATGTTTGTTTTGCTGTTGGGTCTGTTTTAATTTCTTTGTATACTGTATTATCTTTTAGTAAGTCTGACATTTTTTCTAAATAACTAGTTTTTGATATAGCAACTGTTAGATTACCTTTATCAGCATTAACTATTAGTAAATCTTCATGTTCTCTCAGAAATTTTTTGCATTGATGATAGTCATATAAGAATTTTGATTTCATTTTTGAATTTTGATGATAAAAGTTTGTTACAATATTAGTTATGTAAGTTCGTTTTAGGTTTCTATCTTCTTCTTTAGTGTCTGAAATTATGTTTTCTAAATCAGCTATTAATTTTATGAGGATAGTGCTATTAATTGAAGGTTGTATACTAAATTTTGGACCTAATGCAAGAATTGTCTGTATGTGGTTTGGTATATCTACTGTGCTAATATTTTTAAACCAACTTGAAGTCTGAAGGAATTCAATCTTATTTAAATTTGAAAGCTTGTCAAACTTTTTTAGGTTGACAAGTTTGACTTTATGAAATTTTTTATTATATAAAACTTCTTGTCTGTGATTATATTCGTGGAATATGTGATTAGGAATTATACTAGCAACAGTATGTTTAACATTGTGTAATTCTTTGTATAAGTTATGTATGGATTGGTGGGTATATTCTATTTCTAGATTTAATACTTTTTTGGATAACCTATTCATGAATCTTTTTATTTTAGGAGTATTTTCATAATTATTATACTTAAACAAATTATACACATTTCTGGAAGCATTCAGTATATGATGTGGAAGAATATCCATTTTTCTACACTGCAGAAAAAATATCTTTCGATTTTCAATAGATGTTAACTTGGTATTTATAATAGCCCAGCGTTTCAGGAGGTAAGTACATTCAGCTCCATATTTCGTTGAGATGGACTGATAAAATCCCATATCTTATATAATATAGTTTAGAGATAATGACCTTGTATAAATATGATGATATATTATTAATGGGTTTGAGGTCAGCTGTAGGAAAGTAAACTCTTTTTTAAGGCCTAAATTTTCGAATTTTATTTAAATTCTTGATCACATGCTTTCTAAAATTTTACAGTTAACTAGGCTAACATATAAATGAATTGATATAACTTACAAGACGAGGTTAAACATTAAATTAACATGAAAATTAAATCGAAATCTTATTTTAAATGATTTTTGCTTCAATTTGTTATAAGAAAATTGTATAACTTGTATAAAAATAAAAATAATTTCTTTATTGGTGGATTGTTTTGAGTTAAAGAAGTTCGTTAGTTGAAATTGAAACACCGATGGTCTCTGGACATTCTCAGATTGAAGAAACTGAAATAAAATAGTGAGTAATAGTATAAGTTTTTATGTTTATACTTCTTTATAATTTGTATGTGAAATTTAAATGTAAATTTGTTGGTATTCATGGAGTAGGAAATGAAGCGAACATGAGAATGATTATTTTGTTAAACGATAAATTACCGACGGAATTAGTGTTAGTTATCAAATTAACCATGATATTATTGTGCAAGGAAGTTTGGGAAATGTATGCGGAATAACCATCTTCCGTGTAGTAATAATATCAAAAGGATTGTTGTGACAGGCGGTTTGGCGCCTTTCAATTTTCACAGCGAAAAGGCCTTTCAGGGTAGGTGATTAATGTACATAGGTTTTTTTGTATTTCAGTACTTGTATTTATTATTTTTATTCCTTTATTATATTGGTTTCAAATTTTCCTATTTTGTTTTATAATTTTTCCATAAGAACCCACTACCACACAGTTAGTCACGCCCTTATATTGTTATGGGGTCCCCATCCCTTCAGGGCAAATCAAAATTTATTAATTTAATGCTCATTTTACCTGTCACAAGACTTTGATGGGATGTTATTTCGAAATCTACTGCGGCAACGTTTCACCTTAGTAGGAGTGGCAGACCAGAGTCATTCGTTAATGCTTGATGGGACAAATCAAATGACACTGGATCTCAACCTCTGGAAATTACCAAAAGCAAAAGCTGCTTACCTCCCCTCAATTTTGCATTAAAATAATCTCACATGATTTTGTAATGAGCGTAAACTTAACATTCAATTACATAAAGTAGATAAAAAATAAACAATGAGAAATGTTATGTCCATAAACTACCTGAACAAATTTTTATTTTCAAACCCAAACATTGCCCACCCCACACAATCTAAGCTGCTTTTTGCATTAAAACATAACCCGACAGCGCCTAACCTAACCTAGTTCAAATATCAACTTGAAAAATAAACATGGTCTAATTGTGATGAGCGCTAACAAGCAACTAACTAAAGACGCTTTACAGTCACCCTATCATAGTAAGTAGTGACGTTACTTTCAGCACATGGTACACGAACTGACCAGGATAAGGTGTGGAAATTTCTATGCAAAAAGAGACGCTGGCAAGAAAACGAGAAGTGGCATTACATTGCTCCTAGTCATTAAGTTTATTAAAATAATTTTAAACATGATTCTCGTTTGTGGTGAATTGTTGCCGGCGGCTCTGTTGCTTGGTTAGTTTGCATGCGACTACCAAACCCAAGGTCCTGTGTTCGAAACCCAACATTGTCCGTTTGAAAAATGTTAGGCGAGCATTTCTCACAAAAATAAACCCTCGTTCAGGCGAAAGGTAAAATGTAGGTCCCGTTTGTGTGCTGTAACACGCATTAAAAATCCCTACCATGCTTGGAAAGGCAGGCGTTGGGCAAAATTTCCAGGTAAAAACTCACTTCCTAAGTAATGTAGTACCTTCGAGTGGAGCATTGGAAAAAATCGAATGTAAGGGTGAATGGTTGCTTCTGCTGCTAACATTTACCTTTCCATTGATTACACACAACACATTACAAAAATGTTAGGAAATATACGCTACTGTTATATGGATAACCTTACAACCTTCAACTGCAGCGTTCGATATTGTAGATACACACAATTTGTTGTATAGTTTGAAAATTGCACAGTTATCGGTGTGTAATGTATATAATCTACTAAATTTATTTAACGTGCTATATGTAATTGAAGAAGAAGAGCAAATTTGAAATACTAAATTCAGCCTTGAGAGTCTACATAGCTTAAGTGGCAGAGTATTGAGATACAAACCTGATGACCATTGGTTCAAATCCACTTACAGACATGTTTATTTTCGTATTCGATTCTAGTTCAATTTAAAAATTACACTACCGTTATTAACCCATTATTTCAAATTAAGTAATCTATTAAATGGTATTTGCTTCATTCCACTTGATAGTGGCATTTTAATTATTGATCTTCAAAAGAAACGGATCTACATGTTTAAATTTTAATTCAACTTGTATGATATACGTACTAAGATCACATTTACCGAAGCTTGTTCTATAAAATATATTACCTGAAATATTTCATGAACCCAAGTAGGTTCTGATGACATATGAATCGTACCATTCTCACCGGGATTTTTCATTTTCACATTATTTAATGTAGCATTCTGTTGTCTTTCAGCTGAAATATTTTACTTACAAAAATAATCTATAATAAATAAGTACTTACACAATATAATTTCACTAATATGATTAATTAAAAAATTTAAAAATTCGTGGGCGTCTTGCTGCATATAGTTATCGAATTCCTCTATAAACAATCAAGTAATAAAATGGCGACATTCAATAAACAAATAACAAACCCTTTTCTTTTCGTAGCCTTGCTATAAATTTTTTTGGTGCAATAGAACCTACTTTCTTTTTTTGTGTAGCAATACTGTAAAATAGATCGGCAAGACATGTTAACAAAGTTTCCTTAGTTCTCTTATTTTTGGCTTTGTATTCCAAGACTTTATCTCGAAATGGCTTACAAAAATATAATGCTTGTAATACAGAATTACTATAACAAGTATTACCAAACTAAAAGAAAAATTACTCAACGAAATTATAATTGTAAGAAGTTATGGTTACGTTTACTAATCCAAAATAATGTTCGTTCGAAGGAAATTGCTCTGAACCTATATCTCGTTCCAATTGGGATATATTAGCACCCTATAAAGGAAGACTCATTATTTTATTACAGTTGTTAAGATAATTAGTTAATTAAGTTAAAAACACAGGAAGGGATGGGGTACTTTCGAGGATGTGGTTTCTGAAATATATAAATGGAGGATATGTTTTGATATTGTTTACGAGAAAGTATACAATCAACCTACCATATTTTAATTACTCGTCCATTACGTTAGTGTGGAAAACACCTGACACAAACATGTTTATCCTAGAAAACGAGTCCATTATTACGGCATTTTGACAGATGTAAAACAACCTAATGTGCGATGTGCACCGTGAACTGTTAGGAAAATTTTCATTGGACCTTTGTGGAATTGACAGAATTCAAAAACTGACTACAGTATAGTTCCTCCCTTAGTTTGTGCTAGACCTTGCTTGATAACATATAAACAAGATTCGTTTAAGTACAAACTAATTACCTTGTTATTTAAATAAAATAGTTTTTTATTTAAAAGTGACAGTGTAATTAAGTTGAAGCTGAATTTTTGGATGAAAATTATACAAAATACAGTTTTATTAGTTAATATGGCGAAAAGCTATTAGATAGCCATTAATATATCGCTTTTGCGTTACACAGGTTAAGCAGCCAATTGAGCATTTCTTGCACAGATGCGTCGAACGCACTTACCTGTTATTACAATTCCTGTACTTTGCGCGTAAAATCAAACCGCTCTTTCCATTGTAGCTCCAACAATTTCCTTTTGTACGAAAATCAAATCTTCAAAAGTGAGTTTACGTTAGTTTATTTTACCTTTAATATTGGTGTGTTTTCGTTTCGGCGCGCCGCAGTAATTTTTTTCTTAACCATCCTCCCGAGTCTTTACGTTCAAACGAGTCCTCGGTTAGGTTACTGTTAGAAATAGATATTATTATTAAAAAGCACAAAACACAAATCACTTAACAGGCATATCAGAACAGTCTGCAATAATTTTAGCAACAAAAAAAACAAGACTGTACTGATATGCGTGTTAAGTGATTTGTGTTTTTTAATAATAATATCTATTTCTAACAGTAAACTAACCTCAAAAACCTATCGCGAAACTCGTTTGAACGTAAAAACTCGGGAGGAAGGTTAAGAAAAAAATTATTGCGTCTAACGCCTGCATTTTCAAATAATCATGGATAAAAATTATATACTAATCAAATAAAATAGTGTGAATGATATTTATTTCTTATTTAATTTGTAGATGGCACAACAATATAAAAATTTGCCGGAACGTTTCAGAGTATCATAATTTCTGACTGTTGTGAATTGCTAGCATTGACATAGTACAAGGTTATTACAAATGAAATAGACAGTTTGGATAGCCTTTAAAAAATCAGACTGGTGTATTTGAATATAGTAAGCGAGATAGGTTTATAGGGAATTTCTTAAAGTTTATGTTGGTACAACTGTTAGGTTGGTACTGCTGTTAAAACAACGATCAGTCTAGCAAAATGGCCGCTACTAAAGTGTTCCTGAATTAGCCAAAACAAAGTCTGTTACTGTTGTGCAGCGTCATTTCAGAACAAAATACGGTAAAACACTACCAACAAGGCAATCAATCTATGACTGGTATAAACGTTTCGAAAATAGTGGATGTCTGTGTAAAAGAAAGAGTACTAGAAGACCTCCTGTTACAAAAGAACAAACCGATAGTGTTCGTGATGTTTATTTACAAAGTCCAAGACAATCGACTACATCAGCAAGTTTAGAATTGCAAATTCCTCAACCTACTGTGTGGAAAATTCTGCGGAAACGTTTGAAAATGAAACTGTATAAATTGCAGTTAGTACAAAGTTTAAATGCCGGTGATAAAGTCGTACGTAACAATTTTTGTCTGGAGATGCAACAATGTCTCGAAAATGATGACACATTCTTTAATCGCCTAATTTTCAGTGACGAATGTACCTTTCACATTAGTGGAAAAGTTAATAGACATAATGTAAGGATATGGGACACAGTAAACCCAAGAGCGACTTTACAACATATACGCGATTCCCCTAAAGTTAACGTGTTTTGCGCTTTATCTCGTGAAAAGGTTTACGGGCCCTTCTTCTTTCACGAAGTGTTAATAACCGGAGTAATTTATCTGGACATGTTACACGAATGGTTAATGCCTCAACTACAGGAAGATAGTGATAACTTCGTTTTTGTACAAGATGGAGCTCCGCCTCACTGGCACTTACAGGTCAGAAAATATCTGGATAAACATCTTCCTAGACGATGGATCGGCCGTGCAAGTGAGGAAAACCTTGTGCTCAAGCCGTGGCCACCTCGTAGTCCAGATTTAACGCCTTGCGACTATTTCTTATGGGGTTATGCAAAGACAAAGTTTTCATACCACCGCTTCCTGTTGATATCGGCGAACTTAAACAACGTATCACAAATGCTCTTGCTACAGTTGACCGTTACATGCTTAATGGCGTGTGGCAAGAATTCGACTACCGTGTTGATATCTGTCGTGTTACCAAAGGTGCACACATTGAACATTTGTAAAAATTTTAAATAAAAACTTAATCATTTCTTCTTTATAATCATATAAGTAATAATCTTAACTTTTCAAAAATAAACTTTCTATAACCTATCCAAACTGTCTATTTCATTTGTAATAACCCTGTATAATAAAAAGGCGCTATAACAATATTTTTGTGTAATGAGAAAAAGTGAGTATTCTGTATGGCGATTTGCCAAGGTCATATTCGAATAATTCTATTGAGGAACCCAATTCCAGTTGTTACAAATCAGCTGATTTTAGTTAGCGGTGGCGATAATGGTAATGACACAAATTCCGTCGCTACCAATCTTCAGAAATCTACAAACGATATAAACAGTAAAAGAAGTATTCTATTTTCAAGCAATACAAATTTATGTTATTGTACTAGCAATTGTACGAAATCCGTCTATGATCATTGTTTACTTACTTGCGAAAGGTCATTCAAGTAGTTTCCTTCTTATCAATTGCATCTCTACTATTATAAGTGCGAATTGTAAACGACACTATCGTAATATCGCGATTGGCAATATCAAATATAGCCTACACACACGTGCGCGCGCACGCACACACACACATACATAAGCGCGCGTACGCGCGCACATACAAACGCGCATAAAATGTACTAAAAACTCAAACATGTAAACAAGTGACAGAAATGTCGGCTCAACATGCCCGACATGATACATTTTTAACACTATCACGCTCGATCCTTTCAGTAAACCCCGAGTAAATAAAATACAGTTATTAAAAGCCTTGCCCCAAAATCTATGTGGACGTTAATGACCTCAGAGGCGGTCCTTTTTTTATTGTTCTATTGTGAGTTGTGAAGTGGCAGCGGCCGCACCTGCTGGTAGGGCTTACCGACGAGATGAAAGGATTGGATAAAAAAGTTGAAACGGAACGTACTCACGCCAGCACTGCGCGGAAACGGTACGATAAGTCTGCCTTCATGGAAATTGGTACAATTAATCTGACGAACAGCTCACCCCTCCAAACAAGATTGATGTGCTTCCGCCTGCGTTTGTGGGAAGATGAATTTCTTCTCATAACAGATTCCTAAGTCAGCGCTTACAATTGCAAAGACCAGTGTGAATGTTACTAATCCGGGGTCTCACAATAAAATTGTACTATTTACCGGAGTCTTTTCCAAATCCTTAAAAAATGTCCGTAACTCTAAATTAATGAACCTAGTTTTTAATAGCTTTAAAACAAAGCGTAACAATATGTAACAACGTCTCTCTACTATATACTACTTCAATGCTTTATCGCCACCGTCACTATTTTTACACGTTTATCAAAATCAAGTTGGAATCGCCGTAGGCCGCGTTTACACATTTAAAAGATATTTGTTCCGCTTATGTGTTCGAGCTTGAAACTCTGGTACGCCGAACCCAAATTCATAAAACCCATTTCTTAACATAAGTAGAAAGAACTCGAAAAGTAGCTTTATTGCCAATTTTGATATTATTGCTTCTTCTGGTTCTTCTATATCAAACGGGGCACTAGTCCAAAAATTACTTGGTATAAATTATTCTTGTATTGGAAGTATATTCAGGAAAGTGTAAGACATTTAATTTTTATAAAATAATTGTACAGAGATAGGAGAATTGTTTTACAATATCCTATTCTTTTGCTAAATTCTCTCAATGCACCTTAATTATTTTATAAAATCAAAAACCTAAAAAATAATCAATATTTTTATAAAACAAATCCGAAAAATCAAAATATTGAAATTATGGTACACCAATGTCATGTAGTCTGGTAGATATCTTAACTTCTTATCAAATCAACCACCATGCTACAAAAAAGTTCTACTATAGGTTAGCAGACAGAACAATAAATCTAATTTTCACTGATAACAGATTAAACACTATTAAAAAAATCATTTTGTTACCTAATAATTAAAAACTTCATACGTATTTAAACAAGTAATCTTTGGGACTTATAATAATGTATTAATGATATCAAATAATCTAAAATTGAAAGGGATAAATACATTAGACGAACAATGATATAATTAACTGTTACAAGGGCATATTGTTATAATCCTGCCGACCGTTATGACCCCGCGCGCGCGTTTCAAGGGCCACTTCTGCAGTTGGCGACACTGGAACGCTCCACGTTCACAAAAATATTGCGCAATAAAGTTATTACGTCATAATTGCGTCTCAAATTGTATCACATACCAAAAATGTTTACAGTGATACAAGATGCGCCTTAAAGAAAAAGATAAAATGTACTCACTTAAAAATGTGGAACGCTTCTCGACTTTGCGGTTATCCTTGCTGATTTCCATGGATCTCGTTGGCGTTGTTTGGGCGTGGGTTTCATTACGCCATCGTTGAATCCAGATTTATCGTCTTTCCTCTTCTTCTGTTTGGAGGAATAAAGTCAAGGCAACAATATCAGGTAGAGATATAGGAAACCTACATTGTCTAATAGAGAAAAAACAAAGGCACAACACAGGAAACGTCACTGTTCGATGTCTCGTTTGCTAATAATCGTCGTGTCCGGAACCGCGCACTTACTTCCTCACTCCACGTCTGCGCATTCTCTTGCGCCGACATAACTGTCCGGGATGGCGGAAATGAACAAGTTCATTTTTTATAATATTGGCGCGAATTCAGTCACATATTTAAAACTGTAAATGCCAATTTTGGCATGTAACAATATTTTAAAATCCAATGTAAAACATATAAAAGCTATAGATTTTGTAGGATCTCATAATTTCTAATAATATGTAGAGCTTTACAATTAGGTATATAAACCAAACGATTTGGCAAGGAGTTCAATTTTAAGCCGAGATATTAATCTACAAGTATTATAAAATAGATTATTGAATCGATGCTTAAAATAAACATACTTAATTTGTATACAAATTAATGTGTGGATAAATTATGTATCGAATTTTATAGTAAATATAGCGTAATCGTCGTGTTAAGAAGTAAATAAGTGCAGTAGATATTGTATTAATTATCATCAGTAATCTTTGTGGGAGAATCTTATCACGTTAAGAATACTCGGTAAATAATTGTGTATAATCAAGCTTACCATTGTACCAAGAAAAAAACAGCAAATTAAAGTTTATTACAATACTGCTATTTGTGCAAAAAAAAACGAAAGAATTTCGATTTCATATATAAAAGTATTATCAGAAAACGCAACTATTATAAAACTCGTAAACTATCGCTTCGCACATAAAATTATATCAAGTTGTTATTTAATCTTAAAAGTAGAAATCCTAAAGGGAAGATGTTTCACATTGTATGTAGCACACATGACGTTTACATAGGTAATGTTATACAATTAACTTGCAACTGAAGAAATTAATAATAATTTTCTAAGATGATTTCCACTCTATACAAATGTACCACATAATCAGACCATACATTCAATTATAACAATACAAAAATACTAAATATAAAATATATCACAAAAACAAGAGAAAATTAAGAAATGATTAGCTAAAATTTAATCAACTAGTTAATTATAAAGCTTTGTGCAATTCTCACATAAGCACAAGTTATTAGGCGATTTTTCGCGACATACTTGAATTGTTCGAGTATGGTATGTTGAAGTAACTTCCCACAATCTAAAAATATTTACTTGTGCGGCACCGCGAAAACGTATTGTAGTTTCCTAACCTCGCTTTGAATAATTACCCGGTAAAAGTCAAGTGTTTAACATACACAAGCATAACCTGGTACATATCAGGGTATGTTCGTTTATCTGATAGAATGGTGCCGTACAATTTCCCCTCCAGTAAATTTTATCGCCAAAACGCAAGTTTAACACATACACACATAATTAAGTATGTTAGTTTATGTCGCGAAAAATTGCCTAATGAATCGTTAATTTTGTTTGCTTGCACACTCCACAATTAACAATTTGTTGAATTGGAATATGCGTTTATGCAGTAAATAGTTATTTGTTTTTCAGTTAAATCTTCTGCGATATATTAGTGTTTGCTACTTATGCGATGTTTTTGTGTAAACCTTACTTTTATTTTCAATTGGACTTGTCCTAGATATAAAATTTCAATTTAAACGATTAATTGTAACCGAAAATAATTTTGGTTTCTACTTTATTACCTTCAACAGTTCTTACGGGATACTAACCACTGCTAATTTGTCGTTGCTAAAACAGGAACCTGTAATATTGGCGTTCTTTTCTTAAGCACACGTTGTTGTAGAAAGGTTAGTAGAATTATAATCTTATTGTTGTTTTAAAATAATTTGTATTGTTATAGTGGAAAAAGTATGCTGTAAATGTTTTTAATAATTTTTATTATCCGTCATTGAACATGATTTTTTAAATGAGGTTATGTCTTTTCAGATTCTAAAATGACGAATCCTAAAGGCTATCGTCGTGGTACCAGAGATTTGTTCTCCAGGAAGTTTCGTAAACATGGAACAATTCCTTTATCTACGTATCTTAAAATGTATAAAGTTGGAGACATAGTAGATGTAAAAGGTAACGGAGCCGTACAGAAGGGTATGCCTCATAAAGTATACCATGGGAAAACTGGAAGAGTGTTTAATGTAACCGCACATGCTTTGGGTGTTATAGTTAATAAACGTGTACGTGGTAAAATAATTCCAAAACGTATCAACTTGCGTATTGAGCATGTCAATCATTCCAAGTGTCGTCAAGATTTCTTAACCCGTGTTAAACAGAATGAAAAACTAAGGAAAGATGCAAAAGAAAAGGGTATTCAAATTAATTTGAAAAGACAACCAGCTCAACCAAAGTTGGGGCACATTGTTAATGGAAAGGATGAACCAATATTGTTGGCCCCAATACCATATGAATTTATTGCTTAATGTGTATGTAATAAATATTTAATGCCTTGTTTTTATTTTATTTTAAATTGTATTTGTTGTTCTTTTCATTAGAATGCATCTGAACAGGAGGCTTAGTGGTGGTATCTTTTGTCGATACAAGCTTTA
Organism: Platerodrilus igneus; assembly: GCA_036346225.1. NCBI lineage: Eukaryota > Metazoa > Arthropoda > Insecta > Coleoptera > Lycidae > Platerodrilus > Platerodrilus igneus. The sequence goes on from JARFIW010000858.1 coordinate 6,061,987, forward strand.
TAACCGCGAGCATGTATTTGAAAGCTAGCTGTTTGTTTTTTGCACTTTTTGAGCAGTGATTAGTTTCATTCTTTTGCGACAAATTCAACTCAACGCTTGAACATGTTATATCAGATTGTCTCGTTTCCACATAAAAATTTGCACAAAGTATATTTCTGAAAACGCTTAATGTTTCAGAAGTAATAATGGAAGTGCACTATTTGTAATATTAAGCTAAGTGATTGTTTTTTAAAATTTCACCACCTTTTAATACGTGAATCGCTATGTGGGCTGTATGTTTCATGTATGTGATCAAGAAGTTACACATGGCAAATATAACGTCAACTAAGAATTGAATTCTATGCTCTGCGAATTGCACACATTTCACACTGTCTAGGTCAAATACAAGCTGTTTGTGCATGACTTGACATTATCAGGATTAACTCGCTGTTTTACTAAAAATTGATTTTTGGTAGTGCTTTGAATAGACTCAGTTTTGGGTTGCAGCAAATTTATTTACATACAGATAATAATAAAAAAACAAATTGTAATCGAAAGTGATTTTTATAGATTTGTTTTATAAAAGACTAAGCCAAAAATTATTCGCAACCTCCACTATTGTATGGAGTCTGTTAGCATTTTTGACTTCATATTTTCATAGCAAACTATATCTTCTTGTCTCCCTTTTTTCAAGAGAACTTTTTTATTATCCATGCTCTTTTATCTTCTTCCTGCAGTTGAACTTTTCAATCGATTACTTCTTTTCTGATTTTTCTCTTTGACCTTTGTAATTCGAATTTTGTTTTTGGTTATAGTACTGTCCAAGGTCTCTCTTGTGTCAGCTAAACGATGCCTCAGCATTGTATTGGGAACATTTAAGTGCTTAAAAACCCCTTGTTATATAAGTTAAACAACGGTAAAGGTACTGTAGTTAATCGCATGCTCGCTTAAAGTGTACTATATGTTTTACAGAAATTACAAACGAATTATTTAATTCACTTTCAAATTAATAATGTAAATTAAGTATAACTCTGATTGCCTTTAGATTAGTTCATTTTAACAAGCGGGATAACTAATGATTGTCTGTTTTAAAGAGTGTGTGCGCTCAATTTTTTTCTAGACCAGATTCGTTGCTATTCCTACAACATTAAACGAGGACAAAGGTAAACGATCAATGGATAAACTCCATTACATTATTAATAAAGCACTACTGTCACAAGCAATTAACTATACAAAAGTCATGACAGGAATGATCATGATGGCTGACTTTTTTCAACTTGTCCACCACAATTATTTTACGTTACCTGTTCGGATTGCTCGGGAAAAAACATGTTTGTTTACGACGCTTGAGAAGCATCTTTACCAAAAAATTACGTAATGTGATGGATATTATAGGGGGTAAAAGATGCATGTAACCAAAAGGGGGGATGTTTCGGACCTGAAAAAAATTGTTTAGAACCAATGTGAACCCAGTATGACAAGTGTACCAAAGTATAAGCAAGGTTTATTTCGGAACTACTTTAGAAATTTTGTTACAAACCGATCTTTGGCTGGGAGTGGCTGAATTGTATAAAGATTTTTGTAACTGGCATTTTAAACGTTTTATCTCCTTGTTATTGTTATGTATTATTATTATTGTATAGTTGTTATCCATTATTGTCAGGTATTGTTATTGGTATTATTAATTGTTGTTGTAAACTCGGACAAGTTTGAATGTAGAGGATATAATATTGTATAGTTATTGCACAATAATTGTTTTACCAGTATAAAAATAGAAGGCACAAAGTTGTCTTGGTACAAGTGGTCGTTATGTACAAAATGACAGATAATTTTTACAAAAAGGATTCTGAATACGAATGTTGCCTAAGACAGTCGTATATTTCGATACGGGGTCAAAAAATGAATTATTATGTGGTATACTCCAGTAGGAGAAATAGAACTATTAAAATATATGTGTTTGTAAGCCCAAAGAGGCAAGTGAAAGAGTCCGAGTTTACATTTATTGAGTTGAGCCATTGGGAAATGTTCCGGTTCATGTTGTATTCGGTGTAAAAGGTTGAACACCGAAAGTATTTATTTGTTTAAATAAAAATTTGGATTAGAAGCAAATGAGTTATTTGTGTACCGGGGAAGCCTGGCATGTGAAGTAAGAGTTAAAGTGGCACAGGTTAGAGAAGAGACAGAGTTGTAGGCTGATTGGAAGGATCCACGGGAAGGAGAACTTAGCATAAGTAATTATTGTAAAGTCTTTCCCAGAGAGAAGATTTTAGGTAAGTCACTATTTTGGATAACTTGCTCGTATTTGATATTTATTTATTTGTTGTACCGTATTCACGGAATAGAAAAGGTTAAAGGGTACATAACCACACATTGTAAATCAAAAATAAAGGTGACAGGGTATCTGTCAAGATTTTGTAAGTATGGTTAAAATTTGTTCATTGGGATCAAGCTAAGTAAGCTCAGTGATTTTGATTTGATACCTTGTGGCTTAATTACAAAAACCAATCCTTGGGTGTGGTACTGAACCCTCGACACTCCAAGGTATAAGCGGAGGCCTAAGTCAGAGCCTTAAAATAAGAGTACTCATTGGAGGTAGCCGTGGTTTAAAAAATAGCAAGGGGGCGCGAACCAAAACTAAAAAAATTAGAAGGCGAAACGTCAAAGTTGACAGACAATATTTAGAAACTACAAAAATTTGCGGCTTCGTGAAAATAAATAAAAATATAATTCACAAAATAAGTAGTGGCGGACAGAACAGTAATAATAAAGGCCATGCCCCTTAAAACATTACCAGGGAAACTTAAACCACATTTATAATGCATAATACCCTACTTCTAAATCAATATTACACAACTATGTGCAATGTCTTAATTTTACAGAAAAATCCCCTACACTAATTATTTACTAGAAATACCTTGTGCAGCACTTTCTAACGTGTAACACTCCCGAACCCTCCTTTTCCCATTCTTCAGAGCTTGTATGGCTTGATGTAACCCAGATATCGAATATGTATTTCTATCTGCACCCTCTTCGTCTTCCTGTCGTAGATTGGATCTACTCGACATTTGAAAAAAAAACAGACTTAAATATTTAAGCAGTGACAATTGAAGTATTAGGGATAAATGAACCATAAAGGAAGGAGCAATTCCCCAAACATGAGTGCCCTATTTAACCCAAATTGCAATTTTACGAGCGCAAATTGATCACCTTATTTACCCTAAACTTCAATCTAAATAATGTACGTTTAGGTAAGCAAACATAAAATGCGTGTTTAAAACTTACCATAAAATACACAACTGGTATAACACTCTTACTTATTAAGTTACAGGCTGCAATCTACAAATCTGTAAAAAATTTGTTTAGCGCGAAATGCTGTTAACTTCCACCATTTTTATAACTGTTAGTATAGGTGCATTCATTAGTGAAACCAATTGTAAAGATGGATGGTCCATTTAACCGAACTTGCCTTATAAAACAGCAAAATATAAATGGAAACTCTTTTTCAGAAAAGAAAACGCAGTGAGGTTCTCAAATGAAGCGTCAATAGGTAAAAATGTTTTATTTGATGAAAATTTTTGGTTAATGGACTGGAAATAAATAATAATATCAATCAGGTACTTTAACTTCAGATGTTTTATTATTGTTCACTTTCATTTAAGCGGCATGTCCGAACATATATATATATATATATATATATATATATATATATATATATATATATATAAAACTTTTATAGTAACGACCTTGCTATAATCATATGAATTGTTTTATTGCGGGTTTTAGGTCTGCTGGTAGTAGGTATATAAACTCTTTCTTTAACTGCCTAAATTTTCGTTTATTTTGAATCCTTGATCACAGGCTTTAAAATTGAGATTAATAAAATGATTGCATCTAAATTAAAATGTAGTCGTAAAAGTAGTTTGCATTTGGCTAAGGTGTAAAATTAAAAATTTGTATATTCTATTTTAAATACTTCAATAGAATATACAAATTTTTTATTTTACTCCTTAGCCAAATGCAAACTACTTTTACGACTACATTTTAATTTAGATGCAATCATTGTATTAATCTCAATTTTAAAGCCTGTGATCAAGGATTCAAAATAAATTACGTTAAAGAAAGAGTTTATATACCTACTTACCAGCAGACCTAAAACCCGCAATAAAAACAATTCATATATATATATATTTAAAGTATAACTCCTAAAAACCAGTTTTACAATGAGAAAGGCATGCCGGTAACAACTATATGGGGCGTAGATTATTATCTAGTCTAACAAATTCTTTTGTACCTGAAAAATGTGAAAGTTTGCAGAAGGAAGTATTGATTTAATTTTTTGGAGTGGCCGTAGTGTCTTGAATAAACTTATTCGCGCTATTAACTTTGAAATATATGATTTTCTGATTAGAACAAATTCTATGTTTAATTACTTTGATATGAATGGCATTTTAGCTACTAATCATTTCACCCAACATGAACTGCACATGAAATATAGCAGTAAAAGACAACTCCTCTGTCACATTGTGCAATGTACAAACAAGTTTTGGTATTGCCTTCTATCAAGCCAATCGCAATCTGATGTACATTATAACACAGATAGATAATGTTAACGAAACTTCAACGAAACCTGCACCAGATCATCCCATCTACGACGCAAATGTTCTACTCATCTTTTCATTAGACATGGATAACTCTCCTCTGTCTACTACGTGTTGTGCAACTAAGAAACCGTTTTTATAAGTAAATCTTTGCCAGAAATTTCATTTTCATTACTCACACTTAATATATGCAGTGTGCGAAACATAGTTGATAATCTTTTAATCCTGTTAGAATCCTTAAATTATGCGTTTGTCTTATGCATCACGGAATACTGTTCAAATTCTAAAGAATATATACACATTGATAATTATAATCGCATATGCCTTTACTGTCAAAATATTATTAAGAGAATTTTAGTTGTGCAATCAAATTTACTTTCGAGTAATTAAATTGCGATTTCAGTTTAGAGCTTTCTCATGTATATTCTAAACTTAATCATTTGCATATCTCTTGGATTTATGGTTCACCTACGGGGGACATTGATTATTTCTTAAATGCCCTGGATGCAATCCTTCATGCAACTTCTGTGCATAACAAAGTAATATTGATGGGTAACTTAAACTATAATAATTCTTCAGCTAAAAATGTAATTGACCTTAAACGATTAATGCACTTCATAACCTGACAATGGAAGTTGACAACGGCACACGTTTATGCTCAAAAACTAGTTCTTATATCGATTATGTTGTCACAAATGAAATATAATAGTATGGTTTTTATATATAAAATTATCAATGGTTTGCTGCCTTCGTACTTGGTTAGCAACTTAATTAAAGTGTCAGATATACATAACTACAGCACAAGACAAGCAGACAATTACTATATATACAAGAAGAATAAAACGATAACCACAAAAAATGTATTTCATTATGGCGTTAAGATATATAATACATTACCAAAATCAGTTACAAATCAGCCTTCTCAAAGAAAATTCAAGAGTAATTTAAAAAAATATATTTTAAGTTGTAGAAATGAAAACTAATTATATTATTAACTGTATTTTAATAATTTGCTTTATAGTATAATATTTTTGTTTTATACTTTATTAACCTATATTGAGTTATGCAATAAATCTACTTACTTACTTACAATTATTCATCATTCATATGTATTTGGTGTAGACTTAACAAGTAACAACGTGTCAGATCACGAATTTTTCCCTTCTCTTGCTCTTCACTTTATCCAGAGAATGTGAAGAGATCAAAACGGCATGCTTTCACTCAGAAAAATAAAGCTATTTTCACATTACTATGTTCCAAAATCGACACTTCTAAGTCGCTAGTGAGTGAGCTTCAATCAGAATGTCCTTTCTTTAGTTACAAATCTCTCATTAGCTTACGAGGAATCTTTTCTACTATGATCTGTTAATCATCGCAGTAAATCCTGGCTAACCACTGGCATAAGGATTTCTGAAAAAAAAAAAAAGTTCTTGCACGTCTTACGTAAACATTTTCCTGAATCACTCTTTAGTGGAAATTATTACTTAAAGTATAAAAATATTTAATTGCACAATTGCATTAGCAAAATCTACAACAATTACTCAACGAACCATGAAATCCAATAACAAACAAAGAGAACTGTGGCACATGATTAATGGGGTATCAGGCAAAGTAAAATCCTCGACCAAATACACGCAGTTAGAGCATTGTCGAAATGGTTACAGACACCTTAAATTTGCATTTTGTGAATGCAGTCGCAACCTTGGTGTTTAATAACCATGAACCAAGATCTGCTTCTATTGACTTTTTGTATAGATGTAAACAACCTAATTAAAAAAAAAATTGTGCTCATCCCTACAAATAAATATGAGATACTAGAGGTAATTGGTAAATTCAAAAATAAAAGCTGTTTGGAAGTCGACAAATTATCAACTAAAATATTCTTTGACCTTCCTGAAAAGACACTTGGATCATCTTTCTTCTGGGATTTTTTCTAATTGCCTCAAACATGTAATTGTAATCCCACTGCATAAAGGTGGATCACGTGTAGTAAATAACGTTTGTGCAATATCCTTATTGTCAACATTCTCTAAAATCATTGAGACATGTCTCAAATCCCTATTTTTTAAGTTCTGTTAATAAATTTAATTTATTTTCCACCGACCACTTTGGATTCTGTGCAAAAAATCAACAAGTGACGCGATTTATAACTTTCTGATACACATCTTCCACAGTATAAATACAATAATCTTGTTCCTTTGCTATATTTGTGGATTTTAGTAAGGCTTTCGATTCGGTTAATCATGAAATCCCAAAAAAACTTTATTTCTATGGCATATGAAGAATCCCCAACGACTGGTTCAAATCTTAGCAATCAAACACAATCTGTTCATAACGGAATTAGCATTACTTCAACAAAACTAAGAGTGCCTCAAGGTTCAGTATTGGGACCCATTCCCTTTTTGTTTTTATCAACAATTTTACCGCCCCATTAAATATGCAAATTCTACTCTATTTGCTGATGATATAAGTTAAAGTTGGTTAATTACATCCACTTCATTACTTGAATCTCAGGTCACCTTAGGCATGATTTCTGCGAACAATTGGTTCAACATAAATAACCAGAAAACCTGTTCCATGGCTTTCAAAAGATATAATAATATATTAAGACACACTTCGTTTCTAAACAGCACATTAACTATGAAATTTTTAGGTCTATCGAAGACTGCAGCTTAAACTGGAATGAGCATATTATCAAGCTCGCAAATTCATTGGCGACGGCTTGTTATGTTATTACATCAGTTTCCAGGGTATTGACGCAAAAAGGTGCTTTAAATACCTACTCTGCCCTATTCGACTCTAAAATGAGATATGGACTGGCCCTTTGGGGCAATAGCTCATTAAAGAATATTGACGTAATCTTTAAATTATAAAAAAGAGCCATTAGAATAGTCTGTAAAACATATAAATTATATCACTGCAAACCATTATTTCAAAAACTTAATGTTCTTACATACCCATCAGCCTTTATTTACAATTCTCTAACAATAACAAAATAATAAATGGCTACATAGATTCTGAATAATTGTCTGAAATAATGTTTAGAATACCGTTTCAGGACACTCGTTTTCGACAAATTGTATTTGAGCGTCAAAACCGTACCACTTACGGTTTTTCAGCATTTATTAATAAGTTAGTTGCCAATTTCAATAAAGTTGATGCAAAGTTCCTTGAAATGAACATATACAACGTAACAGTTGAACAGTTCAAGAAACAAATACAAACCTTAGTGTTTAAAGCCCCTTACATACTTTACTAATTATTAATATTATTTTTATCTTCTTTCTATTTATCATATTGTTCTTAGTATATATGTTAATGTACCATGTGGGATTTGTCCTGCGGCTGTACAATAAATAATTCTATAAATATCACTCTAATTTTCTAATCACCGATTCTATTCATAGTCATAACACCAGGAATGCCAGCTCCTATTATTACCCCGTGCCTTCTTCTACAAGTTATTCTAAAAGTTATTCTGGTATATGGTTCCAACACTATACAATAAACTACCTACTGCAATAAAACCTTCAGAAATTTCCACATCTTTTAAATGGACTTTGTTAACATTGTTACGTGAACGATGCTACTAAACATGCTCCCATGTGCACCACAAATATTAAAATTAGTAAAAATGTGGGATGGCTGACTTACAATCTTAGACAAATGATTAAACTAAGAAATGCAGCTCACAAAAAATACATCAACTCGCGGAAAGCACTGATTATAACTACTTTAAGTCCCAACGTAATTACGTCACACAAGCAGTTAAAAATGAGAAACGAGCTTATTATAAGTATCAAATTTCAAGTAACAAACATAATTTGAGGAAATTATGGAACTTCTTTGAGAAAGCAAATATACATCAAAAACACAATTATTCTCATGACGAAAACCCCAATCTCATCAATGACTTTTTCATTAACAGTATCCCTTTGTCTGTTGTTGCAGGTAAAACTCAGACCTTCTTTGCAAACAATAAGTATCCCTTAATAACTGAAGAACTAGTGTTTCATAGTATAAACCAAGATGACATTTCAGCGATTGTTAAATTGAAATCCAATGCTGTGGGTCTAGATGGGATCAGTGCAAAAATGTTAAAGCTCGTTATTCCATACTGCCTTGATACTCTCACACACCTGATTAACAACATTCTTGAATCTTCACATATACCATCATCTTGGAAAGAGTCAATCATCATTCCGTTGGCCAAAGTCAATGTTGCCTCTTCCTACAAAGAATTTAGACCAATCAGCATTTTGCCCACTTTATCCAAGGTTGTTGAGTATGTACTATACAAGCAACTCGTACATCACTTTGAAATCAATAGTATTCTTCCTGCCAGTCAATCAGGTTTTAGATCTAGACATAGTACAGCCACCGCACTTACCAAAATCACTAATGATATCATCAAAAATATAGACAACTCCGAAACAACTATAGTCGTCTTTCTGGACTACAGTAAAGCTTTTGACACTATACATCACAAGCTACTGCTAGCTAAACTTTCTTATTATGGGTTGAGCTGCGAAGCACTACATCTGATGGAAAGCTATCTGTCCGGAAGGTGCCAACAGGTGTGCTTCAATGGTATTATCTCCAGCAGGTTAGCGAGTGAACAAGGAGTTCCGCAAGGAAGTATCTTAGGACCGCTCTTATTTACCATCTTTACTGCCGACCTTCCAGCAACCATTACAAAAAATTGTAGCATCCACATGTACGCAGATGACACACAACTTTATATCTCTACCAATCCTTACCACGTCAATCAAGCAATTGAAGAAATCAACACTTATTTATGTGCAGTGCATGAATGGTCGGTAGCTAATGGGTTAACATTAAATCCTTTGCAAAGTACTTGTTTATGTGTGGGGACTCCACATGGCTGTGAAGTGTTTAAATCTAATGCTTCAACTAACATCTTGGTCAATAACCACATTCTGAGCTTTAGTGAATCAGCTAAAATCCTTGGTGTCATTTTTGATTGCAACCTTACCTTCGGAAAGCATGTTAACAAAGTATGTAGTACAAGTTATTATAAGCTCAAGTCCCTGTACAGATATAAAACTTTGCTGACATATACAAAATGGAACCTATGTCAAAGTCTAGTGTTAAGCCATGCCAATTATTGTAGCTTGGTGTATTATAATTATTTAACAGTCCATCTGAAGAACAAATTGCAAATTCTTTAAAACTCATGTCTGAGATTTTCATACAATGTGAATTATATGGAGCATGTGACACCTATATACAACGATCTGAAGATACTAAAATTTCGACCCCAATGTGAACTTTTCTTTGCAGTTTTCTTATTCATCTTATACAAGTCAGAACAGCCTAGTTACTTATACAGTACAATACATTTGAGGTTGCATAATCATAATCTTCGTAATAACTACAACATTAACCATACCAAAGCACAAAAGTTCAAAATTCAAATGTTCTTTTGAATATAGAAGTGCCAAAATCTTCAACAAATACTAAAATCTTTTATTAAACTTCAACTTAGACTCTGTCACTAGGTTTAAAACAGCCATTGCCAAGTGTCTTTTTCAAGAACAAGCCTTATGCTAGTAAATATTGTCTGAACTTTACTTGTGCAGCAGGTATAGTATGAAAACCAGCTTTGCTGACTTTATACCTTTAAGTAATAATTGTAATTATTATTTATTAAATAAATAATTTAATTTATTCTATAGAGAAATTTCAGGCAGATGATTTTGAGTAGCACAGTATTGTGTATATTATTGGTATACATGTATTACTTGCACGTTTTAATTTGTGAACTTAAATATTTTAAATTACTATGTTTTCATGGATACAGATAAATAAACAAACATCAGGATTGTTGCGTTTATTTTCGGGATAAATTAATTACCCTTTTTTCCTTTAATTTGTTGTTCAGTTAAATCAATTCCGTTGCTATTCGTAAGTGCTTCATGAACATCCTGTATATTTCACCTGTTCATCATAAGCCCGCTTTACAATAATTGTTTAACTCAAATCTATTTGCTTGGATATGACAAGTTTATGATAAAATTTAAATAGTCAATACATTGTTTTAGGTATCTTTTAATTTGTTAAACATTCCGATAACGTATAATTGCTTTCTCTATGGTTTGAATCTAAAGACTCGTCGAACTAAGGACGCATACTATCCGATAAAAGCGTGTTTCCAAGTTTCCTAATCACGCTTTTTGATAACCACAATATGACTTAGAGCTTTGGTTGTTTAATTAAACGAATTCATGTGCACTTTCTTTTCAAAATGTTAAGAAGCATTCGTCGTAATTGCTACATTCTTCGTTGCATTTTTCTTTATGAAAATTTCGAGCATGCCTTACAGCGTGGTGCGTATTGATGGTTTTATAAACCCGTACTTGTCGGTGTAAATAAATTAATATGTTTCGTAATCATTCTAGCTTCCTGCGGGGGACACGATAGTCCCTTGAATTGCCGCTCCTGGGGGTATAGCATGTTGCACCCGTTATGGGATCCCAGGTCCATCTGGCCCGCTCCGGTCCGAATGAGAGATCCAACACCGTAGTGACATGGGTGAGTGTTTCTTTCCTGCTTGCGTCGAGACCCTGTCCACTTAGATATTACTGTTTGGGACTCATACAGGTCTCAAATTAATTGTATATATGAAAATGATTTACGATACGGGGATCTATTGCCATGGGATTACTATATGATGCTTAACTTTAACTACTATCTATTAATGCGGGAATGGGAGAAAAACTTGCTGGCACATTGGAAGACGTTATTGCCATTGTATTTGTAGGTCATATGTTAGCATTATCAGAGCCTATGTGAGGTATCATAATATTATGATTACTAAACGAAACTGTGAAATCTGGCATATAAATACACTAGCTAGCAAATACTAATATATATGGATTATTCTCACTTACCTAAACCGGGTTAATGCCCATTGTCATGTTTCTTTTTCTTTTTATGCTAATTAGAGTTCTTTTGTTAATCTGTAATTTCCTTTGTTTTTTTTTACTTAGGTATAACTGCAGGCGGTGATTTCTCCTCCATGTTGTACGGAGCGGTTAATAATTTATATTTTATTTCAGGCCTTATTTAATTTTTGTAGGTATTATACCCCGACCACTCACCGACTGAGCCTGGTCAATTTCTCTTTCTTTCTTCTTGTTACCTTTTTTTTGTTGACTATGTCCCTGCACGTAGCATAAATTTTTAGCGCCCTGGCGTGGGGCTCCGATTTTGTTTTAGTTAATTTTTGGCTCCGAGTTTGTTCTGGTTAATTTTGTTTGCTTCGATTTTGGTATTCGGTAATTTGTGTTCCGATTTGGTTCCCCTTAATTTCTTGCCCAATTTTTGTTTTGCTTCTGACCTGATTTGTTGTTTACGGCTCAAGTTACTACATTATCCTTTTTCTTGGCATGATACTACTTATGCTTTCTTCCCTTACGTTTGATATTGTATTTATTTCTTTTCTTTATTTATTGGGCAGGCTCGATTTTCATGAATTTTAATTTTGTTTTCTTTTTGATCGCCAACTATCAGTTAGTTGGCTCATTTCAGATTATTGGACTTGTGTTTTCGCCAATAATCCTAGTCCATTGAAAACGCTGGCGCCCAAGATTTTTCTTTTTCTTCCTTCCCTCTATGTATATTTTGCTCTCCCTATCAGTCTAGAGTTGGCTTCTTTCTCCGATTTTTCTTTTATCCTACAGCCCTATCCTAATTTCTATTTTGTTGTTTCGCTCCTATTGGTGTTCCCGAAGTTTATCTGTCGGATATGTTTTCAATTGTCCTATATTCGCAATAATTTTTTTTTTCGTGAGCTTCTATCGAGTTACAGTTAGGCTTTATTTAGTTACTATCTCCTAATTTCTTTTTTTATTCGTATTCAAGATGACTGATATGGCGACAAGGCTGTATGATGGTATCTGCAATAGACAGCAGGAGGCATCAGAAAGTATTACTGACTATTTCACGTGTATGACGGCCCTGTTCCAGTGGTATGGATCTTTCACGGAGGATGAACAATTGTCCATTGTGCTTCGTAACCTCGCTCCATTCTATCGAGCTCATTTGCCTACCGTCCGCTTCTTACAAGAGTTCAAGGACGAATGGCTGAAGTAAGAACCGGCAAAGATTCTGGAAACGTTAGTCCAAAGAGTACATTTCCCATCTCCAACTATGCTGCAAATGAAAACAAAATCAAATCAACGTAAGGTCTGGAATGATGGTTATAATCAAGGAAGAAAACTTACCTCCTAATAAATGGCAGTTGGAGCAAGTCGTAAAGTGTCATCTTGGAACGGATGGAATCACACGAGTAGTTGATGTGAAGTGCTCTAGTGGGGTGTTACGGAGATCGGCAGCAAAAATTTGTTCGTTACCAATCAATGACTACAATTTTTTTTGTATTAATCTAGACGCTATTGTATGGCCTTTCGCGTATACATATGAGTTGTTAGTTACAGCTCTTGTGGGTATCGAATACACACTTGCTATCTTTTACGTTCATTCATCCCTGGTATATTGTATTTATTTTTCATTACTTAACTTTAGGAGTGCAGTATGTTGGCGCATTACTGTTAATATGCTGCAAGAAAGGTCACAACGTGCACTATGACATCATATAGGATTTTAATATTAATAATTGTGTTTTCTTGTTACCATATAAACTTTTTGTAATTAATATTATGTCAATCAAAAACTGTTGGTTTCTCTAAAATATAATTTTAGCAGCTTGTACTATTATTCTCAAATGCATACGTACTGCAAGCTGTGTACCATCAAGCAAATTACATCACAAGAAAAAGCAAACTTTCGAAATAAATCAAATTAAGTCGTACAACCAGTACGCAGAAAATATAATACTTCATGTTCTGAAAGGGTGGAAATTTACAACTTCTGCTCAATATGAAGCATTAAGAAGAATTGTTGTGCCACAAAATAGCATGTAATAAGGAATATTGTCAAAAAATTAAAAGATTTTGCATTCCACTTGATTTATTATTACATAAAGTAAATTCGGAAATAAATAATATTTAATATTATGTAAAATAAATCTATACAAATATTGATTAATAATTAACGTAATATAATTAATAATGATACAAATGTTATAATTACAACAATATCTATAAAAACGTCTAGCATACGCCCATAATTACATCAGGGTTTGTCCTTTATACATCATGATATTTATACTTAAAAGATACTAAAACAAGATAGCAATTTACCTTCATTACATTCTGCACTGTATACAAAAGAAATTACATAAAACCGATTTGGTTATTTATTATTACATTTCTAATCTCTTTTAGTTGAAATGGGACTTTGTTTAAGCTGCAATATTATCGATCTCATGCGTGATATATCCTTATTTCCTTTGCTTGCTTTTGGATTGAAATCGCAGAGTTTGGCAATGCGTTCCCATTCAGTACCTGGTTCGATTTCATTATCCTCAGCAACAAATTGTTTCTCCGCATTTCTAAAAAAATAAACGAAATTGTGCATAGAATAAATAGGTTATACTTGCAGGTATCCAACAATTTTGCAGTCCTGGTTGGCCGTGGACTCAAATTCTTACTTCACACACAATTATTGAACCGAAACTTTTTAAAGCAAGACTAATTCTACAGAAAGGCTAATTTCAAGTCATTATTTAATTTCAATATTAAATAAAAATTAACTCAAGAATTGTGTAATAAAAGATTGAAATAAAATTTATTAATAAAAAATATGTAAACGGATTAAGTATTTGTGCGATAGTCAAAATTTGAAACATTAAATCAGCGATGCATTGGCGTACGATTCCACAGCCACCCAGTACTACAATAATCACAGGCATGTTATTAAATTCGGTTAAAGAATGTGAAACCATCAACCAAAAAAACTTGCATTTGCATTTATCATTAAAAAAACAGTGACTAATAGCAATTCATTAGGAGTTATGTAAATATTCTCCAATCAATTGTTTTATTATATCGTTGCCATGGACATCAATGGTCATAACTCACAAAACCATGAATAACAGAATAATGCATTTCAAATGCAATAAACTGCATGTATCTTGTAACTCATTGGCAATATGTTAAACAGAAAGCGGACAGAAAAAGAGAAAAATTTAACTTAAACGGACAAAATTAATATTAATGTACTCTAAATACTTCGGAATTTTATGAATAGTAGAGTAAAATTGATTAAGCAAGACCTTTAAATAAATTTTTGGTTTTATTAAAGGAAATTCAGATCATAAATTTAAAAACCACAAAAAAGTGTTTTTCTGCAGATTACATATTTGAGCATAACTCATGTCTATAAATTACATCCACACTACAAAAAGGGAAACAAAATATTTATTCCAGCGAAATTATTTATATGTAAGATCTGCACCGTAAGTATCCCAAATATTGAAACAAAATTTGTAATTTCACCTTGCTGTGAGTGGGTGACTAACTACTAAACTCCTTTCCTAAAACAAGCCGCAAAGAACTTAGCTAGGTGGTCTAATCCAAGCAGGGCAATGTGAGACGGTCGGGGTCCTTCAAAAGCTGTACTTTATACGACTCTCTAGCAGTTAAAATTAGAACAACACTAAACAGGACACCACCAAGTCCTAGGTTCATAAAAAGCAAGATGTACTTTAAGGGATAACTTGGAGACCCGTAGAGAAAAATATCGCATTCAATGTGTGAACACAGTTATCAAAGAGGAGTGTGCAGCATCGGTAATAAAACAATAGAGTTAGAACAAAGAAACGACCCAAGAAGTGTGCTGTTACTACCTTACTATTGCAAAAGAAATAACAAAATTACTTCCTGTAATAAAATATATGTTGTCAAACTACACTATTGGAGTTATTTAACGATTACTGTAAGACAAGACTAAAAAAAGAGCTTGTCGTTTTACATCCTTACTAATATAAACATCAAATTAATATTACTGACAAACTTGATAAGAAACACTGTAAAAATGATTACCAATAGGTCACCATCAATATCTCACCTACTTAGCAATATCGATCAAAGAATTGTATTAAGTTTCCTTATTTTTGGTTGCACTTGTTCGTTTAATATATCTGTATTTTTTTATGATTAATAATTTTATTTACAAAATATACAACAAATATTCAGTCAAAACAAAGGGTTTTCAGAAAACAGCAGCAAATTTAATTATAGTGAAGTATTTTTTCCTCACTAAATTCATATAAAACAGTAATTTGTTGTACAACATAATTATGAGGTCCCTTTATATCAGATCTGTATATTTGAGTTCACAACCTTGTTGATACAAGTACTTGTATATTATATTTTATGTTAAAGATGTGTAATGCATACCAGTTTCACGTTAGAGTATTATTTTAAATGTAAAAATTAATAGTAAGAGGAAATTCTTATTGCATAAACCAATATTTGCTAGTAGAGGTGGTCGTTTAAACATGTTACTGATTTTATTCATTTATTCAATAAACAGTAAAACCCCAATACCAATTAAAACATAACATACAATTTATATACATGTGTAATATATGTATTATCAAACTTCAAAATGCATAGGTCACAGAATGACATGGATAAAGCTAATCGCTTACCTTGAATTGTTGAACAGATGTTGAAAGGTCACGAGGCACACGAAAAAGCCATATGTTTCTAATTCAAGCAAATTACTTACACAAATTTCCCGGAACTGCAAACTGTCAAGAAATGAAGATGACAGGTTAATTCAATTTATTCCTCTCATCATCCACAAACCAATAAACTGAAAATGATGTAAATCAGGTTGCCATATCTATCTAGGAAGAACTGACATCTTATAGCACAATAATCTTCTTAAAACCATCAGTAAAAAAAGGCGCTAATAGAGAAGGCAGCGCTTGTGTGAAACCTTCCCATCTAAAGGTACAAATCTAAAATGGCGATTTGAAAATCGCACACTTATTTTTTAAAACCCATGTTACTTGTTTCACGAAACAAGAGCAAAAGCCTACTAATTTAACAAACTAACGAAACGACCTCCTGTTGAACACAGTTCAAATAACCATACGATAAAGCATGCACCTCTGTTAGCTATTTTAAGTAATACTCGACTCCTAATTGGATAATAGTGCAAATGCTTGGATAGTAGTTAATATTAAGGAATCTATCACTGAATGAAACAACTAGCACACCAAGTTTAGTAAAACAAAGAATCTACGCCTATTTATGTCTCCTCAAAAAGATGTTACAATATAGGAGACCTTTCTACAAATTTTAGTAAAATGAAGTAGAATTAATAATACATAGTTACAATACAAAGTAAGCCCCAGGCCATATTAATACGATGTGGTAATTATTTAAAAACTCAGAAACCCACAAATATTAAGAAACGTATAATTAATCATATCATTCAATCCAAAGTAAAGATGTTTCAATGTATCTATACAGACTGCTGGAATAATGAAATAGCCGTGAGCATATGACATTTATGAGACCATAAGAGCTCACACTTGATTCACGTGAGACAGTTATGTTATAGAATGACATAAACCTCTCCCAATTTATGGAGAGTAGAAAAAAGAACAAACGCTAGGCAGTGGAAGACGATCCATGAATGAATTATTCACGAGCAAAACCACATGTGAGGGTGATCATTGAGAAACAAGTCAAGTACATCCTCTTTGGTGATGAATTAAGAAATGGACGTTAATGTGGTGGAATCCCATGGATTTTCGACAGAACCCACACTACCAACAGATTTGGACAATTTGGTTCCATGCAATAAATATTGGAAATAAGTACCCAATGGTAAACTAATTTACTCATGGCTTCGTGGAATTCTTTAGCCACCTAAAGACTCAGAAATCGTTGCTTTTCTTTCGATGGTTGCATGATGTTTGTTACATAAAATATTGATAAACTTAAACATCAACTCTTAGTTAACGTATGGCATTAAGTTATCATAGACAAAACCTGGACATTGCAAGTTTTAATTGAAAACATGAAATATGTAAATTATTACAGTAAATCATTTAGGTTATGGTTAATTGAACGAACTGATCATAAAATTTACCGTTCTGCGTTTGAATTTGTTTACAGGAACATCCTCATCACTGATGTTTAAATTGATGTAAGTAACTTTATCATATCTGTCTACAGGACTAATGAATAATGCTGTATTAAAACAGATTTAGGTGATACAATAAGTTGAAATTTGTTGTTTTATTTGTTTAAACATATAGGTAGCATTTTGTAAAAGGAGCTGAATTTCACCAGGAAGTCAGTGTAATTAAAATCCCCAAGAATATTTGTCGTCTAGAACATTCTGACTAGTCTAGAATAAACGAGTTGGTGCTTATAATTTACAACAGGTTGAAAGCCCTTTAAGGTAACTGTTATTGATAACGTAGCTTGAAATTGCACTTTATTGTTTGGTAAAGTATTCGATTTGTTGTTCTATTTCTTTAATTGGTTATATCGGAACTCACTCCCACACCATTGTAGTTGGGCGATGTATCCGTATTTTGTTACGAGATTCTTGTCCCTTCTGGGCAATTCCAATTTACGAATTTAACGCTCTGTATGCCCATAACAATCTAATCTTCCAAAACAACTGTCCTATGTATATATCTTTTTACATTCGACAATGATGTACATATTATAGTAGTAATTGTATAATGAAAAGCGACCAAAAGTATATTTGCTGGAAGTAGGTTTTTGTGTGTTAACTCCTTTTACATCCAATTTTGACCACGATACGAGTTTAGTTTTAAACCCGGAAAGGAATTGACCTGACAAAACTTGTTATTTTATATAAGTGGCAATTGTTTACAATACACCATTGAAAAAGATTTAAACATGTTACATCTATGAAACAGCACAAAAAAAGAACTAACGATATTATTTTAAAAAATCAAAACAATTAATAATAATATAATAAAAAGAGTGTTATCTTAATCATATACACAACATGATTTGCTACCATTCTCCATTTTCTTCACACAAGAATTTTCTTATAAAATCAATGATGGACTGCTAGTTCACAAGTACAAAGTTTTCGTAAATCCTAGGTACTTTTTTGTTTGAATTTTAAGAGGTTATCTATATAGAAAACATTTAGACTGACATTTTTTCGTGTGATGATCCTTTTTGGTAAGACAATAAACCTCACGCATTACTTAAGTACACACTAGTTTGTACAAATAAATTAATATAATTTAGTTAGTTCAATGAGCTTTAACGAAAATACCCTGAACCTCACGCATTACTTAAGTACACACTAGTTTGTACAAATAAATTAATATAATTTAGTTAGTTCAATGAGCTTTAACGAAAATACCCTGAACAATTTATATAAGCTTTTGGTGATTTACATTTAGTAACATGGCTTCAACGTTCCTTTGAAATACTTATAACCATATTTCATTTTAATGATTTCTGTATTAGTAAATCCAACCAATAAGGTGAGGCAATTTCCTTTAAGAAATATAAATTTTACGTTACTACAATTATGATCCGAGGTAGAATTATATGTATCACATATGGTTCATATTCAAAGATTGGCAACTGCATTATGTCAATTTTAAAGGTAAAAGGTGATGTCATCGTACCTTTGTTTTAAATTTATGATTCATTTGTTTTGATTAACAATGTATTACGCTGGCGCGTCGATGTTTTAAAGGAGTCCATTAAAAATGTAGAACCATTACAGTTGCACTCACATCATGAGGTGCGAATTGTTGTTCGATCCCTCCCTTAGGCTAAAAGCACGTTCTCTTAATAATTAAAACTGCTACAATATAGTAACAAAAACAGAAAAAGAAGTCAACAAAACTCCAAAACAATAAATAAAAACAAAAACAAACAATTTCAAAAAAATGTTCTCGATACCATACACAACAGGATTCTTTGAAAAAATCCAAGTTTTTAAAACCAATAATACTGTAGCACCGATCGATCAGTCTGTGACCAGAATGTTTACATTAGAATGTAAATGAAACGTTTGTGCGCAAAGGATGATTGATGATCCCCTAAGGATGAATATGATAGACAAGTATACGAGTTTGCATTTAATAGTTATTTAGATTACAATACATTCGAGAATGTCATTTGCATAATTAATTTTAGCATGTTTTAGAATAATCTAGAGATTTTTGAATATGTATATAAATTGCTGTCGCGGATATTGCAGTCCAGTTCTAATTTTAGCTTTCATTGTAATACTAATTCTAATGTAAAGCTTTGATTGCAATGTTCTAGTTGAAAGCTTTGGAAGTCGTGATGTGATATAAATTGCTGTTAGTGATCATATACATTAATTTAAATTAATGATTAGTGCTTCAACAGTAATTTGTAGTTTTGGTGTTAAGAAGATAATACTTGTACTGATAGCAATTAGTTCGGAAGTAAATAATTGTGAGAACTGTTGAAGAATTCCATTGTTAACTACAAGTTGCTGAAAAGAATTGTATAACCAGTTGGAAAATAAAGAACCGTTGCTATTGCAAATAAAAGTTTGCGTTACAATACATTAAGAACACAATTGACAAATACAAAAACTCAAAAATAAAATGCAAAACAAAAAAATTGCATCTAAAATACCATGCGAACATAATAAGTTTTATATAGGAGAAAGTTGTAGACTGTTTGAGATTAGATTAAAAGACCAGAAATCATATATAAAAAGTGAAAAATTTGCAAAATCCATCTTGTTTTAACCAGAAAATTAAATGAGAAGAAGTTAAAATCATTGTTTAAGAACAAAATTACCAAAAACCCAAAATTAAGAAGCTGCTTATACAATGTTACATAAAAATAACTACATAGCAGACGAATCCATAACTTTCGATAAACAATGGAGAAATAACAAAAGAAAATTGAATACCTTTAATATCCAAATAGCATCGTAAATTTTTTCACAGTTTTCCTCGTGATATCAACATGAAACACAACCTGACAACTATCATTTCTATTTATATTACAAAGAAATATACAACAATCAATTATGACTACAATTTAGACATTTTGGTAACCGACAAATTGCTTAATCGTAATATACTTCTTTTGCCTTTTTTCTTTTTTTTTAAAGAAGATTTATAGTTTCAACAAGTATGACGTTCTTTTCACTCCTATATAAATAAAAAACGGTTGTACATGTCAAAATTCCTTACCAACCTAATAGATAATTTAATTTATATACAATTTAATTAATTTAGATACAAAAAGTTAGTTAGTTGATTTCATGTTAAGTGTGGCTATCTGAAAGTCATTCCAAAGTGCGCAACATAAATTGAACGCATACTGCATTTCAATCTTTAAAACTTCCTTCTACCATTAAATCATTCATATAAAATATTTCAACAGTTGATAAATCAATGTTGCCTTCAATATATGTAACAAATACAAAAATGTTATTGTTTTTACAACAATCATAAGTCATGGATCAAAACATCAATAAATATACAATTAAAAACTATGTGGCTTCATGCCCCAAGAAGAGAAAAATGAATAAAAGGGGGTTGCCATTTTTGTTTAAATCGATTCTATTACTGAAATTCATGCTGCTGCTCACCAGAATTGATATAAACACTCACATTAACATTTAAAATTCTACATGCAGTGTGTTTTGTTTTTTTATGGAATTTGCAACGTATCCATCCACGACTGCACTTTATGTCCAGTCACCATGTCTTTTCAAATCGCCTAAGTTTCCTCCATTGTCAACCAATAAAGTCGCCAAAGTTCGTCTTAGACTATGGCCCATATATTGAGTGGGATAAAAGAGCATCAAACACGAAACAACACTTTTGGAGTATAGTTCTCATAGATCATGTTTCAAAAATCAAATTTTTTTTGTCGACACTTTTTGTGATTTTCTAACAGAACATGAGGCACCAAAATTTTAATTTCTAGCAACCCGATTACACCTAGGTTTTACAAACTGCCTAAAATTCACAAAAATGAAATTCCTATGAATCGAGTTGTAAGTTTAATAAATACCCCAGTATCAAAATTGTCAAAATTTAAATCAATTCATTCGGTAAGTAATACTTTGGATCTCATACAAAAATTGCAGAATATATAACTACAGAATGATCACACTATGCTGTCATTTGATGTAAGTAACCTTTTTACTTCTGTATTTAAATAGGAAACCTTACCACTCGTTGGAGATCTTCTGCGATCTGCCAACGTTGGAAAAGACAATGTAATTACAACTTTGATCTTATTGAATGTTTGTTTATCACAAGATTTTTTTGTTTTCAATAACAAATGTTATAAACTCTCTAAATCATTAGCAATGGGAAGTAGTCTCTCCATTTCTTGTAAATGTTTTTACGGGATCATTTAAAAAACAAATTCATTTTAACCAATAAAAATGCACAGATTATACACTGGTTCCGTTATGTTGATGAATGCTTGCTGAAACTGCTCAAAACATTTTGAATAATATTAATAAAGTTCATCCTAATAATAAATTCACTTTGGAAATAGAATCTGAAAGTAAGCCTAACTTTTTAGATCTGACGATCATTAAACTAATAATCAATTACATGATAATATTTATAGACAAATGGATCACATTACACCAGCATCTTCTAACCATTGTTGGCGGCAATACAAAATGGCAGCTTTCAGCTGTTACATACACAGACATCAATACTCCTTTATCCAAATCGAACTTCAATAAAGAAGTAAATATAATAAAACAAACAGTAATTAACAATGTATATCATAATAATCATCATCATTAGGTCTTCAGTCCTGGAACTAGTTAAACGCGTACCTCATTGTTTCTTATTCTGAGCTAACGTACACATTTCCCTGTAACTTTCATAGTTTGCATCTTTCACTATCTTCGTGCAATAGTCTGATCTAGTTCTACCCCTACCTCTTTTTCTCCTATCTCTGCTTGTAAAATATATACCGCACTATTTTCCAAAAATCCCTTAGAACATATCCTGCCATTCTATTTCTCCTATATATTTTTGTTTCCGCAGATATCTTTATTCCCCTACTATTTCTATAACCGCTTTGTTATTAACTTTGTCTGTCCATGCTATTATCATCATACATCTGAAGTACAATATCCCAAAAGGGTTCTACAGTTTTTCTGTCAGCTTCTCCTACAGTCCCTATTTCAAACGTACTGTGCTGAGCTTCACACATATGCTTTCAACAATCTTCTCCTTGTTTCTATATTTGTTGTCTTGGAATATAGCCGCTGGTCTTTCTTGTTAGATGCAGTTCGGTTCTCCTTCTGTTGTTTTACAAATTTATACCCTATTTCTCCCGATATGCAGTGGTATGTGAAGGGGATAAAGCAGCCTGTGGCTACCAAGATCCATCAACACTTGGAACATTTGTCGATTAATAGTATTCCAGTAAATCCTAAATCCTTTCGCACAATCAACATTAGTTGAACATATTTCAAAACCAACACCTGTAGTTAGTTGTTTATAATAATCGTAAGATATAAGTGCAATTATTTTTTTTGTCATTGGGTTTTACGACTTGAAACTGGTTGGATGCATACCTCCACGTATATCTATTCTGAGCTAGCCTACACAGTTCCCTGAAATTCCGACAGCCTAGATACAGCTCAGTTTCCCTTCTGTTTTCTAACCGAAATTCAGTGGTATGTGAAGGAGGTTAAGCACTCTGTGGCTGCCAAGATACCCCAACCCTTAGACATTTGTCGAGTAAATAGTTTTCCAGTAAATTATTTAGCACAGTTAATACTAGTTCAGAATATTGCAAAACCAATACCTGTAGTTGCTTATAATCATCAGGTTTAAATACAGTTTTTTTTTATCGTCATTAGGTTTTCTATCTTAGAACTGGTTGGCTACACACCTCCATTGATTTCTATTCTGAGCTAGCCTACATATTTCCCTGAAATTCCCACAGCCTACATCTTTCACTATATGTGTGCAATAATCTAACCTAGGTCTACTTCTACCTCTCTTTTTTTCTATCTCTGCTTCTAATATATTCGGCACTATTCCCTCATGCATTAGTATTTTTTACTGTTTGCTTCATATTTCTTCCTTGCCCTACCATTTCTAGCATTTCTGTTCATGATATCTTCATCATACGTCTGCTTTTATTATTTTTAATAGTTTTTAGCGATAATGTAGAATTTCAAATTTGCTTAAACACAGCCATAAAAAATAGTGCATGCAAGATAATACATATTAGTCGGTCCTCCAATATTGTTTTATTAATGAAGATTTATGAATACCCATGATTTTATTGATCAAATAATTTTAAGAATATAGTACTATTATTTACTTACTTAGCAGATTCCCTACGAATGCCAAAAAGAAACAAATACAAAATTAATCACAGATAAATATCAAACAGTAAATATATACAGATTTTCATAAAAAAATGCAACACACATAAGTCGTTGATCGATGGTAATAAAATTATCAAAACATAGTGCTATTTTGATGAAACAAAGCAATTATTAATATTTAAATAAGGTCCAGACATTCTTTCTTTTGTTTCATTTCTTTGTCACTTAGTATCTCAATTAATTGTAAATAAGTTATTGGTGTGGAGTAAATGTTACGTTTTAGATTAGTTTGTCCACTATTGCTTTGTGAAAATTTAAGAATGCCAAAAGTTCGTCAGCACACAAATTATCGGCAACTACTAAATGGTTTTGAATGTAGTCGTATTATTAGTGTGAGAGAGGCCAGCCTTCCGTTTAGAGATATTGCTGGCCATGCAAGTCGTGATGCTGTAACGGTGGCAAAATGCTGGTCAGATGAAGGGTTCAACAATGCATGTGCTGGATCTGGACGTCCTCCGATGACTACAGATTTCGTGAAAAACGCCGTTTAAGACTGTTGGTCACAAGAGACAGATTTTCGATAACTTGATCAATTGAAATAGATTGTGTAACACTCAAGAACCTTTTTAAATTAATTTAAAGTTCAAATAATATTTTCGGCCAATCACAAATAATTCTATCTAAAATATAACCTATCAATAACCATGAATTAATACAGTTATCCAATCCTAATTCGACTTTGGGGTGACAATTGACACTTTAAATTAACATAACCTATCAACTGAACTCTAACATCCCGTGAAATATAGAAAATTTTAAATTAGGCGCCAAAGGGAAATACTCATTTGTTCTAGAAGATTCCAAAACCGGAAACACGTAATAAAATGTTATTTTTCGTGATATCTATAAAAATATTAACAGGAAATAGTTCAGAATATTGCAGAATAACTTAAATTTAATTATAGGACAGATTCAATTAGCAATTGCAATAATAAAAATGGATTTAAACATTAACCTGAAAACACGTGTAGGAATGATATATAATGGTGCAATATGGAAGGTTTGTAATTGACCAGAACAATCACGTGATAAAAGGTATATAAATAGTGGAATGAAGAAATTAAGACACACCCAACATACTCAACACACAAAGAATAAAGGACAGTACGAAATTTAAAAAAAAACGTAATTCACCCATAGTTGGAGCCAGTTATGCTGCAATGACGCGTAACTATCGTGGTCAGTTGACCGCATAAAATTAAAGTGAAGTATAAGTAAGAAATATAAGAAGTGAATACGGGTATTATGGGACGATTAGTGGAGTTATATAATGAATAAATGACAGTATAAGTAGACGACAAAAGGTTTAAGTTGTAGGGCGGTCAATGGTTAGAGACGCCGGCTTGTTAACGGCATAGAAGATGATAACTCAACACACTTTTATGGTTCAATTTTGATTGATTGATGGACGTTTGTATTTTGGAAGTTCGACTCCCAAACCGTGAGTTGGTATAGAAGTAGCGAGATATCCAGAGTGCCAAGCCTTAAAGTTACCAATAACCGTATTAACAGTTTCAAACCTGGTGAGAATAAATTACCTTAGAGGCCTTGTTTAGGATGAAGCAATAGATAGTATTACATACCCAACACAGGTATTGAGTGAACCCTTGTATAAATGTTTCGAGAAAACGGGCGTGTATATGCATGCATACACGTGGTGTTGTAAGTTTGAACGTTGATAAAATAATATATATGATTTTATATACATATGTTAAGTTGCTAGATTAAGGTTGAAATTCTTGGACTTTATTAACGTTATTACTTTTTGTTATGAGTTTATAGAGAATATTAAGAGTTATTGGCTGTTTCAGTTGAAAGTCAATCTGTTTAAATGTAAAATTTGCAATGTGTAGTAGAATGTAATTACCCGATTTAAGGGGGTTTTAGTTAAATAAGGGATATTTATTTTATTGCATTCAAGTATGTCAATATAGTAAATGTATATAGTTATATCACCACATTTAAGGTTATTAAATTCATTACTTGATAATTTTGAGATCTATAATTTAAAGAGGTTTGTTGAAATACATTTAAGGTACAGATACTTTGTAAACTTTTGGGTAAGTTAACTCACCAGTATCGGTTTCAGAATTCTAGGCCTACCCACCCGGGACATGTCCATGTATTCTCCGCTGTAGAGTAGCCAAGGCGTTTGAAGAAAGTAGAGTAAATACTATTGTACTAGGTAAGTGGACCCTTATATTGCAATTTTGAACCATAAAAGTGATATAGAATTGGCATTTGATTATATATGTATTAGGTAACTCGTTCCTTGTTTCTTTGACTGATACAGATAGGTCAGAAAAGGGGTGAAGTGTTACAATTGGATGGAAGGTGCAGGAAACAGAATGTCTATGTAATCTGTTTATCGCCAGATAAAATCTTATGGACTGCATTCATACTGTCCATTTTTGTGTCTTCCTTTTCCTCCACTTTATAACAAATTTTTTTTATAAAAAAAAAAATGAAAAAATTCGCTAAATTACTTATTCGCAATCCTAATAAGTATTCATATTCATAGTAAATTTTTAGTTCCAGATGGAAAACAATAAACAATTCGTTATATCCTCTTAATTCTATTGCAAGGTTCAATTCCATACTTCATTCTAATAACAAATTATATACTTCAGGTGTTTGAAATCTTGTTGTGAACATCGTCAAAACCTCAAGGTAATCATTTAAAATAGCACGTTAACATAAGATATTGTAAGTAAATACATTATTATTCTCAAATATTTCAAGGTTTTCTGGGTTATTTTATAAAACCGCTGATAGTCTGTCCTAGTTTTGTTAAGATCCGTCTTCTTTGACATAATTCTGTGTAGATAGGGTTTTCTGGAACAAATCGTTCTTAGGAGCCGTTTTGATAATTTGGTTAGTTCAATTCCAGAAGCTTGTAATGGGGTCGTTGATGGTAAAATTTAGTTTAACAATTAATACTGCTTTAATTGGTGTTTTTAGCCCAAACAATAAGGATTCTAGTACCACTTTTCCCTTCAGAGATGTTGATCTGAGGTAGTTTGATCTGTTACACAAAAATGGGCTGCTGATGTCAATAACTTTTATGGTTTCGCCTAGTTAAGATCCTGAACCACAACAGAGTAGTTCCAACAGTGTGACTATCCACAACTCGCTATTAAGGGCGAATGATTTATTCTGTTGCTAAATTCGTTAAAGAATTTATGAAATTCCGGTTGTATTAAACAACTTTCCTTAAAGCTTGAGACGTCAGTACACTTATTAACGGAACTAGATGTAAAATTACCATCATTTCAGTCCATTGGATTTTTTTGTAAAACAAATTATAAATAAAATTTCAATTCTTTAGTTTCAGATACTTTACATTTGATTTTCCAATGCTCCACCTGAAGGTACTACATTGGCCAAAAGCGAGTTTTTTTTTATCTGGACAATTTTGAATTTTGCCGAACCCTTGCTGTTCCAAGCAATGTAGGGATCTTTAATGTGCATGACAACGCTCACACACGGGACCTCCATTTTACCTCTCATCTGAACGAGGGTGTATTTTTGTGAAAAATGCTCGCCTAACATTTATCAAGCGGACCGTGTCGGGATTTGAATCCAGCACCTTGAGCATAGTAGTCACACACACACCAACTACGCCACAGTTTCAGATACTGCGTTAAAAGAAATATTATTTAAGTAAATTCCTATTTAAAATTTGTAAAAGTTAAAGCTTTCTTTTGTTTACCCTTCTCATTTGTGAGAGGCCGGATTATGTAAACATTTTTAAAGATTATTTTGTGTAATAACTGGCAACATATGTTTTTGTACGAAAGGGGAAAAAACTATTCAATATTTTTATTCTATAATTTAACCAATTCATTTTATGGAAATGTAAGTGGTATGCCAGATCTAACAAATCATGGTAGAGTTAAGAAAATTGTAAAAGCGTAAACTATTTAAAAATCGTGTTTGATTACTCTAAAACAAAAAAAAACATGATACTATTTGAATAAGTTTATGAAAATGTAAGTGGTATGCCAGATCTGACAAATCATGGTAGAGTCAAGAAATTTATAAATGCGTAAACTATTTAAAAATTCTGTTTGACTACTCTAGAACCACAAAACCTATGATATTATTTGATACATATTTTATAAGGTTGTTTAGATGAAAAGAAATATACGCGTCATTACGTTAACAATTTTTTGGGTCTTGTATTAAGAGTTGCATATGTTAAACTACTTTTTTTGTTGGAAATTCTAATCAATTGAGACAAAATTTACCCTATATTTTGTCACACTATATTTATCTAAAAAAATTTGATAAAAAATAAGAATTAGTAAATACGAAAAGGTTTTCTGTATCTCCCTTCAAAATTAATTAATTAATACCTGTTAGATACAGTGATGTGCAATTTAAAATTATATCTTCTTTTATTCAACTAAGCAAATTCAGCACCGAACCACCTCTAACTCTCCCTTGGGACAATAGCCAAGTTAGCCGATGGCATATAGTTTTTCTTCACACGTTACATCTTCCAAGTATAAAACTGTAGCAACTTCACCATAACCGCTAGAGCAACAAAACAGCAAATTGTTTTCAAGAATCATATCAAAATGTATTTGACATTGTTTGTGGGCCACGAGTCGTATGAAAGTCAAATGTAGGCATGGAGAACACAATAATTCTGCATTTTTTTAAGGAATACCACACAGTCCTTACACAAGTAATGATGATATGGGATGTAACAAGTTATGGTAGCAGATCGCCCGTGGTCTTCATTGATGGCAACTTAAATCCAGCCAGTTACATTGCCTATGTGCTGGAGCCTATTACACTTCCATTTCTTTGAGGGTTGGAAAATCCCATTTTCCAACAAGATAACGCACGCCCTCAAATACCAAGGATTACAATACGATGTTTGCAAGAAGCTAGCATTGTTATTTCTCCATGACGTTTTCGTTTGCAAGATTTCTCACTCATTGAGCATGATTGGGATATGATGGTAAAAGGCTAAACGAATTACCACACTCACTAAATGACTTGTGCAGAATCTTCAGCTTTTGATTTCGGACGCTTTGGATAATATACTGCAGGAAAAAGTTGATTACATGATTGACAGTATGCCATGCCGTTTAAACCAGTACATAGAAATCATGGTGGAGCAACTCGTTATTGAAAAAACTTTTTTTATTTGTTCTTTTGTTTTCAAAGTTTAATTATTTGTTTGTTTCAACACAATAAGCATTTTGCAAAAATTTTATTAAAATCTATCAATAATTTCGGTGTGTTGCGTTTTTATTAAAGTCAGTATATGTACTAGTACATACTAGTGATCTAAATTTTACCTATTTGCTATTTTAGTTTTAGCTATTTGTTCTTCATGATGTTTATACCAATCCTCTAGTTCCTTTTTTGCAATTGCCCTTAGCTCATCTTTTTTAATTTCTTCTTCTCTATCTGAAATTTATATATAGCAAATGCTATAAAAGCCAATCTATCATACCTTTTTCTTCTAATCTTGTTTTTTGTTCTTCGCGCCATATTTTAATTTTCTCAGGTTCTTCTCTTTCGATCTGTGGTGTAGGAGAAACTACAAAATAACAAATTTCAACGAAAAGAGTTTGTTTCTTGTTCAACTGCATTGTATAATTTTGCATTTGTTGAAGATCTAACAAATAATCTAAGATATATGCACCAATGTATTGTGCCAAAAAAAGGGCGATTTAAATAAAAAAATTACTCATTTAAATCAAATTTAGTAGAAACATACGCTTTGTTCATTTTAATTAACGTACTAATTATTAATTATAAAACAATAATATTCTAGAAGAAAAACGAAAAATATTTCAAAAATTAAATATAAATATTTATATTTCACTTCGTTATAATGTAGTCATAACGCTTACAATATAAGATACTTAGACATATCCATAACAGCCATGGCATAACAGACTCACTATACCCCCTGCAATATGCATGCATTATGATAGATATAAATATTAAATAGGCATGGGAAAGTATTCTAAAATGGACAAAATTCATGTCGATATACCACATATATTTTTATTTCACGAATACCAGTGTTCAAAGCATGACATCGCAATAAATTGGTAGTTCTATTCAAACCATAATTCTAAAAACAACAAAAATAATCGTTTTATCTCAAATATATATTGGAACTCAACTTAAAGTCGCAAATTTTTTTAAACCATAAAAATGTAAACAAAACATAAACATAAACTCTCATAGTGGAAGCAATACCATTTTTTAAAGAAAGCTTTAGAATTATTAAGTAATAACAGCGAATTCATTAATGTGCATTCCAACTACAAGAGCTTTTAAAAATTTCAGTTAAATAAATTAAGTGTAATGTAATATAGTTTCAATAAACCGTTGCAGTTACCATGAACCAAATCCAGATGCTGAGTAAGGGAGATGCCTGAATATTAGATTGCAGATTATTTAACCTTTTCAAACAATATTATACAAACTTAGTTACAAAAAAAAAACTTTAAGCAGGTCGTTAAAAACCAGAGAGAATTATGGATCTTTCAGATGATAGAATTTTAGAATGGAAAAAATACCATGTTAGAAATCCGACAGAGAATGAATAATAAGTTATTTGAGAACCTGTAATATGCCAACACCAAGATGTAGTTATACAAAAACGTACTAAGACGGATAAAACTGTTGAAGAGATCGGGATGTGCTATAACGTTACGATACAAATTAAGTTGAAAATACCGAGCTGCAAGAAAAGGTTGATTGGATTCACACAAGGAAATACTAGGTGATCGACAACTGAAAGTGAAATATGCCGGCAGAAGCAGGGTAGTTTCACAAATGCACGCATATAATGCCGTGACGACCGTTTAGAAAAAGAGGTTAGGACCTGGTGAGTTCATCTCTCCATTAAATTAGAATTTGGTGGTGTTAATAATTTAATGGTTGCAAGAAAAAACATTGGTGTTCTTGGATTACCTGTAATTAAACAGTGAGTAGAACGAGTTTTTATGTTTAGAATTATTAATTATGCATTTATTAACTGAAAATGTTTATTGATTGTTATTTATGTTATAACTAATTAATTAAAGTAAATATAATTATGTGGTTGGACCAATTAGTGATGATATTGTGTATATTGATTTCAGAATGGTTTTATTGGTGAAATTTGGTATTAGTTGAGATATAAAAAAAAATTAAGTAGTTTGGAATGGACAATGAAATAATTTAACAAAAAGTTGGTAATTAACTGTTTGCCATGTTTGTTATTAACATTTTCAAAGAAATTGGAATTTATAAATGCCTTGTAATTAAATATTGAAAACAAAGAAAATGTGGAGTGATAAATAGCCTTCTTAATGGATTAGATTTAAGGTCTTTTTAGGTTTTTCTTTTAGTATAAGTATATATACTTATAACTTTAATTAAAATTATGTTATGTTAATAGAGTTAACTGTTATTTACAATTTATATTAAAAATTTTGTTAGTTTTACAAATTTTTTCCAAGATTTTATAATGTTTGTTATGCTAGTTTTCAATTAATCTCAAGTTTATAGCCTGTGATCAAGAATTTAAAATAAATTCGAAAATTTGGTATAAAGAGTTTTCAACATCGGCTAATATTAGAAAAATGCTAAATTTGCAATTCAAAATTGAATTGTGGGTTTGAGTCTCTGGATTAATTGAAAACTCTTTATAGCTAAATTTTCAATTTATTTTGATCACAGGCATAACTGAGATTAATTGACTGCATAACAAACATTATAAAATCTTTGGAAAAAATTTGTAAATACTAACAAAATTTTTTAAATATAAATTGTAAATAACAGTTAACTTTCATGTGTTGAAAATTAGCTTAACCTCACTTCTACGTGGAAACATGTGCTTTTGGATTAAATAATTCGTTTCGTAAGTACCTTTATATAAATAATTAATTAACTTCATGGTTTATTCGTTATCTCGTATGGAAAATTTTCTTGTTATTACATTAAATTTGATTATATACCTGTTTTTTTGGGTTAACTTATTAAAACCGTTGTGTAGATAACTCATATATAATCTTAGTTTGCCATGATTTTAAAGTGTTCCCTTACAATCTAGATAATTAACTATAAGTTACGAATTCTTCTTACAGAAAATTTCATTTCTAAATACAGCTAACATAATTAACTTAATTCTTACATTGGTATATCTATACCTTCTAAAACACTATAGTAAACTTGATTTCGTTATATCTGCTTTCTTAAACACTACAATAGTGAGGTTGATGATAATGTTCTGTATTTAAGTTCATTTGCTATCCCCTTTAGTTGCGATGGTTGCTTGATAAATTCCTCGATGTAAAAGTAATACTTTAATAATTTGGTATACTGTTTTTTTTCTGTAGATGTATCGCAAGAATATTGCTTTTGTGCAGTGAGCATGATTTTGTTTGGATAGCAAATTTTTTATTTATATCGGTACTGCAATGCATTTTAAGATCTATTTGGTCTAGGCGAGACTTGTCGTCGTGGTTGGTCGCTCAGCAGTATGTTAGTCTAGACGAGACTAATGAAGAGTTGGTCGCTCAGCATTACATAAGTCTAGACGAGACTCGTGGTAAGTTTGTCGCTCTAGTAATTTTTGAATCATTTTTTGGGGATGATGTTGAAGTTTCTATTTATTAGTCTAGGTGAGGTTCAAAAGAGAGCTCGTCAACCTAGCAATTATATGCGTTGTAAGATATATTTTTCTTGTTCTTCAACAATTTTGTTATGAGTAAATCAAGTCTTAATTACCGCTATCTCTTCATATATCGATTCAGACCACACGAGGTGGGATGAAAATATCTTTAAAATTGCTCAAGCTTGCGTACTTCTAAACACGAAGCAACCCAATTTACGCCTTCATTTCTTGTTTTTGGAAGATATATTCCAAT
The DNA here is from genome assembly GCA_036346225.1 of Platerodrilus igneus. Taxonomy (NCBI): domain Eukaryota; kingdom Metazoa; phylum Arthropoda; class Insecta; order Coleoptera; family Lycidae; genus Platerodrilus; species Platerodrilus igneus. The sequence goes on from JARFIW010000858.1 coordinate 6,094,781, forward strand.
CGATAGTAGTTTTTATGGTTCAGTTCCGGACGATACTAACGTAATTGAATTTGACGAAAAAGTACGCTGGGACAAAGACCAACAATTATTACCTTCTATCTTTAACGACGTTAGAAAAAATTTGTTAAAAGCTTACAAAAAGAGTAAGAACCACTATAATCTGCGTAAACAAGATATTTCCTTTGCTTTAGGCGAACATGTTCAGAAAAAGAATTGTCTTATCGGATGCAACGAAAAAATTATCTTCAAAATTAGCCCCTAAATTCATTCTATGTAAGGTCACTCATGTTTTTAGTCCACTTATCTATGAACTCCAAGATGCTGAAGGAAAACACCAAGGAAGGTGGCATATCAAAGACCTTAAACCATTCTTTGCTGACCCAAATGCTAAATAATTTTCATGTTTCATTTCTTTAACGATTTACCTACTGTTTTTGTCCCTGTTGTGAATTAGTTAACTTTATTCAGACATTTCTTTTCTTATACAGCACTTACCTTCTACACGTTTGGTTTATTTACCTTAAATTAGCCATCTTTTTGCTACCTGTTGACTTTTCCTTGAATTTATTGTTAGCCACATATCCGTTTATTATCTAGATTCCGCAGAATAACTTTGTTGCTTCATTTAATTAATCCTCGCACCCTTTCTATAACAGATTATTTTGTTTTCAGTATTTATCTTACGTTGTTTTATTTCGTGGCGATTGTCGTAACTTTGTTTGCAATAACTCACTGAATTTTTATGATTGGTTTTAGCTGATGTTGAGTGAAAACTTATTTACCTTAAACTTTTGCTACTTGTCAACTTTTCCTTGAATTTATTGTTACTCATATATCTGTTTATTGTCTAGGTTCCCCTGTATAACTCTGTCGCTTCATTTAATTAACCTTGGCACCTTTTCTACACCATATTACTTTATTTTCAGCATTCATCTTACATTGTTTAATTTTGTGGTGATTGTCATAACTTTGGTTGTAATAACTCATTGAATTTTTATGATTGGTTTTAGCTGATGTTTTGAGTGGATGCTTTTTTCTCTGGGCTCACATAGGAGACGCGGCCTATGCCATTGTAAGAAATAGTCCATATTCGCAGTTGCAAAAAACTAGGAGTTTCTATTCCATGCGTTTTTCTTCTGGATTATTACAGTCGCACACTTTATCATTACTTGTTTTCTTTTTCTATTAAGTTATCAGAACATATAAACATTTTCTTTGTTGTTTTTTATTGAACTTTGTGGTGAGGTGTTATCGCTTTTTATTGATATCTTATCAAATTCTCGGTTGTTTTAGCCTATTGGGACAGTGTGTTTGTATTTAACTGCTTATAGTTAGGCATTCTTGTGTTTATGTCGTTACCGTTTCTAAAAATTACCTTGAAACAGTTGGTTTTTGAGTGAAGGTATCTGTAGTGATACTTTTTAGTTATTGTTTCAACTTTAGTCTGATTTTCTTATCACAGTGGATGCACTCGTTAGAGTCTAGTAATTTTTTAAACTTATATGTCTTAATTAACCTATATAACGGCTTCAAGGAGCCACTATATCTTGTATCTTTGTGATGGATGACAAGACAGCTTGGTGAGCTGGGGAATTCTACGCTATATCTTTAATGTATGTAGTCGTAGCGTGCCGGGACGTTTCGAATCCACCTATTGTTATCTAGTGTTATCTTAATATCTTTATCTTACCTATTATCTTAGATAATAACTTGAGCTTAATATTTTTATCTTACCTATTATCTTTGATAATAACTTGAGATTTTGCCTTATCTCTTTTTGTCTTCCTAACGTTTGGTATTTATGATCAGACGTAGGAATTATTTTTTGAGTATAGAGTGAAGAAGTTAACCTGATGGTAGGAATAAAATTTGTTAGGTTAGTAATGTAAGAAATTATTAAGATGGTACTGTTGGTAAATTTGTTAATTCACAACCATGTCATGAACAAGTTGCGATGTGTATTGTTTATAAAAATTTGCTAAAGTGCATAGTAACTTGCTCTCTTGGACATTTTCTTGCCAAAGAAAAAACAGTTTAGATGCAATGCTTATGTATATGTGCACTAAAAAAAACAAACTTTAATGTTAGCGTTAGTTATAGTATATATGTTAGGCGACTTGTCGCATTTGTTTTAGGTTTAATAGTGTTTCGTGCTATCCGACAAATTTGTGCTGTCGATAACTGCGCCACATTAAAGACTCGTGTTTGCATTTGTAGATGTAGTTCATAAACACTGGGGCTACACATTCCGTTTTCTGGTTACTCGTAAGACGCGTTATCAGTTGAAAAAACCAGGTGGCGCCTAAAATAAACATTTTCTAGAATTTAAGTTAGGGTATAGGTAGGTTAGTTAGGATTTAGATTTTAAGTTTTTACCGTGCTAAGCCACTTTCTTTTTTTAAGATTTTTTTTCTTTTATGGCTTTGTCGCGATTGTTACATTCCAAATTTGGAGATGTACACTTTTAAATTTGTGAGCGAATTCCCGACATTATTTTTCAAATAAACTTGTTAAATTTCCGCCATTCCGGACAGGCGTCGGCGCAAAAGAATGCACAGACGCGGAGTGATGGCGCAAGTGCGGTGTGTGACACGACATTATTAGCCACCGGGAGGTCGAACTGTGACGTTTGCCTGTGTCTTTTTTTGTCTTTTCTCTTTTAGAATGTAGTTTTTTTCCTTATCTTGCCTTATCGTTGCCTTCACCTTTATTCATTCGCCCTGCATACGAACGTAAAAGAGGGAAGACATTAAATCTGGTTTCAACGAGGGCATGACGTAATCCACTTCCCATAGACGAGATACCCTGAGGTTAGCATGGCCCCTGCACAAGGATGACCCGCAAAATCGTGAAGAGTTCCACATTTTTAAGTGAGTACTTTTTATCTTTTTAAGGTGCAACTTGTATCATTGTAAACGTATTAGGCATGTGATACAATTTGACACGTAATTGTCGTAATATCTTTGTTGTGCAATAATGTGAACATGGATAGTACCAGTGTTGTCAACTGTAGTAGTGGCTCTGAACACGCGACGCGGGGTTATAACAGCTAAAGGTTAAAAATAAATGGTGTACTTGAGAATTAGAGAAGGACATTGAAATACATTCTAAATTCCTCTATATTCAGTCAATGTTTTTAGAAATATTTCAAGTATAAAACGTATCAGAATTCTTCACAAGAATATGTATAGGTCCAATATGAACTACGTTTTGAATATTGCTTTATATATTTTATAGAGCACAAACAGTTATCTTATTAAATTTTTTTTATGTATTTTTATATTTAAGATTTAACTAAGGTACTTATTGTTGTTAAAGTTTGTCAAAGGTTTCTGCATCTTACCATTTAGGTTTATCTTGTGTGTATTCTTTAATGCATTGGCGCCCCCTTTCCCACTTTTTGCTCTGACAGTCTCATCCCACAACAACGCTCATGCTCCCGTGCGACGTAAAAATCAAGTTAGTTCGGAAGTACAGTCAGAGGTCCCTGCCCAAGTGCAAGGAATCTGCTAAACCCCACCAGGTATTGTATTCTACCTATGTGGGGCACTTTTAATCTTCGCAGGTTAAGGGTGATAGTGTTTTGATCAACCATGCCAGATTAACATGTCACAATACTCTTCATTGGTATAATGCAGTTTTCCATTCTATAAATTTAAAATTTATTTACTCATGGCAGGACTCACTTGAAAGATGTCGACAAAACAACAATCGGTATGACAACAATCTAATCAAGACTCTTGATTTATCAAAAAATCATATCTTTTAATTGAAATTGTGAACTAGTATCAATGGTTTTCAACAAGCGGGTAATCATTTTTAAAATACTGTAGTTTAGTTATTATTGGGTTTCCCCTGTTAGTTTACTAAGAAAAATTGTTCAGTTTAGGTTCCTCTATTAGCACTTTTAATTAACTGCATAAGTCACCAGTCGTCCTGTATAAAGTGATAAAATTTAGGATACCGAAGCAAGAGAGACGGTTGTTTTTGGTGTAGAAATAATACCAACAATAATTGCTGTGATAGACGGTTTGGTGCCCCTCGATTTTGATAAATGTAGAAAGACCTTTCAGGGCGTCATTCAAGTAATGTAGTTTTTGTATTCCAGTCATTTTATTTATTATTTTTATTTGGAACATTTCTATTTTCTTTAATAATTTTTCCATAGGAACCCATTTCCGCATCACTGTAGCTGTTGACGCACCCTCATATTGTTGCGGGATTCCCAACCCCTTCAGAGCAAACTCTAAATGTATTAACTTACCGCTCATTTTACCCATAACACATCTCATTATTCCTTTTCATATATATTTGATTTTACAAGATATCAAACTTGCAGTTGCTTCCCAAGCGCTTTTTCCAATTAATTCCAGCAATGTTTGATCCTTCATCGCACTATTAAATAAATGTGACACATCTAAACGTCAAACTATTTATTGTCATCGTGGATAACATAAGGTTGGTGTATAGTTTTAAAACAACATCTGAGATAACTCCTAAATTACAAATACCTCCCTATCACCCATTATTTTTTATTTTATGTATGAAATGAATTATAAAATCTAGTATACACCAATTGTGTTACTGGATGATTACCCCTATCGGCTAACTCAATGCATACCTCTGGCTAGATGAGTCGCTCTCTGAACGTAATCGTATTAATAATAATTTAGCGTGTTAATGGCCATTATAAAACTTTCATCATTTATAATAAATTGATTATTAATAGAATTGATAGTTTTGCTATCTTATTCTACAGTTTGAGGCTGCTGCAACAGCTAGCGGCAGAAATGACTCCGAGATGGCAATTTGTCGCTGTCACATTATTATTAAAATATTTTGAAAGAAACAAAAGCTAGAAAGATTTTTCAGTATGAAGTCAATTATGCAGTTTCCAGTGCATTAATCTAAATATTAAGAAAAGGTTTGTATCAAATTAATTTTTTTTGTATATCCTAGTTAGTTTTAGGTGTAAATTTGTCTGGATCCATAGACATGGGAGACGTTACAATTTAAATTAGTAGTGGGAAATTTAGGAAGGTATTAAATAATGTTGCCATCATACCCTTTATTTTATACTACAGAAATTCTTTTGAAGAGTGTGACAAAAGAAAGAGGTAGTGTTTTTTAAGTGGGTTTTCCGTTTTTTATGTAACATGTTGCCTAATTAGATGTTTTTCTGCTACATGGTTCTTTTGTTCTAAATTAATGTGTGCTTTTATTTCAGACCTATTCTTTACTTTTATATTGGTAATGCCCCGCCCACTCGCCGATTGAGCCCGGTCATTCTTGTTTTTATATTTCAGGCTACGTCGAGGTACGTAGCAACTGATAAAAATGAAGTGTTAGTTGTAACAAACTGTAGCAGGATTAAAATTTCTATCCGGCATATATAAATTGTTATATTGCATGCAGACACGAAGAAAGAAATAATATAAACAAATAAACCTGTAAAAGCTAAGTTGAAAGTAATAGTGTGTCAAGATATAACTGGATTTCCCACAGGAAAAAACGCAGCGGGCGGCATGAAGTTGAAATGCGCTTGCAAGTGCAAAGTAGGTTCACACACATGGGGAGTGTGGATATAATGTCGTCACGACCTAGGTAAACCAAAAAAGAAACTTGTGAGTTCACCCTACACACATTTTGGATTTTGTTTTAGGTTAAGCAAGTTGCTGTTTGTCGAGCAAGCAGAATAATTAATGAAATAAAAATTGGCGTAGTTGGACATCCTTATATTAAACAGCAAGTAGAATGGGCTTTTATATCTAGATTTATTAATTATGTAAATTGAAAATATAAATGTTTTGTTTTTAAGTAAAAGAAAACTAATCAAAGAGAAAGTAAGCCTCATCAGCAACAGAATTAGTGTATATTGATTTTAAATGTAAGCAGTATTAGTGAAATTATTGTTGGTAAAAGAGTGATAATTTAGTATTTTCAACAGATATTGGAATTGTGAATAAAAAGTTTGGTATTGTGATGTTGTTGATGTATTGTTATAACAAATATTTACAGAAATGGGATTTCAATTATCGTATAAATCAATCTGGGAAACAAGAGCAATAGTATGATAGCAGTTATGGATTAGTTTTTAAATTTTTTGTAAATAATACCTGGCCAATTGGATGTTACATTAGGTTTGTTTTTCTTTAAGGTTAATGTATGTGTATTTATATTTCAGAAATTTATGCTTAATAGAATTTAAGTTTACATGGAATTTTATTTAAAATTTATTTATTATATAGGTTAAGATAGGTAAAATTGTGAAAGGATATCCAACCACCCCAGTGGTGGAGTTGTACTCGGAAGAGGCTTTATTTTTAAAATTTCTTTAATCATTAAAAAAAATTTTAAGTGTTTTTAAGGTACTGCCGAGAAAGGTAAAATATGATGTTGCAAAATTTAGAAAACCAAACTCCAGGAGACCTATTCGAAATAACTGTCTTCTGCGTAAGGGATAATATCGAATGGATTTGCTGGGACAAGATGGTTTGATGCCCCTTAATTATGACAATCGAAAAGCCTTTCAGGATAAGCGAATATTGCAACACAGTTTTATATGTCAACCATTTTATTATTATAATTTTTTCCATAAAAACCCACTACCACACCATCGTAGTTAGTCGGTGCAGCCTTGAAATTGTTTCAGAATTCCTGCCCATTCTGGGCAAAACAAGATTTATAACATAACGATTACTTAGCCCATAACGATTGATTGAGATTTTAAAGATTGCTTAGCCTGAGCAGGGTCAACTATACTCAAAGACATAGAGAAAAAACCTACCCCTAATTATAAAATAAATATTCAGTGATACTGTTTCAAAAACAAAAATTATATTCTCCTCCTCAGGACTGTGACGTGAATTAATAGTATACACACATTTTGTTTTGTGCTCTTTCATTCGCTTTACCATAGCTTGTAATGTTTTACCGCGTTCAAAACTTTTTTATTGGTAACAAATTGTTTATTAATTTCATTAAAGTTGTCTTTCCCTCATAATTTTGTTTATTTCTTTACTTTTTTTTTGTAAACAATTAATATAAATATCTACTCTAGTGATCGGCCACTAAATATATTTTTAGCTGCTACTTGTCATTTAGCAGTTTAACAGTTAGCATGTTCCAAAATATTAGCAGCTTTTTTTAGCAGATAAGTTTAAATATGCTCTTATCTTTACCTTGTCAAAATGAGTGAATATAAACAGCCATGGATATTTTGGATAATTTTTAAAAATCGGGAAACAATTTAATATTTAAGTATAATATCAATAATATAAAACGAATGTAAACAAAAATACCTATGCTAATAATATTAAAAATCTCAAATAAAAGAATTTATAACCTTCCATTAATATTTAAAACGTCATTTTTCTCATTTTCCCTACACTTAATAGATTGTTTTTTATATAGCAATTCTCCTGTTTAAGAAAAAATACGTTTGCAAGAGACCGACCTTGCCACAGTGCCAATCTTTGTTTTGCTACTTCAGAAAACAGGAAAATTAATTTTTTGTCTGCAATTCCTTGTTTGAAATTACTATTCTCTGAAACTTAATTAAGGCAGAAATTCTTGAAATAGCTTCTTTCAATTCAAGAAATCAGGAAGCATTTGTAGTACCGGTAAGCATTTATTGTTAACGTTAAATTATATTAAAATTATATATGCTTGTATAAATCAATGACTAACTGATCGTATGGTGTGCAATAATTTAAAACATACAATTGACAATAAAAATCTACCAATGTTCTTAACTTAAGACCACTGATATTCCTAACAGTGCATATGCCATTTAAACTAATTTCTAGAATCTTCAACAATTGCAAAATAATACAAGATATTAAACCCATTATTGCTCCTTTAAATATAAAGAGTAAAAGAGAGAATGCTAAGAAACATACCATCATTCCTATTCCGGTCTTCGTCAAAAATATCATCAGTTGTGTGTACGTTTTCTATTCCATTGACGAGCTCAAAACTATCACAGTTTTCTTGATTCAAAATATCGGTAGTTGCAACATCTATACGTAAAGCGTAACTTAAATAAGGGAAAGAATAAAAAGCTAAACTAAACTGTGCGAACAAACATGCAAAAAATATATTCGGAGCCAGCACAAATACGCCCCACAGAAAAGAGGTTCGTAAACTTACCCACGGACTTACCAAGGGGAGGGTATGTTGTGGTAATAGGTTTAACATCATCTACAAGATCAGCTAGTTCATCCTTTTCGCGTGCTAAAAATTCAGCAACAGGATCTTCATCGAAATTAGCAACAAATTCACCCATTTCTTAAACTTATATCTAGAATGAGAACTGTCAAACGTCATGAAAGAAAGGTTATTTAAACGGATGTGACGTCCCAAGATAACATACACAAAGCCCGCTTAATTCAAAATGTTGCACAGAGTAGGAAGCGTAAAGAGCAACTCTTCTTTATAAAGATTATCAAAACGATATAAGCCAATCAAATAGCCGTTCGTAGCTGAAGATAACAGTTACGATATACAAAAAAAGTAAAAAAATTCTAAAGGTGCTTTACATTATGCAATTTTAATGGTATGTAATTCAAATGCAACATACTGCGCATACCTTCGAGTAAGTCCTCAGTCAGCTGTTGCAACATTAAAGGTGACTTCATATAAATGTGGCTTTACATTATGCGATTTTGATGCAATGTAATACAAATGCAACATACTGCATCTACCTTCGAGCAAGTTTTCAGTTAGCTGTTGCAACTTCAAATACATAGAACATGTTCTATTTCTTGTCAATTTCTATACAATTCTGGTAATTTCTTTTAGTGATAAGTGAGATACCAAATTAGAAATATAATTGTAATAAGCATAACATGATGCTTATGATAATTTTATTTCTACCTGGATATCTCTTTTATTACTAAAACAATTACCTGAATTGCATAAAAATTGCCAAAAAATAGAACATGTTCTATTTCTTTAAAGTTGCAACAGCTGACCGAAAACTTGCTCGGAGGCCTGCGCAGTATATTGCATGGGAATTGCATTGCATCAAAATTGCATTAAGGTGGCTTTACATTATGTAATTTTGATGCAATGTAAGGTATTGCATTGTATGTCACTTGCATGTCATTTTCTTTTTACACTTGTGTAATTTGTATGCAATTTTAGTTTAATGGGAAGTGTTACCAACAAATGAAAATAATATTTTATCGAATCTATACTTATAGATTTCTTTAGCATCATAAATTATTTATATAATAATTGTTTAATATGCATTTTGGTTATTTATGTTGTTCAACAATCAGTTATTAAAATATAGATAACATAAACTATATTTTATTGTCTGATTGTTGAACAATATAAATACCTAACAAAAATGTAACAATGTGGGAAAAGCAAACTACTATAGGTAATTGTAATTCGTCCTATGATGATTACACACACGTTTAATAATATATAATAGTTTATGATGCCAAAATACGCTATTAATATAGTTTCCGTTATATATATTAATACTGCCTACTTAGCTGAAATTCCATACAAATTGTACAAGCAGAAAAAGAAAATTGCATGCAAGTGAAATATAATGTAATGCAATACAATACAATTGCATAATGTAAAGTCATTTTTATATTTATTTGCTAATTCTTTCTGGATAAACTGTTATTTTCCTTCATTGGTAGCACTGCCCATCAGATTGAAATTGCATACAAATTGCACAAGTGTAAAAAAAAATGGCATGAAAGTGTCATGCAATGCAATGCCTTGCATTGCATCAAAATTGTATAATGTAAAGTCACTTTTACTCTTAGAATAAACTTTTGGAGAATATAAAAACGTGTAGAGTAGAATATAGAGAACAAAGAGGTTGTTTACAATTTATACAGAAAGCAGACTGCGGTGATAAAAATCGAAAAGCATGAAAGGCGGACAGTCGTTTAAATGAGAGTGTGGCAAGGTTGTAGTCTTCCTATACTGTTTAAAGTGCGATGTTACACATGAATTTTAAAAATTAGGTTGGTATATCGATTCTCAAATAAGGAGATATTGCGGCTCAATGGTGTGAAGAAAGCTCTGTGCTGAAATGTAAAAAATGGGGGATAGGATGATTAGATATATCTTGAGACATGCGGGCTTGGTTTGTTCTGTTTGTCACACGTTTTCGTGTTTATTTTTAAGTCGTCCTAAATTGCTAGTTGTAAATAAAATAGCAAAGCTGTCATCCCTTGTCCCGTTATATCCTGTTATAAAACATTCTTTGTGCCTGTGGAAATTAAGTTGAACTAAAGGGGTAGTGATCGACACTTGCTCATAAACATCGAAATCAAACGTTTGTTGGTTCGATAAAGTGAGTTAAGTCATTAGTGTCTCCGAGTGTGATTTTATGAATAAGCTCTAAAAACACAGTGATAGTGCGTACGCAACACGTCTAATAAATATTCAGTCCACTTCGTGGAAGAGTAGAAACGACATTTATAGAACAATAGATTATGGTTGAGGCAAGTCGATATATAAAATTATAAGACCTCAGGCGTTAGCAGGCTTATAGAATTAATATTAGAGAGAGATGTGATGAGTAAAAATGCAGAGACAGACCGAGGCTTGAATATGATAAACAAATTCAAATGGATTTAGAATATATTAATTATGTATCAGTAGTCAGTAGTCTGTTAGTATGGAGAGCAGAATCAAACCAGTCAGCGGACAGAACCATCAACAACAGTGGCTACGATGATATGATGATTTTCAAACGGTTTGAATATTAATCTTGAATCGAAACGTTTTATAAAAAAAAGCATATAGACTTGAGTTCAAAATGGTTAGATACGTTTTGAAATGTGGGTCTAAACGCTTTCAATACGCCGTGTAAACGTAAAAGTTTTCAAATCGTTCTGAAAGGTTTGCACATAACTTAAAGAATTTACAATTTTAATTTTGTTTGGTCTAGAATGTATAATCCTCCTCTTAGAAATTATCTAATTAGTTCTTATGTAATGTTAAATATTGTAAATAAAGATTTTTAGAAAAAGATTCATATACATTTAAAGCATTTGTGTTTCTTGATTCATAATTATGCAATCTAGTTTTAAGCTTATACTTTTGATACTAATAACATACAAAACAAAACTAAAATAAAGATTTAGAAAATGGCATTTTGACAATACCATCGAGTTAGCTCTAGTATTATGTACAAACTTTAGGTCACTTTCCAAATTTTGTCCTTGGTAAATATAAACGTCAGTTATCTCGTTTTCAATTCATTCTTATTCAAAACGTTTTTGTCCACATACACAGATAGGTTATCTGTAGACACATAAACGAAGACAGGACGTTAAATCTCACAATAAGTTCACCAATAGCTGTCTTGAACAGATTGCAACAGTTACACACATCAGGGATGGTATTCGGTTTTCCGTTATTTCAATAAAGCGTTGTTGCTTTATGTATGTATATAAAACCGTTGTTCTTACTCATATTGAAAGTACTAATTATCTCAAAGCAGTATTATACTACCGAAAGCAGTACCCTTGGTCACCCTACAATAAGATAATAGTTTCTACATATTTATACAAGCCAAAATATTGCCAAGTATTATTACTATTGTTGCGAGCTACTATTAGGCAACCCGTCAAACCCACAAACGCCGCAAGCACTGTATATTATCCATGGAACGGGAGGCTTCTAGCAATTACTGGAGGATGAGTTATCCTTTTAATTCACGGTATAAATAAGACCGATGATGAAGTACAGAGCTAGTCTATATCAGAATGTCGAATATAAATTATATCGTGTAAAGCTAAATAGTTGAGCTTTTGGAAGTCCAAGAGTAAACATAAATGTTATATTATGTGTCTAATGTACATGCAGTTTGTAGAATATATAAATAGACAAACGTGTAATAGATATATAGTTGTGTTAGTGCTGTTAATGGACCTATGGTTAGGAAGTTAGTTTAAGAAGATATTAGTGCTTGTAAATTCATTAGTGTGATAGTGCTTTATTGTTTATTGGACTGAAAACATCTATAAATAAGGCATATACTGTTAATTAGACTTGTTAACAGTGAGAAATAAAGACTCTTGTTATTACTTGTTTTAAATTAGTGAAACGCGGTAGTAGTAGCCCGCTACACTATTCACCAATTAGATTAGTCTATTGATACCTCAATTAAAATGTATTACTACGGACAATAATTAGTGAATTATATAGAAAAAATTTCATTAGCTTATTGATCCTTGTTGCTATTGGCCAACTCATTGAGAGATTTAACGTCTTGTTAAACGAAGTCATTAACGAATCATTATGTCACTGCTCTGGAACGAGTCGTTCATTGTGAACTAGTCATTCGCGAATAAATTTCAAATTCCTACCTCAAAAAAGAAAACTGAAAACATAACCACACTTATCACATTTTATTTACAATTTTTATTACATTGGAACATTCATCACATTCTATTAAAATTTCCAAGTTATTTGGATTTGTAAACATATGTCGTTCTATCATATAAGAATTACCACATCTACATGGATAATCACACACAAAATCTTGGTTAAAATTCAAACTGTTTAAATCGACTTCTTCATATATTAATAAATTTGAAGTTTTTTGAGCTAAAAAGGCATCATACTTTTTTCGTAGTTCTGGTTCGCGAAGAGTTTTCCAGGCTTGGTCAATTTTCAAAAAGATATCGTGCGAAATTTCCAGGCTCTGTTTGTGTTTATCTGGGTGATAATCTTTGATTAATTGTTGGTAGTTCTTTTTAATTTCTTCATAAGTGGCTGTTGATTTGGAATTTAAGGTAGTATAAAAATTATCACACATTACGAACGTTTACCTAGTAAAAATTTAAAATATCAATGCTTTATTTAATACCATAGGAAGTTAGGTTAGATTACTTTTGACTAAAGGGTAATGTCCTGGTAAATGTTTGAAATTCTTTGGCCTTGAAAACTTTAGTTTTTTGTAGCATTGTAATCGACAACACAACTAATAATGCACATTACTTCGGTTTTCTGGAACCTGTTAAAAGTTTTTTTTGTGCATGGTGGAGCTAGATTAATTTCATTAATGAGCAACGTATTTTAGATGTGTGTAAATTGTATAAAGTGCAAGTGTAACACTGAAGTACACATAAATAGACACAAAATCTGTTTTTACAAAGTATTTTTCTTGGAATTACCTATGTAAACCTACCATTGCGTTATAAAAGTATTGGAATTATTCTAGGGTTTTGTAAATAAGTACATAGTGACAAAACTCCATCCATCTTCTGATAATAGTGCTAGAACTTGCTATTTCACATAAAACATGATTGTTAAAATTTTACTTTCAGAGGTATTTGAGATTTTCTTGTGTGCATCTTTGGAGCTGATTTTCTGACTTGTATATGTAACATGTTAGCTTTTCACAGAGTATTAAAAATTTATTTTTGGCTTGACAACAAAGCTGCCCGCAGAATAATTTGTAGGGGAGAGTCAAGACTACTTATTTATTATTAGTTAAACAAAGTGAACAGAACTAAGAAAGTTGCAAAATTATTATATACTTGAAAGTTGAACTGCTAGATAGGAATGTTCTCGCGTTTTATTAATTGTTATGATTTTTGAATGAAGATATCAATCTTCTACGGTCGAGCAAATAGGATATCATTTATAAATGCTCGTTTTTCCCTCCCTACCATGTCCTTGTGTATGTTAAGCATTTATAGACCTGAAAATGTATCCTCTGACGTGCTTGATCCACATCATGATTTTACCCACCTTAACGTACTGAATGACCTTTCTAGTGTTACAGTAGTTGGAGATATTGCCAAAAAATATTCAGAACAGTTTCGATTGCCGGCTAAAAAGGACCTTCATTGTTAAGAAAATCTACAAAATCTGAAGCCTGTTGAATCTGTCTATTTTGCCAAAATTCAATGCACGTTTGCAATGTTGTAAGTCTTGGCTATTTTTTTAATTTAGCAATGCTTTATATTGTCGTATAAATTATTTAGATGTAATCTAGAGAGTAAAAAAGAAGTCGTTACATCTTCAATAAACCTTGTGGGAATAGATTGTATATGAGAATCCGAATGAGAAACAAAAAGGCAAACTCGAAAATGATCTTCAACACTATTAATATCTTGATTCGCCTTCTGGGTTTGTCGTGGTGCAATTTATGATAATGTAATTTCCAATTCAAAACTATGGGCTTGTTCAACACTTGTAAACCTCCTTAAAATATTGTTCACGATCACTATGGTGTGTCCAAGTTCTGAGTAGTTCATCTAGGCGCTGTGCAATGCATTACATACAGGTTCCACTTTACTGGAATATTTGGCCGTAATATGCAGACCAAGGATAAATTTCGATGAAGAAATGCAATTAAAAAATACATCGACTTTATTTCTTTCTGCGCATTTGTATCATGGCTATGAGGTAAATTTTTCTGAGCATTCATAGTATTTAAAAAATATTTTGGAAACAACCTTATTCATTTATATTTAACGGACCAACATGTTTCACACTAGAATACTAGAAATATATCTATGCCTTAACGGACTATCTCACAAAAAGTAATTACTTTTTTAACGGTACCTGCTGAATTTTAAATTCCCAAAATCTTGCTCAAATCATGTATCACTAAATTTAATCTATGTGACGTACAGTGAAAAAATATAGCTTTTGGATATTTATTTCTAGTAAGTTTCTATACCCCGAGCCACCACCAAACCCTTGTTCAACTAATTTATTTAAAAGACTATTCCTCACAAATATTTAAATTTGCAGCAGCTATATGTTCATTGATGTAAGGTGTTATGTTCATTTTCTGCCGAATGACAATTGGTCTACTTCTAATTAAATATCACGTTGCTGCTATTTTTTTTGTTGCTTATTCTAAATTCAGGATATGTTGTAACTAGGCAACCGATGTTCCTCTGTATACACTACTAGTAATACATTTACTTTTGTATAGATAGCTATTCGACTGTGTTTGATAGTTGTCATATGAAAAATAATTTGACACCATTTTTAGACCTTACTTGGTGTTTCGGCTGTACACATGATGTGTCTGAACTTTAAGCAAGTAATTACCAATTCCTATTCAAAATTTCTTCCTTCCGGTTAATTGGTAAGTAGCCGTCAGTTGTAAAGTTTCAAAAGTTAGTGCCTGGTTTTTTTTAGTTCGTCCATGGTTGGGTTTCCGTTGTAGGATAAAGAGTGGATACTTACCTTTATACTCGTACTATTACTACTTACCTGAGGTTTACCTCCTGGTGTATATTATACCGCTTTATGGGAGTACTAGTTACTGATGTTGGGGATTTGCTGCCATACGAACTGTCAATGATTGGTCCCCCAGGGCAACCCTAACTTGGGGGTGCTGTATCTGTCCCACATTTTGTGGTGAGATCTTCCTAGTATAGTTTTTTTATTACGTATACATGTACCACTCAAATCTCTAAACACACTACTGTATATTACTGAATGTTTAGACGTTCCACGCCTATATTGCTGCTAGAAGCCGAGTCCCGTGGGTGCACGGCCACGCTATCTACTCATGAAAATATGTCATCTTAACAACAAGAAACCAGAGCTTACTATAAACAGTTATTTTACCATTATTATGCAAGTTCCAATGAAAGTTTGTAAAGCTGTTGCTTATCTGGAAACGTTTCTAAATACGCATAAATAGTAAATTACGAACCTTAATAGGGGGATGTATTTGGTAACTCATTCCGTTGTGTTAAGCATTAACCCTGTACTTTAAAATTGTAAAGACAACGATTATGTACTGTATGACTTGGTTCATATGCCATGGTTCATATGCCATGGTTGAACCTGTAGATAATTGTCATTAAAAAGTTCCCACCTGAAATTTCCTGAATAAAATATATATTCACATTATGTTATTTTTATTTTTACATATACTATTATCAGACCGACCAAGGTGCGGTCATGGTCGACCTTTGTACATATATTAACCTTTCTATGTCAGCTAGCCCATATATTCTACCGTGCTTGATCCTACTCCCACCCCAATCTACGATTAGTGCAAGTTCGGCATCCTATGCCGTAACATAGAAAGACTGGCGTACTCAACGTGGGGGCGTGATTATTCCTAATAGACACCGATTCTTCACACGTAACGTTCCACTCCGGTATTGTTTTCCTAAATTATCAGGCTTGTGTTTTCTCAGATAATTTTGGTACTCTCAGTAGGGAGATTTGAAAACACTGGCGCCCTATACTTCTACTGTTTTACTTGTTGGGAGTTTTTTACGTTGATTTTGTTACGTCTCATCATCATCATCATTAGGTCTTCAGTCCTGGAACTGGTTAGACGCGTACCATCATTGTTTCCTATTCTGAACTAACCTACAGATTTCCCTGAAATTTGCACAGTCTGCATCTATCACTATCTGATCTAGGTCAACATCTACCTCTTTTTTCCTATCTCTGCTTGTAATATATCCCATACTATTACCCAAAAATCCCTTAGAACGTATTCTGCCCTTCTATTTCTCTTATCTTTTTCCCCAGATATCCTTGTTTCCCTACTATTTCTATAACCTATTTGTTATTATCTTTGTCTGTCCATGCTATCGTCCTCATACATCTGAAGCACAGCATTTCAAAAGACTGTGTATACAGCTCGTTCCCCTTCTATTGTTTTCTAATTTTATGCCCTATTTCACCGAGATTCAGTGAAGGGGGTAAGCAACCTGTGGCTACCAAGAACCCCCAACACTTAGATATTTGCCGAAATAATGGTTTTCCAGTAAATCCTTTCACACACTTAACATTATTTGAGAATGTTGTCCAACCAATTCTTGTGGTTACTTATAGTAATCATCATGTTTAAGCACAGTTATTTTCTCGTCATTAGTTTATCCATCTTGGGATTGGTTGGATGCGTACCTCCATTGATTTCTATTCTGGGCTAGCCTACACATCTCCTGAAATTCCTGCAGCCTACATCTTTTACTATCTGTGTGCAGTAGTCTAGCCTAGGTCTGCCTCTTCTTCTCTTTTTTCCTATCTCTGCTTCTAATATATTTCGCACTATTCCCTCATGCCGTAGTATGTGGCCTATCATCCTATCTCTCCTATTTTTTACCGTTTTCCACATATTTCTTTCTTCCCCTACCATTTTTAGTACCTCTTCGTTCTTAACTTTGTCTGTCCATGATATCTTCATCATACGTCTGTAGCACCACATTTCAAAAGCTTCTAGCTTTTTCTTGTCCGCTTCTCCTACTGTCCAGGCTTCACAGCCGTACAGTGCTGTGCTCCACACATATGTTTTAAGCAATCTTTTCCTTGTTTCTATGTTTGTGGTCTTTGAGCACAGTAGTTGCTTTTTCTTGTTAAATGTAGCACGACCTTGTGCTAATCTTTCTTTATATCTTTTGTGCTTTTCCCATCTTGCGTTATTTGGTTTCCTAGGTAGCAGAATTCCTTAACCTCTTGGTAAGTTCGTGTTAAATACTTGTATTCTTGTTTTTGATTTATTTTCCCTACCTTTGCAAACTAGAACTTTAGTTTTAGTTTTGTTAATTTTCATACCGTATGTCTCTGTTAGAACCGTTTCCATTTCATTAAGAGCAGCTTCTAACTCTTCCTTGCTAGACGCTAATACCGCTATATCATCTGCAAATCTAAGCTTATCAATTTTTTGTCCCTGCATAGTAATTCCAAATGTCTTCCTGCATTTGACAGTATTCATTGCCTCTTCTATGTACAAGTTAAAAATCAATGGGGATAGGGCACATCCCTGTCTCACCCCTTTCCTAATGTTTACTTCTCTACGTTCCTGCTCTAATTCTATTACTGCTGTTTGCTCTTTGTATAAGTTATGTACTATTCGTCTATCCCTATAACTCATTCCAATCTCTTTTAGTATTTCAAACATTTTTTTCCATTTTACATTGTCGAATGCTTTTACCAGATCTACAAACCCTATATACACACTTTCCCCTTTTTCTATTGTTTTCTCCATTATCACTCTCAGAGCTAAAATAGCCTCCCGTGTTCCCCTGTTTCGCCTAAACCCAAATTGGTCTTCTCCTAGTATTTCATCCGCCCGTTTTTCCATTCGTCTTTGCACAATTCTAGTTAATATTTTTGACACGTGTGCTGTCAAACTTATTGTTCGAAAATTTTCACATCTATCCGCGCCTTTCTTTTTTGGTATAGTTACTATGATGCTACGTTTGAAATCTTTGGGTATCTCGCCTGACTCATACATATAGCTTACAAGTTGGAAGAGACGTTCTGTTACTGCTTGTCCAGCGGCTTTTAGAGTTTCTGCTTGCACCGGCGCCTTACCATTTTTCAGACCCTTTAATGCTAATTCAAACTCATCTCTAAGTATAGGATATCCCAAGTCGTCATTTTCACTGTCTGATTCCTGTTCTAATGCAGTTAGTTCCTCTCCTGCATATAAATTCCCTATATATTCTTGCCATCTACCCACTTTCTCTCGTTTTCTATGATGACGTTTCCTTGTCGTCCTTATATTTTTGCTATACGGTTTTATATCCCTAAAATTCATTCTAATTAATTTGTATGCTTCGTCTGTCTTTCCTATTTCCATCTTCGTTTGTATCTCTTTGCACTTTTCATCAATCCATTGTTCTTTAGCTTTCCTGCATTTTCGAATAATTTCCCATTTTATGGCTTTGTATCTCTGTTTTCCTGTTTGGTCTGATTTATTTTTGTATTTTCGTCTTTCTTCTATTAAATTCAGGATATCCTTTGTTATCCATGGTTTCTTATTTTCTTTTTGTGTATACCCCAGAATATCTCTGGCCGCCATGTCTAGGCTGGATTTAATGTTATTCCATTCTGTTTCTACTTCCTTAGTATCCGATATTTTCTCGATATCTTTGAGCAATTCATTTGAGTGTTTTTCGAATCTTACTTGAATATCTTTATCTTTTAGTTTCTCTAAGTCCAAGTGTCTTTTTCCGTTCCTTTTTTTCAGATTTTTAAATTTAAGTGCGGCCTTCATAATTACGATGTTGTGGTCAGTATCTATATCTGCTTCTGGGTAGCTTCTACAGTCTTTTACTTGATTCCTAAACCGTTGTCTAACAAGAATGTAATCTATTTGATATCTTCCTATATCTCCTGGCATCTTCCACGTATATCGTCTTCTAGCATGATGTTGAAATAATGTGTTTGTGATGATTACATTGTTCTTGTCACAAAATTCTACCAGCCTATTTCCCCTGTCGTTTCTCGTGCCTAAACCAAATAAACCTACTACTGCTCCTACCCTACCCTCACCTACCACGGCATTAAAATCCCCCGTAATTATTAAATTTTCCTGTCCTTTTACGTATCTTAATATGTCTTCGATATCTTTGTAGATGGCTTCTACCTCTTCGTCACTGTAGCTAGAGGTGGGCATGTATACTTGTATTATTACTGTGTTTACCGGTTTAGATTTTAATCTAACCATAAGTACTCTTTTGTTCTTTTGTAAGTAATTTTCTACACAGTATCCTATCTTTTTCCGCATAACTATCCCCACGCCCAAATTTCCTTCCTCTGCTCCTGTATGAATTACCCTGAAGTCTCCACTCCAAAATCCCCGCCTCTGGCCACCGAACTTCGCTGATCCCTACTATGTCTAGTGATAACCTATTCATTTCGATTTTGGGTTCTCTAGCTTACCTACCTGCTTCATACTTCTAACATTCCACGCTCCGACTCGCAGAATGTTCCCGACTCTTATTTTGAACTTTCCGATCGCATCCTCCAGTAGTCCCTCCCGGAGATCCGACTGGGGACTATTTTAACTCGGAATATTTTACCCCAGAGAATGCCATCATTTTATTATAATTTAGGTACGCTGTGTACTTGGGAGATAATGTGGTGGTTTCCCGTTGCCTTCCACATCGCGGTAGTGTGTCTTAGACTACCATACCGACCCCTATGGTCTCTGCCAATCTAAGTACCGAAAGAGCCGCTGCCCTCTTTCGGGGACCTGTCTTAGTCTGGTTCCTCACTAACGACCCTACTACTTTGGTTGGACCTGTAGTTTGGCTCTTTAGCTCATTAGAACACGCAAGCCATTTCACCTGTTCTAGTAATTTAGAACTTCGGCAAGGTGCAGGTCCATTCGAAATGGCTTTGTTACGTCTAGCGATTTTATTTTATTTCTGTTGCTATTTCTGTTTTCGATTGAATCATTTTGATTTGATACCCTTTGGGTGTATTTTAATTGTCTTATTGGTTCTTGTGAATTCTTACGCTGTTGGTCTTGTTAGTGTTGGTTTTAGATATATTGCTATTTTAAGTAGATTTGTTTATAATGACACACTGGCGCATAATTCTTAATCGGCCATGGAAGACGGAACTCCAGTATGAACTATCTTCCAGAGGTTTTGATTCGAAAGCTAAGGTGGATGAATTATGTAGATCCGTTCGAAGTGCGTTTCATATTGAACAAGAAAAAAAAAACTACCTTTCATTCCGGTGGAGGAGAACTTTGCCTCGGAACATACAATTGTTGAATCTTTTATCAAAGAGCTTGAAAATTCTCTCACTACTTTTGATGAGGATAAATCTTCAGACGTCTTTAAACGTATTACTTCTGTGTGGTTCCACCTCGAACGTTGTTGTACAAACATGTCCCCAAAAGGGGATGAACAATGAACACATTGTCAATTGTTACTGGTTCAAATCAATCTTCGCAGTGCCTATGAAGATAAAATAAAAAAATATCGTTGTGGTGCCGTCTTACCAGATACATCTTTGACTACTCCGTCTTACTTCTACTACTGCTGCGCATTCAGATGAACCTCCTTTATTCTCTTCCGAGTCTGAATCGGAAGATGAACCCGAACCAGTCTTGGTTAAGCCACCTAGTGGTTTTACTAAAATGCAGTTTCTAAACGTGGATTAAAATTTTCTGGTGAAGAATCCTTGATGGATTTCCTTATCCACACTGAGGAAATGTGTGCTTCTAGAGGTGTGTCCTCACATCAATTGTTTACTTCAGCCTCTGAAATTCTAACAGGTCAGGCTTAACTTTTATATCGGGTCAACCACACCGAAATGAATTCATGGTCAGACATTGTCCTAATGCTAAAGTAGCATTTTTACCACCAGACTACGATGATCGACCTATGAGAGAAATTTATCAATGTACGATGGGACGATCCGAATCGCTTACAGGTTAGTCGTTAGTATGCTAAATTTATTCCTTCGCCTGTCTGAACCACTTTCTAAGGAAAAGCGGTTAAGCATGATCCGTGGGAATTTAACTCCTTATCAGACTTCTTTGGGCCTTACTCCAGTTACTTCGGTTGATCAACTTTTATCATTGGGTCAACAATTGGAACCAACAAAGATTTCGGCTGAACGTTATCGACCTCCACCTTCTAGCAAAATGTTGAAGTTATTGGAACCTGGCCTTGCTTATAAAACACATCCTACATCGCGGGTGTCTATCCCTGTCACTGCTCATCCAACACCAACGCGGAGAATTAACCTTGGTTCTGTAGCTACTCCTACTGCTGTTCCTACTCTTACTAGGCAGATAACTTGCTTCAATTGCGATCAAACGGGACATATCTCTCCAAATTGTAACCGTCCCCAAGTGCTACACTGTTATGGTTGTGGTTGTAAGGGAGTTACACGTCACAACTGTCCCAATCGATGTGCGAATTCTTTAAACCGTAGGTAGGGTTCTTGGTCCGAGGTGAGTATCCGGTCCTTTCTCTGTCCTCGGATTCTACCTAAATTTCGTATTTACTCATGTTTGTGGCGACGAACGTCCTTATTTGCAAGTCCAGATTTTTGGTATTTCTTTTACTGGTCTTATTGATTCCGGTGCTGCGCATACTATTCTTGGCCGTCCCGGTTGGCACATTAAGTTCTCTTAATCTAGCTCTCCACCTTTTCATGTCTTCTTTCTGCAGTTTTGCCGATGGTGTGAACTGCAAAATCCTAGGTTCTGTTGCTCTCCCCATAACTCTACAGAATTCTATCTCTACTAGGGACGTTCTTGTAATTCCAGAAATTTTGCATCAACTTATTCTTGGTGTCGATTTTTGGAAATCGGTAAAATGTGTCCCTGACTTTCGCAATGGCTTATGGACTTTTGCTCCTCCTTGCTCATTGGCCACCGTCACTACTGACCCGGCTCATATTGTCTCTGAGCTTACACTGGAACAACGTCTTTGTTTAGATGCACTGCTTTCTGACACTTTTTCGAGGCACTCTTCTGGTCTTGGTTGTACTACTTTAGTCGAACACCATATCCGTACGTCGTTAGAACCGTTAAAACAACGATATTACCCCCTTTCTCCTCCACTCCTTAAGATCGCTCATGCCGGGCTTGACGAGATGCTCCGTCTTGGAGTCGTCAAGTCTTCTATTAGTTCATGGTCAAACCCTATTGTATTAGTGAAGCAGAAAGATGATTCGTACCGGTTCTGCATTGATTTGCGTAAAGTCAACCAGGTTACCCAGAAGGATGCATACCCACTTCCTTATATCTCAACCATTCTTGATCGTCTTCGCGATGCTCGCTTCCTCTCTTCTCTGGATATTCGCTCCGCCTACTGGCAGATTCCTTTGTTTTGCGAGTCCAAGCCTATTACTGCTTTCACAGTACCCCAGAGGGGGTTGTATCAATTTTGTCATATGTCGTTTGGTTTTCCTAACAGTCCCACTACTTTCCAACGATTTATCGATCGTGTACTAGGAGCCGAATTGGAATCCTTTTGTTTCGCATATTTGGACGATATAATTATTGCTACGCCGACTTTTGAGAAACACATGGAAGTTTTATCGAACATTTTCGACCGTTTGGTGACTGCTGGTCTTACTCTACGCAGAGACAAATGCCATTTCTGCTTGCCTGAACTTCGCTACCTCGGCCATATGGTCAATCGTAATGGCTTATTGGTTGATCCCGATAAGGTATCTGCGATTCTCTCCATTCCTACTCCTACAAATGTTTCCGAGATCCGACGTATACTTGGTATGGTCAGTTGGTATCGTCGTTTTATCCCTAATTTTGTGACTCTTGTCGCTCCTCTCACCAACTTAACAAAAAAAATATTCCTTATATTTGGTCATCTGCTTGTCGATCTTCCCTTATTTTTCTCAAGCAACATCTAGTCTCCTCACCAATTCTCTTCTGTCCAAATTTTTCCCTGGATTTTGTCATTCAAACGGACGCCTCTGACTTTGGAGTAGGAGCCGTCCCTACTCAAGATACTCCTGAGGACGAAACTGTCATTAGTTACATTAGTCGTTCTTTGTCTAAAACCGAATCGTAAAGGCAAAGACCATGTCGTACCTGACACTCTCTCTCGTTCTGTCCCTGTTCTTGAGCCTGTTTCTCTTTCAGCCATTTCCCCTCTCGAAGTGACTCTTCCTACTCCGGATCCATGGTACAATAATATGCTCCAAAAAGTTTCAATGATTGGTTACAACTCGATTGTCCCCCAGGGCAACCCTAAGTTGGGGATGCTGCATCTGTCCCGCATTATTTTGTGGTGAGATCTTCCTAGTATAGTTTTTTTATTACGTATACATGTACCACTCAAATCTCTAAGCGCACTACTGTATATTACTGAATGTTTATGATGTTCCACACCTATATTGCTGCTAGAAGCCGAGTCCTGTGGACTCATGACCACGCTATCTACTCATGAAAATATGTCAGATCTTAGCAACTAGAAACCAGAGCTTACTATAAACAGTTATTTTCTCGTTATTATGCAAGTTCTAATGAAAGTTTGTAAAGCTGTTGCTTATCTGGAAAAGTTTCTAAATACTCATAAAGCTATAGTAGTAAATAGTAAATTACGGAACCTTAATAGGGGGGCTGTATTTGGTAACCTATTCCGTTGTGTAGAACATTAACACTGTACTTTAAAATTGTAAAAACAACGATTATGTACTGTATGATTTGGTTCATATGCCGTGGTTGTACCTGTAGATAATTGTCATTAAAAAGTTCCCAGCTGAAATTTCCTGAATAAAATATCTATTCACATTGTTATTTTTATTTTTACATATACTGTTACCAGACAGACCAAGGTGCGACCATGGTCGACCTTTGTACATATATTAACCTTTCCATTTCATAGCCCATATATTCTACCATGCTTGATCCTACTCCCACCCCAATCTACGACTAGTGCGACTCTGGCATCCTTTTCGTGTATGTTGCGGTTATACTGTAACAATGGATAGTAAAGCCTAAAAATTCTTCTTGACCGAATTGTCATTATGAGCCAACCCTACTCCAAGTGATAATTATTCTACTCCAGCAATATCTGCACTTCTGTCAGATAGGGTTGAAAATGCTTCACTTAAATTTACACTTTCTACAATTTTTTCTTTAATTATTTCATTATTTCATTTTGTATTCGGTGAGATGTGCATTTAGAGTTTTTCTTGCAAAAGTTAAGGTGCTCATTTAGAATTTGATCCCCACTTTCTATTCTAGGTTGTAGAAGATCCTCAAAATTACATTCTTTTATCATCTCGTATCAGTAAATGTTCAAGTGTTGGGACTTGGCAGCCACAGGCTGCTTACTCCCCTTCGCAACCACTGAATGTCTGAGAAATAGGGTATATAATTGTAAAACAATAGAAGGTGACCGAACTGCATCTAACAAGAAAGAACGGCGCCTATGATGAAAGACAACAAACATAGAACAAAAAGTTGTTGAAAGCATATGTGTGGAGCACAACACAGACAATATGCCTACGAAATACGAGCAGTCTGAAAAGCAGACAAAAGAACAGTAGCGGCCTTTGAAATGCCGTGCTTCAGATGTTTGAGGATGGAGAGACAAAGGTAATAACAAATAGGTTATAGAAACAGTAAGGGAACAAGAATATCTTTGGGAAAAAAATATGAGAAATAGAAGGGCAGAATACGTTCTAAGGCATTTTTGGGGAATAGTATGGGATATATGACAAGCAGAGATAGGAAAAAAGAGGCGGATGTAGACCTAGATCAGATAGTGATAGATGCAGACTGTGCAAATTTCGGGGAAATCTGTAGGTTAGTTCAGAATAGGAAACAATGATGGTACGCGTCTAACCAGTTTCAGGACTGAAGACCCAATGATGATGATCATCTCGTAAAGGCAAATCCATGCACACCTCAAAAAATGATGATAGATATTATTGGTATAACCTTTCTGCGATTCTATTCAATCAAATCTTGTTCAGCTTCATTTATTTGTAAAACTAAAAGCTTTTTTGGTTGAATCACTATGCCGCCATTTGCTTAATGCATGTTCTTTTGCATGACAAGTCATGGTATTTTGTAAAGGCTTTCACAATGAAAGAACAAGAATCCATTTTTTAATAGTTTGTTGAAAAACTAAGCAATATTTGCAAAGTGCACCTTTGAGTTTTGGAGAATAAGCAAGCCATTCGTATTGATGAAGTCAGTCATACCTAAAAGATTGTTTCCTTTTTTTGGAATTATTGATATCTTTTTAAACGTAATCTAAGCATTTGATGATTATCAATTATAAAACCCAAGTATTTAATTTCAGTCACTATTTCTATTCTATATTATTCATTTCAATGTTAACTAAACTTGTGTTGTCGTTCATATTTTTTGTTTGTTGTTACAATCATAGCCTTGGTTTTTAGTACATTTAGTTTAAGTTTATTGACCTTTAAAAGCATTCAATATTTTTTAATGCTATATTAATTTTTTGTACGGCAGAATCTAAATGGTAGTCCGAGACATAAACAAGTATATATCATCAGCAAAAAGATTCATAGAGTGTGGTTCATGAACATAAAAATGTCATTTATATAAATAATAAAGGTCCTAACACACTTCCTTGTGGAATTCCTATGTTATTAATGATATTATCCGATATTACACCACATATTTTAGTTCTTCAACTTCTATTTGTAAGATAGCTTTTAAACCATTGCAGTACTTTCCCACCTATCCCATAATATTGTAGTTTTTGTATTAATGTTTCTCTATTAATAGTTTCAAATGCTCGAAAATCAAGAAAAACTGCCACAATATATTCACTGTTATCCACAGCACTTTTCGATTCTGTTATTATTAACTGTAGTGCAGTTTCGCGCGAATGATTTCTTCTGAATCCAGATTGACATCCAAAAAACAAATTATTATGATTAAAATACTTGATAAGTGGTTCATAAACTAACATTTTAAGAACTTTCTCCATTGCAGGAAGAGTATTTATTGAATGAAAGTTTATTGCTTCATTGGTATTAGATACCTTTGGTATTGGTATTATTGTACTGATTTTAAAAAGTTCAGGAAAAACAGCCTTTGTTAAAGACATATTAATGAAGTTTAATATAAAATGCCCCAATGCTTCAAAAGTTTGTTTTAAAAATTTACTGTTTAACACATCATGTTTATTTATCTTTTTTAACGAAAAAATTATTTTACGTAAGTGTGCCATACTTATTTCTTCAATTTTTTTTTATTTTTCCATATATTTCTTTCTTTCCCTACCATTTCTAGTATCTCTTTGTTCTTAACTTTGTCTGCCCATGATATCTTCATCATACGTCTGTAGCACCATATTTCAAAGACTTCTTTCTACCTTTTTCTTGTCCGCTTCTGCTGTCCAAGCTTTGCAGCCATACAGTGCTGTGTTCCACACATATGTTTTAAGCAATATTTTCCTTGTTTCTGTTTGTTGTCTTTGAACACAGTACTTGCTTTTTCTTGTTAAATGTTCTTTGTTTTATATCTTGTGTGCTTTTCCCATCTTGTGTTATTTGGCTTCCTAGGTAGTACAAATCCTTAACCTCTTGTAAGTTCTCGTTACCTATTTGTATTCTTGTTTTTGATTTTTTCCCCTCCTTTGCAGACTAGTACTCGTACAAATCGTGTAAACGAGGAAAATCAGGCATTCCTCTGAAACGTCATAACTTATAAATACGGACAGATCATAATAGAGGAGATTTTTCATTCAAGGTTTTATCTTGAATTGGTCAATTGACAAGCAACCATTGCCGAGTGGACGAAAAGGTTGAATAATTTGTAATGGTAGTTTTGAAAATCGATTTTGTAGTGAAACAAATTCCCAAATGCGAAAGTAATCGTGGATTTGAGAAAAGTACCATTATGTATAAAAGTTGTTTCTCGAGTAGATGCTTTCCTTCAACACCAGTTGGATTAGTGGATTACTGATAACCCCATTTTTGTCCTGCATGACAAGGTCGCTTGAGCCTTGTATCAGATCAGCAAGCTGTAATCATTGAATTTTTGTTTTCCATCTGCTACCTATTTCTGCTGATGCATATTTTATCATTGGTTATATCGAATTTATTGATATTAAGAGGACTTTTACGTCGGTGCACGCTTAGTTAAAAGCGTTATGTAAACTGAAAATTCTAATATAGATAATCACCACAATTGTATTTGCATAAATTTATATGTACTAGTTAAATTAGTTGAATAACTATAATTGAATAAAGGCATATTCAGGAAATACCATATCTGGAGAAAGATTTCCTTCTTTGGCCACTACCTCCATCCAAAAGGAACTTATGCTGGAATTGATAAAAAACAGCCAGTTTATGATGATATCATTGATAAATTTGCAATGAAAAAAGGTCGGATTGACTTGGTGTTTAAAAAGTAGGTAAGTTTTCTGCAGATTATTTTATAACTCGCCAACAGCCACTACAGCAGTGTATAACCTAATACAAAATAAGATCTTTATACACTGTTACATTTACGAACCGCACTTTTGTGTATTTAATTTCAAGCTACCATATGGGTCTAGCAGAAATGTTATGCCACTGGTACAAGCACAAAACTGTGTCGCACTGGACATTTCATAGCTCCCTTTGAAGTTTTACGTATCGACTGTTACTCAAGTTTCACGATAATCTCGTATCTTGATGTAGTGCCCATATAATGTATTTAGCTGACGTCTATGAAAGTTGGTATGCATGTGACTACTATGCCCAAGATCCTGGGTTCGATTCCGACATGGTCCACTTGAAAAATGTTAGATGAGCATTTTTCACAAAAATACTCCCTTGTTCGGATGATAGGTAAAATGGAGGTCCCATGCGTGTGTTGTCTTACATGTTGAGGATCCCTATCTTGCTTGGGATATCAAGAGTTTGGCAAAGTTCAAAATTTTCCAGGTAAAAAAAAATTCGCTTTCTGACCAATGTAGTACCTTCAGGTGGAGCATTGAAAAATCAAATGTAGTAGTGACGTATATGAAATCACATATGAGTTATCGTGTTGTTTTAGAAAAATGTTCACGTTAATACGATTTTCAATTAGCTAAATCCCAAAA
Source organism: Platerodrilus igneus (assembly GCA_036346225.1). Taxonomy (NCBI): domain Eukaryota; kingdom Metazoa; phylum Arthropoda; class Insecta; order Coleoptera; family Lycidae; genus Platerodrilus; species Platerodrilus igneus. The sequence goes on from JARFIW010000858.1 coordinate 6,123,058, forward strand.
GCTGATAGACGTACATGATTTTTTTTGTAATGCAGGAATGTAAACTTTTGTTCTTTTACATAAAAACGTTCCTAAATTTTTGTGTTAAGAACATACAGGCAGGCACATGCTCAGACATAAATCAAACTAGAAGCGGCCTCCAATACATACGGGTCTGATGTCCTTGCATTTAGGGTTGTTAAGCGATTGGTACAAACACGAAACTACATTGTGCTAAATCCTCCATAGTATTGGTATAAAGCTACACGTGCAGGTGATTGCAGTAATTTTTTCCTTACCCGTCCTCCCGAGTCTTTACGTTCGAATGAGTTCTCTGTTAGGTTACTGTTAGAAATAGACATTATTATTAAAAAACACAAATCACTTAACACACATATCAGAACAGTCTACAATAGTTTTAGCAACAAAAAAAAGACTGTTCTGATATGCGTATTAAGTAATTTGTGTTTTTTAATAATAATGTCTATTTATAACAGTGACCTAACTTCAAAAAGTCTATTGTGGGACTCGTTCAAACGTATAGACTCGGGAGGATGGTTAAGGAAAATATTACTGCTAGGCGATTACCATAGAAGATTCTAAGCGTTACGATAGCTCATCTCTTGATGTACATGCATGTAATATAATTGACTGACATTCAAGGAATGATGTTGAAGTTATCGTGCTGTTTATAAAAAATATTTCGAGTTACAGTTACCAGAAGCAATATAAAGGTTAAATATAGATATACGTTTTTTCTGTAATGTACAAATATAGAATTTTGTTCATTTGCATCAAAGCGTTCCCAAACTTTTGTGTTGATGAACATACAGATAGGCATGCACACACATACTTGGACAGGCTAGAAGCGGCCCATAGCACCTCCAGGTTTAATTTCTTCGCATGCAGATGTTTGACGACTGATACTAAGGCAAAACCATGTTGCTAAAATGCTCCATGGTATCGTTTTGAAGCTACCCATATTGTGATTCAAAACTCAATGATAGTTTCCATGATACACATATAATCATCCAGAGAATCATACTAAAGTTGCCATGCTTTTTAGAAAAATATTTCGGGTTCTTTTTCTTTTAGATACACCCATACTGGACCAATTAGCGATAGAGTTAGTTTATTTGTTTTGTTGTGTTTGTTAAATCCATGTATGGATAATATGGATTAAGTGAACGACTTGGAGCTTTCTTATTATTGGCGTTTATTTTAAATTAGTCAGTGAGAAAAAAGTGTACACAATGTTATATCAACCTATGTTGTAGAAAGAATTAACCATTTAAATCATCTCCCTGAACACCCATCGCTTAGCGAGACTGAAATTAGGTAGGTTGGTGCTCAACGACTTCGTAGGAAGAAAGTTCAAAGTGTTGAAGTTTGTATACCCGTAAAACGGTTTTCATTTACTTTTATAGAACCCACCCGCACTCCCTGTATGTTTGTTATGGTTTGTTTAGCATTCTTCTTAATCTTCTTTGGGAATGAAACCACTCATAGTTTTTAAAATCTATTTTATTTACGTTTCGATCCATGTCCTTTTTAAAAACTATGAGTGGTTTCACTCCCAAAGAAGATCAAGAAGAATCCCACCCTCACTGTTGGAAGTTGGTGGGTGCATTATTTACTGTTACGTCTCTTGTAGAGTAAATTTAATTCAAGTAACTAGCATCAATTTAGCATGTAATAACTCTCAAACTGAGGTGCTAAGCGTATTATATAGTGTCATAGAAACATTCATTTAGGCCAAGTTGACTGGTTGAGCTTTAGCGTAGTCAATGGCTCTAAAGGTTTCTTTTAATTGTGTTTATATTTTACTTTAATTTCAGCATAATGAAAAGAAATTCTTTATTTACTTTAATTGTATTATACCATTGTCTTGCTGGTTCAAAAGTTTTGGCATCCATTGCACTAGTAGTGAATACATGGAATTTTATTCAAGCTACAGAAGAAGGTATTTCTTATGTGTATATAATAATATTTACAATCAGTTTTAAAGCATGGAAAATTTTACAAAATGGAGACACAGCAGTAAACGCATTGGTTGCTGGGTGTAGCAAATGCGAAGAACTACAATGCGATGGTACTGTGGGATATGGAGGAAGTCCTGATGAAAACGGAGAAAGTACTTTAGATGCCTTAATTTTTGATGGGTATCTATCTAAATTACATTGACATCTTAAATATTCTGCAGTTGCTTTTAGTTCAACAATGGATATGGGCGCTGTTGCTGGTCTGCGAAGAATTAAGAATGCAATTTCTGTTGCAAAGCACGTGTTAGAAAATACAAAACACTCGATTTTAGTCGGTAGTTTGGCAACCAAATTTGCTGTTCGTATGGGTTTCACTGAAGGATCTCTTTCTACTAAGAAATCCACGGCCATGTATAAACAATGGCTCTCCAAACAATGCCAACCAAATTTTTGGAAGGTTCATATTTCTTAACTAAAAATATTTGTGATTTCCACTATTTTACAGAATGTAAAACCAGATCCACATTTATCTTGTGGTCCATATCAACCTGTTAATGAATTATTTTTGCTAAATCAGGTTACATTTTATAAGAGGCATTATGATACCATTGGTATGATCACAATTGATAGTGATGGTAATATTGCTGCAGGAACGTCCTCCAATGGTGCAAATCATAAAATACCTGGGTAAATTTTATTTCGGTGTAATGTTGTTTATATAACAGCTTTAAACATTCAGACGTGTTGGAGATTCACCCTTGGTTGGAGCAGGTGCATATGCTGATACATCTGTTGGGGCAGCTGTTGCAACAGGTGATGGTGATGTAATGATGCGCTTTTTGCCAAGGTTTGTCCCTATTTCTATTTGATTATAAATATCATGTTTTTGATTTTAGCTTTTTGGCAGTAGAAGAACTGCGCAAAGGAGAAACACCCACAGTAGCTGCTCAAATTGCAGTTAACAGAATACGTTCTAAGTATCCAGGGTTTTTTGGAGCTATTGTTGTGGTTAATGCTCAGGGTGAATATGGAGCGGCCTGTAATGGAATGAAAACTTTTCAGTATTGTGTAAAGAGTTTCCAGTTTGATAAAGTTAAGGTTGAGAAAAAAGTTTGTAATGAGTAACATCCGTAAGTTGTAAATGTAGGCAAAGGTGGTGTACATTTACTGAATGTTTTGGTGTTTGTTTGAATTGCTTGAAACGTATTGTAGGAAACCGTAACACAACAACCATCATTTGTCGTCAGTGTATTGATGGTATTACAAGACAATAAATGCATGTAAAAGAATATAATGTTAATCTTTCATAATTTTTTTATTAATAATTTATATTTTTTAACTAGTATTGTTAAAGAATCATTTGACCATATAATAAAACCTTTTTATATTAGTTTCTTGGACGTAACTAGAATTTGAGTCAGGTTTTAGTGGTTGTTGTTTATTAGCGTAATTATTTTCAGGTTTGCTATCCATCATTTTTCAAAAAATTAGTCTTGGGTTGTTATAGACCAAAGTGGTAGGTATCTTCAGAGCGTCTGGTTCTAGCTTCTAGTTGATTATGTATAGCCAACTTGGAACTAAGAATATAAAATTTAAGCACTTTGTGGTTTATGATACTACTAAAATATAATAGAGAAATATAAAATTAAAGTATATCCCCGGGTTTGGTCAGAAATTCTGCATAAACAAAGAGGAAATTATGTTCTTTGGGTTTAGGGTGGTTCGTTATTGGAATACCGGGAGTCAGTGGGTGTAATCTACTTGAAATTTATTAGGAGGGGATTTTAAGTAGTTAGTTACAATAGAGCATCACCGGTTTTGGCACACTTTCTGTTTTGCAATGAATGTCTAAAATATGAAAGGAAGTGGAAGGGATGCAAGTTAGGAAATTTATTGGAATTTATAATAAAATGTCCTCTTTTTTTTAAACCAAACATAATAGCTAATGAAATTTAATTTTTACACATCCAAATACTGCCCATGTTCTTTTAAAGAACAAAATCATACACTAATGCAAGAAGTTACTGAACAAATGTAAGTTTGCTACGTGTTAAACAATTTAACCCATTATTGTATAACCTTCCACTTTTTGTATTCAGTAAATCTACAATCTTTTGTCTAAAAGTTAAAGAAATTCCATTTGTTTTCTGAATTCGATTCTGTTTAGTTTATAAGTTACTAATTTCATTGCCAGAATAAAAAATGTTATTATGCATAAATATGCAAAGATGCCGCTTGGGGGAATTTTTAATCACACTTGGAAAACGAACATGGAATTTTATGATGCCCCAAACTATTTCCTCCAGGAATTACAAACTTCACTTTATAGTATTGGAGCTTGGAGAAGTGACAGCATCTTTTCAGGACATATTGCTGTCGTCAAAGTAGTACTAGAGTGTTTCTTTCCTAATCTGTTGTACCTTTCTTCCTTAGGGTACTACACGAAGCTGCCGCCAAACCATCTGATACCAAATTTGGTAAACGGAACCCACATTTTCTTCAGAATGAGCTCGTTGCAGGAGGCCAATGAAAATGCATCAATGTAAGTATTTTTACCTTATAACATTTGTAGTTCGAAATTTGAATGAATCAACTTTAAAAATTAATTAAGTAAGGTCAAAGGGGTGATCAGAAAGTATTTGTAATAAGCTACAGAACAGCACGAGCAATGGAGCTGAAGCTTTATTGTCTTTTTGGAACGACAAAACAAAGACACTGATAAATTAGCACTGTTTGCACTCAAATATACTTTAAATTTATGCACACTGTTGATACGATTACAACTTAATAAGAATCTAATGACGAATAACTAAGACATCTAATTATAATTAAATTTGTGAGCTACTCAAAATGAAACCAGACTTCTGAAAACATAAAGAACGTAAAAAACACTTGAATTATAATATTGTAATATTTGATTAGATAAAACATTTTTTTTAAAGAAGCTGTCAAGAGATTAGGTCCTAGAAACATGTGAACAGCTGATGGATGGACTACAGTAGAGCGATGAACAATGCTCTAACTACAGAAATTAGTTCAATTCATCGTAGATGGTTGAATATGAGATTGAGAGAAATAATTTTCTTAACTTTACGTAATGACCTGTTATTTTCAGATCTGAAAGTATAGATAGATAATGTATCAAAGTAGCATTTGGTAGAGCAAACAAATTTTCGTAATGACCATATAAAGGAGAGGAAAGTGCATTTATAAAGGAAACCTAATTATCCTGACGTATGCAACAATCAACACCAATAAAAACAGCTAATAAAAAAAACAAGATTTGAAGTATACATACATTTGCCTCTTTGGATAACCGCTAAGGAATTTTTTTTTACACTGGAAACACATTTTATATAAAACTATTTTCATACTGGTTTTGAAAATATATTGTTCCATAAAGGCAGGATGTTTATATTTCCTCCACAAATGTGTTTTCCGACCTCTTGGACGAGTGCCAAGTGAAACTTGTTTTTATTACCAGACGTGTGTTTTGGGTAAAATGATGTTAAGTTATGAATTTCGATTTGCCTGAAAGGGACGGCAACTCCGTAGCAATTTTAAGGTGCACCGGCTAACTGCAGTGGTGCGGTAGTGGATTCCTATGCTATGGGAAAAAATATACAGTTAATAAAAATAATAACATTTAAAATGGACGAATTACAAACCTACTTTAGTATCACTTGCCCTGAAAGGCTTTACTCGTCCAAAATTAAGAGTGCCAAACCATCTTGACCCAGCTATTCCTTCGAGATATTGTTGGATGATGGTTTTTATGGATAGGTCTCCACGCTTTAAGACCTTTTTTACCTGTTCTAACCATACCTAAAAACAACAAAAATGAAACAAGAAAAGCTCAAAACAGTACTCACTGTTTAATAATCTAAGAATTTCCAGGTTAACTCCACTGATTCATTTGTTTACTTCCTTGAAACCTTAGGTACCCCATTCCATGGATTTGATTTGTAACATTTAGTTGTAAAGTGAAAAACCTCCTGATCACCCTTTTGATACATCACCGATGCAATTTAAATTCCACACTTAACCTGTGTGCTTAATCTTTCTGACCTATATAATCCAGCAAAGCTCAAAACAATTTGCCATCGGCCACCCATCGAGGACCCTCAACCTACACATGTTCATTATCACTCAACCATCAGTTTGTTTTTCTCTTCACATAACTTAACTGTTATATTTCATTTTCCCCATTTTTTAAAAACGCTTTGTGCGTCTAAAGCAGAGACCAGTTAACCAAATATAGACCTCATTCAATACTAATAATTGGGAATATGTTTTTGACTAGTTTTGGAATTCAATTTTATATGTCACTGGCTGTTTTTAACGCCATTGCTTAATACAATAAAAATTGTATACCCGTAGAAAGCAGTATTAATAATATTAGTAATTTTTATTTGTTTGCTTTGATTGTTTTCATTTTAATCCTTTGCTAATTCACAAGTCCAATATTCTTGATTTGCGTTTAATAGTTTTTCTATGATTTGTTTTTAATCTAGAATGTCTGAATAAACAGCAGGTGTGTGGATTGTATTTTAAAGACTCTGATTATATTAATATTACTACGAAGCAACGGCTTACAATTAGAGCAATTCCTAGGCCTTATGATGAAAATGATAATTTACCTCCCGTAACAACTACCAAGAAAATATATGGTCGTAAGAAGAGTCAAAATCCCCATGGGCAATTTAAAAGAAAACGTTTATTTTCTGAAGATGCGCAGAACTCTTCATCGTCCTCATCAGAATGGATTAAAAATATAGTGCACTTACCCTGTATACTAAACATTGGTCACTCAAAACCAATTGAAACACCCTCACTACAGCAACTTCTGATTAAACAACAGGAAGTAGACTGCTTAAAACCAAAGTGTTAACACTTACGAAAAAAATTGCCCTTCAGTTCTCTCGGATTAGTAAAATTAAGGTAAAACTTAAGAGTAAAAAAGCTCTAAGCAATATATCGTCGGACCATTACAAAAATATTCTAAAGCTATTTTAAAGATGCAACTTAAAAAATGGCATATAGATGACAAAATTTTGCTTTAGAATTGTACTACAAATCACCAGTGGCTTATGAATATTTAAGTATACCTATTGTTTTACCTAGTGACAGTATAATAAAAAAAGTGGATTGGAAGGTCGACATTTAAGCCGTGTATTAACAACCAATTTTTTGATGAAATTAAACAAAAAATAAGGAGAATGTCTTATGAAGAGCAGAAGTGTATCATATCATTTGATGAAATGAGACTCAAAGAATTATGTCAGTATTTAAAGGTACTGGACCTTATAGAAGGATATGAGGACACGGATTATTTAGGTAGAAGCTTTAGAAAAGTAAAATATGCACTAATGTTTATAGTGAGAAGATTGTTTTCTTCGTGGAAAATGCCATTGGCATATTTTATTATGAACAATGGTGTGGGTGGTGACTTTACATAAGATAGTAGTAATATTATTTAACCAATGTTTTGAAGCTGGACTTAATGTGACAAATGAAAAACCCTAATTCACTATTACGAAATGGAAAGATACCTATAGTTGGAAAAATATTTGATTCTCTTCATTTATTGTAATCTTTTCGAAACAATCTATTAAATGGTTACTACATTCACAATGATAAATTTATATTGTTTGACTATATCACATTTGTTTATCAACTTGATAGCAATGCAGAGCTGACTTAAAAGCACTTCAACCGAAACACTTTTCAAAATATGTCAGTAAAACTTGCCTTGTAAGTTTTGAGAGGTTGCCGAAACTCTAATTCTAAAAATAAATCCCACTAAAATATAATAGAATCTGGAGAAAATGGAATTTTCCATAAATTCATAGTTACGTCCTGTATAATACAAGTGTACCTTTATTCATTGATGTACAATGCAAAAATGCAAATTGCGCGTGTATCAATAATCACCCAGTATGATATAAGCATATTGTAAATAAATAGCAAGTAATATTGGATATACAAATTGTAAGATACCGTAAAACGCATTTCAATGCGAATGCAAATCTATACTTTTTTGATAAAATTTGGTGTAAATAGCTTTACGCATTTAGCATAAATATAAATAATTTCGCGTATTTACTATAAAACGCAAACCCTTTTGCATTAAAAAGTAATCAAAGTAAATTAATTAACCCGAGGATTGTAGCAATTGATTCTAAATAAAAGAACTTTCTAGAATATGAGTCATCGGTTTTTAAAACTACATATAAACTCATTAAATAATAGTTATTTATTATACAAGGGAAAAAGTACTAGATTTTAACTCAAGGTGTGTTTGTCTCCCGACGCGAAGCAGAGGGAGACAAAACACCGAGAGTTAAAATCTTACATTTTTACCTGTGTATAATACACTATTTTTTCTATGACAGGCAAAACGATGATTAAATATTGAAAAAATATTACAGTATATTAAGTCAAAAAATCAATCATGTCAAATTTGAAGTTTGAAACAAGTAATCAAATATCTGTCAATTTAATTCTGCGAGTGGTTTCAAAAATTGTTTACTTGAGTTGTTTATATAAGTTGTTTTGAACGTGACTAAGTTATGATATGATGTTATGTTACACCCGAATGTTACAAGCATGGACCCGGCTTTAAATTAAATATCTTCGTGTTCTTACTTATTTGCACATATCCTGGAAAAAAGTACTCATTTCTTTCCCGGGGAAAATAGTAAATTCTTAAAAAGTGACATTTTGTTACCTGTCAAGAAACATTAAATGTCAATTTTTTTTCCCATCACAGAAAAAACATTTTTATTCCAAGCAGTTTGAACATTGAAAATAAAACGTAAAATCCTTGGAATAATCGATTATCTTTTGCATTAGTATGCGACATCACAATAATAGTATATGAGAAACAAGGATAGAGAACGCGTTACGGATACCTAGAACAAATAAGAAGGTAATAAAATTTCGAAATTTTATATGCTAATTGAGTATTCCATGAAACCTTACATCATAATGTTCGAGATTATACTGGTGAAATTCTGGAAAGAGACAATTTGTACATAAAGGAGCACTTATCGTTTCGAGGGGAATTCATTCATTAAATTTAATCCGATACAGTCAACATGTAAAGTAGATCAAGAAATGTTATTTTAAAACGCTAGCCGCAGCATTATATTTTTGAGTAGGCAATTCAAATTCATCTTCGGGGTCTGGTTCACTATTATCCCCTTCACTCGTAAATGAATTTTCAGAATCTGTTACCGGCCTGTTCGACACTCGACACCACGGGAAGGATAAAAATTCTTAGCGGACCTGGCTCATGTTGGCGAGGGGTGGGTATGGTAGAAAGTCATAGTTTGGGGTTGCCAACAGCCCTGAAATACAACTAGTAAATGATCTTAGAAACGAAAATAATGACAAAATCGGATGGGCACCACCAGTAATATCGATACGCTAGATGTAACGAAAGAATCTCGCCGCTGGTCGAAATACTCTCAAAACTCGAAATAAAAAGTAGGAATCTTGCAGTGTAGTGGTTTGAACCCACCCTAACATTTTAAATCCTCTCACAAATAATACAGGTCAATAATTCAACTTAACTTTATTCACTAACTTTTCCTGAAAGAAATACATATTTTATAAAATAAATTCATGGCATACTTTAGTATGCAAAATCAAACATTTGTATAGCATAAAAGAAAATATACGATAAAGTTATGTTCAGAAAATTTAAATACTATTATTAAATCAAATTAGTAAGTTTGTATGATAATCTCGCGCTGGCCAGACCTACTAACAGATAGGCGAACTTAAGTGTACATTTAATCACAAATGCCTCGTGCAGGCGATTGTTATAGCAACAAATTTACAATAAATGTAATTTACTTGAATCACTATGGTTCTCTTACAGATGCGGGAAATAATGTTTTTAATAAACAACTGTAACATTAAAAATTCATAACACACATATAAAGTGGTATGATTAAACACAATGTTTATACCTTAGGATTATGACGACAAATAAAATTTTAGCGCATAGCGTCCTTGGACGACGATGATATCACAGTAAAGTCTATTTACAAAACCTTACCTTGCGAGATGGGCCTTACCACTACACCAAGCAAGGAGCGTTGAGCTTAATTAAACTGCTTCCATGTACGTTTGTAATTATTGTGGATTCTATTCCCACATAATGGATTAGTACATACTAACGGCAAATGTGCTTTTTAAGTTTTCTTGTTCCCCAACCTGAATAAATTCCAAAACCAATTGGTATACGCAAACAGGGGTGGGTGGGAACAATAACCTACAACAAACCAATTAAGCACATGTGGAACGACTTGCAAAAACTCTTCCGATACATGGACCGATAAAATAAATACTAATTCACCACAAGCATAATCGATTTCTTAAATGCGTAACTTGGAATTACATTCTACGAAATACATTTAGTAAAATCTTTAGAACAACTCAAGATCCATAAACGGTATAAATCGAAATAACACAATACCAATCCGCTTAGAAAAACTTATACCTACTATTAATTATAATAAAATAAACAGAACGTTACAAATCTCTTTTTATGCTTTTTTTAAATGTCTTCTAAACATAATGTGTTAATAGAAAATGTCCTGCAAACACGAACCCATTCACCATCTGATTTTGGCAAAAATATATCATGGCCTTCAATCTTTCTTAGTTTTTGTCTTGCTTTTCAAGTAATTTTCTTCTGCGGAGTATTTTTTTTTGTAACCATCAATCCTTTTATGTAAGATCTCTTTTCAGTTCATGAATTTATTTTCCAAAATTTTTGAAACACCTGCCTCGTTCTTTTTCTGAAATTGACCTACATAAAAACGATTGTTGCATTTTGATTTGTATGATGTTATGATTGCAACGACTTTAAATTCTCCTTGGCTCCTTTGATTCATTGTGCAATATTAGATTTTGCCATTTTTATAACCTGTGGATGCATGTCCAGAGAATTTTTATTTTTCAAACAATGTTTAGATATTTTGATCGATACGATTTCCTTGTAGTCGATACTACTATTACTTTCTTCTGATACTATTTCCTGATTTTCTGTTCTTAATAAGAAGTTTGTGTTTTGATCGTTTTCGGTAATTTCTTGTAACACAAGCTTCTGCAATAACTTTATTAGATGCAATATTGTCTCCGGGCAAAGAGCTTGATTCAACATTTTCCAATATTTATGTTATATTTTTATTGGGTTTAATTACAACGGAGGCTTAATTATTTTCAGTATTTAAGTCTTGCTTTTCAAAAAATACAGCTGGTATTAGGACACCGTTAAGGCTAACAATATATTCATTCATTCGTTTTCTGTTAATGAATGTAATTATGGAGCACTTACTATTTCATCAGTGAATCTACATACAGCATTTCAAGTTCATTTTTATTAGGTTCATTTGCAATAGGTACTGTAAAACTCCCTGCAATTTCTCCCGTGTGCAGAATTTCATCGTGTGTTTTAGAAGATGCAGCAGGTACTACTCCCTCATTAAAGTCCCTCTTTTCATACAACTTTCAAGCTGCTATTGCCATTTTCTCAGCTCTTGAAGCCACACTCTCACTCTGAAATATCAAGTAGGGCGATTTATCAGTTTTATGCAACTAATCTTAAATAATACTATTTTATAATACACAATTTTTTTATAATTAAAATACACTCATCCAAACACTGGTTATAAGATTAACGACAGAAACATAAGCATAACTTATAACATGAATCTGGGTGAAAATTTCGTGTTCTATTTAAAGGCATGGATAGCAGACAAATACCTACCATGTATTGACAAATCACATAGATGTTACCAAAACTTATTTGTTCACAATGCACTAAAAGATTTGAAAACACATTTATTATAAAAGCTGCATTTAAGTTACACAGAGGCTTCTTTGATCCATAAGGGATTTAATAGAAATCTCTGGCACCACAATAACTAATTTACCAAAGAAAAAGTACACATAGAAGGTTATTCCTGGCAGCAACAAATTGCATTTTTAATAAGAATATGATGGCATAAATTATAAATTAATGGAGATGGCTATGATGATGCTTGTAACAAATTTGTAAATGACATTTCTAAGTTAAACTAATTTATGAAATTGGGGTTATTTTTTATTTTATATGTATTAGGGAAAATTTTGCAGAAACTCATGTTTACAAGTTTTTAGTCGGGATGCTATATACAAATCTAAAACTATTATGCGAAACCAAAAATGTTATTCAGCCTGGTAGTAAAATTACAGTACAATGGATGAAAATATTACACAAGTGCGTATTCATGATTGACATAAATAAAATAAAACAATACCAACGTATATTTAATAAATTTGCTAACTTTTGTTATGCAACAAACGTTAGAAGAATAAGAGTAACCGCAGCACTAGCAAATGGCAATATTTTGAATTTTAAACAAATTTTAGTTTGTGCAAAAGTCAACTATTCCACAAAATGCAGTCATGTAGAACCTCCCATTGGAAGACACTTGTTTCACAAAGACACCGAAGAAGGTATTAATAAACAAATCGCAGTAGAATTTGGTGCATGTTTAGCTTATTTGTCAATGGCATGCTACTTTGGAAGAACTGATGTTGCATTACCTGGTTGTCAAGCTTTTTTTATATATATGCATAAAGAAGAACACGAACATGCTCTTACACTTATAAAGTATCAAAATATGAGAGGGGGACATGTCTGCCTTTATGAAATCTGTACACCAGAAAATCAGGTTTGGAACTGTGTACATGATGCTTTGGAAGTTTCACTTAAAATGGAAAAATCGGTGAAAGAGGTAAGAATGAATACTAAAGTACAGTTTACTGTTATTGTATAAAATTATGAGATTTGTATGTCAAACGCCACAATTATTGTTTGTCAAACTTATGTTATTTTAGTCTTCAGGTTATGGAGAATATTTTGATATAAAAAGTAATTTTCTATGGCAGGTTTTCTTATCATAATCGTTTAAAATTGAAGAATTGTAAACAAATACCATACCAAAATACATAAAACACTGGAATGCTTTTAAATTCTTAACAAAATATATACATAACTTTAACGAGCGTCTGACCAATCCCATGTAATCTACAACTTTCAAATTTGCTCGCGGGACGGAGAGTTCAATATCTTAAATAATACATGAAATTTATACACCAATTTTGGCTGGGTTTCAAATCAGGGAAGCTTGTTAGGGCTAAGAAAGATCTAGCCAATGAAATTAAGATTTTTAAGTATCTTTAAATTCTTTGATACTTTGTGGAATTATCAAAATTTGATTCTGCCTTTCGCCGTGATAACATATACTCTCTGCATGATTAATTCTGTAACTTCAAAAGTGATGTACATTTTGTTTTCACGAGAAGTGGATGTTGTGGGTGCATCGCTCATTGACGTAGGTTCAATAATTCTCTTACGTAGGCCAAATTTGCTTTTTTTGACGTAGGCCAATGATTTTTCTACGTAGGCCAAATTGCTTTCTTTTACACAGATCCAAATGCTTCTGCGTAGACCCAATTGCTCATTTGTGTAGACCTGTTGGATCAGCTATGGTTGCAACATCAATGAATCTGGCTACCGTTGCGATGCTTCATCAGTTAGTGAGGTTGAGATGTGTTGCTGGTTCACCTTCACGGATTTATCAGCGTTTGATGTTGGTGCGGAACCAAATTACTAAACCCGTTTAACAACTAGCTTCACTAGTACTTCTTGTCTTTCTAAACTTCTTTTATCTTTTTATACGTAATCGTGATTCGTCTGGGTCCTTACTTTTGCCTGACCAGTGCGTTATTAACCTTACAAAATTTAGAAGTTATTGTATTAAACGTACATTTATCTTGAAAGCATTGCTACATTTCATATTTATTTAGGCTGCATACTTTTCCCCATGAATTTGTTAATTATAGCTGAAATTTTGGTAAGACATATTTCTATAATAACCAATGAGAGAAATAAATATGGTCATTAAAGGGATAGAGTTCTTATTCCAATTTTCGATGCTAGGTAGAACAATTTTTCATTTAATAATAGTTATTTATTATAAAAGGGAAAAAGTAATAGATTTTAGCTCCAGGTGTGTTTGTCTCCCGACGCGAAGTGGAGGGAGACAAAACACCGAGAGTTAAAATCTTACATTTTTACCCGTGAATAATAACCTATTTTTTCTGTGACAGACAAAACGATAATTTAATATTGAAAAATAATTACAAAAAAATAAAGTAAAAAATCAATCGATGTCAAATTTGAAGTTTCAAACAAGTATTCAAATATCTGTCAATTTAATTCTGCGAGTGGTTTCAAAAATTGCTTACTTAAGTTGTTTGTATCGGTTTTTTTGAACGCAATGAAGTTATGATACGATGTTATGTTGCACCCGAATGTTACAAGTGTGGACCCAGCTATAAATTAAATATCTCCGTGTTCTTACTTATTTGCACATACTCGGGAAAAAAGTACTCACTTTTTCCCGGAGAAAAAAGTAAATTAATAAAAAGTGACATTTTGTTACCTATCAAGTAACATTAAATGTCAAGTTTTTTCCCGTCACAGAAAAAACATTTTTATTAGATTATTTAGATTTTGATTTAAAACAACTATTTACCTATTGATCCAATTATTTTACAGAAAATAGTGGAGCTTTGCCTTATAGCCAGAAAGCATAAAGACCTGCACCTACAGAATTATTTACAAACTAAATTTATCCACGAGCAAGTAAGAATTAAACAGCAATTGTAAGGAATTACTGTAAATTTGTTTCTAGGAACGCTCAATTTGTGAACTAGCACGTTTAATAAATCGTTCCAGTTTTATGGGTACTAGTGGCACTGCTGTATATTTGTTTGATAAAATGCTGTACAAAAACTTTGGTCGGAAAGGTGTTGAGAAATCTGAACACTTTCCTGAAATTTATATATAAATAATAATAAAAGATATCAAAGTCAATTGTATAATATTACATTTAAATTTAAAAAAAATGGTATGTCTTCCTGAATTGTAATCAGTTGCATTTTTTTTGGCTACAGCGATTTGGGTATTATGTTTAAGGAACTTACTACTACATTCAATATTTCTACATATATGTATCTATTGGATCGTGTTTTTGAAGATCACCAATTGATGAAAATTCAACATGTATCTGTAGTAACTAGTAAGTAATGCCTCATTTTGATGTATCTTGTTACAGGTGTATGAAGCAATAAATTATTAAATTTAGAAGAATTCTTCAAAAGGGGCGAGACTGTAACAAATTAAGAGTGCATGGGTTGCTACTGTTGTGTGGAAGTGGGTCCCTAAAGAAATAATAAAAGAAAATAGAAAAAAAATCGAAAAATATAAAAATTACCTAAGTGCAATTTCAAGCTACGTTAACAATAACACTTACCTTGAAAGCCTTTCGACCTGTCTTAAATCATGGGCGCTAACTTGTCTAGATTACTCTAGTGAAGTACGAAACCTCTGGACGTTGAGTATTCCTTGCAGCAGTTTTGGTTAAACTTGTATATTAAATTTACAGAATATAAATCTTTACAATTTCAGCTGATATATACCTGCTATAAAATTCTTTAGTGAACAATAAGTATACAGTAGCATCTAAATCAAACAGTAATTAAAAAGCGTAAATTGGAAACCATTTCCTTCAAATTATAATATTTTATCTGACAAGTCCTTTTTCATTTGTTTTATCCAGATATCAATGTTGTTATCACACCCACCTAGTATGTTAATGGCTTGCCATTCGCGTACTACAACTTCATGCAATCCGATATCCAACACTGCTAACTTGGCTACTGGTCTTTCGTAAATGTCTGCTGCAGTTTGCACAGTTGCACTTCTAATTTGTCCATCATTACTGGTACGCACATCACAACTACACCTTTAGGTCAACACTTTGGAAATTTTTTTTCATCAACAATAATGTCTCCTAGCTGCACATTCTTTCGTCTTTCGAACCATTTAGAACGTCTAATAAGCGTTTGTTACGGTATTCCATGCAGAGAAGAAAGAAAGCAGTACGGTAAGGAAAGAAAATCGCCTGCACCGAATACCGCAACACAACAAGGACAGAACGGTAGAATCGAACTCCAAAAGTATTAGAGTTCAGCTAGCTCAAAAACGTTGTAGAGTGGTGATATAGGAAAGAAAAAATTGGAAATCTCAGTAAAAAAAACTATATTACCAACATACTGTCCCAAAAGAATATTTACAAATGCCAAAAACACACATTTCCGTAATTGTTTGTTATAACGTAATGTACACAGAGCGTCAATTTACATATAATACAGTATAAACATAAACATTTTAAAATATCGGGAATAGAATCGTATTATCTAAATAATAGGTACATATATACATGCCAGAATACTTACATGTTCCAGCCCCTAAATATGTACAAGAAATAATACAGTAGCATCTGCTTTGGGAAGGGCACCTCGTAAAATTTAAGAACGTAACATTATATTTTAAATAGCAAGTTGTCGACGTTAACATTAATGTACACAAAATAGTATACAGTAGAAAGAGCTCTAACGTAAGCTTTAAGAATAATGTACATAATCGTTCGTGTTGTGAGCTTGCATTTGTAAACGCATAGGCTGCAATTTGTTGCACAATCAACCAAAAAAAAAAAAGAAGTGTCTATCTTCCAAAACAGGAATACAAATAAAGCAACAGAAAAATTCACAGTATCTTGAGCTATCGGCTTCTTTCTGGTACCATCTTAGGACGAGGAAGTGCAACCTGCATTTGTCTACGGCTGGCTGCTGGGACCACCAACTTATACTGGCACACTACGCACAAAACGCATTTTAAAATAGTATACAGAAGAGTCGAATAGTCAGAGGACAAATAAGTTAGAGAGCCTTTCAAAAGTTGAAATTTTATTTATACAGCTGGAAAATGACAGAGGCAAGCAACATAAAACCATTCCCAGTAACAGAATGTTAACTATTCAACGAAAGCAAGCAAAAATATATATTCCAGACAACAACGGCGAAACATTCGTAGAATGCAAGCAATAAAGAAGGCAAAATGCAATAATTAATTCTATGAAATTTTGTTGTTTGAATGAGAAAGCAAAATATATTTTAAAACAACCAAGCGAATATGCAATTAGGCATACAGACACGAAAATCAGTTGCCTAACTTTTAGGAAAGAATAAAGGTTTGCATTATTATCGATCCACGCTACGGAGATACCGCGAGTGACTTAATTAGAAGGAACGATTTTATTACCCATAAAACATGAACGAGCTCGAACTCCTGCAAATATAACGAAGCTTTTATACAAAACAGTTGTTTTCGAATATGTTTCGTAAAATACCCTATTGGAAATAACTAGCGTATTTCAAGGAAATAGAAACTATTAAAGTGGTTAGAAGAAGTAAATGCTTGCTTGTTTTAACGAATTTAGCAAAGTTGCTAGCCTTTTAGAAGTGGTTTAATGATAGCATTTCAGAGAATTTATAAATCCAGTAAAGTATATACTCCACGCACTGATGGAAATTTTTGTACAGGACGACTTAACACGTATTTATTGAACTTGTTAAGCTTGTATAATTTGAGAATAACATAAAAAGGGTTTAGATTGATTAGCATTTTTAATTAAGGTAGTTGCAAATTAATGCAGAATCGCTCTATTCCAAAAAGTTGACGTAACAATGTGCCATTGTATTTCTCATTTTTAATCTTTGTTGCTTTGGAACCAATTCATCTCAATCTGTTTAGGGTTTTATCGAAAATCGTGGATCTCGCAACATTAACGCCTGTTTGCTAATTCACACCAAAGGAGAGTACTCGACTAACCTCTCAACGATCACCCTCACGTGTCATAGTTTTTTTCATGAATATTATTTCTACCAGGAACACTTAAACAATTCGTAGCGCCATGTTATGTATTTTTGTTAAGGTTCTTTGTAATTGGCATTCCTAGCTAATGAAATAAATTGCCATTTTGTTAAATAGCATTTAATCTTCGTTTATCCAATCGTCAACCATAACCGTGTCAACCATAGGAATTTTCAAAACCAGGCTACTACATTTCAAATATCATAAGTCACCGTTTAGAGGAAGAATTTGGATAGTTCACCTTGCCATTAATTTGTAATTATGGGGAAGTGTCAAGGTAGCTGTAGTTTAAAGACCAAAAAAATGAAAATATTTAAACATTGAAACACTGGAGGTCTTTGGACCTGAAAGTTTTGACAACTATGAGTAGAATACCAAGCTTTTATCTAGATAAAAAGTAAATGTTAATATGGATAGTTCTTATTTATTATTTTCTAACCTACTAAAATAGGGAGAATGCTTAAATTCTGAATTTTACAACCTTCACCAAACTGAAGTGGTTTCCATATTTCCATTATTTTGATAGTATATTTAAATTATTCCATAGTTAAAATAAAAACTGTTTCAAACAAAATTTATAATTACATAACTGAGGCATCATTCTCAATTTAAGCACACAACAGCCGAGATTGATATTTTGTGACGTCATGGACGGGACTGTGGTGAACGTCTCCTGTAATTTTAAATACCAGATTCATTTATAAAAGTTAGGTTAGTTGAAGCATAAAATTTTAGAATCTTGGAATGGACAATGAAAGAATAGAACGAGACGGTTGTTGTCTATGTGTTATTAAATCCATTTCCAAACCAAACAGGGATATATAATGTCACATGATTCATATGGGAAATTGGAAAAGTTGGAGAGAATTATTATTGTTGAATGTAATTTATTATTGTCTTTAGCTTTGTTTGGTGATACGATTTAATTTATTGATTTTTTTTAGGACTTATTTTAGCAATACCTGGCCAGATTTGAGGTTAAGAATTTGCTTCTAGGAAAGTATATTTGTATGTGTACTGAAATTATTTTATGTTAGTAGAATTTAAGTTTAAGTTGAACTTTATTTCAATTTATTTACGAATTAGGTACAATTAGCTAATTGTAAAGGATATCCAGCTACTCCAATAATGGAATCTTATGTGGAAAGCATTTTATTTAACATGGTTAATTAAGTATCAGAGAATTAATGTGTTTTAAGCTATTTTTGAGCAAAGTAAATCTGGGGTGATAAAATTTAGGATGCCAAAGCAAGGGAGATTTATGTGGAAAAACCGTCTTCCATATAGAAATATTGCCATAAGGAATTACTGTAACAGAGGGTTTGGCACCCCTCGAGATTGACGGAAAAAAACCTTTCAGAGTTAGTGCTAATGTAACGTAGTTTTGTTTATATTTCAACCCTTTATTTTTTTCCTTATTTTTCCATAGGAACTCACTCCTGCACCACTGCAATTAGCCGATGCACACTTATATTGTTACGGGGTCCCTGTTCCTTCAGGGCAACTCAAAATTTAATTATCTTTAGGCTCATTTCAAACGTAACAGCTTTTAGATAAGTTACTACCTCAATTATGTTCAAATATGTATAAAACAAGGTGTTTATGGTTTATGATTTTAATAGGACTAACAATTTTACCGCAATGTCTTTCTTACTGTACATTATTGTATACGAAATTAGAATATACAGGTAAGTTGTTCGTTCAAGATGAATTTTCCTTTTCTTACATCTGGTTTCTATTTAACGTAATGCTAATGTTATAAATTTTGGAGAAACCTGAATTTGCAACAATTACTTTACAATTAAACATTACACATTTGTATGAATAATAAAGTCGCGATCAAATGGAATTTTTTCTATAAATAAAGAACGGTAGTGCAATTTTATAATATATGTCAAATCATGGCTACATTTTACAATACGTATAAAATACTAATTTAAATGATAAAAATGGTAAGGAAATCCCAACGGATCAATGCTGCACACACAGAAAAACTTATTAAACCAAAGGAATCAAAAGAAAACGGAATTATCATTAAAGATGAAGATGTAAAAAATCTGAAATCAAAGGAAAACGAATCCGTAATAACAGATAAATTTCTCAAATGTCCTTTATGCAACAATAGTTTCAAAAGTAGAGGATTAAAAATTCACATGAACAGAATTCATAATAACAAGTCTTCATACACAAAACCACCTAGAGAAGCATATATTATAGATCAAAATTTAAATTTTGAAAAACGTTTGGCACTGTTTAAGAAAAATCCAATCATCATAAAAAGAATTCCAAAGTCTGTGAGGGCATCTACAGCATTATCACTTGCAAGTTTAATTAACGAATGTGTGGAAAAGAATTCCTTCTCATCTTGGGAAAAACTATTACTTTTTCCATACTGCAGTTTATTCATAAATAACCAAAACAAGAGTGAGAAAATCAAAAACCTTTCTTCAATCATTAGACAGAATTTAAAAATTTTAGTTCCACCAAATATAACATCAAACAATAAGAATTTTAAATACTCTTTGAATAAAAAAATAATCAGTAAAGTATCAGATGGAGACCTATCAGCAGCTGTGCGTCTGATGTGTTCAAATGATATATTAGCAGAAGTCAATAACGGCACAATTTCGGAAATGAATTTAAAACACCCTCATACTGACAAAACAAATAGTTTCCCTGAATTTACTTCTTTTAATATTTCCAAAATTACTTTCGAAGAAGTTATGAATGCGATCAGATCTTTCCGCACTAGCTCTGCAGGTGGATTAGATTCCCTTAGACCTTCCCATATTCAAGATATGTGCAGCTATAGCGCTGGTTCCTGTGGCCAAAACCTTGTAAAAGCACTCACCGCCTTATGTAACCTAATGCTTTCAGGTAAAGTTCATCACGAAATTTGTCCCATACTATATGGTGCATCATTGTGTGCGCTTAAGAAAAAAGATGGAGGACTAAGACCAATAGCAGTGGGAACTTTCTACCGACGGCTAGTTGCAAAAATTTGTTGCTCTAAAATAATGGGAAAAATCAAAGAGATTCTACAACCTCACCAATTTGGTTTTGGAATCGCTGGCGGAGCAGAAGCTGTAACACATTCAGCAAGAATATATCTCTGTAACATGAAAGAAAAAATTTTTTTAAAACTAGATTTTAAAAACGCATTTAATATGATATATCGAGACACAATGTTACATCAAGTAGCAATTCTAACTCCAGAAATTTATCCATTCGTGGAACAATGTTATCGAACAGAATCATTTTTGATGTTTGGAGACCACTTAATGAAATCTCAACGCGGTGTCCAACAAGGAGATCTCCTTGGCCCTGCTCTTTTTTGTTTAGCTATAGAATGTATAGTGAAAAATATTCAAACTGAATTCAACTGCTGGTATCTAGATGACGGATCAATAGGTGGTAATGAAGAAGATATCTTAAAATCATTTAAAAATATAATATTCAATTCTCGCAATGTAGGCCTTGAATTAAATTTCCAAAAATGCGAAATTCTATTAAATCAATCAAATCCAACGTTCATGAGAAAAATATTGGAATTTGCTCCTGGCATAAAAATATCAGCTACCTCAAGCTGGTTTCTTCTTGGTGCTCCGCTTTCCATTCCCGCCTTATCTACTTGCTTAAAAGAGAAATTGAATTCACTAAAATTAATGTGTTCTAGATTGAAAAATCTTCCATCACACATCGCCTTTTTTCTTCTGAAAAACTGTTTAGCGATACCTAAATTATTATATACTTTAAGATGCAGCCCGTCATGGCATTGTAACGAAATGCTTAAGGAAATTGATCAATGTTTAAAAACTGCTCTAGAACTAATAACGAATAACCAACTAGATGATAAGACATGGTTAACAGCTACTCTCCCGGTAAATAGAGGTGGTTTGGGCATCCGCTCAGTTTCATTTTTAGCACTACCCGCCTTTCTATCCTCTTTCTGTAGCACATCACACTTAATAAATATGATTTTACAAGATAGAACAGCTGATAATTATTTTGAAGAAGGGGAAAAAGTTTGGTTCTCTAAAACTAAGATGACTTTACCAGAAGAGTCAAAGAGACTTCAGAAAGCTTGGGATCAACCACTACTAGATATCTGTTGCGACTATTTACTTAAGACAGCTAAAACTCCTATTGACAAGGCTCGTCTTCATGCAACAAGAACAAAAGAATCTGGCACCTGGTTAAACGCTATTCCAGCTGCATCTCTGGGTACTCTTTTAGACAACAATTCATTTAGGATTTCGATTGGTTTTCGTCTTGAAACAAATATATGTGTTGAACACAAATGTAGATGTGGATCTCTCGTTTCTAAAAATGGCATTCATGGTTTGAGCTGTAAACTTTCCACAGGCCGTCAATCACGTCATCATTCAGTTAACGATATATTGAAACGTGCACTAGGCCTTGCAAAAATACCAGCAATTTTGGAACCCCTAGGCATTGATCGAGACGATGGCAAAAGACCGGATGGAATGTCTCTCATTCCATGGGAATGCGGTAAAGCCATAGTATGGGATTTTACTTGTGTAGACACACTTGCTTCTTCCCATATAGCAGCCACTTCAAAAACTGCTGGAGCTGCTGCCTTGACAGGCGAACGCTTAAAAGAATCAAAATACAAAAATCTTCAAAATAACTATATTTTTTGCCCAGTAGCTATTGAAACATTCGGAAATTTTGGTCCAAGCGCATCAAATTTTATACATTCTGTAGGAAAAAAAATTTCAAAGGAAACAAACGACAACAGAGCTACCTCATTTCTAATACAATGAATTAGTATAGCAATTCAACGAGGAAATGCTGTCTGCTTTTTTGGCACACTTCCAAATGATTGTAAACTGGTCGAATTACATTACTATCCGAGGTTATCAATTACACGTTCAAAAAATACAAGACAAATTATCAAACAATCAAACAAATCAACTGTCGAAGAATTTAATAACATCACATATATCACGAAACAAGCAAAAATAAATATAGAAAATGAATCAAACATTAACAATACAGACGATTCAACTGAACCCCACGATGAAAATAAACATATGACAGTACCATTTATGGAATATATGGGAGATACTGATGGTGAAATGAATCAGTCCCAAACTGGAGATGTCGTATATGGACCTCAATTGGATACAGCCTTAGCGATGAATGACAATAAAATGGACGATGATGAAGCACGATCGGAAGCTACTTTTAGGTTTACAATAACACAATTTAGCAAAATAAAGGATTCTGTTCTTTCACCTCCATGCTTTGTTCGAAATTTGCCATGGAAAATTATGATAATGCCAAGAACAACACATAATCAAGATCGTTCTGCCCAACGTTCATTAAGTTTCCTGTTACAATGCAATGGTGAAAGTAAATCAAGTTCTTGGTCATGCTATGCCGTTGCAGAATTACGATTGATTCCATTTAGATCGGACATCGAAACTTTTTAAAAAAAAATACAACACTTGTTTTACTCAAAAGAAAATTATTGGGGTTTTTACCATTTTATGTCATGGCACGAAGTTTTAGACATAAAGAAGGGTTTTGCTAAAAATGATACTGTTACTTTTGAAGTATATGTAGTAGCTGACGCGCCTCATGGTGTATCATGGGATAGCAAAAAGCATACCGGATTCGTAGGACTTAAAAATCAAGGTGCAACTTGCTATATGACTTCGCTGTTGCAAACTTTATATTTTACACATCATTTAAGAAGAGCTTTTTACAAAATGCCGACTGAATCTAATGACTCCACTAAATCGGTTACTCTAGCATTACAAAGGGTTTTTCACGAATTACAATTCAGTGATAAACCAGTTGGAACAAAAAAACTAACAAAAAGTTTTGGATGGGAAACGTTAGATTCATTTATGCAACATGATGTACAAGAATTTTTACGGATATTACTGGATAAATTAGAAAGTAAAATGAAAGGTACATGTGTCGAAGGTACTGTTCCAAAACTATTTGAAGGTAAAATGATGTCGTACATTCGATGTAAAAATGTGGATTATACTAGTACACGTACTGAAACATTTTACGACATTCAATTAAATGTGAAGGGAAAGAAAAACATTGAAGAATCTTTTAAGGACTACATTGCTAAGGAAACATTAGATGGTGATAATAAATATGATGCAGGCGAACATGGTTTACAAGATGCTGAAAAAGGTGTTGTGTTTGCAGTATATCCACCAATATTACATTTACATTTGATGAGATTCCAGTATGATCCTGTTACAGATTGTTCAGTAAAATTTAATGACCGCTTTGAGTTTTATGAGAAAATATCTCTAGATAGTTATCTACAGAAATCAGATCCTACAAATCCTGCAAATTACACTCTGCATGCAGTTCTAGTGCATTCAGGAAATAATCATGGTGGCCATTATGTTGTTTTTATTAATCCTAAAGGTGATGGTAAATGGTGCAAGTTTGATGATGATGTTGTTTCTCGATGTTCTAAACTAGAAGCAATTGAACATAATTATGGTGGTCATGAAGATGAAATGAATATGACTGTTAAACATTGTACAAGTGCATACATGTTAGTTTATATCCGCGAATCTGAACTACATCATGTCCTTCAAGAGGTTACAGATGCTGACATACCAAGTGAGTTAGCATTTAGATTAGCAGAAGAAAAACTAATTGAACAACTACGCCAAAAGAGCATACGAAGCTCATTTATATATGACTGTAAATATTTTATTGGAAGACAGCTTTGATGGTCATCAAGGCAATGACTTGCATGATCCTGTAAAAGCATCATATAGAATTTTTAGTATAAAAAAGACTGCAACATGTGGTGAACTGATGGAAATGCTTATGGATGATTTTAACTATCCACCAGAACAAATGAAAATGTGACCGTTTAGTAGTAGATCAAATAACACTTTCCGTCCATGTTTGCTTGATTTGGAGGCAGACTCACAAAAAAATGTATTAGATCCTTCAGAAAATGAGAATCCTTGGACTGTTTTTTTAGAACTATTGCCACCTGAACTGGGATTAATGGCATTACCTATTTTTGATAGTAATGTTGATGTCCTTTAATTTTTTAAATTGTATGATTCGAAACAAAAAAGAATACACTATTGTGGACATCAGTATTGTTCCATTAACGGCCGTTTTTCGGATCTTATATCATTAATGAATGAAAGAGCAGGTTTTCCACAAGATACAGAACTTTTATTATATAAAGAAGTTAGACCTAATTGTATTGAAAGAATTACAAATATTAACAAAACACTTCAAAAGGTCTTAGACGAATTAATGAATGGTGATATAATTATTTTTGAAAAAGATGAAATAGAAGAACAGTCTGATCTTCCAAACTGTATAGACTATTATAAAGATTTGTATTGCCGAGTAGAAGTTAACTTTGTGGATAGATGTATTCCTAATGATGTTGTACAACGTATATTTAATAATATGTTAAGAGTAGATAATTGTTACTTGTTAGATAACCTTAGATACTCAGAATTACCTGTATATAATCACAAATTCTTATCGAGCTGGACTCGTCTCAAGCGGATTCTTTTAGCCCTAATCTTCCAGTCAATCAAGTATTAATAATAAAATATAAGCTTACTCAAAAATTGGCCTAATGTATTTAATGACAAATTAATTTGAAATATTTGAAGAGTAATTTAAAGCATTCAAACAAAATCATGTAAGAGGCCAAATGCATGCATGTGGTTTACATATAAATTAAATAAAACATGTTACCAAATATCGAAACTTAAACATTTCTTAATTCTTTTTTCCCTCGTAGTAGTGATTACCCTAGGAACATTAGTGGCTTGAGAATGCATAAGACTAATTACTGCTTCCCAAACTGTTACTGGAATAACCCATCCTATCTTCGAAGAAGATCGAAAACGGCTGCTTGTAGAAGTAAATGATTCTAAATCAGTAATCCGTAATTTCTCCAGTAAGACTTTTACACAGCACTTCAACAACCAGTGCTTCAAAATTACCATAAAACTCCAAAAGAACTGACCCCAATTAATTAGAACGTATACAAGTAAGAATGAATATAATTGACATAAAAGGGTACAGGCTTCTCTTGTAAAAAAGACATCGTGGCGTACTACAAATCCGGCAACCTGCCGACAACTCGAAATAAACATCAAATCAAGTTTTAAGGGTCTCAACTATTAAAATCCCGAACTTATAATGTCGGATCTATTATATTACCATTTAATATTTTCAGATTTACATCTCTAGAAGAGCCCACACAACCACTTGCTTTTCATTCCAGATGAAGAAGAACGAAAAGTCGCCTATCTCAAAAGCCGTTAAAATTAATGACATTTAACCTTGAACAATAAATTCCAAACCATGGGTGGAACATCTTGAACAAAATATAACATTCTCTGATCCCCTTTATTTACCCAGATAATTACATATAAAATACAGAGAACCTTTGTACCCTAAAAGATAAATTATTCTTTTATAGAATTTCAAATGAAAACAACTTCAGAATTTAATCATTTACAAAAATATAATTAATTTTGCAGAAACAGTGCCACCACTGATTGCAAGATTTAGAAATTTTTATTAACCAAAAGTACGCATGTGCAGCCTTTTCTAATGACAATAAACAACAAAATAACAAGAAGATATTTATAACCTTAAAATATTGTAGAAATGTAAACAATCTGAATTATTATGATATGGCTTTTTAATTTATCAAATACAGAGAAAATAACTGGATTAATTTAAATACTAGAAGTGCATAACTTTTGAATAAATGTTTCCACTAAATCGGTTACTCTAGCATTACAAAGGGTTTTTCACGAATTACAATTCAGTGATAAACCAGTTGGAACAAAAAAACTAACAAAAAGTTTTGGATTGGAAACGTTAGATTCATTTATGCAACATGATGTACAAGAATTTTTACGGATATTACTGGATAAATTAGAAAGTAAAATGAAAGGTACATGTGTCGAAGGTACTGTTCCAAAACTATTTGAAGGTAAAATGATTCGTACATTCGATGTAAAAATGTGGATTATACTAGTACACGTACTGAAACATTTTCGACATTCAATTAAATGTGAAGGAAAGAAAAACATTGAAGAATCTTTTAAGGACTACATTGCTAAGGAAACATTAGATGGTGATAATAAATATGATGCAGGCGAACATGGTTTACAAGATGCTGAAAAAGGTGTTGTGTTTGCAGTATATCCACCAATATTACATTTACATTTGATGAGATTCCAGTATGATCCTGTTACAGATTGTTCAGTAAAATTTAATGACCGCTTTGAGTTTTATGAGAAAATATCTCTAGATAGTTATCTACAGAAATCAGATCCTACAAATCCTGCAAATTACACTCTGCATGCAGTTCTAGTGCATTCAGGAAATAATCATGGTGGCCATTATGTTGTTTTATTAATCCTAAAGGTGATGGTAAATGGTGCAAGTTTGATGATGATGTTGTTTCTCGATGTTCTAAACTAGAAGCAATTGAACATAATTATGGTGGTCATGAAGATGAAATGAATATGACTGTTAAACATTGTACAAGTGCATACATGTTAGTTTATATCCATGAATCTGAACTACATCATGTCCTTCAAGAGGTTACAGATGCTGACATACCAAGTGAGTTAGCATTTAGATTAGCAGAAGAAAAACTAATTGAACAACTACGCCAAAAGAGCAAGAAGCTCATTTATATATGACTGTAAATATTTTATTGGAAGACAGCTTTGATGGTCATCAAGGCAATGACTTGCATGATCCTGAAAAGCATCATATAGAATTTTTAGGATAAAAAGACTGCAACATGTGGTGAACTGATGGAAATGCTTATGGATGGTTTTAAATATCCACCAGAACAAATGAAAATGTGGCCGTTTAGTAGTAGATCAAATAACACTTTCCGTCCATGTTTGCTTGATTTGGAGGCAGACTCACAAAAAAATGTATTAGATCCTTCAGAAAATGAGAATCCTTGGACTGTTTTTAGAACTATTGCCACCTGAACTGGGATTAATGGCATTACCTATTTTTGATAGTAATGTTGATGTCCTTTAATTTTTAAATTTATGATTCAAACAAAAAGAATACACTATTGTGGACATCAGTATTGTTCCATTAAACCCGTTTTCGGATCTTATATCATTAATGAATGAAAGAGCAGGTTTTCCACAAGATACAGAACTTTTATTATATAAAGAAGTTAGACCTAATTGTATTGAAAAAAATTACAAATATTAACAAAACACTTCAAAAGGTCTTAGGCAATTAATGAATGGTGATATAATTATTTTTGAAAAAGATGAAATAGAAGAACAGTCTGATCTTCCAAACTGTATAGACTATTATAAAGATTTGTATTGCCGAGTAGAAGTTAACTTTGTGGATAGATGTATTCCTAATGATGTTGGTTTAAACTATAATTTAATAATATGTTAAGAAATTTAGATAATTGTTACTTGTTAGATAACCTTAGATACTCAAATTTACCTGTATATAATCACAAATTCTTATGAGCTGGACTTCCGGTCTCCAAAGGGATTCTTTTAGCCCTAATCTTCCAGTCAATCAAGTTTTAATAAAATATAAACACTCAAAAATTTTTAAATGACAAATTAATTTGAAATATTTGAAGAGTAATTTAAAACATTCAAACAAAATCATGTAAGAGGCCAAATGCATGCATGTGGTTTACATATAAATTAAATAAAACATGTTACCAAATATCAAAACTTAAACATTTCTTAATTCTTTTTCCCTGTAGTAGTGATTACCCTAGGAACATTAGTGGCTTGAGAATGCATAAAAATTAGCTTAAATGTTCCCAAAACCCTTTACTTGGAAATAAAACCCAACTCTTGAAGAAAGATTCCGAAAACCCGGCTTTCTTTAAAAATGTTCAAAATTCCATAAAATCCGTAAATTTTCTTCAAGTAAGAATTTTAAGACAAAAATTGGCTTCCAAAAAATTTTCCAAAAACCTCCAAAAGAAATCAAAATTAATTTTAAACCAAACAATTAAAATGAATTATAATTGGACATAAAAAAATTTTGTTTACCCAGAAAAAAAACCCATTCCGTGGGGAAAACAAAATCCGGCCAACCTCCAAAACCGAAAATTAAACATTTCCAAAATAAATTTTAAAAGGGTCTTTAAAAAATTATAAATTTCGGATCCCTTTATTTAACCCAATTTAATATTTTCAGAAATTTTACCCTAAAAAGGTAAAACTTTTTAAATTTCAAATGAAAAAACGAAAATCCCTTTAAACCAAAATTAATAATTTAATTTTGAAAAAAATTCCAAACCATGGGTTGGAAATTTGAAAAATTTATTAACCAAATTCCTGTCCCTTTTTTAAGAAATTAAACAAAAAATAACAAGAAGAATTTTAACCTTAAAAATTAAAATTAAAATTCTTTTTATAAAATTTTCAAATGAAAAAACTTGGAATTTAATTTTAAAAATAAATTAATTTTGAAAAAATGTTTTTAAAATTCAAAGAAAGAAAATTTTTAATTAACCAAAATTTACTGTAATTTTTAATGAAAATAAAAAAAAATTAAACCAAGGAATTTAAACCTTAAAATTTGGGTAAACAATTGGTTTATTATGGAATATTGGCTT